>OY365780.1:28315344-29561594 GCA_959347405.1 Napeogenes sylphis | reverse complement strand
CGGAACCAATGTGAAACATTCCAAAATCACCACCTACTTACACATTAAAAATTAATCAAAAAACCATTTTCCAGTGGACCAAATTGTGAATCTAAACAATTCTCAAGTCCCCTTGAACACACACAAAGAATTTCATAAAAATTGGTCCAGTCGTTTAGGAGGAGTTCAGTGACATACACACGCACACAAGAAATATATATAAAAAGATTATTATTATTGTTACTATTATTCGTTTCGAGTATTGCTAAAAAATCGACTTTACTTGCAGTGCCTATTATTAGCATTAGTATAAATTATAAAAAGACATATTCAGTGTTATTTTTAATAAAATGGCTACCTCTTGCAGTCAGCCTCTCTACATCAATCCTAACGACATTTGTTCTACTACTACATATATATACGCATGCATACGCTCAGAGCTAATTCCAGTTCAGAGGCAACAAATAAATTTTGTATGACAAAACTTAAATTTTAAAAACTATTTATTTTCAAAAGCCATACAACAAAATTGTTGTTGGGTTTGATGCAAACAGGGTCCCGGCAAGAGGTGGCCAATTAATTACAAATAACCCTGTATTACAAACGACGTATCTACGTCGTAACAAAAATACATGTATAATATATATGTACACGAAAATAATAAAAAATGAACACTAAACAACAACAATATTGATAACTTAATAGTTAGAAAACTCGTTTTCATTGTTACCAATAACACTTTGTGATTGGTCCCAAAACTGTCCCGTAAGAAATATATTTTCCGTACATTAAGACTACATACTTTATAAAGTACTTTTATATCAAAGAATTACTCATAACAAATTTGTTATTCGCACTAATAGTTTCAATGTTTTTTTGTTTAATTTGTTCGACTATACATTTTAATTAAGAAATACGAAACATTGATATACTGGAGACGTAGATATATAAAAGTATTTGTTCTTAAAGCAATAAATATCTGTAGGTAGTATAGCATAGTGACAATATCACATTGTTTACGAAAAATCTTTTTTACAATAAGATGAAAACCAATTAATAAAAAGGAACAATAAAAAAATACTGCGACATACGCTTCCATGTACAATTATTATCTACTAGCTGTGCCTGCGACTTCGTACGCGTAGATTTCGATATTGAAAAAACGTACCCTTTGTACTTACCAAAGTATGTAAAAACTACAAACCTTCAAACTGGTAAGCAGCAATGGTACGACCTCTCAATAGTAATAAAAATATTATTAATAATAAGAGCTAGATATATGCTGTCGCGGACTTCTTTTTAGAACTTTTAAGGAGGAACAATTTCATCATACATTATTTTTGCGTAACTTTCACCGTTTACTCAGCGCACGCGAGGAAAGCTCGCAAAAAAGATTTTTTTCTCGTTTTTGCAGCATTTTTCATTGCTGCTTAACTTCTATTAGTCACAGCGAGATGACATAATATACCCTATAGCCTTCCTCAATAATCGGACTATTCAACACAAAAAGAATTTTTCAATGCGGGCTAGTAGTTCCAGAGATTAGTGCGTTTAAACAAACAAACTCTTTAGCTTTATAATATTAGTATAGATTATTATTCATCTGTCACTTATAACATAACACCTCTGAGTGTACGAAACCTCAAAAAAATCAGCAAACATGCAAAACAATTTTATTTATATCATTAATAATATTTTATGGCACCTTCTAACTTCGAGGCAAATAAAGTATGAAACATTTACGTTTCCTAAATTTTTAAATACTCAGAAGTTAGAATTTTTTGGTTCTTACTGATTGTAAAGACTTTATTACAACCAGAATGAAACCCGATCATCAAAATAGAAATAAAGTAAGCATATAAAGACTTGCATAAATTGTATTTGCCACAAGCAAACGAACTTAAGTGTTTCAAAGTTGCTTGTAACCTCGTACGTTATATCAGGCTTCAAAAGGAATAGCTGAGCGATTTAAAAATTCAGTACATGCGAAGTTCCTCCGAAGATAGCAACTTAAGATGAATTGTCTGACTATTGCTTAGGATTTTGGGTGCACCTATTTACTTAAGACTACGTGTATTATAAATATCATTTACATAAATCAACCAAACCACAAATAATTTGTAAGATATAAAATCTGTCAAAATATTGATTGTATATAACTGATAAGTATCAGAGTATTGATATATGATTTGCCTTTCAATATTTACTATTATTTCTACCTTTGTTTTTGTTTTGTTTATGACCATACATAAAGATAAATAAAAAAATTACGAATGTCTCGTAACACGCAACTTCATGTTAATCTACAGCTAGTAATATGTCAACGTCAGTCGAATGTCGGTCGTTGCGACTTCCTGTTTTCTACCGAATGGAAACTTCAGTTTAGAATTCAATATTTCACTCACTGTAAAAGAATGAACAATGTTATTACGGTTTTTTATACATTTTATGTTTCAATCTTTATTAGAAGACTATTTAAGAGGTGGCGTTTAGAATTATATTTCCATTATTTAGTAATATATTATAAAATATTACTTATCGAATTAATGTATATTATCTATGTTCGAAATTGTTTATAAACATGTTAACCATATTAAGCTTATTAAAAATGTAAAAATTAATTAGTGTTTTTAAAACCGTAGTCAATAAAATTTTATATTTTACTAGTTTGTATACTAGAACTAAAAAAATATTAACAAAAGTAGCTCCCTTTAATTTATCTTGTGATTCTTTATTGTCAAATATTCTATTTAAAGCTTATTATTGTTTAATTTAAATACATTTGCATCATACAAAAAAACCTGACAAGTCCGAGTCGGATTCGCACAGGAAGGGCTCTCTACCATTATATATAAAACGGCAAAAAAACACGTTTGTTGTATGAGAGCCCCCTTAAATATTTATTTAGTTTTGATTTAATTTTTTTTTTTAGCTTAAAGTATATGACTCAATATTCTGTAAATATTTCAAGCATCTATTTTACCATTATTTAAATCAAGTAAAAAGTTAACGTTTGTTGTACAGGAGCCCATAAATATTATTTTTATTTTGTTTTTAGTATTTGTCATTATAACGGAAATATATCATCTGTGAACATTTTATTAAATGTGTAGCTATCATGATTCACAAGATGTATGTTGTGGGATGTACCCACAACTTTTTGGGCAATTAATCAAGAGATCATTACACTACAATATTATGGATTAACAAATAATAACACACGTTTTCGATTATTGGCCTCAAACCGCACACACATGTCTTAAATATAATAATAATAATTATTATGATTATTAGCCAATAAAATAAATATTTAAAAACAGTCAGTTTAATTACATTTGCAGGCACAACATAGACTCATAAGTGATTAGTGAACGAATTTCGTGAAGTTTCATAAAAACCATATACAACTAGAGTTATAGGACAATAAACATAGTTATTTCTTTACCTTACTTTACTTATTTTTCAAAGAAGCTTAACACAATTCTAATATTGTTTACATATAGTATCATCATGCGTTTTTTTTTTCATTAATAATTAATGTCATGACTAGCGAGGATGTGTTAGCGGATAAATATACTTTTGCAACTGATCAAGTATATATAGAGTTAACATAACAAGTTATTGAAATCATTACTATTTATAAGATCTGTTGGATGGTATAAAGCAATGATGACAAGGTCTGGCCAATTAATTACAAATAACCCTGTATATTAGTCAGATAAAGAATCGAAATCGTTGAAACAATTTTTGCAAAAAAAAACTGTTTTTTTTACAGTGCTAGATTTTTATTTAAATAGAAAGAAAAGATTCCGTTTCGAACGATTGTTAAATTGCTTGAACAATTGGTATGTATATGGTATGTATTAGTATAAGATACTATTAAATAGTGTAAATATTAGTAGTAGATAAAGAGTTAGCTTAAGTCTTTTTCAATGATAAGAACAGTAAGGCTCAACTTGGGATGGAACAAGCAAACACAAAATTCTCATTAAAATAAGTATTCTGACCAAGAACACTATTTATTTTTCCTGGAGATGTTTAAAAAAATATAATAAGTCTATTTTATTGTCTACCACAGTCTAAAGATATAAACTGTTTTGCTTAACTAGAAGTGTTTATAATTTGTATTTAACACAATCAGGGTCTACTTAAAATATACAAAAGATAAAAGACCTAAAATATACAAAAAATATAAAAAATATACAGGGTCTACCTAAAAGAAAAGAATTTTAAATAAAAGTGGAAAATAAAGAAAGTAAGAACAAAAAATTAGGCCAGATAGATATGGATGCTGATAAGCAATAGTGTGTCAAGCCACAGACAGTTAGTTTTGAGAAAAACATGTCTAAAGACTTGCAGGACCAGAATATATTACTGTCCCCGTTACTGTCGTCTGCCTATTAATGATATATTGGATACACCCAACGATATATAGAAGGAACAGTGTTGGGGATAGCATACACGGATAGCCGTACATGATCAAAGGCTTTCGACATATCCAAACTAATCTCCTGGCCCTATTACTCTCAATAGCGGCCTTCCATAAGTGTGTTAGATATACCAGAAAATCGCCGGTTAATCAACTATGGTGAAAGCCATATTTCCGGACTACACCTTTTTGATAGGAGTACTGAATGATATTTTGAAATAAAATGTAAAGTATCATAACATCTTTACAGTGATAATAATTAGTACTAATTTGATTGAATTTAATGTCGTTTTAAAAATCACTTGTTTTATGATAAACTTAAAGTTTGTTGGTACTTTTTGGACTTACAATGACTTGAAATAGTTTTGTTTAATGTTAAATACTTGACACATTATAAGAAACAACACTATCTTCAAAAAATACTTTTTGTTTGTTGACACACTATTACTTATCAATATTCATATTTACATTGCCATATTCATAATAATGTTGCCAAAATAAAATAGGCAAAAACGATAATAACATGTGTTAAATTTATGAAACATTCTCCTGATCTCATGATCCTAAATGTAAATATAATGGAAGTGTTATATGAAGGATAAAGAATATAACGTATAACCTGTATTATAAGTATATGATAATTATATAAACACATAGTTCATAATAATGTATAGTATATAAATCATACCTACTATTTTTGTAAAATGATATTTGTACTTTGCTACAGATCAAACAAATCCTTTATACTTTAATAATTTCCGACACTGGTATATGAATGACTATACGTTATGGTGATGGATAGATTATTTGAGATTTTTTTTGAAAATAAAATGAAATTAATAATTATTACAATTTGGTCCTTCAAAAGATGCAAAAGATTGATTTCCTACCAAGTTTAATACGTCTATAAGCGAGTTGATCTGTGAGAAGTTGGAGTTTGAAGAGGTTTGCAGTGGAATGTTCTCGTACAATGAATCTTCGGAATTTCGTAAGTTCTTATAGTGTTATACCAGTTATGTGCCAAGCCACATGAACTTGTTTATAACTATTTTGTTGTACTGAGATTATTATATGATTAATTCTTCATGTATAACCAAAAAATACTTTTCTTCTATAATTAATTTAATAAATTTTTATATTTACTTTATTATATGTCTTTAAACGCTTGCTTTCGACAATCGGAACCAACGGTATCTAAACTTGACTTTAAATTTACTTATGTTTTACCTTTAATATTGATAATGAAAAACACTTTGAAAAAGTCTGCATATAAGTAAATGTTATATCTTGTTATGTTTATATGAATATCTGCTTCAGCTAGCTAAAGATTTATAGATATCGCTGAAGATTTCAGAGTTACAAAAAATACAAAGTAATGGTCATACATCCTATAAGACCATTTGAGGAACGGGTCTGTAACTCCTTAATACAGATTATCTAATAACTTAGCTTATTATCTAATAAGCGTGGAACACTTCACTAACCTAATAAGAAGTGGTTAGTACAAACTAGACTAGGTACTTGTATTGTAATTGTAGCTTTAAATATAAAATAATTTTATAAAGACAAGAAGTAAGTAATACTAAAATGATAATAAATACATTAAGAACAAGAAGCATATTAAAACATTGCATATTCCAATTAAAAGTAAAAAAAATATACCATAAGTTACCTTAATATATTAAATACAACTAAATATGTATTGCCAAAGTTTATAAAACAATACCTACTATGTTGTATACGAGAGAGAAAATTTGTAGATTTGTCCCTAATTGTTTTTTAACAGTTAAATAGTTCGTTAAGGTCCTGTAAATGATGACACAACCAAGTTTCTGTACAGGATAAATTAATGTTAACATAGTTATATTTTTCATCTAATATACAAAGGCTTGAATTAATTTATTGTCAACAAAATTTAATTTACTGTCTTTTTATTGATATGAAAAATGATGTTTTCAAATTCTTCCTGGTCATCAAATACTAACTACTAAAAGAAAATTTGGTTAAAATCGATCAAACCGTTCCAGAGTTTATCCGGAACATAAATACATACTTTCTCTTTTATGGGTATAAATATAAACCTTAACCAATATTTTTTTTATTTTAAAAATACACAAACTGTATAAAAAAAAATATAAATGTTTTATGTTAAAACTCGAATTTCAGGTATTGAAATTCATAAATAGCAAACTTCACAAGCACTGCTTATATGTTTAAGTTGCTGCAATGAACTATGTAAGTAAACAAAGTTGGTAGAAGTTAGAAAAAGACAAAGGGAAGTATTACTTAAAAAGTTTTAAAATTGTGATGTCATCCAATTAATTGCAAGAACTGTAATCTTCACTTATAACATCACGTTACGACATAACTTAACTGTTATTGACAAAATACTATATATTTAAGATATAAATGACCCTCAACCCTCAGAAAAAGTTACATGAATTTATGTCTATTCCCCTTCAGCATATTAACGTAATAGAGGGAATATATATTATACATTCGTGTAATTGAAAATACAAAGAAAACAACATGTGGCCTAATGCAGCTGTATTATGGTAATTGGTTAGTGGCGGGCAATTACCTGGCCACATTTAGCAATTGTGCGCGGGATTTTTTTGAAGTACCCAACGAATTCTTAAATAAACCAAATGTGGCAAAGAAGTATTCAATTAAGTTTCAGTGGTTTTAAAAACCATAATCTCCCATAAATATACTGTTTCTGATATTAATATTTGTCAATAAAACACGAGTTAATGCTAGCAATTAGCTCCGGTAATCCGAGGATTGTGGATGGTAAGTTAATTCTATTTGACAGCCGACGAAGGGACGAACTCTCTGAAAAAACAGTGATTTATTTAGTCTGTGTGTATTATTTTAGTAGTTTGTACTAATTCAGTTCTTTATTTTTAAATAATAGTCTATTTAGATTCGGTAAAAATTAAGACAGTCGACCAAAATGGTGCTATCTTTTCTCTTGATTTTTTTTTGTCTGAAGGAGAAAATTATGATGGAGTGAAATTACAGGTTTAAACGATAAATTATTTCGATTAAATAATTTCCGAACGAAATATACACCTGCACAAAGTATTGACCTTCAACTGCATCAACAGTCAACAGACATCAACTGCATCAACAGTGTGTAACATAACAAATTGCAAAGTTTCGTTCTGTTTAATTGTATTTTATTTATTTAGAAAACGTTTGTGAGATTTTCGAACTTTTAGATTTGTCAAATATACAATTCTTAAACTTATTGTATTAGAATCCAATGATAATAATACCGATATGTTTTATTTAAGCCTTAAACTTAAGTGTAAGCCTTAAACATTTATTTATATTTATTTTATTTTAAGTCAATTAGGCAGTTTATGCTACATAGGTTTGTTCCATTAATTCCAATTTAGACATAAGAATGTTGCTGTAAATAAAAATATTATTAAAACACAAACAACAAATATATGTGTATATCAATCAATATACGTATATGTCTGATCGACAGTATGGCCCGCTTCATCAGACATCTTGTAGACTAGACAGAGTAATGGAGCAGATGAAAAACTACGAATACACTATATTCAAGTCAACAAAAAGTAACTCTATGTACACCACTGTACTTTAAGGAAACGATATATAAAATAAAAAAGAACAACGACTTACAGATAAGTGTCTGTCGTCTCAGCCCGCTCCATCCGCTCCGTCATAGTACGAAGTTAACCAAATGACTGTCTTCGACTTCTAAAAAACCAATTTCAAAAAGGTGATACAGAAACGTTTATTAATGAACTCTTTGCTTGCGATCGTTCCAAGGCATTGTTGTGTTTTTAAACATTTTGAAGAAAAAATAATCTAAACTCCTAAATCATGATTTTTATGAAACTGATCAAGGAACGTTATATTGTGAAGTACAGGTGAGTAATTAATTGTTTGTATTTCGAAGCATGTCTTCTTATAATTTGTCTTATAATATAATGACAACATACTTAATAGCCTGAAGGGGTGCTATAGGTATTTTTTATTTATCTCAAAGATCTTTTAAAGCAAAAGTATACTAGAAAGTAAAATGTTAACTATATATATTCTCAAAAGTGAGTCATTATAATCATTATTAGTTAAAACTATATATTATTTTATTACATGCTATTATTATGTACTCAACTAAATTGTTAATTTAGTAACAGTAAGTAGAATATTAATTATAAACTGAAATGTTCAGTTCAGTAAACATCAGAATGTATAGAATTGTTATATAATAACTCTATGGCAGAATGTCGCAACTGCTGACAGTCGACTGTCGTTGAAATAGAAACTGGGGAATAATAACATGTAGTTGCTTGTAACAATACATTGGTATTCCCTTTTTTACTATCAGAATGTAATGTATAATATGTGATCATTTACATTAATAAACCAAAAATGCAAATTTAAAGATTTTTGTTAAAGTTGGTATTTTAGCTAATATAAGCATTATTTCTTAGTCTATGATAGTTCTAAAATATGTTAAATGAATTATACTCACGTTAGTTGTATATACATTTTGATTGTTAGTATATAATATTACTTGCATATTTAGACCACCGATAAAACTCGAAAATAATTATTTACTTCAACCTGTATCTGAGCAAATATACGGTCAATTTAATTAACGTTACAGATAAGAATACTGACGATAAACACACTATAAGTTTACAAAGTGAGTGCATTCTATTTGTCTGTCAGTTCAATTGCCAATCAGTTTTCTTGTGGAAATTCATATTTTTTTACCATTTAAGTATCAGCAAAATGCTTACATCTAACAGAGTAGGGATCAACTGTCATGTTACAATGCCTTTATGACCTCAATATGTATTAGCAAAAGATATTTATTGATTGATACATAGACTTTCTTCACTAAATAATAAAGTCATGTAAATGAAAATACTTTTGGTAGTAAATTAAATATTTGCTTACTCTGTGTCTATACAGTAAAAAAGCAATGTATTATATAGTAACTTTCGAACTATGTCATCATTCAACTCATGTAAAATGTTTATGAGTTTCATGACCTGGGTACATAACAAGCTCTTTGTATTGATGAAATGAGTTTTGTGTTCTAATGCATCTCTCGGCGTAGGGAATTTTATTAATTTCTTTGAATTATTGTATTTTGTTGTCAAAATGTCACAAATGAGCAATCACAGCTGTTATAATTAAAAGTGTATCTCATAATGCAATTTTATACATTTTATTGTATTAATTAAGACCCAATTAAAAACAAAGACATGGAAACTGTTTACTCAATATTGTTTCAACTTAATTAGTCAAAGCCCAAATTGAGCAAAGAATATTGTAATTAATAAAATATAATATATGTTTTTGTACGTAATATAATTCCTGAATGGCTTTTCAACTTTACTGGTATTTATAAATCATGGTGGTTTCCATTTCGTATTTATAAATTCAATATCTATTGTTCCTGATGAAAATATTACTAGAGTAGGTAATACCTATGAGCCTCAGGGATCTAATTTAGCTAATCTTTCGTTTCTTGTGGCGGGGATTCATCAAGTTAGACAATCAGTAAGCTATGTTAGTTTTGTATTTATGCTTACACCTTCAAAAAACAGGTAAAATCATATCAGGTATATCAGAGGAACGTTTGTTGTAATAATGAAAAACCCGATAATTTAGTATTTTATAGATAATCATCTTTATAGAGATACAGGCAACATATATTAGGCTTCCTTTAAACATCCTGCAATCCTAAGGAATCTTAGAACGGTCTTCTATATTTATTAACCTATGTTTTATATGAGCTTAATATTTCTTAATTCAAACAGTGTCAAGCATAGATTAATAATAATAGTATGTAGTAGTAGTTACTGAACAGATTTGATAAAGTACGATGTGGTTTTATATCATTTATTGGATTTAATTAGCGTGTTTACTTCGCATAATTTCCTGGTTTTCACGGGAAAACTCAAGATTGTATAAGTGCTCATTGTAGTATGAATTTCAAAGAGCAGAGAAAGATGCTTAAGTCAATTAAAAATTACTTACTACCTTTAAATCTAAAAACACTACTAGAACAAAAGTAAAAAATAATAAAGATTGATTATTTATTATATACTACCTATTATTTATATGTCCTATTTACTAATAGGTTTGAAGCCGGTGCCAAGCGATTTAGTATAGGAATTCGGTTGAATACATTTTCGTAATTATTGATTTTTTTATTTTTCTTCGTATTGATTGAGCTACTAATCATATTAAGATCTAATTACTCTTTTATAGCTTTATTTACGTTTCGTAATTTTTGAAGTAGTATTTCATAATTTACATGTCCATTTAGTTTAAGAATTCTGTTGAATACATTTTCATAATTTTGGTTTTCTTTTTCACTATACTTCGTATGGATTGAGCTGCTTATAATATTGGAATTTAATTACTTTCTTAAATTATATTTATTTATGTATCTTATTCATTAAAGTAAGTAATTTCACTGTATTTATTTTGCTACATTTAATAATATTTTTACTTCATACTTTGTTGTATATTTATTGCTCTCTATAATTAAGATATTTAATATAAATATTAGCTTGAGCATTATATATTATAGCATAGATAAAGCAGTCGTGAACACTGCTTTATATAACGAATATCTTTGCATATGCAAGTTCTCTGTAACTTGATAGCTCGGATCATCTAGGGTTATACTGTAATGTAAAATATTCGACACATGACAAAGTATCGGAAAAGAAGATTTATTATTGGATTATATGTTGTATTGTGTATCTCTTTATGTTTGTGTCAGTGCAGAATTATATATCATATTATATTTAATTTATATTTGCTGTTATGATGAACACCTTAACTAACAGTTACAGTTTTACAATTCTTAAAAACAGTTTTACAGTTTTACAGTTCTTAAAAAAACACCACGAAGAAGTAAAATATTCTCTCATACTTTTCGTTAGTTTATAAATTGTGTAAAAATATACTGAGTGAATTTAATTTATAACATTAAATTTATTTATTCATAATTATTCATTCAGTATTCTCTTTAATCTATTATAATTAGAAATGAATCTGCCAAATATAAATGAAAGATTTCATATCCTTGACCTAAAGTAACCTGAGCTATACTTTGATATAATTTATAACTCTATCTTTTCCACCTTCACTCATATTATGTTCGTGAAATCTTTGCTGTTTCTTTCTCATTTATTTGTATCTCTATTGAATTTGAATTGTGTGCAAATTGAGGATTCAAAGTAATGATTCTGAATTATATGAACAATGATTTCAAATATTGTGTTGTGAGATTGTTGTAAATTAAATAACAATTCATTAATAACTTACTAACTCTGCAATTTTACGAAACAACTGTTCTGAACATTTGCTAATTCTTCTGAACTGAATAGAAAGTAACAATCTCGTAAATAACCAAGTAATTTGTAGAATTGATAATTAAAAATAAAATTTAATCCTAGTTGTAACAATACACGTAGTTGTAGTATATATATAATATATACACACCTGATATTGTTATGATATAACCTGGATTTCTTAAAAAATAACAATGCCTGATTTTATATTTTTTAAATATTCCTGAAAATAAAGAAAAGGCATATATTAATAATTAGTAAAAAACTATAAAATTGTAGTAAGAAAAAGTGTGTGTTTTAATATGTGGGTGTACATGCCTATTTTTTAATTATTACTAAATTTAAAATGTTATAAAAATAAGAAAACCTATTCTTATTTTTAATGGTAATATTTTTTGTAAGATTCAGGCTTCTTTAAAATAAATAAGCTATTTATGTATCAGTTATAATAAGTCTTCTTGTGTTTGGTCTATCAAGTCTATTAAAAAATATTACCTGGAATTAAAAAAATATCTTGAATGGAATTAAATCCTAAAAAAGAAAAAGAATCCAAAAAAAATATCTCGAATTGTATATCATATAGCTGACATAATTATGACGACGTTTAAAAATATGCTCCTAAAAAATAACAAAAAGTAATTTTAAAAAAACATATTCCGTAAATTAAGCCGAATGTTTACCGTAAATTAATCAAATCCTTGTCAAGAAAACAGATTTATTACCTTAATTTATTTTAGCCACAATATGTAATCACTGCGTCAATAATAAAAAAAAAGTTTAATATTATGATATTATATATATTGTTGACAAATATTGAAAAGTATATTTAAATGTTGTTTTTTTATTTTTAAATTCTTTTCAATCCCCGGCCTAAAAAGAGGGGTACTATAAGTTTGACCTGTGTATTTGTGTACCTGTGTATCTGTGTGCCACACATGTCTATGTGATGCCACACATAGACATGTGTGGCATCCTAGCAGCCAAACGAGTGGATGGATTTGATTACGGTTTTTAATAATCGAAAGAATAGTTGGACGAGAAGGTTCTTAGCTACGTTTGGTCGAAATAAAAGTAGCCGTTTCCAAGATATTTAACTTTTATTGCTGCTGGTGAAAGGTTTCTTGCAATACTGATAGGAAAAAACCTACACAAGTGAAAGTTAGTGGGTTCGTAGGTTATTTTAGTACAATATAGAAATCTGTAACTTTAGCTTAAAAAGCAAAATAAATACTTAATTCTTTTTTTAAAAACTCTCGATACAAACAAACCTTTAAAAAGGATAAAAATAATAATATTATTTAATTATTGAAATCGTTCGGAAGACCGCTGAATAAATGCAAATAACGAAAAAAGAATATATAATCGTAGAATAATAATAAGTCGTAAAAGTCCTCATGCACTACTCTGAAAACTTCGTAAAATAGACACTACCGTCAAACGGTCCCGCGTCGCAACGACTTCAATAAGTACATACTAATATTATTTTTATCCTTTTAGAAGTCTTATGGGTCTTGGGTTTTTTAAATATTTAATATATTGTTTAAAATATTATTTATAAAAATACTAAAACATTTTATTATGAATGAGTAAAATACCATCATCAATGTGCCCTCATCCAAATTAATGTTACAACTCACTTTATGAACATGTGTAGGTTAGATTTTCGACACCTTTCGGATAAATGACCGAGAATAATATCCACTTGTATTTATGCCTCTTAACCAGCTCTTACTGTACCGTCGGGAAAACATGAGGATGTCCAATTCTAAGACATTTTTGAAAAAAATATATATTATCTAGTAACAGAGTACTACTCTGTTACTAGATAATATATATTTTTTTATTACTTACTTACTATTACTTGTAACTTACTTACTTACTGCTACTAAGCAGTGCGTTGAATACTTTGTAATTATTCTATTAATTAACTACTATGTGGTAATTCACGAGGAAAACAAAAAATCAAGAGAATTCAAAAGTCTAAAATTGCCAATCAAATATTTTTCTTTATATAATTCAGAAATATCCTTGATATTATTTAATAAATGAAATGAAATACTAATATACTATTAGTATATGTTATTATAATGAAATAATAATATTCTATTAGTATTTCACATATTTATTTAATTATTATTGACATAATAATATACAAAAACACATTTAATAATTTTATTAATAAATGTGCAATTCCACCTTCATATTACAAAAATATTATCACTAAAGTTCGCTGAATATTAGATCTTAAGATTTGGATAAAATTTAGATAAAATTAAAGTTGCTAGTAATGAAGTATAAAAGGGTGTTAATAGCAATATACTTTCAAGCTTGGTTTGACGCATTAAGAATAAAAGCAAATATTATAATAAAAGTTTATATTCTAATTCCTATTTTATCAATGAAGTTAGGTTGGAGAGTGCTAAAATTAATATGTTTTGTGTATATATTAAGTGAATTGTTACCTTGCTGTATTATACGTATTAAAATTAATATAATCAAAAAGTATTAAACAGCGGATATTCTTATTTATATTTACACATAATAACATATCGATACTAAAGTTCTTCTGATAACGTAATAACCAAAACAAATTTACGAGTATAAACCGTATTAGTTGTCAACATACAATTGTAAGTATGAAATAAACATATATTATGTGAAATGTTCTTATATATTGTTTAATAATGTTCAAGAAATGAATTAATTATTCTATTGGCGTAGTTGAAG
The DNA here is from genome assembly GCA_959347405.1 of Napeogenes sylphis. Lineage (NCBI taxonomy): Eukaryota > Metazoa > Arthropoda > Insecta > Lepidoptera > Nymphalidae > Napeogenes > Napeogenes sylphis. The sequence goes on along the minus strand of OY365780.1, from coordinate 29,547,095 downwards.
TTGTACCCTACTGACTAAGTTTATTCTACAAAGATAGTCTGTTGGATCATGTACAAAGAGCTTGCAATGAACATGACTTAGTTTTAGTTTTATTGATATGTCTGTATCGGTTTCAATTAAGATCATTTCATTAAGATCAGATGAATTTAATTAACTAATTAAGATCACTCTGACACAAACCGCCTAAATGCCGGCAACGCTTTGTGTATTCTATCATCTAGCAAGAGGCAGTAGGCGCTGATTACCTACCACTAAGACACCCGCTCATATACGTCATTTATTTAACATATAAAACGGAAATAACTTATTTTATTTTTCAATATGTAATATCATACATAATAAAACTTTTGTACATTTCATTTCACGATCTTTTGCTTATAATTTTGTCTTGAAAACCTTGCTGTTGATTATAAGATTATGTCAAAAGGATCGTAAAAAATATCCCACAAATGTCACAAAGGCTTTAAAATCATATATTATTTATCGTGATCGTGATATTAAAACATTAATAGAATATAGTATAATAAATAAGGTAATCTATAATAGGTAAAATATCAATTAAATATCAAAATAATCTCTGATATATGTCATAAATCGAATTGTATTGATAATACATCGGTTTGATGAATCCTATCAAGTCAAACCCTCCATTGTCAGTAATCAAAGGCCATACAAATAAACCGATTAAGTGCGGCTACTATTTGTTGTTGCTGTGAATATATTTTAGGGACATCATCCTTATTTTTTTTACGTAGTGTCTAAGCTAAAAGACATTTTTGATACATATTTCGTTTTGAGACTTTATTAAGAATACTTATTTATTTTCTTAAAAAACATATAAAAAACATTAAAAACATATAAAATGATGTATCATTTTCTTTAAAAACAGTTTCATACGTGGTTTATGTCAAGTGCTTTTCAGGAAACTTTATTCAAACTATGGTCTTTACTAAGTTGTTTTGCATAAACCAGTATTGAAGTGTTCGTTAGCCATCGTTATGCGAAGTATTCTTGATAGAACTTAAACCTTTTCTCGTATTGAAGTAGTCTTTCACCAAACTTCTACGACAACATGAAAGAAATAGAAAAAAGTTCTATACAAATCATTCAATCTTCTTAGATTGAATGATTTGTACAGATATGTTTTTGGCAAGAAGTAGCAAAAATAAATAATCTTGTTGTAAGCCTTTATTGATAATTAAAAACACTATGTACCTACATAAATATTGTTTGGTTGCTTGAACTCTTTACTGTACACAATAACACAAGGCACATTATAATATAAAATAAAAAACAATTATTAAAAGTATACACAGGCGGACTTTCCCTTGAAAATCTTTTCTGGTCAACCCTTGAATTTATATAAAAACCTAAAACAAAAAAAAAACAAAAAGATAAAAGATTACAAAAGATTAAATAAATTAAAATAAATAATATCTGTGTACAAAAATTAAAACGATAATTATTAGAGCTCTCTTACTGCAAAGAATCGCCAACGACAATCGTTCTATTCTTTAAAGCACTTTATGACACTTGTTCACAAATACACTAAACTGTTTACCATTTAAACTCTTAACTATCACTGTTACAAAACTTAGTCTCTCGATCACAAACTCAGCAGTTTACTATAACTGTTACACTTTTATCACAATAGCACCACCACACAACTTGTACTCTCAATTTCACAATGCCTTCTCTTAACCGAGCTGCGATTTATATACTTCTTATTCTTAGTCAAATCAGTATCCAATATTACATTTATTTTATCAATTAAACTTCTATACAGAGATTCAATTGTCTTAGTCAAATCAACAATTTATATCTTTATTTTAGTCAAAACCAAACTACTACATGTATAAAAGCTAACATAATAAAAAATAATAATAACCAAAAAAAAAACTAAACAAAAAAATTACACTTATAAAAGTATCTATATGTGGAAAACCGTATATGGTGTTACATCAACTAATACTTAGTAGTAGTTGTGGGATGGGATGGAATTATCCTCATTCTTCCTTATTCTGTCCTTATCTTTGAACATATTGTTTATGGTGTCGAAAATGTGGTCGTGTGACGTATTTTAAATATTAAATATCGTTGTAGTTTGTATTATAAGGATAGGTTAAATGTATATGGATTGACACATCGTGTTTCACAATGTTTTATGAAGATTGTAACAATATTATATTATATTTTCTATTGAATAATAGCAAAAAACTAATATATTAAAAGTCTTAAGTATTACCAAAAATACATAACAAAATCCTTGCAATTTATACCGACGATAAAGTTAATACCCGAAAAAATATATCCAACAGTATACTATAATAATAAAACTGGTATTAATTTAAGCAATGGAGTCTCCATTTAATATTATACATAGATAGTAAGCTGTTAATAAATCGCTCTAAAACGTCTACTCATCCTGGACTACTCATACTGGACAAATATGCAAAAGTTTTTGCTAACATAAGTTGAAAATGTTAATATCTCAAATCATAAAAATTAAAAATGTAAATAAATCTATTAAACTTGAAAAAGAGCACGGTCGAGGTATCCCCATCCCCAAGTCTAAAATTATGACGTATATAAAAGGAACCAGTTTATCGCTAATTTATAAAAAATGACTTTTATTTTTATCTTATCTTTTACTTGAAATTGTAAACATGATCAGCCATATTAAACAAATTTAAATTTCGAAATTTATCGACACTGGCAGCTTTCGAACCAGTGATTTTTGGGGATTGTCGTTCTGACAATTGTACTACCGTACTGAAATTTATCGAAGCGAGAAAAGAAACCGAGAAAGAAGCGAGAAAATAAATATATCTATAGAAATATATAAAATTCTATAATCGGACAGATGCGACTAAAACTCCTTTAAAAAAATCGAGTAATGCAACGGATTCCTGTAGATCTTGCTCCGTCTCGAACTAGATGATTATATACAGAATACAAAAGGACACGGGGATTTTTCGGCGTAGATGCAAGAAGTTGAGATGGTTTAAAAAAAAATAACTTTTTTCTGTTTCAAAATGTAAAAAAATTGCTGTAATCGCAATTTAAAAACAAAGAAATCACATAAACAAGTTTTGATACACAATGGAAATGTAGTCGATAAAACTATATCGATTTTTAAGAATTATAAAAAAAATAGGAGTTTTTAGGTACGCTACAGGCTACGCTATGTACGCTACATAGTAACATAAGCTCCCTTTTACTGAGTGTCTTATATCTCATATTGTTCTCAGATTACCAAAACCCGCAAAATATTTTAGTGACAATATAATATTACATTAAGTATTAATTGACACAATTTTTATCTTATTATAGCCTGAGCCCAAGAATGTATGAAAAGGTATCCCCGTCTCCTTTATGAAGTGGGTGGTGATACGGTAAATTTACTGGCAGAAAAAAAAATCAACATACCTTATTCAAGTAAATCTGGATCCAAGGAAATGAAATGTAATTAGTTTTAGTCATATCCTTGTTACAAGTAACCTATTATTGTATTGAAAAGGGGTAAAGTTAATTAGTTTGTAGGAGGTAAGCTTTAAGGCCAGGTATCCCTAAAAAACACATTGTTGGAATTCGTTTTTGAAATAGTAAACATTGAAATTTAAATCTAATAAAATTAATTGTTAATTTTGAGGGTATATTGCAGGGAATGTACCCGATGAAAACATGATTTAATAAAATTGGCTCGATAGAAAAAAATCACAAAGTTACCTCTTTTCCATCTTTTTATCTCCATTTTTTTGGTTTTATTTCTAGAATAAGTGATTTAACATTATGGGTCTTTTACCAAAATAATGTACAGTGATTACTCGAAGAGTTTTACCCGATAGTTTTTTCTTATTCAATCTCTTTTTTTTAAATTAATTATTCAAGCGAAAAACGGTCCACGGAGAACTTGTCAGTGTCTCGCGAGACGTTACCAAGGTAAGACGTATATCAAATTTTTGCAGACGCAATTGTGCTATTATTCTATAGAATGGGTAGGAAAAAAACCAAAATTTCAAGATTGAGGAAGAAAAACATCGCGAAAAATATATGGTAAGTTTGAATTCTTTCGTATTTGTAATATTATTCATTCTATGTCGCTAAAATCCATTCCCTAGTTGACCACAGTCTAGCTTTTTCAGTAGGTTCAAAGAGAATAATAAAAACGTTAAAATTTGAGAATAATAAAAACGTTAAAATTGAAGACTTGTCAATCGATCATTTTGCAAAACCAGAGTCATGAATGACTCTTCAAGTAATCGAATTAAAATAGTAGAACATTTGAGTCGCGGTTAGTTTACAACTTTAACTTACAACAAAAAAAATGTATAAACACAAATATACACTCCCAGTAGGAATCCGCGACCGCTGACGCAGCACACGCACCATTTTACCATGGTGTTTTCTTTAAATATCTTATGTTGTATGTTTTAGCTACGGAATGATTTTGTGATGATAATGTTTTGAATATTTTTAAACCTACTATATTTTACAAACGTACTTATTACATTTATTGTTTCAGTTCAAAAATGATAAGAAATAAAAAAGGTTTATTTTTACGAAAAAATAGTAGAGAAGAACGAGTACAGTAAGTACTGTCTTTGATTTCTTGATCTTTGCTGTCCTGACCAAACAATAAATATTATCATATTCCTACATAACTACTAGTAAATGTCAACTCAGATGTACTCGTATAAAAGGACCATGTGTTTAAATGTGAATAAGTATAAAGGATAAATAAATAAGTATACAAAGTTGTTATTTTTCAGACAACCGATTGAGGTTTCTCAAATATCAGAGCCTGTTAATTTGCAGTTGGAATCTTCAACTACTAAGTAAGTATTTTGTTTGTTTTTTAATAGCATAATGTACAGGTCTACTTGTTTACTTTGTACAGTTATTTCTTTAACTTTTTTTTTTAAGAAATCATTACAATTTATTTTAGACCATTTTCAAGATGCTCCTATGTTGAACATCATAAGAATCAGTTGTTAATTCTAAAGCTATCAAGTTAGTTTAATAACTATATATGTATATAAATATAATTATTGAATTAATTTTGTGTCCGCGTAAAACTATCTTAATATCTTATGTGTTATTGCAGCGAAACTGATGAAAGCAATGATGGGCTTCTGATTGAAATAAATGACAATGAAGATTTTTTCCAACCTAGTACAGACGGCGTATAATTGATATCAATAACTTTTTAAGAGAATTACAAGAGAAAGCACGCACAATAATTTATTTAATTGTAATGCAAGTAATTTATGTTTAGTTGGTGAAAAAAGAAATGGACTAATATCGACTTTTAAATTTGAATGCAATATGTGTAAAGAAGTTTGTTTGATTACATCTGAAAACACAAAAGATATTGAGCAGGTTAATGCTAATATAGCTGCCATCACTGGTGTTATAGTTTCTGGTATAGGATTTGCTCAAATCGAGGAATTATTTTCGGCCATAAATATTCCTATATTTTCGGCAAGATATTTTAATAAACTGCAAAATAAAGTTTATAATAAATGGGAAGAAACTGCATGTGTGACAATGGAAGCTGTAGCTAAAAAAGAAAAAGAAATTGCTTTAGCCGAAGGTCGGACCAAAAACGGTTATCCTGTTATAGACGTCTATGTTGATGGAGCGTGGTGTCATAGATCATACGGTTCAAACTATAAAGCTATATCGGGCACTGCAACCATTATCGGCAGAAATACAGGTGAAGTGTTGTACTATGGTGTCAAAAACAAATACTAAAAAAATTGCGCCTCAGGACCATGTATGTTTTAAAAATTTTGAAGGATCATCCAGTTCAATGGAAGCTAACATAATCGTTGAAGGTTTTAAAACATCGATTGCTATGTATGGTCTTATATATGGCAGAATGGTAGGAGACGGAGATGCTTCAACGTACGCTAAAGTTCTTAAGGCAAATCCGTACGGATCTCAAAATTTTACGGTAGAGAAACTTGAGTGCCGCAACCACGTATTGCGCAATTTTTGTAAAAAATTAAGAGCGATGACCAGAGAAAGTAAGTACTTGTTAGCGCACCGAAAAACTCTCACTAATCAAAAAAAATAATGACAATGAGAAAGGCAATAGTCTCATCTATTAAATATCACAAAACCACACAAGCTCCTAAAAATGTTGCTATCTCTTGTTTGCACAACGATATCATTAACTGTATAGCCCATGCTTATGATAATCATCAATTATGTCAAACTTACTTCTGCGACAAAGACAATATTGAGAGTTCCATATTTTTATTCCGAATAAAAGCCATTTTGTCCAACGTAGCTTCAAAAGCTAGAAGTTTGGTGGAAGATTAACATCTTATATATAGATTATCATACAAACAAGGTAGGGTGCTCCAACAGCGTAATAGCAAAATTTACTGTGGGAAAAGAATTCATTTTGGTCTAAAAGGAGGCTATCAAGGAAGATGTGCTGCCGCCGTTGTTTCATTTAATACAAAAGCTGCAGTGGCAACAATCCATACTGCTTTGGCTGGTAATGCTTCTGGAGGCAAAGCTGTTGAAATTGAAAAAAGACGTGCAAAAAAACGAAAACAAAATATGGAACACCCAGTAAAAAACGAAGAGTTCTAATAGATGTAAATAAAGACCAACACGATTATGGTGCAGCCTGTTCAGCCCCTGATATGCCTCAAAAACAGTACAACCAAGCAAAGGAAGAATTTTTAAAAAATTTAGAATCCCTTACTTCTGACAGATACAAGATCGAAAGATCTACAGTACTGCAAAGAGACAGCGCAAATGGCTTGAAATCAGAAAAAAACCTTAAAACTGCTTCAAACTTTGGCCCAATATGTGAGAGAAAAATATCTTCAAGTACAGCTTCGCTTGTAAAAAACTTACTGTATAAAAAAAATTTGGCTCACGTCACGTCTATTGCACATGGAGTCGAGTATGAGCAACAAGCTTTGCAGCAGTTACAACAACAGGAAGGTGTTGTCATTGCACCCTGTGGGTTATTTATAGACAAGGATTACCCTTACATAGGGACAACTCCTGACGCTCCAATTGGACATGATACTTTTGTCGAAGTAAAGTGCCAAATTATAGCACATAAAAAAGGACTTTTTAATTCTATAGAAGAAAACAAAATACAAATTTTAAAGTACGATAAAAAATCTAAAACAATCACAATTAATAAAAAATCTAACTGGTACTACCAAATACAAGGCCAGTTACACGTAACAGAACGACAAAAGTGTCTTTTGGCCATATGGGCAGACGAGAATGAAAATATATACACACAGTTCATTAAAAAAGATGAGTTATTTTGGGACACTAATATGAAACCAAAATTATTAACATTTTATATAAAGGCTTGCTGCCTGAAATCATAGACAGTAGAATTGCAAGAGCTATGCCCATACGAGACATATCAATTCAGAAGAAAATATAAATGTGTCCACTGATACAACTAACCGTAAATTTAAAAACGCTGATGAGGAATCACTACCGGCACAAAATATACGCCGATTAAATTTTAATCAGTTTTAAAATACTTTTATTTAGAGCTACCTACTTTATTATGATCATACATAAATATAATTTAAATTAAATATATAATTTGTTTTATTTTTATTCTATATATACCAAACAATTTATTTATTTACGAAAATCAATAACACTATTAACACATAAAAATGTTTTGAACACTATTAACACATATTTTGAAGTGAAATAAATTATTAAACTTGGTTTAGTTCTATACTGTGGCGACAAGATGACGTTACGTGGTAGCTATGCGCAATGCGCGCTGCGAACGCGCGATGTACCTATATTACGCGGGCGGGGGTTGCGCTGAATGAATACTTTTGCAGGGATACCTGGCCTTAAATAAGTCTAATATAAAATCCTTTTTCACCAACGTGTCAAAAGATATTTTTTTTTTGAGATAACATTTTCAAATAAGTTAAACATTTTAAAAAATAACGGTTGAACAAAGGCGTTGCTTGGGATTGCTGATTTTTTTTAATCAACGCAGGCAGGGTCGCGGAAAGAGCTAGCTAGCTAGTAGTAAGATTATAGAATTAGAAAAACACATAGTATTTAGAAAAATGAAAGTTAAAGACTGTTCGAAAATTGTATTATCGTGTAATTTTTAATGTTGTGAACTTGAACGATATTATATACCTAAGTGTGAAATGCGGGTGAAATTCCTTTTAACCAAACCTCGGCACCTTTTACCACAATGCCGATCAATAAACTTTTACTGAACATTCTTGGAAGCATAATTATAATACAAACCTTTCACATTTATTTGATGATGATGATGATGATGACATTTATTTACATATGCTTTAAATAGGTATATACTTTCCAATAATCAACAGTAGAAATATTCATTCATTGATGTTACTAAATACCTAATAACTAGATTTTTTAATAATATTTTTATTAAATTATGTCCATTGTAAAGTATCATTATTTATATAAATATATGTATATCTCATAAGACAAGATGTCTTTTTACATAACTATTAATGAATAAATTCAAATTCAGATTCACGAAAACTAAGATCTTTACATATTTTTCTTTCAATTCCAGAAGACAAAGACAAATACTTGATTTTAATTGAATCTTGTCAAGTTAGTGAATACCAGATGTATTCTATAAATCTACTTGTAGACATCAATTTTAGGCCCACGTCCATTAAAGACAAATTACTTTGAATGTAATATACCAATTACATTAATTTGTTATTGTATTGTAAAGCAAATGAAAAGCAATTAATTTAATATTGTTTGAGTTTCTGAAATGAAATATAAATTAAATGAAATGCAGAAATAGTTATATTTCCATTAATAATTTTAAGAGTTAATACAGAAATAATTATATTGTCCTTCTCAAGGGGTAAGTTAGTTTTATATCACGTTAATTAGCCAATTTTTCATTTATTTAATATCAAAATAATTGAAAATACTAATATCTACTGGTTTAAAAATAACAGTGTAGTTTCTTTTTATTAATTTCACCAAATATGTATAATATTCTTGATAAATAAAACAACTTATATGCTTATGAACTACCGAATGGGGTGAATATAATAAAAACAATACAATAATTGGCTGTAGCAACTTGATAAAATAAAATAAAATTATTACTTTTTATTTAAACATTATTATGCCATTCTGAACATCTGGTGGAATATACAAAATAATTAACGCCACGTCAACTTATTTATTGTTATATTTATCTTTTAAAACTTTTTAATCAATACATTTTTAACAGATATTCTCACGTAGCTAAAATCATTCCTTACAAAATAATACCGTAATGCTTTCGACTCGTTTTATCTCAGCTACTTAAGTTATTTTGTAAAACTAGTTATTGCACTTCTCCTGCCAACCCTCCCCTCTTCCGATTCCAAGCCATAGCTTACGTACTATTTTGTTTTTGTTTTTTGTACCTCTTCTTCTAGTTACATAAAAACCTTTTAAATTATTTTATTGTTTTATCATTATGGCACAAACATATTTTTGTATGTTTCCACTGAAAAACAATGATTTTTCGGAGTGATAAGTATCGTATTAGTTAGATTATATGTAGGCCAAACCCGCACTTACTATAAAGAAAATTATGTAACTATTTCAGTAATACTGGATTTCAGACAAGCTTTCAATTCTGTCGACTTTAACATTCTCCTTGGTATACTGATATCCATGAACATGTCTTCGTCTAAAATTAATTGGTATGATTCTTACCTACGAGGTCCCTCACAGTGGGTTTACCTGGACTCATCCTTCTCTAACTGGGCTCATCTCACAGCTGGTGTGCCTCAAAGAGGTGTCCTTTCCCCGCAACTATTTTCCAAATTTATTGTCTCTAACACTATCTGTCCATGTAGATTAATATTTAGAGTTTGATGTTTATATTATTTTAGTAGTTATATATAGTATAAGTATTTTTGTAATTATTTATTATTGCTCTTGCGTACTTATTTTTTTTGTGTTCTTATAATTGTCATATGGTGTGCACATGTATTGTTACTCATTTTTATACTCTCTTTTCATAGGTCTGCTGGAAGAAATTTCGTTTTGAAATAAGCAGTGCTTTAGTACGAATCTACGAGTATGTTATAATAAGTACATCTTATATGTATATCTAATACTCATTTTGTGTGAAGATATATGTTAAACCAATAAATAAATAATAATTATATGGTAATTATATTGTCTAATTCAGTTTATGTCGTTTTTCACAAGAATTTTGTGAGAAAAACATAATCACAAGTAATAACATAAAATCCGTCGAGTGATTTTAATTTTTACTTTGGAAGTAATTTAAAATATATGTAAAATAATTATCAACAAGGCAATCGGAAAAAAATCAGTAGTAATAACATTAAATAGGTATAGCTTAATAAATGGAAAAGTATGTTTTACATAAAATATATATTATAATTTAAACTTACAATTGCATACCGTTGAGACCTTAAAGCTCGTAAAATATTCATTATAAGTAAAAATATAAATATTAAATATCATGAAACGGGAACTCACACAAAGGGATATGCTTATTTTATATTCTTAAGAGATTTGCTATTTACATATAAAGCAGACACAAACAAAAGTTCTCGTAATACCTTATAATCTCCTTCGTTATAACTTAAGTTGTATTGTAAACGACTCCAATTCAAAACCAAACCAATTTAATCCTTATATGAGCTTATCTTGATTTGAATTTCTACTTAACATAAAGGTTAGGTATAAATACCTAATGTTCTGGAACAACAAAATAAATTTTGTCAAGAGAATGTTAATAACATTCTCTAAAAGTAGTAAATACACTTAAAAGTTATTATCATTAAAAGTTCACAAAACGACAAACAATTTTTCATTGAGGTATAAGTTACACTTTTGAGCATTGAGCAAAGGACTCACTAATATAGTTTTTTAAGATACCTGTATTAACAGACTCGTTTTTGAGCATGTCATCTGAAAATTCAATGATTAATCTGACAAATACAGACTAAATGTCAAAAGTGCATGGAGGACGTGTCCTTGGATAGAAATAAAATTTATTAAATAAATAAATAAAAAAAATACCATGCATCGGTGGTTTAGTCAACTATTGATTTATTACAAATTTGTGAATCTTTTTTTCATATTTATTTAACATAATTGACCTAACAGTATTCCATTAACTACTATTAATTTATTGAAATAAATTCGAACACCAATAAAATTAAATTACTTTTAGTCTAATACAAAATGTCCTTTTACTGTTGTCGCCGGGGTTTAGTAAAAGACTACTTCAGTACGAGAAAAGGTATGAGTCCCGTCGAGAATACTTCTTATAATGACGGCTAACGAACACTCCAATACTGGTTAATGCAAAATAAGTCAGTAAGTTTCTTTACAGAAATAACTTTTCTTTAAAAATTGCTGAATAGAACCAAGGTTAAAAAAGCCTCTTAGAATCTGTATGGAAGTTAGAACTACGAGTACGATTATTTACTATTTTCTAATATTTAAAAAATAACTTTATTACATATATTAATTATTCGTCTTTTTGCTCTAATTATTGTTAAAATATTGCTTATGAGAAAATACACAGAAATTAGCTGTCTATTTTCCAGCTGTTTATTATTGATAGCCTTTAATTGTTTTCTTAATATGCTCTTTGACTCCACACAATAGGTTTGGGATTGACTCGAGCCATCAATGCTAGTGATGTATTAACAATAGATATTGATGACTTATGAGAATTAGAATAATAGCTAACACATTTGTAATATTAATTTATTTTATCATTATGTTCCAAAAGCTACTAGATTTAATGCTAGACATTATTTATCAGTACGTAAAAAAAACAAGAAAAAAAAATACTCTTAAAAGTCCTGTATATTGATACCAAAAATCAATTTAGATACTGTGTCTTAATCATTAATTTATAAATAAATATTTCGGTAAATATATTAAGATGTGATTGATTCTTAATACACTCCTCAAAGTAACATTTTATTACAAAAGTATATTTATATTATAGTCTCGTGAATATATAATCTAATTAATTAACGCCAAGAAAATATAAGCTATTTATTTTCTTTCTAAAAATCTGTAGACGAGAAAAATACATTAGCGTGTAATAAAATATAAATAAGACGCAATATTGGCTAGTATAATATTTTTTTTCATTTAGTCATTTTATTTAGAAAAGTTGAAATTAGTACTTTTATATTAAGTATGTGATATAAGAGTACTAATTTCAACTTTTATACGGTCTGGCTCAACTGGTATAATCCTCCCAAGGAAAATGGCCCTTCCTCCAAACTTTTTTCTACAGTCTATGGTTATATCTTATTTAGTAAACCGTGACCTACCGCCGTTATGGTTGTCATCACAATTTTGTTTTTCTATCTCATTGCTTTTCAAACCTTAATATAACAAAAAAATGTTACAAAACGGTTGAGCATAAAATAAACTTAAAACACAAGTCTTTATTTACCTTCATTTTAAAATGGGCATTAATCGTGTTAACTCAACTTTGAAGGTTATGTTGAGGGTTCTCACAACTGCATTACCTACCCACTTTAACTTCATTTGAATATTTCATGCCCCGACGTTGGGTGAACTTTTATAATAAATGGTTTTATTATGGAGTAATTTTATATATTCTTTGTTATTTTTATAGTTTTACATTTCTGTAGCTTGAAAATAATTCTATATTCTTTGGTATTACAAAATTTTTAAAATTAATTTTAATAGCAAAATGAAATAGAATGATATAATTCATAAAAATCTTTCTACATGTTAACGTCGTTTTTGTAATACTTTAACTAACAAAAGGAATTTATTCAAATAAATTTAAAGCTCCTGTAATATTGTCTTTCTTCACATTTAAAATTGTAAAACAATGATTTTAAATAATTTAATGTATCAGCTACTGCTACCAGCTAACTTATCAAGACGATCCATCAATATTTTCTTAGACTCAGTTAAAATAAAACTAAACGAAAGTTATCACAGCATAAGCAGTGATTCCCGCTTACGTCGATTGCATCATTCTCCTGAGTCGGCATTTACTATTGTTTGTAATTAGAATTAATTATTATAATTAAAATCAGTCTTGTAGTAGATTTAATCCAGTAAACTTGTATTTTTAATAAATAAATATTTTTAATAACTTCGTTGTCTGCCAATACATAACTGGCGCAGTCGGTAGGATTACGGCGTTTCGTAATAGTTTTGGAATCAAACTCTTCCATACTCTGACAAACGGCGATTCCCAAGTCGCATTCCCGTAATCCAGAACCTAACGGCGGTCAAGCGAAGGCTACACGAGGATATTCTGGAGCATTGGACGTCCCCGTGTACTACTCAAGACTCGACGGGAGATGCAGATACTGGTGTGGTGAGTACTCTCGCTAATAAACCAAGTTCCTGCTCTATTTCCTGTCTTAGTATATATATATTATTAATGTTAAAGAGTGTTTAAAGCTAAAATCGCGATAAACCTAGATTAGTTTAAAAGTTTGTCTATTTCTAAAATCGAACGGCCATTCTTTAGTTTAGTATACCATATATTTTGGTAATATAAAGTGTTTAAAGCTAAAATCGCGATAAACCTAGTTAATTTCGTAATTTCAATCAAATTAAATCTAATTAAAATCCAACGCGCATTCTTTAGGTTTAGAATTTCATTCATTGTTTCTTTAATAATTACATATTATCAGTGGAACGCGGTATAACTGCAACCAGATACTTCAATTGTCTTTATTAGTGTGCAAAGTTAATTATTTAATTTTATAATTTTTATTAAAAAAATTTTTTTTTCTTTCTTTTAATTTTGAATATATAAAATATCAGTATGTCGGTAATAGATTCACCCCATTTTAAACTCGTCGTAGATTTAATTCCGCGATATGACGGCAATAAAAAATTACTTAATTTTTATATAAGAGAGGTTGAAAATGTCCTTAGCCAATTGGAAGCACCGGGTAGTAGCCACCCCACATTATTAAGTGTTATTAAAAGTAAATTAAGTGGTGCAGCTATAGAAGCGATAGCATACGAAGAAAACTTAGAATCGTGGCTTAAAATAAAAAATGCATTATTAAGACGTTTAGGAGAACCCCGAAACGAGATACAAGTGATACAAGAGCTGATAAGAACCCGAAAATTAAAATTTGAAAATTCTGAGTCATTTGGCAAGCGATTACGCGAGTTGCTCGATACCTTGTATTCCGTTGGTAGACATGGAAATAAAAGTTATTATGAAGATATGGTTATTGAGCAGTATACTAATAACTTAGATTTCCACGTGTCTTTAGGTGTTAGAATAGCAAGGCCGGAAACATTAGAGATGGCCATAGTCGCGGCTAGACAGGAGGAAGCAAGGCTAGCTATTAATAAACCAGGTTCTTTATCGTTACAACAGGGTAATATGTTTAAGCATAAGGAATTTAATTATGTTCAAAACCAACCCAATAACAGATTACCTATTTCCCAACGACCATTTTACCCACAGCAGCAATTTAGGCCCCAAAATTACGTGCCTCAACCTAACAACATGACTCCTGAGCACCGCGAGCAACTAGTTAAGTCATTACTACCATGGAAAAACCAACCCCCAGGTAGGAGCTCTGGTAACTACCGGAAGTATTTTAATATACCCCAACAGATTAACCCACCACAGAAAAATTCAGACATTACTATGAGATCAGTTTCAAAGCCGAATAAACCACAGTTTGCAGTGGAGGAACTATTTTGTACCCAGAATAACTCACAAAATCAACAGCCTGAATATGAGGACGAGTACTTTAGTTTTTATGATAGTCAACAAAATGAAGGTGAGTATCAAACAGAGTACAGTCAAGAAACGGATTTTGAGGAACCTCAGGATTTTATGGAGGTTCAGGAACACAGGAACCCGAGATAGTCGAAATCAACGTGCAGGAGAGGGAGCACCTGCCGTACATTGAGTTGCCGGAATTAGGAGGTAAGTACTTAATTGATACTGGAGCGAGCCGTAGCGTTGTTGCATCGGATGTTATTTTTAATACTATTTTTGAATTACTTGTTGAACATGAACCGTTTCAAATCGCTACCGCGCATAATGTGTCACGTCATAACCATGTAGTTTATCTCCCGTTACCACCAATTTTTAATGCAGATTTAACTCATAAATTTTTAATTTTTGATTTTGATCCCAAGTACAAAGGATTAATCGGATTTGATTTATTAAGATGTCTTAAAAGTAATATCGATTTAAACAGTAACATGTTACGCACAACAAACGCTAATATTCCGATTTTTTTTAATCACCCATTACACAAGATTAAAATTGAACCCAAGTGTGAGAAAGTTGTAACTTTTAGAACAAACTATACTGACGGACAATATATACATAATACGCGATACTGGTCAGAAGGTTTAGAATCCCCTACAGCTTTAGTAACAGTCAAATCTGGTTCATTTAAAACTACTGTTATAAATTATACTAACGAAAATAAATATATCCCCAATAAAATACCGATACAACTAGAGACTTACTCTGGAAGTGAAAACGAGATTGTAGATTTAAATTCAATAGACATGAATATTAACATTAATAAAGAACTGTGTGACAACTTAAATAAAATTCGAACAAGTCACATGAACGAGGAGGAAAGGCGTGAAATAACTAAGCTTTGTTATAATTACCGTGAAATATTTCACTCTGAAAATATACCATTAACATTTACACACGCGGTTAAACACCAGTTAAGATTATCGAACGAAACACCAATATATGTTCGTAGTTATAGACAGCCTCCAAAACATCGCGCTGAAATTCGTAATCAAGTCGATAACTTACTCAAGCAGGGTATCATTAGAGAAAGTATATCCCCTTGGTCGTGTCCTGTTCATATAGTACCCAAAAAACCGGACGCATCGGGAAATGTTAAATGGAGACTTGTAATAGATTACAGACGTTTAAACGATAGGATTATCGAAGACAAGTACCCACTTCCGAACATTCATGACATACTAGACAGACTGGGACGCGCACAGTATTTTACAACCCTTGACCTCGCGAGCGGCTACCACCAGGTGGAAATGCACCCAGAAGACGTAGAGAAAACCGCATTCACTACGGAGAGAGGCCATTATGAATTTTTACGCATGCCATTCGGTCTAAAGAACGCACCGAGCACTTTCCAACGTTTAATGGATCATATCCTTAGAGGCTTACCTAACGTTTATACATACCTTGATGACGTCATAATCATCAGTACTTCTCTACAAGAACACGTAGAAAGATTACGTCAAGTGTTTGAAAGGTTTAAAACCCATAATCTAAAAGTTCAACTTGATAAATCTGAATTTCTTCAGAAACACGTTAACTTCCTTGGACATGAACTCACAGACGAAGGTCTTAAACCCAATAGAGACAAAATAAAAGCTGTACTTGATTTTCCCTTGCCTGAAAATCAGAAACAAATAAAGTCATTTTTAGGTCTTGTTGGATATTACCGAAAATTTATCAAAGACTTTGCAAAGTTAACTAAACCCATGACGTTATGTTTAAAGAAAGGCGGTAAAGTTATTCATACAAAAGAGTTTTTAGAATCATTCCATAAGTGTAAGCAAATATTAACTAACGACCCCATATTACAGTACCCTGATTTTGACGAGTCGTTCATATTAACTACAGACGCATCTGACTATGCGTTAGGCGCGGTTTTGTCCCAAGGAAATGTAGGATCCGACAAACCCGTAGCATACGCGTCGCGTACTTTATCAGATTCCGAGTCACGCTATTCCACAATAGAAAAAGAGCTTTTAGCCATTGTATGGGCTATAAAGTATTTCCGACCTTATTTGTATGGACGTAAGTTCACTACTTACACTGACCACAGACCTTTAACATGGCTGATGTCACTGAAAGACCCTAACTCGAAACTGACTCGTTGGCGGTTGAAGTTAGCCGAATATGACTTTAAAGTTGTATATAAGAAAGGACGACATAACACAAATGCAGACGCGTTATCCCGAGCTAAAATATTCCATCACAGTATGGATTCACTCGCGGTTAATTTTGACGATATTGAAGACGATGACTTAATTAATCGAATGTTTAATCATGCCCCTACTGAAAATAACGATAGTCAGGAAGCAGGCCCTAGCAACCAAAATTTAAACATAGAGACTGACGGACAGACAAATTCACAACCCCCTGAAAATACTGAATCCGATAGTATGACAGTTGTCACAATAGACGAACAACAGTTAGTTAGCACGAATCATACTCAGCCTGACAACGAAAACAACAGCATTCCCATATTATCTGACGCTATTGACAGACAACTAAAACAATTCCACATAAGATCAACCCCAGGATCCACTTACAGAGTAGATAATAGATCAACGAATCAACGTACAGTCATTAAAGACGTATTTATCCCTATTAACAACACAGAACAAGAAATAATTAGTTTCCTTAGGGAGCACACAATAGCAAATCGCATTTTTCACTGTTACTTTTATAACGATGAACTATATTTAGCATTCTGTAGAGTTTATACAACGGTGTTTAATGATAGAGGTCCAAAACTCATAAGATGTACTACGCGTGTCATATCAGTCGAAAACCAGGCCGAACAATTAGAACTAATTAAAAAATATCATGAAGGGAAGACTGTGCACCGCGGTATTTAAGAAACACATAAACAATTGCACAGAAACTACCATTGGCCCAATATGCTACTCACTATTCAAGGTTACATAAATCAATGTGACACTTGTCTCAAAGCCAAGTACGAACGCAACCCCTTAAGACCCCCTTTAGCACTAACTGAAACACCCCGTAAACCTATGGAACATTTATTTATGGACTTATATACGACTGGAGGAGGTACTTTTCTAACTATCATAGATAACTTTTCTAAATTCGCGCAAGCAGTTGCATTAAACGCATCTAGTAGTGTACATGTAGCTGAAGCATTGTTACAAGTAATCTCTGTTTTAGGACTTCCCCACAAAATTACGACAGACTCTGACAATAAGTTTAACAATGAGGTTATTAAAGAAATATGTGCTTTACATGACATAAATATACATTTCACAACCCCGTACAATCCTAGCTCGAATTCACCTATAGAGCGATTTCATTCGACCATAGGCGAAATTATTAGAATACAGAGAATGACAAATAAAGATGACCCCATTCAGTTAATAATGAAATACGCAATCATAGCGTACAACAACGCTATCCACTCTGCAACAGGTTATTCGCCTCATGAACTTCTTTTTGGTCATACATCATCACGTAATCCATTAGAGCTACATTTTCCAAAAGAATTCTATCAAGATTACGTCTTAAAACATAAAGCAAATGCTGAATCAATACAGGTATGTATTACAGCTCTTATATCTAAGAACAAGGAACAGGTAATAGCAAAACGCAACAAAGAAGCAGAAGAAACAACATTCAAGGTAGGTGAAACAGTCTACAAACAAGTGGCGAAGACAGCGAGAAACGACAAAACAAAACCGGTATTTAAAGGACCATATAAGATCATTCACTTGCACCCTAATAATGTTGCAGAAATAATAGGAAATCATCCAAATTCAAAGTCTATAAGAGTTCATTATAAACTACTAAGAAGGCCTCACCTTGTTCCAGGGCCCTCATTGCAAGAGCAATCATGCTCCAAGCAGCAGCAAAAGTAACTTTTAATCCCTTTAATAATGAACAGGGAATCCTTTTGCTTAAGCAAGGCCAAATAATCAAACAAAAGAATATT
This sequence comes from Napeogenes sylphis, assembly GCA_959347405.1. Taxonomy (NCBI): domain Eukaryota; kingdom Metazoa; phylum Arthropoda; class Insecta; order Lepidoptera; family Nymphalidae; genus Napeogenes; species Napeogenes sylphis. Next base: position 29,528,328 of record OY365780.1, on the reverse strand, counting down.
TTAATTTAGTATGTTTTTATAATATAACATATTTAAAATTAACAACGATTATATTAACTGTATTATATTCAAGTATTAAGGCTTCCGAAACGTCTACCACGCATTCAGAACGTATTCAAAATTCTTATCATAATCAAATATAGTATAACTTTAGTAAATAATATATCTTTAGTAAACAAGATATAATCAATATTTAGATGTTTATGTTCAAATAGATTTTAGTTTACAGATTATTTTAGATAAACTAATGATTTTAGAAGATGCTATAACATTTTCCCAATTAGGTGTTATGCATCCCAGTATAATTAGTCCCCAAAATTTGGTGTTAGAATTAAGACAACTTAAAACTAAGTTTAATCTAGTACCAGTGACAGATATAAATTTAAATAATATAAGAATTTTAGAAAGGTCAATTAAAGTTAAAGCTTACAGTACGGAACACTCGTTAACATTTATATTAGAAATCCCTAACACCGACCCAAATATATATGACCTTATCCACCTTTATTCTATCCCTGATACAAAATATTTTACTATAGTCCCAAAATCCAAATACCTTGCACTTGGTAGCGATGAGTACGTATACCTAGAAGATAGTTGCAGGCAGCTAACCGAGAGCTCTCATCTCTGCGAGATAATAAACACCAAGAACATTAGGACATCGCAAGATTGTATAATAAACCTCGTTCAACATAGGGACGCCAACTGCACCCGCGCTAAAATGGTATTTACAGAAGACAAGATACAGAAGACACGAGACAATACTTGGCTGGTTATCCTTAGAAAAGAAGAAATAGTACGAGTTCGATGTGGAACCAAAACCTCGTACAGACTCACTTCGGGAATTCATCTCGTAACACTCACTGAGGATTGTCGTGTTGACGTCATTAACATAACCCTACAGACTCACACGATAACAACAAACATAGATGAAATCATACCGCTGCCGTTGAAACAGAACGTACCCGTGGAAGCTGTAAAATATCAACTCAAAATAGAGGACCTAGAACTGGACAACATACACAAACTTCTGGAGCGAGCTGAAGATATCGACGAAGATGACATCGCAGACTGGCCAACACTTATGTCAACCCCAAGCTGGACGACTATCATCCTGTATCTGTTCCTGATCGGCGCAGCATCATGGAAGCTGTATCAATATATAACAGCTACCAGGAAAAAGAAACATCCACAGGCGACACCAACTAGTGAGGACACTAGTGGAAGCTGTAAGATCAGCTTCTCTCTGAAGGACGGAGGAGTTATCACAGCATAAGCAGTGATTCCCGCTTACGTCGATTGCATCATTCTCCTGAGTCGGCATTTACTATTGTTTGTAATTAGAATTAATTATTATAATTAAAATCAGTCTTGTAGTAGATTTAATCCAGTAAACTTGTATTTTTAATAAATAAATATTTTTAATAACTTCGTTGTCTGCCAATACATAACTCGAAGTGGGTTTTTTTAATTACGTTCCTTCATTCAAATATAAATTAAAATAAATTTATTTAGATAAAGTCACAAGAACATTTTTTTATTTACACGTCCTCTATCTTAACTATTATTAGGTGCTTTGGAAAGTGTATGATACTGTCTACTCTATTAATGAAGTTACAATGATGTCTTATTAAATCTATGTTTAGGAAGTTGTTTAATTTTGTTTCAATTATTGTGATATTTAGTCTCTTACAAAAACATTTTTAATGTTATTATTTATTTTATAACTAACTAGTGAACTGTAAATAACAAAATAAAAAGTACGTATTGTTACAATATAATGTTAGATAAAGATAAGATAATATTCTTAATAATTATATTGATTTATTAGATGGATAACTATAAACTTTACTTAGTCCGAGACTATAAGACTAACTTCCAATTTAGAAGAGCAATAAAAGACGCTAGATATCAAACTGTTACGTTATTGTAAGAATGGTTGTTCACTGAAGAGTTGTCTACATTTATAAAATAGTACACGACCAACCTCCTTTCTTGTCTGTTTTATTGGGATTCTTAAATGAGAGACAGACCTTTAACTTTGTTTTTTCCTGTCTATTTGTTAGCAATAGGGAACATGCAAAAAAATTTAAATGGTCTCAAATATTTTTTTTTCGATAACTTTTTATCATCTTATTATAATAAAATCATTTTTTTTAATTTACTAATCATTTAAGGCCATAAAATAATTTATGAAAAGTGTAAATTTAGGGAGCGAAATTCAAAATTCCAAAACGCGCCACCATTGGTCGAAAGGAAATGTGACGTCATTTGACACGCCATTCAATATATCGGAGTTTAAGTTCATACTGTGGTATCAGTGTGACTGAGAAAAATAAATAATTTAAACCTATATTTTCATGCTTAAAGTTTTTATTAAATGATACAATTGTTTAGGTAATCTTAAAAACATTTTCTAAATACTCAAACAACTCTAACAAAACAAATACCTACAAACTCTTTTTGAATAGCAGCATGCTACTACACAATACATTTTTAAAATGTTTCTGCCTCTGAATCATTTTTCACTTCACTTGACTCAGATAAATAACTTGGTTGATAATCAGCAGATATAGAAGATATAAGATGCTATAGAAGTATTATCAGCTGTATTTTCAGTAAACAATTTTATTTTTAAAACAGATAGTTTTACTTTTAAAACTGTTGTGTATCAATGTTGTGTGTTAAATGAGGAAATGGTGACAATGCTACATTTTGTTTTTCAGCAGGTATATTTACATTGACACCTTTACTTCCATACTTCGGTTTAATATTAACTTGCACAGCTTAGTCACTTGGTAATTTATCTTTAATATGCGAAAAGCAAGGCTTTGCCTTATGATCATCACATTCAATAGGAGAAGTACTCAGTCTTGGCTGATTAATATCACAGACATTTGTAAGGGCAGTACTAGGACTTACTACATATATCACTTCTTCGTAAAGGTCACCAATTTTTTTAAACACTACTTTTGACAGCTAACTCTTAAAAGGCTTCATTAACCAATGTCAATCTTTGCGTTTTGACTATGCACATTCTCATTCTATCAGCTTTTGTTTTTTCCACAAAAATATACCTATAAGGAACAACTCCTTTCTTCAAACTTAGATTACATCTTTCTCCTTATTATTTCGTTACACATATTATATTCAATACAATTTGCTGTATCTTCCTTAACCTGAAATAAATTGACAGACCATAAAAATTGCGTAAAACAAAAAAAGAATACGGTTTTTATAGAAAGTTATACTGAAATTTGTAAGATAGGTTAGGTTAATTTTAAACTCAAATTTTCTAATATTTAATACTTACTATAAATTTAAACTATTAGAGTAAACTTATTATAAATAAAGTATACTTACGTTAAATTGATCTTCACAACCATATAAACACGATTTAGGACATATATTATCCCTTTTAATTACCATACACCATTGTTTTTGTATTTTCGCATCTCTTGGAATACAAAAAACACTTTGTCGGGTGTTTTTCTAATACTATTTTTGCACTCCGATACTATACAATACTCGTAAGCTGATTTTTATCTTCTTTCATGACTTGTAAAGCAATTAAAACTTAAAATATATATGAAGTAACTAAAAAGTGCATAGTAAACATTCACTGGATGTGTCATTTGACGTCACGCAAAGCGCTCGCAAAATGACGGCGTTTGAACGGCTCAAATTTATTACAAGTTTTAATTTTTTATTTGAAGAAAAACTAGAATCTTTTCAAACCTATTTATATTTTTTTCTACGATATATAGAGGTAAATGATTAATTTACGTCAAAAAAAAATTAATAATTGAATGTTCCCTATTCAGGCAAGTTTAGCTTTAGAAAGTATTAAAGTTTTTGAGCTTTCAATATAATTAAACTATAATTATATTACCTTGTACAGATTATGTGATAAAAAAATGTTCTTGCCACAAACAAATATTATTATTGTAGTACATTCATATATTCTTATTTGAAGTATTTTTTTACACAACAATAAGTCTTAATATAATGTATTTTTCGTATATTATAGAAAAAGAAAAATAAAGTTTTAAGTTCTTTTAAAATGTTGTATATTCTTAATTTAAAAGCCTCTTTAAAACCTGTAGGAGTAAAGAATGACGCCTATTTAGCGAGCAGTAAAAGGATAGTTTCAATAAAATCACATTTCCTTGTCGTTGAATTTAATGTTTAGAATCCTAACAAAGTTGTCACCTTTCATAAATATATTAAATTTACACTAAAATGTGACATGTGACGCAGTATTTGTATTTTTTTTATAAGCAAATAATTTCTCTTTCAAGAATACATTGAGCATGCCTATGTTAAAATAATAAAAATATATTTAACTTCTATTTAATTGTTTTTTTTATTCTATTTATAGCAAAGTATAAACACAAAAAATATTTTTTGTTTTCGTGGTTATATTGGATTGTTATGGAGGTTTATGGTAGGAATAAAACAACCTGAACGTTTATAGTCTAATCAGACCTCGCTAGAACATTTACTTTGTCTAGTAATGGCGCAATGAAAGTTTACTAAATGAGGAAGGAGATACTGAAATTGATTATTAGAATGGTACTTACATGTCGTTCAAGCTGCTAATCACTTTAACCGATGTTTTTCAATGATTGAATCTATAATTTCCATTTCGTAGGACTTTGTGCAATTTCTAAAGTATAACATAATATTTTTTTGTAAGTTTGCAAACGCTGGCTTAACTTTACGAGAGAGATCATAATAACACATTACGGAATTCTATATGCTAAAAAGGTCTACAAAAACGTCCGAAATAAATTATGTTTATCTCCTAAGAATTATCCACAGTAGGTATATATGTATGTTACAGTCCAAACAAGTGATTATGTAAATGATAGGCTGTAAATAATACCGGTATCAATATAAAGTAGCTAGTAAGGAATAATATGTTATGCATAATAATGTTCTCAACATTACATTTTAGATAAAATGTACGATTCTGTTGTTCTAGATAAAATGTACGATTACATTCTAGTGGATATGTGACATAAAATAAGTATCTTAATACTAAACTATACCACCAAAAGAAGACTATAAGACAATTAATTAAGCCAATACTATTATGTTCTCACATTTACAAATATTTATGCTTCTAACCTTTAACGAATAAAATAATAGTAACAACATGTTGTCATACTTCCTAAGAATGCCATTAAGCAACAACTCCGTAGATTATTAGAATAAAATTGATAAATATCCTTAAACATTTGACTAACCTGCTTATATTTGGGTTCGGTAAGTTTTCCTTACATTAATAGCTAGTTTAATACTTATGTAGTCAGTCACTTATCATCTTTTATAGGTTTAAAGTTTATTGTTTTATATAAAAGATAAGCCAAGGCTGCAACTTATAAAAAATAATCTAATACTACAGTATCACTTCTGATCTGATTATTTAACAAAAAGATGCAGCATATGATAATATAGAAAATATCCATAACTGTTTTTATTGTTCATTACGGGCTCCCAATAACGAAAAAAAAAAATTTTTTTTTTTTATGATCTAGGGCAATGCTTGACTACATTCCACCTGATGGTAAGTGGAATGTAGTCTTAGGTGGTAAGGCGCATTACCCTAGCAACCTATTCACTCTTCGCTTGAATGTGACCACATTGTATTCGGTCGGAAATACCGACGCAGGCAAGCTGTTCCAATCCTTTGCTGTACGCAGTAAAAATTAGGAAGCAAAACGCTTCGTTCGGTCAGGTGGAATGTCCACAACAAAAGGATGAAAACCTGCCGTGCGTCGGGACGTCCGGTGATGGAAGGGGGACGGGGGAATTAAATTGTGTAATTCCTGCGCACACTCACCAAAATGTATCCTATAGAATACTGAGAGGCTAGCAATTCTACGCCTGTGCTCAAGGCTTTGGAGGTCGGCTTCGACCAATTCAGGATCGCTTATAAGCCTCTTTGCTCGCCTCTCAATTGAGTCCAGAACCGCAAGATGAGACTTTGCGGCACCAGCAAATATGTGACCGCAGTACTCTACACACGACCGGATCTGTGCTTTGTATAAAACAAGAAGCTGTCCCGGTGCAAAGTACTGCCAAACCTTCGCAAGAACGGCAAGCTTTGCTGCTGCTGCTCTTGCTCTGGACTCAATGAACCGACCAAAGTTGAGGTTCGAGGAAATCTCTAAGCCTAACAACTGAAGCCGGTCACTGTATTCCAAGGATACATTCTGGAAAGTAGGAGCCAATGCGAAAGGGCTCCTTTTGGCGGTGAATAGACACGTCTGCGTTTTGGTGGCGTTGAACTTGACAAGATTGGCATTGCTCCATGCGGAGACTGCCTGAAGTTTGTCATTCAAACGTTGCACCATGGCTTCTCTTTCAGACTGTACTTGATCTGGACTAGCCCGAGTACTCGGCAGATATCTTTCTACAACTGTGCTGTCGTCTGCATACCCATAGATACCGGGCTTCAACAGATCATTAATGTGCAGCAAAAAAAGAGTTGCAGAAAGAACGGACCCCTGAGGCACTCCGGCATTTATAGTCAAGGGTTCCGAGGAACACCCGTCGACAACTACTCGGAGAGATCTCTGGCTAAGAAAGTCCGTTACCCAGCCGATCAGACCAGGACATATACCCTACGCTGAAAGCTTGCTTATAAGGCTCGCATGCCAGACCCTGTCAAATGCCCTCGAGACGTCCAGAGAGGCAGCGACCGCTTCTCCGTTCTTCTCGATGGCCTCGCCTAAAATGTGTGTAGCATACACTAGGAGGTCCCCAGTAGATCTATTACGGCGAAACCCGTACTGTCGGTCACTGAGGAGATCGTTACTTTCTAGGTATGCTAGTAGGCGCGAGTTCAATACACGCTCCATAATCTTGCAGAGTATGGAGGTGATTGAAATCGGTCTGTAATTGACAGGGTCGGCACGGCTGCCTTTTTTGGTCACGGGTTGCACATTAGCGAGCTTCCAGGATTTCGGCACTATTCCAGTCATGAAAGAGAGACGATACAGACATGTCAGTACAGAAAACAACTCAGCTGCGCATGTCTTGAGCAGAATGGCTGGTATACCATCAGGACCACTGGCTTTATTCACATCTAAACGACACTATGCTCTCCAAACCTCTTTGTTAGTGATGCGGATTTCAGGCATCGAAATACCGCAGTGAGGAAGATGTGCTGGAGAAGCATTGCCAGTGTCTAGATGCGAATTATTGCTGTGTGGACCAGGGATCCATCCGGCTTCAGCAGAGCAGGCAGTGAGGGTTGGCAGAAATTCGACTCGATCGCTTTCGCAAGAGACCAGAAAGCTCGACTGCCAGTTGGTCTGACAGAAAGCTTTTCGCCATTCTTAGCGATTCGATCGAGACGAGCCTTCCGAAATGCCTTTTTGTAGGACTTGGCAGCTTGGTTAAAGGCTCTCTTCTTCGAACTTACATCCGGAGTTTTGCGGCTTCGAGCATCAGCCCAAATGAGATATGCCGAATGTTTTCGGTCTTGAGCATGATCACATTCGGCATTAAACCATGGGCGAGCTTTGCCACCGATGGGTACGTCAGCAAAAGGAATAAAATACTCCATTGCCTGATGCACCACATCGGTTATAGCATCCGCGCAACTCGACGGATCCAAAGAAGAGAAGCAGACCTGCCGCCAAGGATAAGACGCAAAAAAGTGCCGCATCTCATCCCAATCTGCTGACTTGTATTTCCATACTCGCCTAACACCATGAGGTTCGAAAGGTGGTGGGGAATATGTAAACACAGATTTCACCAGACAGTGATCGGAGGTTCCCAAGGGAGAGGTTACCTCTACACGATACCTGTCCGGATCAGTTGTCAGCAGAAGGACCAGGCAATTGGCTGTATGGCCTACCACATCTGGTACCCTTGTCGCTTGCTTCACCAGTTGAAAGAGGTCCAAGGACAACGCAAAGTTCCGCGCTTCTCTTCCAGCATGGTCGGTTTTCTGGTACGGGAACAGCCAGTCCTGATGACAGGCATTATAATCCCCCAGAAAGACGAGCTGCGCTTAAGGGAACTGATGCAGAGCCATATCAGCAGCCTCACCGAGATACTCGAATAATCTAGTTGTCTCCTGGTCACCGCTGTGCGAACGGTAAACACAGGACTACAGGATTTTTTCGTTTCCTGTGTCTACTAAAACCCATAAAGAAGAAAAAGTGGGGTCTTCAAGGTGACGGAGACCGTGGATACAGATGTCGTTCCGCGCACACACGCAGACTCCGGCACGTGAGCGAAAGTTGTACTCTAACGTGTATCCGGGATAATCCAGGTGCGCAGCGCTTAAAGGACATTGTATCTGCGTCTCCGTCAAAAAGAACAGGTGCGGTTGTTCTGTCTCCAGGTGGTGATGGACAGGTAAGATATTAGAGTGCAAGCCCCTAATATTACTGAGGTACTAGAGGTTTAAATGAGGAGGAGTGCAACCGCTGTACAAACTTTTTCCTTTTTTGGTTTTTCTTCATGATAAAAAAAAATAAAAGTGAATAGGGATTGGAAATGGCAGTTGAACGAGGCGGTACGTATCGAACCCAACGTCGAAGTTGGTTAATTTATGCCACTGGGAGGCTAGCCTGGAGACTGCGGGGACGCCCGAACCCCCCCAGGGATGGCTATCGGGCCTCCTCGTCTGGTCGCCAACTAGCACGATGGAGCCACCCTGGGATTTTTCGCAGCTGGCGGGGCAGCCTTTCGTGGGTGGCTAACCCACTAATTGGGCCCCCAACTATCTGCGGGCGGCCAGCGGAAAGCCGTCGCTTCGGATCCCTTCGGATCCCGCTACCCTCCTCGACTAGACACCCGACAAAACAAATACCAACTCGACGTCAACCGGTTCGCCAACGTACCGCAGCTGTTCAGACCCATTTCCCATAAACGGCTTCATCGAGCAACGTGCCGGAACACGACTAGGTCGCTTTTCGGCACGACTTTGCCCAATGGGTGGTAACTTTGCCGGCGACCCGATGTTATGGTCTACCACCAAGTAAAGTCTCTAGTCTACCACCAAGTAAAGATGACTAAATTGTTGCCAAAGGTTACAAAGAAGATGTTGTTTTCAACATTTATTTTGAAATATTAGTGCTTGAGGCCCGTTACAAAGGTAATAATAATAAAGGTAAAAGATAAATATTAATTATAATGTTATTGTATGATAATGTTATATTATTTTCTAATGTTATATCATTTTCTATTTCAATTAGATGACCGTAATAATTGGTAATGGTTAAAGCTGTGCCTATATTTACATTGTAATCTATACTAATATAAGAAAGTTAAAGATTATTTTAAACGCATGAACGTCTGAGCTACCAATGAGATTTGATTTATTTTATTTGATGAGCCATTTATTAAGAAGAGTTATAATTATATAGAAGTTACACTATTAACTCGACAATTAGTATTAAAAAAGTCCTCTTCAATAATAGACATACTAGTTGTATTCAATTCAGTGGTCAGTATGGTCTGGTTAGACTGGGAAAATACATTTTCATATCTTTAAATAGACGGATTTAAAAAAAATGTGGTGATGATGAATTAAATTAAATTAAAAAAATTAAAGGACATATTCTTTTGCGAATGCGGCACCCACAATTACCACAGTACTCCACACACGATCGGATCTGTGCTTTGTATTATACAAGTAAATGTTCCGGTGTAAAGTACTGTCGGACCTTCGCAAGAAGACCTTCGCAAGAACGCAAGCTTACCTGCAGCTGCTCTTTCTCTGCTCAATGCACCAACCACCAACCAAAATTGAGTTTCGAGGAAAACTCTTAGCCTAACAACTAAAGTCAGTCACTGTATTACAAGGATACATTCTGGAAAATAGGAGTCAAGGCGAAAGGGCTTCTTTTGGCGGTGAATAGACACATCTGCATTATAGTGACGCTGAAATTGGCAAGATTGGCATTACCCCATGCGGAGACTGCCTGAAGTTTGTCATTCAGACGTTGCACCATGGCTTCTCTTTCAGACTGTACTTCATCTCTACTAGCCCGAGAAGTCGGCAGATATCTTTCTATAACAGTGCTGTTCGGCTGCGTACCCATAGATGACAGGCGTCAGCTGAGCGTTAATGTGCAGCAGAAAAAGAGTTGCAGAAAGAATGGACCCCTGAGGCACTCCGGCATTTATAGTGATGGGTTCCGAGGAAGACCCGTCGACAACTACTCGGAGAGATCTCTGGCTCAGAAAGTCCGTTACCCAGCCGATCAGACCAGGACATATACCGCACGCTGAAAGCTTGCTTATAAGGCTCGCATTTCAGATCCTGTAAAAGACAGCAAATGATTCTTCGGTCTTCTTTATGGCCTCGCCTAAAATGTGTTTAGCGTACACTAGAACGTCACAGTGGACCTATTTCGGCAACCCGTACTGTCGGTCACTGAGGAGACCGTTAGCTTTTAAGTACGCTAGAAGGCGCGAGTTCAATATAAGCGTCATAACCTTGCAGATTAAGGAGGTGATAGAAATTCTTTAAATGGCAGAATCGGCATGGTCCCCTTTTTTGGGCACTGTTTGCACGTTGGAAAGCTTTTAAGATTTCGGTACTATTCCAGTCGCGAAAAAGAGACGATACAGACATGTCAAAACAGGAGACAACTCAGCTGCTGATTTGTTGAGCACAATGGTACGCCAGCAAAAGGAATGAAATTCTCCATTGACGGATCCAAAAAAGAGAAGCAGACCTGCCGTTAAATATAAAACGCAAAATAGTGCCGCATCTCATTTCAATCGCTGACTTGATACGACTTACTGACTATATACTCTAATAATAATTATTTTTATAAAGAAATATAGCTTACTCTTAAGACCTAATTTAAGGTTAGTCATAGTTGACCTTTTCACCAAACTGGACATAAAGAAGAGCTTAAGTGAAAATTTGTAAGAAAGTAATAATATAATTCTCCCTATTTATCTTTTAGGGCTTATAACAATCATTCGGTCACATTTATTCTGGATATAATTTATGGGTTGTAACTTTTGATATTTCACTTATAAATCAATATATTTGATGTCAATTTATAATACTTTTATAGTAAAATACTACTATAGTACTATAATAGTAATATACTAATTTGTATTATGTTTTTTACCTGCTTTTGTTGGTTGGTATTTTTTTGTTTACGTAAAATAAGTTTGATCTAACAGCGTATAATTTACAACGCAGATGTTTGTTCCGATAAACATCCATCATCGGTTAGTGTATAATTAATTATATGTATATAATTTTTTAAATAATAAATATAGCAAATATAGTTTATATTTTTCAATTTACATAAAGTAAATATTAATATTATTTATTAGGTCGAAATAAAAATAAAATAATTTCTGTAAGCATTATAACACGAGAGCGAATTGCATGTCTTATAACATCTTAAATCAATGGTCACCCTTATATTTTTCGCTAGGGCAAATAGATTTGAAAGACGTATTTATTATCATAGTACCAACTATTAAGTATTCAACGTATGAAACATCTAGTCTCAAATGACACAATATTTCGTAATAATATAGCAATCACCGTTTTAACATATTTTATGAGAACATTTCAGACACAGCTTTAAAGGTGATAAAATAAACGTAAAATAATTTTATATTAACTGATTCAGAAGATTGTTTATAGCTCTAACAAAATCGGTAATATAGTTCAAATTGTATTAAATGTTCCTTTCTAATATTGCTAAAAGTGTGACTTTACATGCAATATTATTTTTGCATTAGTATATACTGTTAGTATTATGTTACTGTTAACATTTTTGCATACATCTATATTACGAAACTCATAAAAAATAAACTTTCAACAACAACAATATTGATATTTTTTTTAGTTCGAAAACTTTTTTTTTTATTACTGTTTTTATTATTACCAATATTACTTTTTGATTGGTCCCAAAACTTTCTCTTAAGACACAATATATTTTTCGTATATTATGAAAACGTACAAAAAGTTATTTTTTTTAACAAATAAATACTCACAACAAATTTTTTATTGGCACTAATAGTTCCGACGGTTTTGTTTATTGGATTCCAGTACAAATTTTAATTAAGAAATTCCAATGATAGTAGTTATAAAGAAGTATTTTTGGTTTTGATACAACAAATATCATTAAATTACTTTACGAAAAATCTATTTCATAAAAGGATGTAAACAAATTAATTAAAAGAAAACAATATAAGAATACTCCGACGTACACATCCTTGTATCATTTTTTTTCAACTGTCTGTTAAATAATGACTTGTAAGATAACATCTCTGAGTGTAAGAAATCTCAAATAAAATGAACAAACATTCAGAACAAATTTATTTATACAATCAATAATATTTTACGACGCCTACCAACTCGGCGGCAATTACTCAATACAATTCGTTTAGATTCGTTTATGCGAATTGTTTATTGTTAATTAAATATCTTCTTTATGTGTTTTAGAAACACAGGTATAAAATTTAAAAAATCACGAATCCGGCTGACTCGATTCGTAGTCTCAAAGTCCAAGTTAGAAATGTGGCAATGGGTATAATATGATATAGTTATTTAAACTCTTTTTTTTTAGATAACCACTTTCACACCTAGTCCAGGAATTGCTAACCATCAATTTCATCATCACACGTGGTTAACAACAGAGATGAGGCAGATCGCTGATGCAGCATCGACCCAGTTCGTATCGCCTACGCTGCAAACTACCACTACCATTGGATAACGGGGCCGTGACCCAATTTTCTTGCGTAAATTTATAATATAGTTAATTTACTTTTCGTTCATTCTTCGTACAATTGTCCTCTCTTAGAATTATTAAATATAATTAATATAAGTTTTGATTTCTTTTACATTCTTCGGCTGTGGGTTTCATAATTTGCTAGTTCCGGAGTGGTGATTGATTCATGGATACACCATCAAACAATTATCACCAACCAACATGGACTAGGAGACAAATTATATGTATATATTTTTTTATTTATTTGTTATACACGTAATTTCTACAAAGAATGTATATAATAATAATGTATATGTCTATGAATTTCTAACAAAGAACTGAAAAAAGTATATTAGCTTTTTAACACAATCACAAAAGAAAAAGGTACAATTTGACTGTACTCTTACGTTTTCTTCAAAAGTTTTTTATGGTTTCCAAATTAAGTAAATACTCAGATGTTAGTTTTTGCTAGTTCTTAGTGATTTTTTAATATTTTGTCACATTTATAATTACAATAGTAACCTATTGCTAAAATAGACATTTTGTGATATTTAGTTTGAATACTATTCATTTCTGACTTGTAAAAAGACTAACATTAAACTAAACTAAAACATTAACTATGTTCACAGTTCAACACAGGCAAACTTAAGTGTTGTATCGGGCTTCAAAGAGAATAATTGACCGGTTTAAAAATTCAGCACACGCGAAGTTGCTCAGAAGATAGCTTGAGATGAATTGTCTGAATATTGACAACGATTGAGATAAATATCAGAGCTATTTTGTACGAGTCTATTGATTTTACGAGTATATGTATTATTCATATTCAAGGTCAGTCTTTTTAAAGTTTAGATAAAATAATAAACCTATAAATAATTAGTATTTTATAGGATCCGTTAAAATATTGAATTTATTTTGTAGAATGCGTTGTTAGAACATCGAAAAATGATGTTCGTCGTTCCATGTTAACGTTTTTTATTAATGTAAATAATCACGACACAATGATATAGAAATTACACCAATGTCTCGTAACACGCAACTTCATGTTATTCTACAGCTACTAATATGTCAACGTCAGTCGAATGTCAGTCGTTGCGACTTCCTGTTGTCTATAGAATGGAAACTTCAGTTTAGAATTCAATATTTCACTTACTGTTATGAAACGAATAACGTTGTTTTTTTTTTATACCCTACCTATTTTATATATGTTTCAAACTTCATTAGGAAGTTATTGCGGATATGGAATATTTAGAATTCCATTTCTTCTTTTATTTAGTAGTTTAAAAAAGAAACTTATTTAAATTAATGTATAGAATCTATGTTTTTGAAATATTGAAATTGTTCTTAAACATGTTTTACCATGTTAAGCTAATATCAAATATATAAACCATAGTCTTTTCAAAACCGTAATACCTAAATTTTAATTTTGTTACTAATGTGTACACTAGAAATCAATATAACATAATTATGGCCCTCTTTTTCTTTGTCTTTCGATTCTTCGTTGTCGATTACGCCAATCAAAGCTTATTATTATGTGTCTTAAGTGCACTTGTATAATATTAAAAAAAACCTGTCAAGTGCGAATCGACCTCGCGCGTGAAGCATAGCATATCATATTTATTTTTTTATATATAAAAACTACAAAAAATCTTTGTTTGTAATTGGAAGATCCAAGCATTAAGCATGTCCATCGCATCGCTCCTGGTACAGTTACAGACCGCCCTAAACATATCATTTTGCACCTAACAACTCGTCGTTAGCGTGATAATTTGATTGATGCAGCGTGTGCGCGTCGCTTGTTATCCATAGATCAATTATTTGGTACATCTGAGAAGTCCTCTTCCTCCAATGGTGACCGTTTTTTCGTCAACGGGCACCTTACTTTAAAATATAAAATCCTCTTCAGTAAAGCCCGCCAACTTGCAAACGAAAGGGGCTACAGATTCACGTGTATTAGAGCTCTCTTACCGCAAAGAATCGCCAACGATAGTCGTTCTATTCTTTAAAGCACTTTAAGACACTGTCCACAAATACAATAAACTGTTTACCACTTAAACTCTTAACTATCACTGTTACACAACTCAGTCTCTGGATCACACACTCAGCGGTTTATTATAACTTTTTTTTTTTTTTTTTTTTATACAAAACTAGGTTAATGCTTGACTACATTACACCTGATGGAAAGTGAAATGTAGTCTTAGGTGGTAAAGCGCATTAACCTAGCAGCCTATTCACTCTCCTCTTGAAGACACCCACATTATATTTTGCCGGAAATACCGACGCAGGCAGATTGTTCCAGTCCTTCGCTGTACGCACTAAAAAAGATGAAGCATAGCGCTTCGTTCGGACAGGTGGAGTGTCCACAACGTAGGGATGGATACCCGCCGTGCGTCGGGACGTCCGGCAAAGGAACGGGGATGGGGGAATTAGGTCGTGCAATTCCTGCGCACACTCACCAAAATGTATCCTATAGAATACTGAGAGGCTAGCAATTCTACGCCTGTGTTCAAGGCTGTGGAGTTTGGCATCAACCAATTTAGGGTCGCCAATAAGCCTCTTTGCTCGCCTCTCAATTGAGTCCAGAACCGCAAGATGAGTCTTTGCGGCACCAGCAAATATATGGCCACAGTACTCTACACACGACCGGATCTGTGCTTTGTATAATACAAGAAGCTGTCCCGGTGTAAAGTACTGTCGCACCTTCGCAAGTACAGCAAGCTTTCCCGCAGCTGCTCTTGCTCTGGACTCAATGTACCGACCAAAGTTGAGGTTCGAGGAGATCTCTAAGCCTAACAACTGAAGCCAGTCACTGTATTCCAAGGATACATTCTGGAAAGTAGGAGCCAAGGTGAAGGGGCTCCTTTTGGCGGTGAACAAACACGTCTGCGTTTTGGTGGCGTTGAATTTGACAAGATTGGCATTGCCCCATGCGGAGACTGCCTGAAGTTTGTCATTCAAACGTTGCACCATGGCTTCTCTTTCAGACTGTACTTCATCTCTACTAGCCCGAGAACTTGGCAGATATCTTTCTACAACTGTGCTGTCGTCTGCATAATACCGGGCTTCAACAGATCGTTAATGTGCAGCAGAAAAAGAGTTGCAGAAAGAACGGACCCCTGAGGTACTCCGGCATTTATTGTCAAGGGTTCCGAAAAACACCCGTCGACAACAACACGCAGAGATCTCTGGCTCAAAAAGTCCGTTATCCAGCCAATCAGACCAGGAGATATACCGTAAGCTTAAAGCTTGCTTAAAAGGCTCACATGCCAGACCCTGTCAAAAGCCTTCGAGACGTCCAGAGAGACGGCGACCGCTTCTCCGTTCCTCTCGATGGCTTCGCCTAAAATGTGTGTTGCGTACGCTAGAAGGTCCCCAGTGGACCTATTTCGGCGAAATCCGTACTGTCGGTCACTGAGGAGATCGTTACCTTCTACGTACGCTAGAAGCCGCGAGTTCAATACACGCTCCATAATCTTGCAGAGTATGGAGGTGATTGAAATGGGCCTATAATTGGCAGGATCGGCACGGCTGCCTTTTTTGGGCACGGGTTGCACGTTGGCAAGCTTCCAGGATTCCGGCACTTTTCCAGTCTTGAAAGAGAGGTGATACAGACGTGTCAATACAGGAGACAACTCACCTGCGCATGTCTTGAGCAGAATGGCTGGTATACCATCAGGACCACTGGCTTTATTCACATCTAAACGACACAATATTCTCCATACCTCTTTGTTTGTGATGCGGATTTCAGGCATCGAAATACCGCAGTGAGGAAGATGTTCTGGAGAAGCATTGCCAGTGTCTAGATGCGAATTCTCAGCAAACAGAGAAGCAAATACATTCGCTTTCTCTGTTGCTGTGTGGGCCAGGGATCCATCAGGCTTCAGCAGAGCAGGCAGTGAGGGTTGGCAGAAGTTCGACTCGATCGCTTTGGCAAGAGACCAGAAAGCTCGACTGCCATTTGGTCTGACAGAGAGCTTTTCGCCATTCTTAACGATCCGATCAAGACGAGCCTTCCGCAATGCCTTTTTATAGGACTTGGCAGCTTGGTTAAAGGCTCTCTTCTTTGTACTTACATCCGGAGTTTTGCGGCTTCGAGCATCAGCCCAAATGAGGTATGCCGAATGTTTACGGTCATGTGCATGACGACATTCGGCATTAAACCATGGGCGAGCTTTGCCACCGATAGGTACGTCAGCAAAAGGAATAAAATACTCCATTGCCTGATGCACCACATCGGTTATAGCATCCGCGCAACTCGACGGATCCAAAGAAGAGAAGCAGACCTGCCGCCAAGGATAAGACGCAAAAAAGTGCCGCATCTCATCCCAATCTGCTGACTTGTATTTCCATACTCGCCTAACACCATTTGGTTCGAAAGCTGGTGGGGAATATGTAAATACAGATTTCACCAGACAGTGATCGGAGGTTCCCAAGGGGGACGTGACCTCTACACGATACCTGTCCGGATCAGTTGTCAGCAGAAGGTCCAGGCAATTGGCTGTATGGCCTACCACATCTGGTACCTTTGTCGCTTGCCTCACCAGCTGAAAGAGGTCCAAGGACAACGCAAAGTTCCGCGCTTCTCTTCCAGCATGGTCGGTCTTCTGGTACGAGAACAGCCAGTCCTGATGACAGGCATTAAAGTCCCCCAGAAAGACGAGCTGCGCCGAAGGGTACTGATACAGAGCCATATCTGCAGCCTCACTGAGATACTCAAATAAACGAGTTGTCTCCTGGTCACCGCTAAACTAATAACTATAAATGTTACACTTTTATCACAATAGTACCACCACACAACTTGTACTCCCAATTTCACAATGCCTTCTCTTAACCGAGCTGCGATTTATATACTTCTTATTCTTAGTCAAATCAGTATCCAATATTACATTTATTTTATCAATTAAACTTCTATAAAGAAATTCAATTGTTTTAGTCAAATCAACAACTTATATCTTTATTTTTAGTCAAAACCAAACGACCACATGTATAAAATCTACGTGGGCGAAAAGCGCCTCCATTTTTATTAGGAAATGTGAACAATTTAATGTTATACAATTGAGGTCAGAGAAGGATTTTTCAAAAATAGCGTGACTAGATTCCGTTACATACAGTTCAGATTCATATCAGATAAGTAACAACTTACCCGTATTTCAGTATTTTTGCAATTTATAAATTTATAAATAGCACAAGGTTCCTTTTTAACATATTTTTTAGTTTTACCTCTTGTTATATACATTGCCGTATCTTATGTAATATTTTTTTTGTATATGTACTATAAGTCTATACGTTTACTCTTTTGAGGAGCAGGATAACCAACTCATTGACATTTGCATAATCCTCATTCTTGGCCATGGTTAATACAAATAACTTGTCCGTTTATTACCAAAACTGTGGAGGGATTAGGAGCAAACTCGAAAAACGAAAACTTAATTTAGGCTCAAGTAATTACGATATTATTGTGTTAGTAGACCTGGCTACTAGACTCGATTTTTGACAGCAAAATTTATTTAGATGGTTACGCTACATTTCAGCGCGACAGAAATCTCTAAGTTGCAGGTAAAAGAGGTGTGGTGGCGTATTGATCCTTACTAATAATAAAATTAAAGCCCTCAGAATGAATGAAGCACCGGACTTGGAGGAAATTTATATTCACTTTCCATCTCATTCAGACCTTTTGTAAAATGCGTGCTACTTTCCTCCTGTTAGCTCTTCTACTGCGTATAGTATTTTTTTCCATAAACTCCAGGATATATACACGAACGGACGTTTTCCTAATTATTTAATGATTGAAGATTTCAACCTCCCTTACCTTAATTGGTCATCCAGCCTCACTAGCTTATTGGAGTCTGCTCACACGGAGCAATCGAAGTTACTCTTACATATGATGCCCTTTATGAATTTAAAACGGACGAATTGTGTGTATAACGACCATTTAAGGCTTCCAGATCTAATACTGTCCACATTAAGTAATTGCGTTGAAATATCTGACTATCTTTTGCTTAAAATAGTTCCCCATCATCCAGCTCTTGATATACTATGTGAAATCAGGACCGCCAACTTTATGTCTGTTAATGCGACTCAACGGCGTTGTCTTTTAAACTGCCTACTGTTAGAAAATATTGCGTGAGCTAGTTTTTATGTTCTGAACTCCTCCATCTTGTTAATTTCAATGTGCCCTCCAGGCCTCTTCGGATTAATTCGGAAAATTCGTTCGCCCCTTCAAAGAATGTGCGAATCACTGGATTCCTTTGATAAGGTTGATTTGTTTTCGTGCTCCTCATCTTCCTTAAAACACAAGATTGTAAAAAAAATCATTGAATGCAACTTCTAATATTTAATTTTTAATATCTGTAATTCAAATTCTCTGATCTTCTTTTAGTATTTTTTGTACTATTATGTTTTTATTATATTTATGTGTTTCTGCCGTGCTTAATATATCTTCTTTGTTCTTTGTGAAACGTCTTTTAGGCTACATCTTTGCTTCTGTAATTTCTGCTTTCAATTGCTGTATTTTTTAAATATGTATTTGCTTTAAATAAATAAATAATAAATAAATAAATAAATACATAAATATGCTTTAAATAATTAAATAAACAAACAAGCAAACAAATAAACTAACAAACTAACAAACAAACAAACAAACAAACGAACAAACAAAAAAACAAAAAAACAAATAATTAAATAATTTATTTTATTTAAAAGATTTATTGTTAAAGTAAATACATATGACTAAACATTCTGTGAACGTTTCAAGCGTTTACCTGCGGCAGTATTTAAAATTAAGCAAAAAAATATGTTTGTTGTATGGGTGCCCCCTCAAATATTTATTTAATTTTATTTGGAGTATTTATTTTAAAGCAGTAACAGATGTACATTATTTGTGAGAATTAAACATGTCTAGTTATCACAGATCATAAGATACAGCATTGATACAGGCAGACGGATAAACGGGCATACGGACAGCAAAGTCTTAGTTATAGAGTTTCTGTTTTAGGTACGAAAACCTAAAATAAATATATAACTTATTTCAATATTTAATAAATGATAATAATAGTCATAAGCGTACATTTGTACAGAGTTACAACGTTTTACATTATTTTTTCTTTTACGAATTACAATTATTTTATCTGTAAGACAAATTAAAAATATTATTATCCTGCCACATCTTTTTGCGCAATCATTTAAGTGATCATTATACTACAGTACATTGGATAAATACTCAAACAAATTAAAACATTTTTTACATATTGGTTTCAAACCGCACAAACATTTATTACATATTATTTACCAATAAAATAAATATTCAAAGACATAGTGTTTTCTAAGGTTTTCACGAGTACTATATATTGAAATAAAACTATTTTTATGGATTTAACTCGCGTATATTGAATGAAATTTTAAATTTACATTTTAATCCGAGTTAAATCCGTAAAAATATTTTTATTTCAATATTCAAAGACAGTGAGTTCAACTATTAGCGATTAACGAATGAATTTTGTGATGTTTCATACATATATTGTACGAGCATTTTATATTTATGTTTATTTAAACGTATATAAATAATTTTCAACGCCTTTGTTTGCGATAAACAAAGAATTCATTGTATTATTAAAATATCATTTTATTGTATTATTTATTCACTCCTTCATCTTTTGTTTTGGCAACAAACACTTTTGATATATCGTTGTGTAATTTGTTTATTTATCTCTACAATAATTGAAGACACAAGCACAACTTGTATTATCGGACCAGTTGTCATATTTGTGGAAAACTGCTGCTTGACAAAAATATTAAAATATTACGGATATTTACATGCGACCAGAACTTAATTTACCTACATAATTGTTTTTTTTTTAAATATTGGATATAGTACAACATACAAAAAGAGGTAAGTATTTTATATAAAATTATAATACATTAAAAAAAATAAAAAAATAAACACAAATGAGTGATTGTCGTTGTATAAACTTTAAATAGAGATTTTTTAAGTTATACATATGGCTTAACTGTCAACGTTTAATTGCATCTCCTTATAGTACTAGGATTAGGACAATAAATAGAGTTATTTCTTTACTTTATTTTCTAATATCAAAACGTTACATAATTCGTTCGTTTCCATGTACCATGATTAGCAAAGATGTGTCCTAAAATGATCCTATTTTGCAATTGATAAAATATTTTTTAAGAGATGATACCCCCGTGTACGGTATATAATAATGATGATAAAGTTTGAGTCTATGTTTATTATTATGCAATTTTATTTATAAATCGGCGGTTCTTTAAATTGAAACAATTTTGGCAAAAAAATTAGACGCCATATCTTTGTGCTTTATTTACCATGTTAGAATTCTAAGAAAAGCTTCCGTTTGGACCAGTCATTCAATTGCTTCCATAATTGCTATGAAGATACTATTAGATAGTAAAAGTAGTAGTGGATAGAGAGGCAACGTAAGTACTTTTCAATGACAACAATAGTAAGGCTCAGCCTGTGATAGAATAGCGAACATAAAATTCTCATAAAACGAATGTGCTCTCATGACCAAGATCGAAATTTATATCTCCTTGAGATATATTTGAAATATAATATGTCTATATTATGGTGTATCTTTGCGTTCGAATAAATACATAACATATTATGTTTACTTACAAGTGTTTATATATTTTTATAACAAAATCAAAATCAAAACCAGGACCAAATTATTAAAAAAATAATATTATTTTTTGCTTTACTTTACTTTACTTGTACTAAATAAAAAATTAAAAGTACGAATTGATAGTATATATTGATAGTACGTATTGATAGTAAATATTGATAGTTAATATTGAAAGTACATATTGATAGTACGAATTGATAGTACGTATTGATAGTTAATATTGATAGTACGAATTGATAGTAAATAATGATAGTACATATTGATAGTAAATATTGATAGTTAATATTGAAAGTACATATTGATAGTACGAATTGATAGTACGTATTGATAGTTCATATTGATAGTACATATTGATAGTAAATATTGATAGTTAATATTGAAAGTACATATTGATAGTACGAATTGATAGTACGTATTGATAGTTCATATTGATAGTACATATTGATAGTACGTATTAATAGTAAATATTGATAGTACGTATTAATAGTAAATATTGATAGTACATATTGATAGTAAGTAATGATAGTACGAATTGATAGTATATATTAATAGTACATATTTATAGTGCGAATTGATAGTATATATTGATAGTACATATTGATAGTACGTATTGATAGTACGTATTAATAGTAAATAATGATAGCACATATTGATAGTAAATATTGATAGTTAATATTGAGAGTACTTATTGATAGTACGTATTGATAGTTCATATTGATAGTACATATTGATAGTACGTATTAATAGTAAATATTAATAGTAAATATTGATAGTACGTATTGATATTTGATTGTACATATTGATAGTACGTATTGATAGTTAATATTGATAGTACTTATTGATAGTACGTATAGATAGTAAGTATTGATAGTAAATATTGATAGTACGTATTGATAGTACGTATTGATAGTAAATATTCATAGTACATATTGATAGTACGTATTGATAGTTAATAGTGAAAGTACATATCGATAGTACATATTGATAGTACGAATTGGTAGTACATATTGATAGTAAATATTGATAGTACATATTGATAGTAAGTAATGATAGTACGTATTGATAGTATATATTGATAGTACATATAAAAGTACGAATTGATAGTATATATTGATAGTACGTATTGATAGTAAATATTGATAGTTAATATTGAAAGTACATATTGATAGTACGAATTGATAGTACGTATTGATAGTTAATATTGATAGTACGAATTGATAGTAAATAATGATAGTACATATTGATAGTAAATATTGATAGTTAATATTGAAAGTACATATTGATAGTACGAATTGATAGTACGTATTGATAGTTCATATTGATAGTACATATTGATAGTAAATATTGATAGTTAATATTGAAAGTACATATTGATAGTACGAATTGATAGTACGTATTGATAGTTCATATTGATAGTACATATTGATAGTACGTATTAATAGTAAATATTGATAGTACGTATTAATAGTAAATATTGATAGTACATATTGATAGTAAGTATTGATAGTAAGTAATGATAGTACGAATTGATAGTATATATTAATAGTACATATTTATAGTGCGAATTGATAGTATATATTGATAGTACATATTGATAGTACGTATTGATAGTGCGAATTGATAGTATATATTGATAGCACATATTGATAGTAAATATTGATAGTTAATATTGAAAGTACTTATTGATAGTACGTATTGGTAGTTCATATTGATAGTTAATATTGAAAGTACTTATTGATAGTACGTATTAATAGTAAATATTAATAGTAAATATTGATAGTACGTATTGATATTTGATTGTACATATTGATAGTACGTATTGATAGTACGTATTGATAGTACATATTAATATTCCAAATTCATAGTCGTCAGGAATAATAATATACTTTTCAATAAAAAAAATACATAATTGAACGACTCAGTACTCAGTTTTTGAACTGATCTACTCACGAAAACAATATCTGTGATTAAAATATATTAATAAATAAACTGCATCTACACGCAAAATACGCAAAAACTACTTGCCGGCATTAGTTGAAACTTAAAACAGGTATCTTTATCGAAATCGGAATCTATGCGTACGAAGTCGCAGGCATAGCTAGTCTAATATAAATAAAGATAATAAATCTGTTTACTTGCCAAGTTTCGAAATAATTTATCGATTATATTCGGATAAGCTACGGAATATATTTTATAGTTGTTGTTAAAATTATGGAGGTTATCAGATATAAAAACCTATCACTTTTGTATTTAAGATATTTTTCCTAATATTTTATTTACTAGGACCAAGCACAAAAAGACTTATCATCGCTGCTGCAAAAAAATCCCCATCCCTCTTTATTAAAAAACAATATATCTTTGATTTATAGGATAAACTGAAAAAGTTTTATTAAATTTTAAATGTTAGTTAAATTTTATTTAATTGTGTTATTGTTAACATATATACGTACGCACACACACATACTCGTACACAAACATAATTAATAGATCTTAGTAAACTTTCATCGTTATAATATATTCTCTAACAATTTATTCCCTTAATTTGTAACTTGCAGAAACCTTTCGGTTTTCGATATGAACTTTTTTCTTTTTGCTATGAGTTTTTTAAGGTCTTTTTTTATTAAACAGATAATTTAAAATATCGTTTACTGAGATGTTTAAAAAAAACTTTAACCACTTTTCAAACATTTTGCAATTAATTTGTTGCTATTAATTAAAAATTAAAAAAAACCCCCGATACAAAAGGACCTCTAAAAACAATAAAAATAATATTATTATGTACTTATTGAAATCGTTGTACGTACGTTGACGATGGTGTCTATTTTACGAAGTTCATCATTGAGGACTTAGACTATGCGATTCGATATCGTAATTTCTTTATTAACCTTGGTAACTTACTTCCATTTTAATTTATTCCTTTATTAAAAGGTCCCCCGACACAACAACCTCTAGTCTTTTTGTATTGGTGGTTATTTAATTTTTTTTCTGCTTGTTAAAGTTATGTTACCGGTTTCTTTATTGTACTAAATGAACCTATAGATACACAAGTTTTCAATCGTTTAAGTATTTCTATTAATCTATCCTAATAATATAAAGAGGAAAGATTTGTTTGTTTGTTTGAATTTAATTGGGTCCGAAACTACTTGACCGATTTAAAAAATTCTTTTACCATTAGAATCTTGCATTATCTCTGATGAACATAGATTATATTTTATCATCATCGTCATCATCATCATCACTAATATTATAAAGAGGAAAGATTTGATTCTTTGATTGTTTGAATTGAATAGGCTTCGAAACTACTGAACCGAATTAAAAAAATATTTTACCTTTAGATTCCTTCATTATCCCTTTGATAAACATAGGGTATATTTAATACAAAAAAAAATAAGAAACCGCGTGAAAATTTTGACAATGTAATAAATTATAAATGTATTAAGTAACATGATTCATGATTTTTTTCATATAAATAAATGCGAATATTAATAAATATAAACATTTAAAGTTAAAATGATTTACAAACACTAATAACACTGTGATGAAGGGATTTATATTATCACTAGCTGTTGCCTGTGACTATTTATGACTAAATAATCATATCAATCAATCAATCAATCATAAGCCATATAAATATATTTTTTTACAGTCTACGTAGATGCAGTCATGCAACACTTATGCCTAATAAAGTACGTTACCTGAGTAAGTAAGTGTAAAAACCTTTTGTCCTACATAACAAGGCTTTTTGTCCTATATAGCGCGGGTGAAGCCCCTGGGAACAGCTAGTATTACATAATAATCTTTTACCCGCACCAATAAAACGTCAATATCTTGAAAACAATTATTTCTTTTTCGACTAAACATAGCTAAGAACTATCTGTACAAATTTAGCTTTCGATTAAAAAAAATCTGCATTAAAATCCGTCCACGCGTTTGGCCGCTATATAGCCACAGACAGGCACACAGACACTCACACACACATAGGTACACAGACTTATAACACCCCTCTTTTTAGTCGGGGGTTAAAAATACACAAACTGTAAATGTAATGTAAAATAAAATACGTAAAGGGACGTATTACTTGAAAAGTTTTATGGCTGTATTACCATCCACATATTTATAAGAATTTTAATCCTCACATATTACATTATGTTATTATATAATGTACCTAACTGATACTGACAAAGAGCAATATATATAAGATAAAAACAGCCCTCAACCCTCAGAAAAGTTAGTAGTACGGTTACATGTATTTATGTCTATTTCCCTTTCAGCGTATTAACGTAATTGAGGGAATATATATTATACATTCGTGTAATTGAAAAGACAAAGACCACAACATGTGGCCTAATGTAGCGATAGTAACTAGATGTTAGGTAATTGCTTGGCCGTTATTAACCATTGTGTGTGGTAATTTTTAAAGTGCACAACTAGCTCTTATTATAGCTAACAAATATTTAATTAAGTTTTATCAGTTTTAGGGAGCATTCGTTTTAAGAAATCACCATCATATTATGATGGTAATCGTTGTGGTAGTTTTTCGCTGTAGTATTTGTAGATTTTTATCGATATTGAAAGGACTTTTGCCAGGAAATATGTAAACTTCTTTAGTTATTTTACTGTATAACCAGTTTTTTTTTATTTACATATGCTCTTCTTATTAATTTATTTTCTTAGTAAAAACATTTTAAATATATTGAACCTTGAATTTAAATCGAATTGTTGTTAATTTGTAACTCATTGAGGTAGCTCCAATATGACATCATATGACATAAAATAATTTATAGAACAATAAAGGAAACGTATTTTATGATGTGTTTGAATTAAATATATTTTATTACATTTCAGGTTTTTTGTAATATTAAAAAAAAAACAGAAAACACATTGAACTGCTTGTTTTTTCAATGTTACTCATTTTACATTATTTTGAATAAATATAACTTCCGTCCTTCGCTCATCTTTTCATTTAGTTCATAATATATTTAAAAACTTTACCAATTTTATCGAGGAGAATCGTCAGAACTTTTCTAATATACACAAAAGGTTTGTAAATATTATAATGTGTTCGGAATCTAATAAAATACAAATGATACTATAGAAGACTTTAAAAAGATAAGATTTAGTCTTGTCCTGCCAATGTCTAATATATAACTTATATTTCGTCTAGGACTATAAAAATTAAGAGAAAAGCTTATTAACTTAGGAGGATCTCAATAACTTTACATATTTTATATTTTCAGATAAACCGCACTTTTATCAAAAAATAATAAAATTATTACATATCTTTACTCCCCACAATGACTTAATGTGAAATTGTAAGTTGTTCCTTTTATATAGTTCATAAAGTAAGCTTTATATTTTTATAAAAGTTCAACAAACATTACAAAAATAATTAGTATAGCTAAATTATAACCACTTACTTTTAATGTTTGAAAATAGCTATAAACATGTATATCCATGATAAGCTTATTAAATTTGTTGTAAATATTACATTCTATATTTATGTACACTTAAAAAAACAAAAAGATCTTTAAGAAAAAGAAGAAAAAAACAAAAAGATCTCTAAAAAGGTAATAATAATATTATTATGTACTTCTTAAAGGTGTTGCATGGGGAGGGCCGCTAAATAAAGAAGGAAATCAAAATGCAAGTAGATACGCTACCAAGGCAAATAACGAAATAACATTATCAAATCGTATAGTCTAAGTCCTCATTCATTAGCTCTAACTTCGTAAAATAGATACCATCGTCAAAAACATACAACCTTAGTTCTATTTAAGTGTAAGTATTTTATAAATTCAGAAAACGTTTGTAACACTTTCAAAGCTTTTAGTTTTGTAAAACATTCAGTCCTAGTAACCTTTTTAATATCCTTGGTTTTCTTTATATATTTGTATTGTTATTGTTACATTATATATAATAAAATACATTTTTTTATAAATATAGACAGTGATGTTGAAGGGATGTGGTAATTCAATACGACATATCGAATAAACAATATCCTAGTTGTCGCAGAAATCCCTGCCCGTATCGATAAATTTATCATCTTATATTTATAAAAGTGACTGACTAAAAAAGTTGTTGTGGTAAGCACAAGGTGAGTAATTAATTGTTTGTGGTTCGATGCCAATAATTTAAAACAAATCTTATTATTTTGTCTTTAAGATCATTCTTCTTGATCACATGCTTATTAGTAAGAAGAGACGTTGTGTTTCTTATTTGTCTCAAAAATCTATTTCGTAAAAGAATACTATAAAGTAAAAATTTATTATTTTATAACCATCATTAGTAAAATATTAAATGTATTACATATTTTTGAGTACGATAAAATTAAGTAACTTATTAACAATAAGTGAAATATTGAGTTCGAAACTTAAATTTACATTCAGTAGATAACAGTATTCCGCAACTTCTGACAGTCGACTGTCGTTAAAATGTTACCAGCGGTATATTAACATGTAGTTGCGTGTTATAAGACAGTGGTTTTTTTACTATAAATATATCGAATCTATGGATATATCGTATTCAGTTGGTCGTGTACGTTGATAAACCAAAAACACAAACTTGCAAATTTTCTTTAATGTTGATATTTAGCCAAAATAATATTTCGTGAGCTATGATAGTTCCTAAATATATATTAAAACAATTGTATTAATAAATTTTGTTTGTTAGCATAGAACAGAGTATAATTACCACATAAGCCCTCGAGGTTAGTAAAGGATAGAATTCGTAAATTAAAATATATACTTTACTTATACCTGTAACTATATCTCTGAACACATAAACAATTATATTTTTTTACTTTAAACAAATTTTAATTTAAATTAAACATTTACTTTTGGGAAAGAAAAACTCGAGTTGACCTTTGAATGCATCTCGTAAAGGAAAATCGTGAAGAGTCTATGACAATTAATTTTGCAACTGCTACAAATAAATTTTACTTGTATTCAAAGACAAAAAACATTTTTTTATTATTATTCATAATAAATAAAATGTTATCGTTGGTCTACGGAAACTTTCCAGCTAATATAATACTTTTAAATCTATAAATAGGGATAACTATAGAGCGTGCGATATATTTATGTATAACTAGGCAAGGTATATTATCGCTTTACTTCTATGACTTAGCAATTTTGAACTAGTTTAATAACTGTTATAATCCGTTACGATTTGCCTGAAGGAAGTCAAGAAAACTTCACGAACTAAATACCACGTGAATTAAGCATAAGTCTCCGTTAAGGACGTCTATAAGCGAGTCTGTAAATTGACAGGTTTATTTTGTAGGTTAAGGCAGATTTTTAAAGTATTTACATTCTATCTTTCAGTCAGTTTAGTGTTCAAAATGTTTTTTATGAAAATTGTATTTTTTACTACATATGACTTAGTTTTGTAGGACAGAGTATGGGGCAAATTTAAAATCTTTCTGCGTTATTAAAATGTGTTTCATTTTCCAAGGCGTCACTTAATAATGCTTTAAAAAAAAAAAAAAAAAAACAAAATTAAATAGTTATAAAATTATTTTATTGTATTGTACTGAAATTATTATAAATATTGATTGATAATCATTCCAAAAGAAAAATCAACCAAATTAAAAAATGTTTAATATCACTGAAGGAATACTTTGACATGTAACATTATGACGATTACAATGACAGTTATTTTTTACATTATTTATCTATTATTCCATTCAGAGTATAGTATAGTACACAGGTATTAAGTTTTAAAATTCTTATTCAGTATATATTGGAAAAAAGAAGTATAATATTAAATATATGTTTTCGTTATCAAAAAATAATAGCTTTATGATATTTTGAAACTAGATTGTGAAATTACGAATAATATAAAAATACAACATTAAGAGGCCGGTGTTGGGGAATCTAGTAATTATATTTTATAAAAAAACAAATGGTAAAATAATTACATTTTCAACGTAAAGAGAGAGGCTTCGAGAGCATCCTTCGGATAAAAAACAGAATCAGAACTGTATACGCCTGCCCAGTGGATTAGCAATAATAGAAAAAAAAACGTGCAGGTGCTTATAATTATGTATTTATGTATATATACAGTTAATTAATATTAATATTTAAATTAATATTAAACAACTCATTACACAAAAATACAAAGAAAAAGCAATAAAGATAAGTATTATTTTAGATAAGAACAGGAAAAAAAATACTATACATTACTGTACATATTTTTCTATTTAAGTATTTTAATATAAGCAAGCATATTAATAATTATAAGAGATTCTTGACATTTTAGACTTGTATATAAATAAAATACAACTTGAACTGATTGACGTGCTTAAGTATGTCTA
This sequence comes from Napeogenes sylphis, assembly GCA_959347405.1. Classification (NCBI taxonomy): domain Eukaryota; kingdom Metazoa; phylum Arthropoda; class Insecta; order Lepidoptera; family Nymphalidae; genus Napeogenes; species Napeogenes sylphis. The sequence continues at coordinate 29,498,647 of OY365780.1, read as the reverse complement.
GAAAATTAATATAAAAACATTTTTTTCTAGAGAAACCCTACTACTGCATTTAGATATAAATATTATAATTTTAATGCTTGTTTTATTAAGAAAAATAAGATATAAATAAAAATAAGTTTATAAGATATCTTTTATTAGATTGAATTTTTAATTACCAATACAATAATAAACATAATAATAATATTAGGGATAATTCATATAAAGATAGGTATAAAGATAGGTATCGAGATTCATAACTTTATTGCATGGACTGTGAAAAAGTGTTTAATAAGACTAATTATGGACTGGCAAATAATAAAATTAGTTTTATAACTAATTAGTTGATCGTTCATCAGCCGGACTCCTAAAGCTGAAGAGTATTTCTATTTTTTCTAAAGTGATTTTTCAAAGCCTACTTAAAGGAATTTTACAAATCCGCCTCATAGGATTTGAAAAATTCCATTTGTATTTGATAGCTAATTAATGGATACCATCCAAATAATTAGTATTAAATGAGTACCTTTCGCAATCTCAAGCTAGTAAAAAAATGAAAGAAAAATTCATAATTATTATTAGTTGGTTACTAATAACAAACTTTGGTCTTCTTAAAACCTAAAATATTTCTGACACAGAAATAGTATGCCAGTAAGATAAGCTATATTTATTTTTACATAAAAACACAAAAACTTACACTAATGTTAGTCTCAAGTTATCATTGGAATCGGAAGACGGTAAATTATTTCTTATATTAATATTTTTTTGATATAATTTAAGGACAGCTGCCATGATTAAGAAAGTTCGTCAATTTTTTAAAATTCTATTAGATTAATGTTTTTTTCGAATGGTTGCACTTTTAATTATAATTTTAGCAGTTTATTCAAATTTTAATTTTAAAATATAAAAAATTGCTGAATTTCATGTAACAGAAAAGAATTTCATGTAACAGGTTTCCCAGTAGTCGCGGGTTCGAATCCCTGCCCGTATCATTTTATTTTTCATTCTATATTTATATAAATTTAAATCAGCTTAACATGGCTATACAAGTTTAAAGATATTTTCAAAAAAAATATTTATTGTTTTTTAAGCATTGATAATTGATCGTATAATAATCTCAGTACAACGAAATAGTTTTGAAAAAATATTTTTGCTGCCTGCAATTCATAAATATTTATAAAAATGCTTTAAACTAACATAGCCACTAAGAGAAATCAGAAAGTAGTATACTCGTATGTTGATTGAATTTCTTATTAACAAAGTTCGGTTGAGTGTCTAGATTTAGGGTATTTTTTTCTCCTAGAGGGGAAATGAGGCCCCACCAAGAAAAACGAACACCAGATTCGGACTCAGGGGCCTAAAATACAAAATTTCCGAAAAATGGCCAAAAAAGGTTATCCAAAAAAGGTTATTCCCTTTGTACCGTACAACCCAAACTTCTCTAAAACATCGAACATGTATTGAAAGTCCTTTTCAGGGCCAGACTAAAATGATTTCATTGAAAAATAGAGATAGAAATAGAATAAAGAAAAAAAACTAAGAAAAAATATTAAGATAATAGATACTATTACTGAGATTAGTGCAACTAACGTTCTGACGGTAATGGGACTTCTGACATTAAAATATTAAATTTATGGAATAATGGTTACAACTGTCTAACTGGCCAATTGGAGCAAAAAAATGCTAGTTGTCCAATCAGGGGACTATTAAATTATTCGAATAAACCCGTATTTTAATCTTTTGTCTCATTAACTATTAAAAATAAAATACAAAAATTTAATCTCTCTTTTATATCTATTTTTTATCTCTTTTATATCTAAATAACTTAAATGTAAAATTACGTTAGTATAAGTTAATTCCACAATTAACAAAAGAAATATAAACATTAAGTTTTATTAAATTACCTTAAACTAAATTTAGCAGAATGCTTTAAAACGTTTGGTACATGCAATAAACTTTAATTACAACATTTAAATTATTTCAATTCCATTTCTATTCATAGGAAGTGAACTGTAAAAAATACTAATTTGAATTTTCCTAAACTGAATTTAATTTTATTTTTATGCACTGATAAAAAATGACTGTGTATAGTTCCAGTGCTCACTGTAGTGCTAATTTCAATTAGCAGAGAGATATACTAAAGGCAATGAGAAATTCCACTATCTAAATTTTAAAAACATTTTTGGACCAATACAAAAAAATGGATTGAGAAGGTTTTTAGGATCTATTTCACTTGATAGAAACAAAACAAGTACAAATTATTTTATACATAGTCCATATTACATTCTATTGTATGTATCAAGATTTTTCTCTAACATTATTATATCAGCCGCCCTTGATATTTTTGTCTGCTAAAAAAAATATGACTGAAAAGAAAATGAACCATAATTCATATTTTTTTAAATTGCCTTAATTCCTTAGATTTCTCGTGAAAATAATATGTAAATCAAAACGTATATTTTCGCGGAAAACGAGGTTTTTAACACTAATAAAAATGACCCATAAAAAACTGAGACTAATGACATTATACAACGAGGTACTATCTTGGTTAAAGTGTGATAATAAATAAGAATTCTATGACACTTGAGTTCAGATTTTTTATTTTTTGAGTTCAGCTTTTTTATTTTTTGAGTTCAGCTTTTTTTGTTACTTTTTGTTTATTTTGGGCAATGGAGAGGTTTTTTGTACAAAAATTATAAGGATGGAAGTATAATTACTTAGATATCGCTATCGTATATCAAAATTAAAAAAATATATTAAACCACATAGACACACACTCATTTTAAATTCTTCACGCCCTTTGTATAGTATCAGGTGGTCTCAGCCAAGTTAAAAAGTTAGGTAGCAGTGTACAACTTAGGTTACCTGTGAAGTACTTACTTCTTTTTTTTATACTGAAGGTTTATCAACACCATACTACAATGTATGTCCATTTTAGAAGTAACTTTACATAACATGTATATTCTATAATCGTCTCTTTATTTGTTTTTTATATATTTATTCTCCTCGCAACATAAATTACTTAAAGGACTTGATATGGCTTTTCACTGTTGAGATTTCTCTCAAAATAGAGGTGATAAATTAAATTAGGTTCGTGCTATATTCGCAATAAAACAAAGAAAAAAGTTTTGTAATTTTTATGCCTTATAATTTGGGTAGTAAAGGAAAAAGTTGAGGAAGTCCCCATAAAGTTCAGCAAATTAAAAATGAGATTTAATATTTAACAAATGACTAATAAAATATAAAAGGCATCTTAATTTTTTGATAAATAAACTCTGAACATTTTATGAGTAGCGGTTATTGGAGCTTTTGTGATGTATGTAGGACATTTAGTAATTAGCAATAGATGAAAATTTTGCATTATTATCATTAGTCGCCTGTAAACTTTTAATAACAACGAATGAAACTAAGGTACTACAATAATACAAATAAACATTAAAAGTACACTAATACATATAAACATTAAAAGTTAACATACGTAGACAAGGCAATTGTATGATTAAGGAAAAATGTTTTAATACAAGTATCTAATCAGGAAAATCTTATAAAAAGTTATAAACATGACCAAAACATTTTGAATCGTTCCTGACGAGCAATTAATTTTAATTACAACATTTAAATATTTTAATTATAACGCATAGAAAAATTAATTATTCCAAAATTTTGGTCTTCCCTGTTTCAAGAACAATTTGTGATAAATTTGTATTCATTGATAGATCTTTTATTTAAACATATTCGGTCGTGAACACGTATTTATATTTTTAAAAAATCCGTAAAACAGTTCTCTGTAAATCATTAGCTTTTAGGTTTTAACGCTTGTACTATGTTAAATACTCGAAAAATACTCGTATCACAGAAAATAAAAAATATCGCATAGGTGTTTTTCGATTGCCTTCAGTCGTTCAACGAGAAGTACTTCTTTATTTTCTAGTTTTTATATGTATCATTTCATAGCTTTTGAGTGTGTGGTAATGAAAAATAATCATAATACATATTCTGATATGTATTATGATATTATATATTATATATTCATATTTGCTACTATAATGGACTTAAATAATATGCTTCAATAAATAACATTAAATTTAAGCATAGATAACATACAAAATAACATAATTGTTAAAAAAAAACAAATATTTATACAGCTATCTCATTCATATACTAGACTTCAAAAAAGAGTAAAATAATAACAATTTTACGTGATAAATATAAACATCCGGCCAAGTGCGAATCGGACTCGCACACGAATGGTTCTGGGCCATATAAAAAAGGACAAAACAATCACATTTGTTCTTTGGGCTTCACCCCTAAACATTCATTTTAATTTCGTTCAAATATTTGTTTTTAAAGTGAATATATGACTTAATATTCTGTGATTATCTCAAGCTTCTAACTGTTCCCGTTAATAAAATCGAGCTAGAAAATAATGTTTCCACTTTGGTTTCCATACAACAAAATAACATAATTTTAGAATTATTATTTTTTTTATAGTAACTATGTAACTAAATGTAATTGATTTAATATAAATTCTATATTGTCTTTGACCTTGACCTCTTTACCACTTACCAGATGGTACTATTGCCATCGGTAATAATTGGATAACATCAGAATCATTACAAATATATTGAGTGTTTTTTCTAACGTTTAACAATTTTATTTGCTTAGTTATTTACAGCAACTAAAATATTGAAACCTTGTTTTTTAATTTCGCTGTTTATAAATTTTACTACCTACCTTAAATTAGATTATCAATTATTAAAGTTATACAATTTTAAACAAAAGAAAGTCTTTAAAGAAATCTTGTTTGTGTTTTTTTAAAAACAACAAGTTAATTATTAAACATTTAAAAATAGTTAAAGCTAAAGTTGTAAATAAACTGGCTTTTAATATAATAAAGTGTATTCTGAACTTAAAAATACACACCTTAAAAAACATCCAGAGGAGAAAAAGTAAATCATTACCTCATTTGTATTTTTCGTTACTCTATAAATTAAAAAAAATATGCTGAATGAGTATAATTTATAACGTCCAGCGTTTGTGATGTTAATTATTTTTCTATACCTAGATATATTCACATTCTAAATATATAACAAAATCTTAAATCCTAAAATATCTGTTTTGCATATATTATAGCTGTAATAATTATGACGACATATGAAAAGAGGTTCATAAAATATGGAAAAAGGTTTTTTAATAAAATTTAATCCGTAGCTTATCCTAATATAATCCCTAAATTATTAAGATCCTTGGTAAAAAAACAGATTTATTACCTTTATTTACATCACACACCCCAATGTGTAACCACTGAACCGATGATTTTAAAATGGTTAATGTTCGTCTCGTATAATCTCGTATAGCCTCGGTATAATCGATAAATATTGTAAAGTTTACTTTTGATTTTGTTAAATCTCAATTTCTCTTTCTTTTTTATGTCAAAAGGAAAAAAACTGGAAAACATTTAAATATGAATAAGTTAGATATCATCATCTGTCCTTATCGCAATAATAAGACTCAGCTCGTAATAAAAGGGGAAAATAAAAATCTCGTAGATATGTGCTGTCATATCAAGTACGCATTTGATTTCTCTCCGTGGATATTTAATAAAACTTACGCTATGAGAAGGTTTAGAGTCCATATTATAGTATAGTAATCCATAGTCCATATCATAGTATAGTTATAATGCTTATAATATGGACTCTAAATCTTCTCATTTAAAATATAGTACAACATATTATAGTTAAACTCTACTCATTTATATATTTATAGCAAAATAATTTAAGAAGAAGTTCTGTTACCAAATAATAAAAACTTTCTGCCTACCCTTCATTCTAGACCTTTTTTTTTTAATCTAGTACAATGTATGAAACTTCTATCTAGCAATAAAATGTCCTAATTCAGCAAAGTTAAAAAATTTCAGAGAAATTACGAATAAATTATCAAATTATCTAAAATTTTTGTCTTACATATGTTTGTCCATACATTATTATAACAAGAAGTAAGATAAAATATTTTGTACAGTGTGAATAAGATGACGAAAAAAAATAAAAGTAAAAAGAAAAGAAAAGATATTATGACTTTATTGTTTGGAACCAAATATTTCAATATATGAAACGAGAAAACTTCCCGACCGTGACCGATAACAATTTTTGTGACCGCTTTTCTTGACCCTGCTCACAAATAAAACACTTAAGTAAAGTACATAATTTTTATGAATATGGACCTCCCTATGTATGCATGCTAAAATGTCTTTACTTATTCAGAGTTTTAATTGATTAATTAAAAGTTAAAAAAAGGGTCTAGGCCCTAGACTCTAGGGTCACAAAATATGTCTTAAGATTGTGTCTGTGAGCTACACATTCGAATGGTAACACATATGTTCAGGCATTTTAATTGGGTGAAAGGTAAGTCATTATACTATAGTAACGATACAATGTCGTATACAAATAAAAAAAAATCAAATTGTATGTTACAAATAATTGTATATATACATAAAATTTTCTACCATTTCTTATATGTGACCTGGGGATTATTATAATACCGTATCAGAGATCACCATTAATAATCACTGTTTTATTTCAATAATTAATTGGTTATTGTAATACATCTACCTACTTCTTATCCAATAATATTTACGATATTTTCATAGACAGTTTTGCATTTGCAGCGCTTTATCCAATTAATGGGGAAGCAAATAGAAAACTAGGTTACTAGTGCCTTTGAATGTTACCGGTAAATATTAACCTAATTTTGGTTTCATAATTCCTTTTACATTTCCAATTCCAGATTTATCTTCTAATAAAGCTAGCTGAAGCAGACATCCATACTGTAGTGTTTGTATCTATGAAATAGGTATAATACATGCCTCAAGTACACGGTGATGGCGCCACCGTCAATGGAGGGTGAAATGGCTGTAAATAGCGGTGTGTGCTAGGGTGAACGTGAGCCAGTGATAATTTATAATATAATAATAAAGTAAATACTACACATACCAATTAATTTCTTCATCGCGTTTTAATGTAGAACACGGAAAATATAAGTAAACTGAACGACAGACTTCATTATCGCTAAGCAAGATAGACGTAAATGAGGGTTTAAAGAAGTAAACAAAATAATATGCTGTAATAAAAAAGTAATAAAGACGTATTTATACATGCCTTATTGATAATATAAAAATATAAGTACAACAAAATAGTCATTAATATTAAACTCACTTAGTTAATTCTTGTGCTATTTAAATATTAACTTATAGATATGCAACAAGTAAATTCTTACAGGAACTTATTACAAACAGTTTAACATAATATTAAGTATATGAATTATATTACTACAGCCAGTCCTACTATGAATATGATCTAATATCCCAAATTAATGTTAATATATTGTTCTAAAGATATTAAATAATTTGAATATATTTAAAATATTCTTAAATGAGAGTTAGACTTGAGATGATGTTCAGCGCAATCTCGCTAAAAAAAATTATACGAGAAAAACAAATAAATCTTAATATATATAAATTACGTGTCACGTTGTTTGTCCGCGATGGACTCCTAAACTACTTAACCGATTTTAATCAAATTTGCACACTGTGTGCAGTTTGGTCCAACTTAAAACATAGGATAACTTACATCTCAAGTTTAAGTCGCAATATTATTTTATTGCAAATTATTTGTTTACAATTATCTGTTAGATCCAAACAAGTCTAACAGATGGCGTTGTATCTGTCGATTGGATTGAGTTAGTGTTCAACAGATGGCGTAATGTTAAAAACACAAACAATTCATATACTTACAATTTAACATCATAACCGCCACGCGATGTTGAGACTAAATTGTAAGTTAATTTTTAGTGTTAGTATAGCCGGCCACGTGTTAACCAAAAATATTTTGCCCCGATTAGTGCATTATTAAATTAAATAAAATTAACAATTAAAAATAATAAATATTATATATATAATATTATTGTTATAAAATGAAAAATATGTGCCCTACCTACCTCATTTACAATTTTGTATAGTACATTTGAAAAAACCAAATAATAAAATTTTAAATTAATTATTTTGTCTAATATGTACGATAATTTAGATCAATCGTGTTCAAATACCTTCCCCTTTTAATCCCAATCCCGTGGATTTACACTAGCTTTTACGTTTTAGTCTTTTTTTAGTTAATAATAATTTCGCTGTTTCAACGTCCCCGTTGGTCGAGTCACTAGTGGTGGAGCGTAGACGCCTAACGTATAGCGGCGTAATAGGGCTTGGGTTCGATTCCCGACGGGGACAGGCATGTATGTGATGAGCCTAGAGGTCTGTATTTCTGGGTTTGGTCGTTTATGATGTGTTTTTCTATGTATTTGTATCGTCGTCACCCTTAACACAAGCAAATAATATGCTTTCTTTAAGGGGCTAGATCAATGTGTTAAATTTTTCCTGGTGTTATTATTAAAAATGTGCCAAATAGTAGTTTTGCTGAATATCCGAATACCGAATACTATTCGGCTTAACCTTTACTGAACCAAATATTAGGTCGAACTATTCCTTTTACCTATATAAATAGGTTCGAACATGTACGTTCGAACTGCTGCTGGCTAGATGAAAAAATATGTTGATTTGTGGTTTAAAAAATTTGTTTGTATACCAAAAAATTTATTCTGAATAAAGTTTCAAAATAAATGTTGACTATACTGAATATTTATAGGTTAGCATAATATACAAAATATGTTGACTTGATATTTTTCAAAATAAACAGTTTTTAGCTTGAAATCAACATTGATTTGAAAATAATTTGAATTATATTATTAAGCTCTATTCAACACATTATTTATAAGATTTCTTTGACTTATAATATGACATAAATTTAAGTTTTGTCTCTTAGTTATTTACCGTGTCGTGTAGCCAAAAATATAGAAATACTTGAACCGAATACATTGGGCACCAAAACTGAAAAATTCGGCCTAATAATGGGGAAAAAGATGCCGAATATACCAAATATTCGGCGCATCTCTAATTATTAATATATTACAAGCTGTGCCTGCGACTTCGTACTCGTACATTTCGATTTTGATAAAACGTACCCTTTCTACTTACCAATGTATGTAAAAACTATAAACCTTCAAATTGGTAAGCAGCAATGGTACGACAATAATAGATTATTAACTTTTTTATTTGTTAACCGATTGTTAAAAGAAAACAAAGTAAAGTGAATCCCATGACAATATATTCCCGAAAACTGCATCGAAATCGATTAATCCGTTTCTGAGATTAGTGTGCATAAACATACAGACATACAGACAAACAGACAAACTGAAAAACCATTGTTTTGGGTTCTCTTGATCTTATAAAGGCCCTCTATGATGTTTTTTTTTCTAATACTCCTTAAATAGTTTACTACAATGTAATGTTATAACAAAAACTTTAGCAACCACAGCAACGCGTGGCCGGGTCTGCTAGTATATATACAACAGACCTCTGAAATACGTGTACTATTGTAATATAGGCGTGAAGATATCGAGATAAAACTGGCAGATCTATCGTTGACCCTATTAAACAACAAGTAGGTAAGCCTTTCGCAGGTAAAGTATATTGAAAACTACAATTGTATTATATAAAAAAAACTGATTAACTGACCGAACCGATAGTCAGAGAGAAAGAAAAAAGTATTTTAGAGGACGGTTGTTTCTCCGCTTCATATTATACAAACTTTAACGTTTGTAGCGAATACTGTTTTAAAAAACGACTAACATCTTGTTATTTAGTAATTAGTTTCTCATATATTTTTGAATATTGTTTGAAAATATCTATAAACATGTATAGCCATGTTAAGCTTATTTAAATTTATATAAATATAGAATAAACCAACACGGGCAAGGATTCGAACCCGCGACTATTGGGAAACCGTCCCGTCGCGACGCGTCGCTCTACCAACTGAGCTACCGTATCGCTGTCAGTCTTGGTGAATTAAGCATTCTATATGTGATCGTCTTTATCGGAACGGTGGTGACATCTATTAGGTTTCTTTCGAACTTTTACCTTTTACGAATAACTAAATCAAAATGAATACAAACAAGTATATTACAACCGCATTTTAGAACAAATGATATATTTAAATTATAATATATATCTGTGTGATAGCTGATAAAAAGGAACAATTAAAATTGAAATAAGATAATTTAAAAAAAAACACTTAAAACTTTTTCTTTTTTACCTTCTTTAAGAGATAAATGGGTTTCAATTATTGTTATGTAGAAAATAATCAGTCATATCTATTGTTTTATATGGTAATTATTGTAAGCACTGAAATTCTCTACGAAATACAATATTTGCCATAATGTGAAATTCCAACAAACTGCCATACCCTATTAAACGCTCGTGATTCATATTTCTGAACATAAATTCATGATTGCTTCAGAAAAACTTTTCAAATTTCAAGTTTCATAATTCATAACCATTAAGTAAGTTAAGTAACTATTCGTTGACCGGACCATTTAATATGGAAATGTCAATTTGTTTTCTCACAACTATAATCATGTAAAAAAAAAACAAAATAGTTTATACTTGAATTCTGTAAAAAACTTTAATAAATCATTACACAATACATTTTATTTAAAAGTATAAATTTTATACATATTTAAAACTAAAGGTATAAAATCTTGTTCTATTCATTAGAAGACTGTTAAATAACAATTATTAAATTCTTCCAAACATATTTCCTATAAACAGACTGCATAAATGAGATTGAACTAATACTATTAGACTACTTTATAAATCTAACAAAAGAATATCTTGTTTTTTCCTTATTTCGATCTTATTGTTTTATTAAGAATTAAAATATAAATGAAGAAAGTTAAACAAATATTGAATTAGAAGAGGGCTTAAGTTTAAGCTCTCCTCTAATTTAATATAATGTATTGGAAAATTTGCTCAAATACTAAACAAAGATTCGATGTGGATCCAATATTTAGCTGCTTCCACAATTGCTATTAATAAAGTACGAGATAGTAGGAAAGACAGCGTAAGTCCTTTTGAATGGCAGCAATAGTAAGGCTCAACTTGTGATAGAACGGAGAATATAAAATTCTAATAAAACGAATGTCATGATCGAGAACGCAATTCATTTCCCCCTAGAATATTTTTCAAAAGAAATATGTCTATTTTATTGTCTACCTCTATGTTTGAATACATGATATTATGTTAAGTGTTTATATATTCAACAAATCAGGATATACTAATGAACTCTACACTTTCCAAACTTGCTTGATTTTCTTTTGCTGTTTGTTTAGGAGAATCTAAATTCAGGTATATTCAACTCTGATAGTCTCGGTGGGCGTCTTAGTTTTAAACTTCCTTAATATGATTTAAGATTTGTAGACAACAAAATTGTTGAATTATACAACACGGTAACTAGTACTTATTTAATGTAAATTGATTGAAAGGATTCGAACTCGCGACCTCTAGGATATCCTCAGAGTTTTACCTTTACCAACAGAGATAACATGTGTCAATAATATTTTTTATTTATCCAACAAATCAAACAATATTTATTATATGTTCTGGATGATTTAATAAATTTTCTAAAAGTAAATTATTATAATATGTTATTAATTACAACGTGATTTCACTATGGATATTTAAGATTTGTTTTTAGAAACCAAGTCTAATACTATAACCGAATTGGTCTGTGAGAAGTTTAAGTTTGAAGAGGTTGTTTGTGCTCGTGAAATATACTCGTTTGAAGAAACTAAGGAATTTCCTAACTTCTTGGTGTTAAGATTAAGAAGTGTTTCAAGTGCCACTGGAAATACTTGTTAACTATTTTATTGTATTGAGATTATTATATGATCAATTATGTATTTATAAATAACAAAAAAAACTTCTTTGGTATATTAAACTAAGGTAAGTTTTAAAATTACTTTAATTTAATTCTTTAAAACCTAATTTACGACTATCTGGCGTAGTGGTATCAAAACCTGGCTTTTAATTTACTTGTATTTTCTGTGTGCTATCTATAAATTAATACACGATGAAGAAGTATTCATATAAAATAAATTCACTAATATAGTTTCTAAAATACTTGTTACTAACAGACTCCTTTTTGAGCATGTTATCTCAAATTTCAATGATTAATCTGACAAATACAGACTTAATGTGAAAAGTGCACGGGTGACGTGTCCGTGGATAAAAATTCAATAAAAAATAATAAAATAAAATAATAATAAATTTATATGATACGGATGTCTGCTTCAGCCAGCAATAAAAAAAGATAGCTCTGAAATTAGAAATGTAAAAGTAATTATGAAACTAAAATTAGGTTAATATTTACCGGAAATATTCAGAGGCTCGAATAACCTAGTTTTCTTTTTGCTTACCCTTTAATTGGATGAAGCACTACAAATTAAAACTGTCTATGAAAATATTATATTTTTGTACGTTTTTGTAGGTATATAATAATTGGAAGAAAATTGTATGTATTAATATATTATATGTAAATATAGCCAATATATACGACATTATGTTTCAAATATTTGTCCTGTTTATTTGTATTTCTTAAATTCAGTAAATGGTTGGTATGCATTTTTAAAACAATGAGGTGAAATATTCCTTTCTAAGTATTAAATTTATGGCATCCTACCTTTTCTTCCCATTTTTATATTTTTATCGTCATTTTATTTACACATTATATATTTTTTTATCTTATTTTTTTATATAAAATATGTATAAACATATGTGAGACAAAAATATGCATATTTTTTTTATTTATACTTACTTTCACCAAATATCTATAACCCTACTGCATTAGCAATTTATATTGGTAGATAGACATTTTATACTTTGTATAAAATTTCAAACAAAGATCTAAAATGCAAGATAGGCAAAAGGTGCCTGTTATTTGGTAACATTACATTTTCTTAAATTATTTTGTATTAATATATTTAACTTTAATATCTGCACCCTATTTTAAATAAATAGGTTTAGACTCCATGTTACAGTAATGTGGTCACCGGTTTTTTTGTAAATATCCACTAGAGGGATAAATTGCGTACTGGTTTATTAAAGCACATTTATTCTGAGTCTGAACTGAGTCACTCAAAAGAACTTTAGCTCCTTAGAATACTTTTTCGTATCATAATTTTATTATTAATTATATCATTACTATTTTATTTGCGAAATCAAACAATGAGAAGATAAAAAGTATATAAAATTAAAAATAAAGGTATATATATACCCAATCAACATAAAAGAGTAGATATTTTCTGTTTGAAGTTGCGATCGAAACTTATAATTTACCTGTATGTTACCCTCGTACAATTATAGTTTATAACATAAAGAGTGTCGTCCCCTGGCCTTGTTGGAGCCAGGCTATAAACTTTCGGCAAATCGATTGCAATCAATCAAAATTGATATATTGCGTCGAATAAGTGGATGAGAGCAGATGTATGATGATATTTTATTTATTCATAATAAAATGTATTACTATTTTTGTGAATATATAAAAAAAGTAAAAATAAAGAAATGAACAACATTCAAGATATTTTTTGTTTCTTTATATGTTTCCATTATCGTCATAATAACGACAGCTATAAGATATACAACATATATACAGAACATTTGTGTTTCACAAACTTGCTAATTCAGTAGGCAAATTATTTGTTATCTAATTAGCACCAAAGAACCATAATAAAATTGGAATTTATTCGAAGGATTCAAATAAATACGGAAGCAAAAGCAAAGATTTCACGAACAAATAAATGATGAGAAAGAAAAGAGAATAATAGATTATATTAATAAAATTCATTCATCATATTTTTATAAAATTTATGAAATAACGAAAAGTACAAATGAGCGGCTCTTTTTCCTCTTGGTGATGATGTTTTAAGGTCTGTATTTTTAATTTCAGCAGTAAAGTGTAAATATCGTTTGCAGACAGGTTTATTAAAAACGCTTTAACTACTTTTAAAATATTTTGTAAATAAATGGTTGCTTTTAAAAATATACAGTATTTAAAAAACAAAATTTCTTTTAACACGTATTTTTAATAAGTATAAATGTATTGTCCTACTGTAATTGTAGATATATCAGTTTAAAAATACCATACTTTACAAATACTGGTTTTATTTTTAAATCTCTGCTAAAAACTATTTTTAAATATTAATCACAAAAAACGAATGTTTCAAAAAATTTTGTTTGTGTTTTAGTAACAGCTGATAAATCTACCTCTCAAAACAGTATTTGTCTCATAAAATTACTAGATTTTAATACTTCCTATTAAAAATATTTATGGATTCATACTACTAGAAGAAATCAATATGTTCCTTTTATATTCTTCGGAGCACAAAATGATGTTATTTACTTCAAGATAAGTATGCAGATAACTAGCACACTTATATAGATTTGTGAAATTTTCTAATTAATTTAATATCTCAGAAGCGACTAACGTGGCTTCATTTCAATCTAGTAAACACTAATTATGAAGTTATTTTTGATTATCCTAATTTTTTAATCGAATGTACCTACGTTTAAAGTGTCCAATATTATGCAAATATAAATAAAATATATTATAAAATATAACTGTGCATTAAGATAAACATAAAAAGTTATACAATACACCATATAAACCTAAATTGGAAAAAAAATACGTAACTTTTGTTCAAGGACTTTGACCCTTTGCGACCCTATGGCCTATGCAATGGTTTTCTCTTTATTTTCTGCGATTTTTCGAATATTTAACATCACAGTATAACGTTAAACAATACGAGCTAACGAGTTACAGAGACACAGAATGCAAAAGGGGTGTTTTGTGATTTATCTAAAGCCTTTGATTGCGTAGACCATCAAACATTACTATGCAAACATAACCACTATGGAGTGCGTAGTGCTGCGCTGGATCTTATTGTCCCTTACCTGAATCAAAGAATCCAGACGGTTGATGTAAATAATTGTAAATCGGCCGGTTCTCATCTAAAGATGGTTTTTTCACAAGGATATATTATTGGACCCTTTTTATTTTTAACAAATGTTGTTGGGATTGATGTAGAGAGGCTGCCTACAAGAGGTGGTCAACTTGAGTATACGCATATTTAATAAGGTTACACAAGATATCTTAAATCTTCCTTTCCCTTAGTTTTTTTGATCGAAATGTGTGGAACTTGGGTCCTTGACTCATTTGCAGAATTGATGTTATAATGTGTAAGTCAAACATTGTTAAATTTTATTTTAAAAGAGCAACTGCAGAGTTTCTGGCCAGTTCTACTCAACAGAACAGCATTCCGAGCTGGAGGTAGCCTTCTCACGGACTGAGTGATACTAACCAAATTAAATGTAACCATTTACGATTCAAAAGTGCGTGTAAATGCCTACTTGAATAAAGATATTTGGAATTTGAATTTGAATCTTGAGCTTAATGACCTATAAATTTTTTTTAGGTGTTTGTTTTTTTAAACAGAAATAGACGAATACAATGCAAGTTTTTATTTTGTTCTACTCTTTCTACTCCTAATTGAAATTCAAACTACAATGAGCACTTAAACAAAGCAGGTACTCTTTTAAGTGCCCACTGCACTTGAAATATAAATTATATTTGAATCAGTTTAGCAAAATTTTTAAACACGAGAAACAGAAAGGCGAAGCTTTTGTAGTAGACTGTCAACATTTGAGACATTCTGCCATAGAGTTATTATATAACAATTTTATGCATTCTGATGTTTACTGAACTGAACATTTCAGTTTATAATTAATATTTTACTTACTGTTACTAAGCTAACAATTTAGTTGAGTACATTACAATAGCATGTAATAAAATGATGTATAATTTTAACTAGTAATAATTATAATATACATACTTTTGAGAATATATATAGTAAACATTTTACTTTTTAGTACACTTTTGCTTCGAAGATCTTTGAAATAAATGAAAAACATACTTATAGCACCCCTTCAGGCTGTTAAGTATGTTGTCATCATATAATAAGATAAATAGTAAAATATGCTTAAATTATTAGCTTCAAAAAGCATATTCATTTCTCCCTATTCTTAACTACACAGTTCCTCTATCAGTCAGTTTAATAAACATTACAAAACCTGCAATTTATTTTTATTTATTTATTTATTTCATGTACATTGCAAAATGTATTGGGAATAAACATTTCCGTATCACCTTTAATTGTTTTTTTATGTGACGGATACAGACATTTGGTCCATTGCGTGTGAGTGTGTGTGTGTCGGAATCACGTGAGATGTCATTCAGTTAACTTCGTAAGTTATGAGTTATGCGTAATGTTACTGTCAACAAATCGATGGCACCTTTCTTATATATGTAAACTTTCAAAATTACATAAAGTTTAAATAGAATATTATCACAATAAGAAACTGTAATGATGTAAACTAGCTAAATAATATACATATACAAAACAGCATACTGTTCTTTCAAGAGTTCGTCATTTGGTCGGCTGTCAAATAAAATTTATTTTAAACAAAGATAATTGTTAGCATTAACTTATGTTTTATTGACAAATATTAATACCAAAAACTTGTTTAAGTTTAATTCTCTCAAAGATAATATATAGACGAAAATATTTCAGTGATTTTAAACATTTACATAATTGGAAAAATAAAATGAAGTGAAAAATATACATATCGATATCGCCCCCTACTTAGGAAAACGGGCCTAAGAATGAGGTTCAAATCATAAATATAAATCTACGGACATGTATATAGTAAAATTTGTTATGTAAAATGTTCTTTCAGCATATAATTTGTAATTTATTAGATTCCGAACACTTTGTAATATTTGCAAGCCTTCTGTGTATATTAGAAAAGTTCTGACGAATCTCCTCGACAAAATTGATAAAGTTTTTAATATATTAACTAAATGAAAAGATGAGCAAAAGATAAAGTTAGATTTATTCTCAATAATGTAACATTATTAATGTGGAAATAACAAGCATTTCAATGTACAGAAAGAAAATCCTAAAATAATACGCTTTTTTGTAGTTTTATTAAACATATATATATTAAAGTCATTAAATTGATGTTATATAAACATATATCAAATTAAAAAAAAAAATAAAAAACAGCAAAATATTATTTTGTAGCATAGTGAATGCTTCAAGAAATGGGTAAATAACATGTGTGTAATCTGGTTAATACCAAAAATCCTTATAGATTTATATCCGTTTATAGAAAAAAGGATGAATAAAACTGGTTTATAGTGTTTTTAATATAATAATGAAGTAATTAAAAAACATATAAAGTTAAAAACTAGTTATATAGTAAAATACTAAGTAAGTAGTAACTATATTTCGTTGTGAAAATTTCAATAACAAGAAATGTCTACTTCAATGAAAGACTTAAACAATGACCATCAGAACTTAGACAACCCCGAGCTTTTTATAAATTTATTTAAGTTATGTCTTCTTAAAACAGCTAAATCTTATTTAAATATTTGCCGTAATGAGTTAGTTGTGTACTTAAAAAAAATTCCACACACAATGGCTAATAATGGTCAAGCAATTACCATCTAGATATTATAATACAGCTACATTGACGTAGGCCACGTGTAGTTTCTTTGTGATTTTTTAATTATATTTATTAATTTGCTATAGGATAAATATACATAATATTTTTCTTAAAGCTTTTTATATTAAATGTTGTCACTTTTGTTAGTAAGAGCTAAAATAACGGTAAAAATAAGGCCCATGTAATTATAATAAGTAAAATATTGTGAAATTATGAATATTATAAGGTGAAATCGTAAAACATTTAATTTAAAACATTGAAGTTGTTACAATACAGTTATTATTGTTTGTATAATTGTAAAACAGCAATTATTAAAGTAATAAAGTAAAAGTTTCCTTTGTGTTATACAAAAATCTAATTCACTAATTTATGTATAGCAATTAAAGGATGTAAATAGTGTTTGTGAAATTCACTGTTTATAAATTTAAATAGCTTTAGTTAGAAAGACTAATTATTAATTTTAAATATAAGAATCAGTCTTAAATCAATTTTGTTTTATAATAGTGTTTGAGTCTTTTCAAAAGCAACAAGTGGATTGCAAAACATTTAAAAGTAGAGAAAACATTTTAAATATTCCCTTAAATAATTTTCGCTGAACTTAAAAATACAGAGCTTAAAGAGTTCATAACGAAGAGGAAAATATCCTTTTATTTGTACTTTTCGTAAGTTTATAATTGAATCAACCAGTGCTAGGTTTAGGAATAATCTATTACTCACTAATTCATCTTCTTTTATCTGTTCGTGAGATATTTACCTTACTATAAGTTTTAAAAATAATATTATTTTGAACTATATTACTAATCAACACGAAACTTATTGTACTTTAGTGGTGTTATAGTAGAAATAGTAGTAGTATTATATAACAAGGCGTTAATGGCTTACTAACTTAGCAAATATACGAGACTCCATTGTTCTGAACAGTTGCTAATTACATCTTAGCTGGACAAGAAGTCACAGTACCGTCAGTTACGAAATAATTTGTACAATTAATTTTACTCAATTTGTACAATACTTAAAATTAATCTGGTAAAAAGGTAGTTGTATTTATTTGTAAAATATTTAAAAAAAACTTTGGTTAACTCAATACAATACCAAACCTAAGATGATTATAATGTGCATTATATTTTTAAATAAAAGTCAATCATTTTATAAAATTTGGCTTTTGACAATTTGGGGATATTGGATATTGCCAGGAATAATAAAAAAAATAAGTATTATATTTAAAAAAACTTGTGTGGTTTTATGAAACCACCGTAAAAGTGAAACTTTTTTTCAGATTATAGACATTTAACTAAAAATTTTCGGAATAATATTCCATTAAGGGTATAAAAATTGCTTCATCAATCTTAATTTTATACTTAGAAAATGGGAATGATAATGGGAAATGATAAAAGTAGACTAGGTCTCCAACTAATATTTTTATTGAACTCTGTGTCTTAGAGTACGACATACATAATACTTAACAATTATTTAGATGATATACACATATTAAAACACTGAAAACAATATTTTATAATCGTTGAGTCATTTTGATCCGTTTTTCAATTATTTTCAATCATTCTATTATCAATTCCATCTTCATCATGAATTTCACAGTTTATAAATGTAACCAATATTTTATGGTAACTAAAATACGTGAACAGTGACTTACATTCGATTTTTTCAATGTATCTAGTAAAAACCGCATCGATAAGAGAGCCTTTCACTTTATCCCTACTCCGCGGCCGACCGTCACGCGACATGCAACACACAGACGAAAAAGTTTGAGACGATGTAATAAAAGTTTTACTTTAATAAATGTTTCATATATCTTACGTTGGAAAATTTGTTCGTAAAATTGTTTTTTTGCAAATAAAATGTATTCTGTAGCTTATACGAATATAATCTGTTAATTTTTCAAATCCTTGGCAAGTAAACAGATTTATTATCTTTACTCATATTGGACACTCCAATATGTAACCGCTAAGCAATTAATTAGAGAAAATGGTTGTACCTACTTATAACGCATATATCGGTGAATGTTGAAAATTTTATTTTTGAAATTAAACTTTTCTCAAATTAATTTTTCACAATATAACAATATTCCTTCATGTCCTCTATTCCTATTATTCGGTTTCAGCTCAAAAAGTAATTTACCAAAACATTATAAGACCAGCCCCAACTAGTACGGCTATTCGCTAACTTTGGTGATTGATAAAAAACACTTGTATTTTGTCTCTTAAATGACTATTACATTACCGTCGAGAAAATATGAGAAAGTTCAACTGTAAGCCATGACTGGGTAATGAATTAAGTTTTAACGTGAAATGCTTTTTAATAAATTTACTGCTCATTTATAAACTAACTCATTAAATAGTATTTCGTAAAAAAATAATATTTTCAGAATACCCTTTTGTAATATCAAATCATGTAATAAGCACTTGTTCAAGCCCCAACAGTTTGCTATTTTAGTGAGATATTTGGAATTATGTATGTCAGTAAATAGACTGTTTTTATTATATTTTATATGAAATATGTAAGAAAGTATTAATTTGAAAAAAATAGTTCCATTAATATTACAGCTAATATTAATGGAACTATTTTTTTCAATTAAAATATAATGTGAAGAAGACATTTTCTGTTTGTATATTTTAAATCTCCAGTTATAGTTTATTTACTCTAAATTGAAGCTGTTCAATTTAGAGTAAATAAGCTTTAACTGGAGAACTAAAATATACAAATAGAAAATGTCTGCTTTCTTTAGTTATCCAGATATATCTTATAGATCCAGATCTTGAACTGATAAAACAAACGATTTTTTAATTTTATCATGTAGGTACAGACCTGAAATGAAACAAATACAACAATAAGTAAAGAAAAAGGTGTTCAATTATATTAATATTTTGTAATGTTTCAGGAAACAACGATATGTCAATATATGGTATATGATTTGTCAAGAATCAATCAGTTTTATTTTTCTCACCAACCAATTAAAAATATAAACACTGTATTTGGCAGAACATTAATTATTTTATAATTAATAAATAATTGAAAACTAAAACTGAATTGTCTTGTTATACGCAGAGCTTAAATTTTAACTTTCAAACATTAAACATTAACAATATTAAATAAAAATGTTTATACACAAATATTATTATTAAGAAATATATTTATCCAAAGCAAAAAGAAACAAACACTCGCGTTTACGAAGTACGTGTGCGAAATACGAAAACTTGATTATATAAAAGACAATACAACTTATTCAAAGCCTTACACCTAATAAATATAAATAAATATAATATATATTTATAAATAATTTAAATATCATATTATATATATATATAAGTATTAGTATAACTATGATATAATAATAACATAATACGTTATAAACGAAAGAGTAAGACAAAAATTTAAAATCACTTATAAGCCATACATTTAAAAAAATCACAAATTTCTGTATTTTTTTTATCGTCCTGCATAAAAAAAGCAGTACGCAACATTCATTTATCATGTCAGACGTAGTATTCGCTATTTTTTCCTCCCATTTTATTTTATTAATATTATAATTTTTATTCACACTTTTATCTAAAATCCTTCTTTGTTAAAATAATTTTGATAGTTTTGTTGTTTGGACGTTTCTTGAAAAAAAATATGTTATTACTTGTTAGTAACCATAATACGTCATATCTTTATTCAAATGTATGCCTATAAAATATACATATTCTGTTTTAATATTTTCGAGAAGAAAAGTTGCGTTCTTGGTCATCAGCAAATTCATTGTACGAGAATTTTATGTTTGCTGATCTACTAGCCCAGTTCTATTGATGCCATTCAAAGGGACTTCCGCTGTCTGTACATACTATGTGTCTATAATACTGTATGATACTATATTGAAAGAAACCCTTTAATAATATAATGATTACTTGTTATAAAACAAATTTTTCAACACATTATATTTTATTTAAAATATCTGAAATAGTTTTCCATTCTTAACATTTATTTTATTTTTATATATTTAGTAAGAATTTAAAAAGTAAATATTTATTATTGTTATAAAATATTTCACAGAATCACCTCTTTTATGCAAATGTTTTCTTTTTGTAAAAGATTTTTTATAAAAAAAAATTCTCATCAATAAATCACTATTTTATAATTTTATTGTAAATAAGCAATAAAAAAATGGAAACAGTATATAAAATATTTTTGACGAATTTATTCAGTTTTTTTTTATGATATGTAGGTATTTTTTTGTTTCTTACTAGTTTAAACTATTATTATTATTATATTATTATTATATTATTAACCGGATGCATATTTAATATATATATTTTTTGGGCGGTAGGTGTAAAAAAGTCAACAACGTTTTTTAAATGCTCTATAGATTTTATTACATATTAATTAGTTTAATGCTTTGATTATTTTTCTGATTCTTCAAATTGAAACTAGTACAAGCACTAGGTATTATTAATGTAAAATTTCAACTATACCTGCACCACCCCAATAGCCCATCTTTTAACAGTACATCTTATTTTGGAAAGAACACTTAACTTGTTTTTGTTGTTTTTTTTTTTTTGGATTTATAAACACACATTTCACTATGGTGAACATCACTGAACTGGAGTCATGCTGGAATCAACGTATGGCAGATTTTGATAAGCGTCTTGAAGCAGCCTCAACTCCATTTAATCCAACGCTGCAGCATTTAGCTGAAGAATTTAAGGCCTTCAGAGATATTGTTCGCAATATGCTCAATTTGTTGCACCAGCAAACCCGCGATTGCACCATAGTAATTGATGCCATGGATATGCGACAGCGGCAAAAGATGCTTTTATTCAATGGAATTCCTGAGAATGTAGATAAAGATCTCGAGCCGGAGGTCCTCACTATAATTCAGAAGAAGCTAGGTATTACACAAATCTCAAGTGATGCAATTAAGCGATGCCATCGTATTGGAGTCCTTAATGGTGATCACATCAGACCTGTACTGGTACACTTCAGGCATCATTATACCAAAGCCGAGATATGGAAATCAAAAGGAAAACTTAAAGGTTCTGGATACACAGTTTCAGAGTTCCTTACTAAAATCCGGCAGGCTATTCACAGAAAATCAAGAAAGCATTTTGGAATTAAGAATGTCTGGACTTTCGATGGGGTAATACACATCAAATTACCCGATGGTGGCCATAAGAAAGTGATATCAGATGAGGAACTCGAAGGATTGATCATTAAGTACCCAGAGAGTTTATGCTCTTCAGAACCTTTAACTACTTCAAGTACTATTCTGCAGCAGGGCGACCGACATCTGGAGACTCATCGTAAGCCGACGGTTGCTACAATTCACAGTGAAGACCCTAAAAGGTCCCGGCGGGTGATTTCCAAGAAATAAATCGTTTAAGTATGTAAGCATCCTTTTGGTCTGTTCTTCAATATTATACATACTATAGCATACTATTAACTAGACAAACTTATTTTTCTTATCTATTTTATGTTTTTGGAAAAGTATATTTTCCTTTGTTTCGATTGATAACTAATTAAACATTAATAACATGTATGTTTAGTTTATCGTTATGACAACTATACCCTCTTAAGTCTTAGTGACATTTGTCACCTGTCAGTGTTGCAAGTTGCAACCCTTCAATGCATATTCATTTTTTAATTAATGTGCATAGATTAATGTTATTGTTAGTATTTTGTTGAAAATGTTATTTTTAGTGATTAATGTAAAGCTTATTTACTTTGTAGTCTTTTTAAAAGCTATCTTTTGTAAATCCATGATTTGTTATAATTTCAGTGTACTGTTTAACAAATTCTTACCTTAATGTAAACAGTAAACGGCTGGGTTGGTGTTGAATAAGGTATATTCTTATTTGTTACTTTTGCAGCATTCGTTTTTTGTTTATAATTATTTTTATTTATTATATTATTTATTTTACTATATTTTTTAATTTATTTATATATTACACATTATGTTTGATGATGATAATAGTGATTCTATACATTCAGGTAATGACACATTCCATTCACTGCACGACACAAGCGGATCTTTTGATACTTGTGATGACTCCTCTTTTGAGAATCTAACTACATTACATGATCGGCTGGTAAATTTTTTTTCTAATGAGAATAATTTTTTCAACGTTTGCCACTTAAACTCTCAAAGCATACCTAGCCACTATTCAGAGCTTGAGACCACATTTTCTCAACTGAGTACTGTTCATGCGGTGCTTGTTTCTGAAAGCTGGTTGAAACCATCTCTGCACTCTGCACTTTATCCTTTACCTGGATTTGTGCTAATTAGAAACGATCGCACAGAGAAAAGAGGAGGTGGTGTAGCCATTTACTTGAAAGCTTGTTTTGCATACAAAATAGTTTTAGCATCTCCTCAATATTCTGCCTCCTGTGAATATCTGTTTCTGGAGCTTGATTTCAAGGGTACTAAAGTATTACTAGGTGTTATTTATTGTCCCCCCTTAACCGATTATTTCGCGAATTTAGAAGCAGCCTTGGATAATTTTTCGACAAATTATACACATTTTGTTATAATGGGTGACCTTAACACTGACCTACTCAAATCTTCTGCGTGCTCTCTTAGACTTCAATCTATCTTCGAGTCGGTAAACCTCTCAATTCTGCCTTTGCAGGCGACTCATCACAATATCGACTGTGAGGACTCGTGGATAGACCTTATAATAACAGCTTCGCCTGATTTTTCCAAGACCTACGGACAGCTTGAAGCTCCCGGTTTTTCACGACATGACCTCATTTACCTGTCCTACAAATTAAAGCCACCCAAGCATAAGGCCACAGTACTAAAAATTCGCAGTTACTCACGTATTGACTTGGACCGTTTAACGATAGACGCTCTTAACTCTAACTTTTCTATGGTCAACGCAGTAGCAACAGTGGACGAGAAAGTTTGTATTTTGAATAACAGTGTTCTCACTTTGTATGACGTTCATGCCCCCTTAAAAACAGTAAAGCTGAAACGACCCCCTGCTCCGTGGATGACTCAGACTATCCGCGCTGCTATGGCAAAGCGGGATCTATTATTTAGAAATTTTAAAAAAGGACGAATATCTCAAAACTGGTCAGCTTACAAGGTCATGAGAAATCGGTGTAACCAAATGATACGAACAGCTAAACGCCGCTTTATCCATTTCAATATAACTAATTCTTCTTCTTCTGACATGTTTAAATTTCTCAATTCTATTGGTATATGCAAAACTACCACTTCTGATTATAGCTCTTCTGTACCCATAGATGACATTAACAATTATTTTATCTCTACTTCAAAGTTGGACCGCAAAATTCTTTCTGAAACACTTTCTTTTATTGCATCAATGCAAAGTCCCTTGGTCCCATTTTTTTATTTCTCAACTATCCATGAGGATGAAGTAAAGAAAACCATTTCTTCAATTAAATCTAAAGCCGTAGGCTGCGACGACATAAGCAGTTGTATGATATTCAATATCTTAGATTGCCTGTTATCACCAATTACTCATATCAAAAACTTTTCTCTGAGTTCTGGGGACTACCCTCAAATTTGGAAAAAAGCTTTTGTGCATCCTTTACCTAAAATTCCTCAACCTACTCTTCCTAATCATTATAGGCCCATCTCTATTTTGCCATTTCTCTCTAAAATATTGGAAGCCTGTGTATATAAGCAAATCTCCTCTCACATTTCAAAACATAACCTACTTAGTACTTTTCAGTCTGGGTTTCGCTCTGGCCACAGCACCAACACTGCTCTCATTAAAGTAACTGATGACATTCGGTTTGGCATGGAGGATAAAAAATTTACAGTGTCGGTGCTTGTAGACTTTTCAAATGCTTTTAACACAGTCGACCATGAAATCCTTATTGCGATCCTATCTGTTCTTAAATTCAGCCCATCGGTTATTAAATGGTTTTCATCGTATCTTCGGGGGCGCCAGCAGTCAGTTCGCACGGGGAATGCCTCTTCCAAGTGGACTGTTATGGAAACTGGTGTTCCACAGGGCGGTATACTTTCTCCCATGTTGTTTTCTTTATTCATAAATACACTTGTTTCTAATTTCAGCTGTTCGTTTCATTTGTATGCTGATGACCTCCAGATTTATGCACAATCCAAGGTCGATGACCTTGCTAATGCCATAGGCACTGAAGAATCTGGGATTGTGCATGGATAATAGACTGAGTTGGCACCAGCAGGTAAACGAGTTATCTCGTAAAGTTACCTGTACTCTACGGTCGCTATATCGGACCAAAAATTTTTTGCCCTTTAAAACCAAAATTATTTTAGTTAACGCCCTCATCTTACCTATCATCGATTACGCAGATGTTTGCTATCCAAACCTGAGTAACGAACTCCTTGATAAATTAGACCGCCTCCTCAACAGTTGCATTCGCTACGTCTTTGGCTTGCGTAAATACGATCACGTCTCTGAATATCGGCGTAAGCTTAAATGGCTCACTATTGGTCAGAGGCGTAGCTGTAGGATTCTTCATCTCCTCTTCTCAATATTAAACGATCCAACCTCTCCTCCTTACCTCAAAGAAAAGTTCCAACTTCTCCATGATACACACGACAGAATACTTCGTTCCTCTGCATATCTCACAACCACCATTCCTTCTCATACCAGCGACTTCTTCCACAAATCTTTCACTATCCAAGCCTCACTTCTTTGGAACCAACTTCCTGAAAAGATAAGAAGAGCACCATCCAAAAGTTCCTTTAAGAAACTTGTCAAAGAGCACTTTTTAAAGTCCCCATAATCCGTGTGTTAATTTGAAATGTGTATCTCATAATATAAAACTTCAACATTCATGATGTTATAATAATAATATGTATAATGTGTATGTATTTAGATATGTGTATACGTTTATTCAATTTATATATATGTATGTATCAGTGTGTAAGTATATGTAAGTGTAAGATATATAGTATATATTTAATATTTATCATGTCCTTTTCTAATTTATTTTTATTTATTAAATTTAAATTTATTAAATTTATTAAACGCCTACCACAATTTTTCACCAACACAGAGGTTAACTGGGAGAGAATGCCGTTAGGCATTAAGTTCGCCTTTTGTTAATTCAATAAAGCCTAAATAAATAAATAAATAAATATATATATATATATATATATATATATATATATATATATATATATATATATATATATATATATATATATTAAATATGCATCCGGTTATTTGTTCAAAATATTATACACGTAAATCAGAGAAAAAAATAAATATTCCATACTGTGCTCATCATACATACGATACATATAATCTACTAAAATCCTAATCCTGACGTCATTCTTGAGACGACGACATTTCTTACAAAACTCTTATCATTGCGTCTAACTTTACGGTATAGATTGACATTTAAATAAATACGTGATCGAAATTAATGATAAAAATGTCTATAAGCTTTCACAGCAGGTTTAAGATAAACTAAAAATAAACTTAGAATCATACAGAAATCAACAGGGGTTTTGATCCCGCGACCTCTAGGAAAGCGTTCGGTGACACCACCAATTCAGCTACCGTATCTTTTACCCGCTGTTCAATGAAAAACTTGAACTTGCGACCTCTACGATACGGTCCAGTGCCAATTGACTTAACATGTCCTTACCGGCCTTCATGAATCTTGAATTTTTTAGATGGCTCTATTTTTTGTTTTTTAAAACAAATCTAAAATCAAATTCTCAATTCTAACTAAAAACATTTTAGAGAAAGCTTTAACTTTTGAAAGATTTGTGAGTTTTTTTAAATAAAGATGTAATCTGAACTATAAGTTACTTACTTCCGAAGAAGTTAAAAGAAGAAAGTTCTTATCTCATTAATAGGTTGGTTTAATAGGAAAGACTTCAGTTACATTGCCATATCTAGCATAAAATAGATAATTTAAATACTAGATATGATAGAGAAGTTTAAATTCGTATGTTTTTTATGTAAATATTGTTTTCGGGTATTATTGAAATTATTATTATTGATAATTTTTTTTCATAATGCGGGCTTAATTCCTTAAAGCATTTAGTACTATCAAACTAAAGGATGTAGATATCATTGCAGAGAGGAGCTTTGTTTTTGTTTATTGTATAAATTATGTGATGTCTGTGTAATATGTATATTATAGTACCTACTAATAATTGACTCTTTTATATAAAAATGTGTATTAAATAAAAAATATTTATATCATAAAATTATTGTTGATAAAAGTTATCGTTGGACTACGAAAACGTTTTAGGATAGAATTACACTTTATGTAATTTGATGTAAATCCAGACAGCTAAAAATATAGCTAATATTAGCTAAAAATATTTGTAGATTTGTTACAGTAATTACCTATGCCTGAAAAAGGTGCAAAGTACCTACCACGTGACTTCTAATATATTTGTACGTTGAGAATAACAGAACTATCAATTATTAACTCTTTTGTGAAAAAGCGGAAGATTAAAGCACTTTTAGCACACAAACATTTAAAGCACTTGCACTATATCAGTCGCATCGTTCGGTAAATCAGTTTCTTAACGAGTTCCGTAGTTGATTACTATGTAGGTCACTTGCAAAATGATTACGTCAAGTAGAGTAAGGGTCAAAGATCGCTCGGTCATTTTATGTTGATTCTTTGTCATGACCACATAATATCAGTATGTGAAGATACATACGTTACATGTGAGTAAAGCGAAACTTAACACAGAGACTTTCTTAAGTAAACAGTACTGTGATCTACACGACAGGAATCTAGATACTAAAGTAAATATTTGCTTACATTGTATCAGTTTAGTTTAATTGCACAGTTTAGTTTGAAGTTTTAAACTATGTCGTCACTTACACGTGATACATATAATAGATTTTAAGTTGTCATAGAGGAGTACATTATATTTATTTTATAACGGTATTACCAAATTACTATTACCAAATTTTGCAAATCATTTTAAAATTATTGGAACATGCAATGAATTCTATTTTCAAAATTCAAACTTTATTAATTTAATTGACATTTTACTTCACAAACTTTGTCTTTTCCGTTGTTAGTGTGTAAAATTTTACACACAGAATTGAATTTCACTCCACCGCAACAATAAGTTTTAATAAAAGAGAGTTTTTGATAAATTATATACACTGCTCCCTATAAATGAAGTTTTATATTTAAATATAAGCATGAGCAGGTCATGGACACTGCTTTGAATTTTTTCAGTGTAATTTCTTGTTGGTATATATACTCTATCTGCAACTCGTTAGCTCGTATTGTTAACGCTTGTACTGTGATATAAAATATTCTAAACATATCGCAAAAAAGATAAGAAATGCATTGGTACTTTTTAAACACCTTTAGTTATAAAACAAAATAACTTTTTATTATTTTATTCGTTCTTTGTATTGTCTTACTTTTCGTGTTTATGTTAATCTACAATTATATATCACAATATATAGTCGTATTACTTATGTTTCCTATGAAACTCCGTGATACTAAAAGATTAACATACACAATACACCATGATTATTAATATACAAATAACATAACAATTCAATTCTAATAGAATATTATTTGAGAAATGGGAATATTACAATATTGCGTAGTAGCCATACTATATTTTAGGAAATATATCCTTCAGACTTCTGTCCGAGAAAAGTAACCCACGAATAATTATCTTCATTTACAGGGAGAAGTTTTAGCAATACCTTGCTTTGTAGACAAATATATACTTCAAAATCGGGTTTATTCTTGGTTATTCATTAAAAGAGAATATGAGTATTAACTTTTTCAGTGATTTAACTTGGAATGATATAATTGGTATCATCTTTATCGTTATATTATAATAGTACCTTAATAAAAAAATCTGATTTCTATAAATAAAGACTCATCTGAAAGCTCAAAATGTTACATAATATATTCTTTTTATATTTTTGTTAACCGAACAACACGTTGTAACGTTCGCTAGAGCCTTTGGTATAAAAAGGTGACATGATGAACTATATATTAGAACTCTCTTATTGCAAAGAATCAGCAATGACAGTCTTTATATTCTATAAAACCCCTTATTGGCACTGCTCACAAATACACTAAACTGTTTACTATTTAAACTCTTTACTATCACTGTTACACTTTATTATACTAGTTCTGTTATACAACTTAGTCTCTCAATCACAAAAAACTGATTTCTCTTAGCTGGGAGACGATTTATATATACACTACTTTTAATCAAATCAGTATCCAATATTACAATTATTTATTTAGTCAATTAAACTTCTATACAAATATTACATGTCTTAGTCATATCATCAACTGATGTCTTTATTTTTTTTATCAAAACCTAGTCTCCAATTATAGGAAAGCTAACATATATAAAATAAATACGCTAAACTAAATTATATTTTCATAATAAGCCATAGTTATTTGTATAAGGATATGTAAGTAGGTATAAGTGTTTATGGTAAGAGAGCAGTTTATCGGAATATATTCTGTGTTAAGTGATTGAGTTCTTCACAGGTAAATATTATTTTTTCCTTTATTCATATTATCCTCAAGAAAATATTTGTATGGGTACCATAAATTATAATACTCTGTTTTACCTATATAATATGTAGTAGCTTTTCATTTATATTTCATACAAAGTGCTAGGCATCTAGGCTTAATACTTTGCAACGTCGCGTCCGTCTGTTACTTAGGAAATTTCTGAAAAATCTGTTTGACCAAATTGGTAAAGTTTATATACATATTAACAGTTAAATGAAAAATAAAATATAAAGGATAAAATATTAATGATTAAATTGAAGCTCCTTATGTCATTATTTTATATCTTTCTATCATTGAAATTAGAACCGTAAGTGAGATTATGGATCTAAAATAAGTCCAACGTTTACCGGTAGCAAGCAGTGGCACTAATAACTTAGTTTGCTATTTACTTGAAGATTGGGTGAACAAATCTACAAAAACAAATATCTATAAAGACATAGCTGATAGGTGATCATTTATAGTCAGAAGTGTATAGATATGAGTTTTATATAAGCACCCAAAAATAAAAACAAATTCATTTGATACCTCCATTCTCCATTCTTAAAATATTGCAGTATCTGGTAATACACAAATTGAAAATCCTTTACAAGTGCTATATTTATTATCAGATATTTCTGATACAGTGTAACATAGAAAAGTAGAAATCATCTAAGATTTTTTTTTACAAATATTGCAACAGCATATTTCGTACTACAAAATGTTGACTCAAACCTGCAATACAATCTATTCTATTCTTAAAAATAATAACATTTAATAATGTACTACAACGAATGCATATAGTGCCTTGGACATTCTAAGTGGAATCCACTGACCCAAATATAAATACCAAAGAAATTCATATATTTATTCATATTACATATTTGAGAATTTTAACTAGAAATAAAACTTTTTTTACGAATTTATAACGTATAATGAACGAGATATCTCCAACTCGTCTTAGCGTGAACATGATGGCTGCAAATCATTCGAAAAGTCGGCTTAAATCAAAAATGTTAATTTAAAATTTAATTCATTATACGCGAGTTAAATCAGTAAAAATAGTTTTATTTCAATTTCAAGAAATCAATCAAGAAATTTTAATAAGTTTATGCTAGACGAAAAATGTAAATATAATAATATAAATTCACAGAACATTGTATTTATTTGTTTCGTTAGTTACAGAAAAAAACGAATTCTTTGACTGAGGGTAAAACAATTTGTAACAAAGCTAGCAACTGCTCTTTGAATAACCTTTTTATATTAAAACAATACTGTGGTGTGAAGGTGCCCTTGCTTATTTTTCTGACCTACTTTTTGTTTTGCTTTATTTTAGAAATGGAATTATTGTTTAGAAATTGGTATATTTCTCAAAGCTTTTAGTTAGGTAAATTATTCAGTTCCAAATATTAGATAGTTTTCTCTCTCGATATAAACCTGAATTAAGATAATTAACAAACTTTATTACTAACTGTAACTAATAAACGGATAATTATTGCATTGAAAGAAGATAATTATTTGAAATTATTATAATACATTTTTATACTTTGTCTTAGATGTCAATAAGTAGGTAAACTTATGTGCATAATAGTCACTTCTATCTAAAAATAATACCGGTAGGAAAAATTGCGTACTTGTTCGTGACAGCACATTTATTCTTCGACACTTCTGAAAAGCCTAAGTATGCTACTGAAAGAACTTAAGCTCATTATGTCAGCGCTTTATATGTTTTAACTGTAATATCATTACTTTTTCACATACAAAATTTTATATAAACAGAGAATAGTATTGTTGTGATGAGCATCCTATTTATTATTTTTATAGATATTTTCAAACATTGATAAAATTGAGTTCCCGAAATTCTTTTTGCTATTGTCACATAAGTGATGACTTATATTGATTAAACGAAGGAAAGATATAAAATATGTAAATAATAAATTGATTGTTGAGACAAATTTTTAATTTAGATTTTTTTTATTTTTTAATCAACATTATTTTTTATAAGACAATTACGTCTCTTGCACATATTGCTTTAGAAACATAAACAACTTTGTCGTAGATAGTCATAAGAACTTTTCTAATACCTAACACAGAAGTTAGCAAATAGTAAGAAGTGTTTTCAATCTAATGAATATAAATGAAAAGCTGAACAAACATAAAACTTCAAACTTTCTCTTATATCATGGGTCCTTGAAGAGCATAATGAAAATATTAAACACATAATAACAAGAAACTGAACCACTAGTGTTTTTATTTGTAGAACCTGTTCATAATTCGTTATGACAAATATAAATAAGGATTTTTTTTTCATCTTTGGAGGATCTCAGTTACTTAAGATAATATATTTAGATAAACGCTCTCTTAACAGATAAATACTTTTATTTACTTTTATATCCTTACCGTGTCAAAAATATTTTTTTCTAAACCATGCTCTTAAGCTAATATTTGTCATTAAGATACAATCATTGTAGTTTATAAAAAAATAGCTGATTATATTATTCCAATAATGCAAACGCTAAGGAATAGTGAAATAGTTTTTCTTTCTATGTCATGTTTGTACGGAAAAGCCGGGACAAATACTGATTATGATAGAAACATAAACATTTGGCAACAAGGCACGAATTAATTCTGAAACATTTTTCGAGAAATAAGAGGATGATGTCATTTTATATCTTTATTTTAATATAATGTATGTTAAGATTTATGGACATAATAATCATAAGGTTACAACCAATTTAAATAAAATCTATAGTTATATGTTACCAGAAAAACGAAAAATTACACAATACAACGTACGAACCAAAACTATAAATTAAGCTAAGTTATCTTTGTTCCACGCCTAAAGCCATTTTAAAAGCTCCAATGACCAACGTATCGTTGATTTTCCTTCGATTTTCTCACCATGAAGCTGTTGACAATATGAGTTAACGAGGTACAGAGAAAATGTAAAACGAAAACGTTTTTAGTATAAAGCAGTGTTCATGGCTGGTTTATGCTTACCTTTAATAAAAGATCTTATTTATAGCGAGTAATGGATATAGTTTATTACAAAATCTCCTCTTATGAAACTCCAAAACACATATTCAATATTCAGTTTACGAAAATTTACATACCTACAGCAAAATGAAAACATTTTGGAAGTTAACTTTCTATAAATCAGAACTTGAGTATTTAAATATACTTGACTGTTAAAATAAAATCCATTGCATATCCCAAGCGTTTTAAAATTATTTAGTTTAATTTACTAATAATTGTTTATAAAATCTACATGAACATATTTTTGAAAAGTTCAATAAACTTTTTTGATTCTTTTTTATTTGAACACTATTTATCTAAGTATAATTACTAATGTATAAAAGTAATAATACGTAATACAATCTAATTCTTTATAGTTAATAAAACAAATTCTATAAATACTGATTTATAATTCTCAAAAGTTCCATATTGTTGTACTTTGATGGGACAACTCGAATTATTTTGCTTATTTGTCCTATGGGATAATTGAAACAAATACTTTGTTTCTAGAAGTTCCATTAGTTCTCTGACCGTATTCGTTTATTTATCATTCTACATTAAAAAAAAATATTGTGCTTAACATTTATATAAACGTACAATTCTTCTTTTTTTTCTCAGGTTTTTTTGGTTTATTAGATGACGTTTTCTATAGTAAATAATTATATAAATATACAAGTAACAATTTCTTCTAACGCGCAACTATGTGTCAATCTACCATTCTCATTATTTCCGTGTCAGTAAGTAGACCGTCAGTCGTTGCGACATCCGGTTGTTTACTGAATAGAAACTTCAGTATACAACTCAGTATTTTACTTTCTTCTACTATCACACAAAGTGCTTCAATTCTTTTTATTAAAGTTACGAAGATTGAAAGAGTTTTTGAACGCTCACAAACTAGGAGTTCATTAGTCTATTATATTTGAAAATGTAATGACAATAAACGTATTTGTATCATCGCTTTGTAATTGATTTTTTTTTAAATATATTGTTATGTTTGTCTATTATTTTTTATTATTATTAATAGCATCAAGTTTTTTAACTGACAGAAAAGTATAGACGGCCTGAATGTTTAAAGAAATATCTATGCCTATATTTAAAAGTATTCTATTAGTTGATAAAATTAACAATTTGGTTACAATAGATTAATAAATGTAGTCATTACAGAAAATGGAGAGGTTTCAAGTAAACTTTCATCGTCTGAACGTTCTTATTTCTTAATTTAAAAATATGATGACGTTTATGTCAAATAAAATTTAAGTAAAATGTCAAGTATCGAAACCGAAGTATTTAGGATATTCGTTGATAGACGATTTAGATCGGACAAAACCTTTTATATCATACCAACACTATTTTACAATGAGAACGTTTTACTATCGACAGATCTTAAATAAAAAAGGAAAATATTTACATGTTAATATATTTAAATAAGTTTTTAGGACAAATAGGTTCTTATATTCTACTTAACTTTGTTTTACACTTACAAGTTTTTCTTAAAACTTTACAATAAGGCCCTATTAATTCATTTTCCTTAAATTTTATTATTCGAACAACGAAATCGATTATCAAGAGACAGCCTGCACAAATGAGTTAGCTACTATGTAATCTTTATGTAACAAAAGTAGGTCAACTATAGTTTTGCCTTCTTTTGATCGTCTTTATTAAGAAAGAAATAAAATGGAAAATAACTTAAGAATTTAAGATACTTTTAATTTTTAATATAATGTGTCTAAATTTATCTTAAATAACAAGGAAAGATCTTGTTTGGATCAATGGACCGAAACTAAAAATGATTCAATTGCTTCCTGCTATTATAAAGCAAGACAGGTAGTGTAGGTCAATTTTAATGACATGAATAGTAGAGCCTAATTTGTGATACAAAGGAATTCTCATAAAATGAATATGCTGACGTGACTAAGTACGCAACTTGTTAGCAATTTGAGTAAGGACATAATGTTAATGTGTAATATATCTTCATAAATCATATATGCTATTAATTTTTGTAATAAATCTGGATTGCTCACCAAAGTAGTCACCTTGTCAAATATAAATATTTAGGAATTATTTTTTTTTTGTAATTGATATTTGATGACCAGGAAAAGTTTTAAAATATATTTTTTCGTTTTAAGAAAAGGACAGTTTATTAAATTTTGTTGGCAATAGATCAATTCAAACCTTTTTATATTAGATGAAAAACTATAACTGTGTTAATATTTATTTAATTTAATTTAATTTAATTTAATTTAATTTAATTTAATTTAATTTAATTTAATCTAGTCTAGTCTAGTCTAGTCTAGTCTAGTCTAGTCTAGTCTAGTCTAGTCTAGTCTAGTCTAGTCTAGTCTAGTCTAGTCTAGTCTAGTCTAGTCTAGTCTAGTCTAGTCTAGTCTAGTCTAGTCTAGTCTAGTCTAGTCTAGTCTAGTCTAGTCTAGTCTAGTCTAGTCTAGTCTAGTCTAGTCTAGTCTAGTCTAGTCTAGTCTAGTCTAGTCTAGTCTAGTCTAGTCTAGTCTAGTCTAGTCTAGTCTAGTCTAGTCTAGTCTAGTCTAGTCTAGTCTAGTCTAGTCTAGTCTAGTCTAGTCTAGTCTAGTCTAGTCTAGTCTAGTCTAGTCTAGTCTAGTCTAGTCTAGTCTAGTCTAGTCTAGTCTAGTCTAGTCTAGTCTAGTCTAGTCTAGTCTAGTCTAGTCTAGTCTAGTCTAGTCTAGTCTAGTCTAGTCTAGTCTAGTCTAGTCTAGTCTAGTCTAGTCTAGTCTAGTCTAGTCTAGTCTAATCTAATCTAATCTAATTTAATTTAATTTAATTTAATTCTATGTATTTGTATCGTTGTCTAACATCCTTAACACAAGCAAATAATTTGCTTACTTAGGGGTTAGATCAATGTGTGTAAATTGTCCTGATATTATTATTATATTATATTATTATTTTTTAGGAAAACAAACAAATGCATAGGTTATAATTAGAATAGGTCCACTAAACCACCGAGCCGTTTTAAAATGCAATTTAGTGTGGTGTTTGCTACTTATCTAACTCCATCTTTCACTCCCAAGAAAAAATGAAATTTTTTCAGGGTGCAACCACAAAGATAGCAATTATATTAATAATTAATAAATTTATTTAAAATTTGGCTTTTTCTTGAGAAAAAATAAATGAAATCTTCGAACGAATAACACAAACACGGTTACATAACCGTTACAAATATCCACAAAGTGCTTAGACTAGGTACGCAGCACTCTCCGTTTGTGATACTTAAAAGCAATGAATATATATATATTCATATCTTTTTGTCATATTTTCCTTTTAATTTTTATTATAATCATTACATATAAATTTTGTGCAAAAAATATTTTCTTGCTCTAATGTAGGCGGCTGACGACGCATTTTTTACATTTTGAGCCGCGGCATACCAGGGGTTAAACATGTTTATAAACAATTTAAAACATACATTATATACATTTAATTCAAGAAGTATAATTTTTAAATATATCACCAGATAAGAAAATGAAATTCTAAACATTTTACCTCCAAAATAACCTTCTCTTAAAGATTGAAGCATAAAATATTAAAAATACAGAAATAACTTTGGTCACTTTATAACAGTGACTGAAATATTGAATTCTAAACTGGAGTTTCCATTCAGTAGACAATAAGAAATCACAACGATTGACAATCCACTGACGTTGACATATTAGTAGCTGTAGAATATCATGTAGATGTGTGTTACGAGACATTGTTTTTTTATATTCCTATGTACTGTCATTTACATAAATAAATAAAAACGCTTTTATTAATAAAAGTTAGTATTGAAAATCTTATCTTTTTACAATCCTCTGATAGTTATCAGTTATATACAGTCAATGTTTTGACAGATTCTATAGAATACAAATTATTTGTGGGTTGATTGATTTATGAACCGCCCCGTTGGTCGAGTGGTTAGCGCAGACGCCTAACGTGTCACGGCGCAATGGAGCTCGGGTTCGATTCCCGGCAGAGACAGGCATTTATGTGATGAGCATAGATATCTGTGTTTCTGGGTTTGGTCGCTTATTAAATATATTCTCAGTATTTATATGTGTATTTCTATGTATTTGTATCGTTGTCTAACACCCTTAACACAAGCAAATAATTTGCTTACTTAGGGGTTAGATCAATGTGTGTAATTTGTCCTGATATTATTATTATTATTATTATTATTATTATTATTATTATTATTATTATTATTATTATTATTATTATTATTATTATTATTATTATTATTATTATTATTATTATTATTATTATTATTATTATTATTATTATTATTATTATTATTATTATTATTATTATTATTATTATTATTATTATTATTATTATTATTATTATTATTATTATTATTATTATTATTATTATTATTATTATTATTATTATTATTATTATTATTATTATTATTATTATTATTATTCGTTGAAGATTTTCTCCTACTCGACCTTAGGTCGGTGTTATAGATATCCCGTTCCACATCCCGTAGAAAAAAAGATATCTATTTCCCCTTAATCATCCTATCTCCGCCTTCGACTTTTTCTTCTGTTGGTAGTAATTTCGGAAGTTGTTGACAAGTTTTGCGCATGATGTATGTGGCTATGGGTGTTGGAAGATTGTTGTATGTGCGTTATATGTTGTGAGGTAGTTGCAGTTTCTTCAGTGCTTGGTCTATCGTTACTAAATACTGCATCTCCTAATACTTTACTGAGTATCGTAATTGTATGAATGGCTGACTGTTTTTGTAGGATTGTTATATCTATTGGTGTATTTATTTTCTCAATGTATCGACTTAAGCTCTTAGTTATTATACCTGTTGTGCCTATGACTATTGGGATGATTGAGGCTTTTGTATTCCATAGACGTTGAATTTCAGTTTTCAAAAGATGGTATTTGCTCAATTTCTCTATCTCTTTAGCTCCTATATTGTAGTCTGAAGGTACTGATATGTCTATTAAAAAGGTAATGTTTTTGGATTTATTTACATATATTAGATCTGGTCTATTATGAGTTACTGTAACGTCTGTTTGTATTGGTATCTCCCACATGATTTTTGCAGATTCATTTTCTTTAACTTGCGGCTGTGTTAGGTTTTCTTTCCACCATAAATTTGAAACTGGTATGTTGTGTTTTTTAGCTAGGCACCAATATACATATTGGACCAGGTTGTTATGACGCTTGACATAATATGTTCCCGCTAACTTCTCGCAACCCGAAATAATGTGCTGCGTCGTTTCGTCTTTGGTAGAACATAGTCGACATTTACCATCAACAACTGCTTTTAAAATGTCGCGTTGGTGTTGACGTGTCATAACAGCCTGATCCTGTATTGCAAATATAGTAGATTCTATGTAGGGTGTTATTTGATGTTTTTTGAACCATTGGAATGAACTATCTTTATCAATGTTAGCTTGGTCTAAAATAAATTTAGGAAACTGTCCGTGCAATGGCTTGTTTCTCCATCGCGTTTTTTGCTGGTTTACTATTGCTTCGGTGATTTCTTTGTCTGTATGGAAACTGTTTGGTGATATTTGTAGATCTCTTTCTATTACATTATTATTATTATTATTATTATTATTATTATTATTATTATTATTATTATTATTATTATTATTATTATTATTATTATTATTATTATTATTATTATTATTATTATTATTATTATTATCTACGTTTGAAAAAAACTGACCCTGAATGACATTTAGAATACACATACTTTTAAAATTAATATTTGATCACTCAGTTATTATTTTTGAAGCCTGAAACAACGTACGAGGTCACGAGCAACTTTGATGTTACACTTAAGTTAGTTTGTTTCTGGAAAGTATAATTTATGTAAGTCTTAATTTAATTTTCCATCCTAGTTGTCATAAAATATTTACAAATCACTGAGAACTAAAAGAACCTAACTTCTAAATATTTACAAATTTAGGAACCGTATGCGTAAAAACGCAGTTATATTGAAGGAGAAAGAGGAAGAGGGCTATGGATCTCCTCATTGGGACCCTTTTCCGTCTTTTGAAATTGGTTAAAAAGCTAAGTGCCTCTTCTTAAATATAATATAATTTAAAATTAAAATATTTTTTCACTTCTTAGTTCGTTGTTAGAAATTACGTCTAGTATGTCTAGAGCAATTCTAATCAACAACCAACCAATAGGTCGATGCTGTGACAGTCAATTATTACTTTGGACAGTCTTGTCAAGTTTTACTTTCATCATTCTTTCAGAAACTGGGAGCTTATTAAAAAAAATGTAAAATTCAGTTAAAGGCCTATTCCATAAACAGAACAATGTGCTATTGTGACGACTAGGTGTCAGATGTGCATTGTATTCACTGTAATAAAATGTTGGTCCCTACCATGATCTGATTAGGGTGACCACATCCTTTTGCCATAATTCTTTTCCAAAAAAAGTTATTTCCACAAATAAAAATATTTTAATTTCTTAATGTAATGTCCGATGTATATTTGAACCTATTCATCCATAGGCACATATCTAACTTGGACTTTGAGATTACGACAAGAGTAAACAGAATTTGTGAATATTGTCGATTTGTTTACATTTGTATCTAAGCACATAAATAAGATATTTAATTAACAATAAACAATCCGCATAAACGAATCAAAACGAATTGTATTCAGTAATTGCCGACTCGTAGTTGGTAGCCGTCGTAAAATATTATTGATGATATAAATACATTTGTTCGGAATGTTTGTTCATTTTTGGAAATTATGACTCGTGAAGTAGATAACGACTATCCAGTATTACCTAATTAAAATTTGTAATCGAATCCAATAAACAAAAAACTTCGAATTATTAATAGAATGTTTTTTTTATGTTTTCATAAATATATGTAGAATATAATATTGTGTCTTATGGGAAAGTCATACTAATGCAAATATAACTGCACGTCAAGCCGCGCTTTTTGCAATACTCGAAAGGAACATTTAATACAATTTTAACAATATTCCCGATTTTATTAGAGCTATAAACAATCTTCTGAATCTGTATGAAAATTATTTTACGTTTATTTTATCACCTTTAAAGCTGTGTTTGAATTGGTCTCATAAAATAAGTTAAAACAATGATTGTTATATTATTACAAAATATATTGTGACATTTGAGGCTATTTTTGTGCAATAACTAGTCTTAAAAGCCGTATCACCTCAGAATCAAGTTCCTATTTATGCCACAAACAATTAGGTTTCTATAAACATAGAATGTATAATTGTTTTGCTTGTATTTATTTAAGGATCTAGTTACCTAGGCATCTACTTTCAACTGAGGTAAATTACATAAATAAGTTCTTTAATATATCATATGTCTAATATAATAAATTAATAGTTAGTAGGTACACTAGGGTAATAAATACGTCTTTCAATTCTATTTGGAGTTGCGGAAAATATAAGGGTGACCATTCATTTATCATGTCTCAAGACATGAAATTCCTCCTCTTGTTATAATGCTTACAGAAATTATTTAATTTTTATTTCGGTCAAATAAATAATAGTAATGTTAGCTTTTTGTAAGACTGAGAAATATGAGCTATATTATATATACTAATATAAAATAATAGTGAATACTATTTGAAAAGTGTAAAAAAAATACTTGTATAATCTCAAATGACGTATGTCTTAGGAATGATTATTAGGAGTAAATTATACACAAACTTAATTTACGTCAACAATCGAAAGATCAACAAACAACATTCAAAAACTATTTTACAGAATAGAATAAATACTGAATAAATACTGTTTAAGTATTATAAATTGACAGGAAATAAATATATAGATTTATAAATAAAATTTCAAAAGATTCAACCCATAAATTATCTTCGATAATACAGAATACGTTTAACCAAATGAGTATTAAAAGATACCCTAAAAGATAAATAAACAGAATTATAGTATTATGATACTAGAAATTTTCACATAAAAAACTTTTTATTGTCCAGATTGGCGGGAAGATCAACTGTAATGAGCTTTAAATTAAGTCTTTAAGTATAAGTTTTTTTTTAATAAAAAACACTGATGATTAGAGTGTATTGCAAAAAAAATACGTAAAAGTTTGGAACTTTCACCCTACTCTTATACAGCATGATAATAAAACATAATTCCGTTGATAGCCATAAAGTTCAGAATTTGTCTTCTCGTACTTTATGTCTTCTATTTATTTCTTTACTACCTTCATAGTTAACTTGATGGTACTATTTTGTTTGTATGATAAAGGCGATGTGTTCTAGTATTCTGCCTTGGTGTTGTTCAAACAAAATGCTAATATATTTAATACAAGCTGTTGCACGTGACTTCGTCGCCATGTGTAGCCATTTGTAGTCCACAAATGCACGACACGTTACGAACTTTAATTCAGAACTACTGATCGGATACGGGAAGGAAACTGTTACAATGTTCCACATTTGCCCTTTTTCCTAACCCATGTTTTGCTATTATTATTGAAGAGGGCCTTTTTAATTCAGCATTCAGTTACTTGTATAAGTAAAAACAGCTTAAAATAAATCCAACTAGTAATAGTAGAATTAGAAGTAGTTTAAACTAGACATTAAGACAGTAGAGATATCCTCTAGCCAAATAATTAAGATATCAAATAATGATATTAATGATCATTATAGAAATACAAAAATTGTTAAAATAAATAATAAAAAACATAATATAAACTGTATCAACCTGGTGCATCAGAACATTCAGTGTATTAGAAATAAGGAATTAGAAATTGAATTGTTTTTAAATACTTTTAATATTAATATTTTTTGTATCACTGAGCATTGGCTTAAGAATGATGAATTAATATCTAATTTCAATAACCACCAGGTAAGTAACGGTTATAGTATGGGATTACCCCTAAAATATTTATTTCGTTTTAAAAAATCTATGCATTTTAAAAGCGAGTCTAAGTGTAGCCGATATTAAAATTTAGCAAAAACACGTTTGTTGTATTGGAGTAACCCTTATATACTAATTTTATTTTTATTTAAATATATATTTTTGAAATAAGAATAAAACTAAATATTTTTTGAATATTTCAAGAATCTATCTGTTGCCATTATTAATATCGAATAACGAAAATTGAATGTGTTGTATGGGAGTCTCCCCCCTCAAATATTAATTTTATTTTGTTTTTAGTTTTCGATGTTAAAGTGGCAACAGGAATACACCACCTGTAAACATTTCAACTGTCTAGATTCCATAATTCATGAGTTACAGCCAGGAGACAGATAAACAGGCAGACGGACGGATGGCAGTCTTAGTAATGTTAAAAAGGGTTACGTTTCCAAAAACAAATCAAATCTTCGCTATTGGGAGCCGGTAAGAAAGAATATAAATCGTTAGGGATTTTTGTTACAGTATCTTAAGCCCCATCTTATTACTAAATAATTAGATCAAAGCGATACTGCATTTTTTTTATATGGTGTATTAACCTATAAAGGACTTTTATATTATTGATTCTATAAACAACATTAGTTTTAAGAAAACTTAGAGATATAAGCAGCAAGATATTTATCAATTATATTTTTTATTCAAAAGTCTAATAATCTACGAAGATGTTGCCTTTTAGCAATTCTGAGAAGTAAGTTAATATGTTGTTATTATTATTTTATTCGTTGGAAGCCTAAATCTTTGTAAATGAGAAAGCATCACAGTAATAGTGATCATATTATTGGTTTAATCAATTGTTTTTGTCTTTATGGTGACTAGTATATATACTAACTTACTAAGTAACAAAGTACTGGGATACTTATTTTATCAATTATACACATATATTAATTATGATTGTAAATCAAAAGTGTATTGTAAATAGAAATGTTCATAAACTAATAATTAATATAAAAGAGTTTCCCTGAAGTTTTTTGGTAGACCATTTACAATAAACATTATTTGATGTGGCGTATGTATGCCTAAATAGAAAAGAAAAACTTTGATATTGATATCATATGCCATACTCTTAAACCAACA
Organism: Napeogenes sylphis; assembly: GCA_959347405.1. Taxonomy (NCBI): domain Eukaryota; kingdom Metazoa; phylum Arthropoda; class Insecta; order Lepidoptera; family Nymphalidae; genus Napeogenes; species Napeogenes sylphis. The sequence continues at coordinate 29,455,705 of OY365780.1, read as the reverse complement.
TAGTTGTATAAATACAGAAGGGAAAAAATATTTAACTACTCTTACTAGAAAAAGCTACATTAAGCTAGTTAGGGTAAAATATAAATAGTAGAACATTTTTAAAGACAGATATCTACCTAAATTAGAAACGTTATTAAGCTTTCTAAAAAACAGACAACAGACAGACGAAGCTTCTTAGCATTCCATGGATTCACCGTGCGGGTGCCGGGCCCATCGCGTTGCAAGGAGAGGAGTGCAAGCAGTGCCTGGGACTTGCGACCCAGGAGTAGGTTTAAGGGGCCCCTTTATTATGCGCAAAAACGCTCACCTTCACCCTCCACACTCCTCTCCCTGCCCAACCAAATTTGGAAAGAACCCACTAATGCCGCCTTTGAAATACGTTCTAGAAATGAACCGATGCTTGTTCTAGAAAGGCCAAGGTCTTTAAGTAGGCTATAGAGAGATTTTGCTGTTATACCTCTCGCTTCCACTTCTACCGCGTACAAACTAACTATAAATTTATTCCTGATCAATTCGTTGGTAAGTTCGTAATACTTATTGAGCTTGAATGTGTGATCCCTTGGGATGTTTGTTTCCCAAGGAACAGTAAGCTCGACAAGTATCACGCGCCTCAGATGTTTCGAATACAGGAATAAGTCCGGTCTGGATGACGAAACACCAACGTCCCCAGGGATTTTGTAATGCTTTTCATACGTGTCCATCATGAGAGTCCAATCAGGAACCGCGCCTAATATTGAATAAGCATTCGCTTTTGATTTTTTAGAGGAGCCTTCCTTTACGAATTCTACAGATCGTTTGGTGGTTGTTATACCCTTCCGCGCTCTTGCTACTGAAAGACTTACCGCTTCCCGTATAATTTCTAATACCTTGTCGTGGCGACGCGAGTATTGACCTTTATCTAGAAGTACCCTACACCCTACTAATAGGTGTTTCGCGGATCCTATTGCCTCCCCACAGATGTTGCAAGACTTTTCGGTGGCTTTGCCCCATCTTACTAAATTACTTTGATCTGGGAGAGTCATTTGGAATGCATTAAGATAGAATTGGGGACCAATCATAAATTAAGGTGCGCCATTTCAAAGCTAGTGGAATACAAAAATTTCCTATGGTCACCCATTCGTTTTGAATTTCTAGGCTCACCGCGTGAAGTCGGTAATTATCGTTTTCGTCTTGTCGAATAAAAGATTTTGTTATGTCTATGTCTTTAACTTTCCTAATTGATCCTAGCCCTACTTTATTCGTTTGAGCACCTGTCATATTTTTTTTATGGAATTGAAGTCGTGACTCGAGCTCTGAGGCAACTTTGTCTTTTGGGAGAGAAGTTACAGTATCATCTTTAGATTTTCCGATGATATGTCTTTTGGTAACTCTAAGATGTTTGTAGAGCTCCGATGGTTTCTTTATTTTTAATCCAAAATTGTTTCAATCTCTAAATAAGGTTGAAGAGTCCGCTGAGTGCGCTAACCCGAGCCATAACTTCAATGTCTTTATGACGCTTGCATCTAACTTTGACAAAAGGGTTTTATTAATATCATAAACGAGGAAAGGCCAATTTAGACGTGATGTTGAAAAACTATCGTAAATCCAAGATTTTTTAACGTTACTTATTGGTTGGTTGTGTACCTTTTTGAGATCATTTAAAAAGCTATCGACTATTACATCCAACGATGGAGTACGGCCTTGGTAATGGATTTTATTACCTAAAAATTTAAACGGAGCTGCTTCCGTAACCGTACTAACGCGCTGACCGCCTATTATGAGACCCGGATCGTAAGAGGTATATTTGGTATTCCGTCTATCCAGACACAGACTAAAACATTTACTTGGTTTTGTCCTCAATCCGCCCGTCCACGTACAGAAATCCTCAACTACATTTAAAAGTACCTGACATTGTTTCGGGTTACGTGTCAGTATCGCGAGATCGTCTGCAAAAGCTGATATGGATTTTGTGTATTTGTTGTTGAACTTAAACCGATAACCCCACTTTTTTTCAGTTTTAATTAATTTGTCTATTCAAATATTAATAACTATATTAAATATAATAGGAGAAATACAACAGCCCTGAAATAAACCAACGTTATAATTAAGTGGTTTGGAAAGGTTTTCATTAAAAATTATAGAGAATTTTAATTTTGAATGATATGATGCAATAATGTCACGAACTACATACATCCATTTTATCAAGAACACTGTATTTAGAATAGTGTCATAAAACTGTTGTGTAATTTGTTATACCTAACATTTTATTCTTTACTAGCTTTTAAAAAAAATGGTACAATTCTTATAAACAATTCCAGTAACTTCTTCCTTCTTCAGTAACCTTCTATTGCGTCATTACTAGTTAAAGTAAATGTTCTAGCGAGGTCTGATTAGACCATAATGTTTCATGGATACCATAAACCTCCATACAAACGAAAATAAAAACTACTTTTTATGTTTATACTTTATTATTATTATCATTAAATTCTATAAATAATATTATATAGTTTAAATTAATAATTTTGACATATGATCACTATATCCTAATAAGAGAAATTATGAGCTTACAAAAAAAAATACAAATCCTATGTTATTTGACAAGTTGTAATGTAAACTAGATATATAATTGTGTAAAATAAACAATATTGTTAGGATTCACAACATTAACTTCAACGTCATGGAAATGTGTTTTTATTGAAACTATCCTTTTACTGTTCGCTAAATAGATGTCATTCTTTACTCCTGAAGAAGGTTTTCCATTAATAAAATACAACATTTTGTCACAAATTAAACTGTTAATATATCTCTTCTTCTATAAAATACATTCTTATAAAACTTATTTTTGTGTAACTAAACCCTCAAATAAGAAGATATGAAGATATTACTACAATAATAACATTATAATATACCAGCAACCTCATGTGCTCTCATCGATTCAAGAACAATCTTTTAACACATATAAAAAAATCTAAAGTTGATTGAAAACAAATGTAAAAAAAAAAGTTTAGACTCTGTATTTCTTACCAATAACTCAGAAACCAATATAGTGTACTATTTTATTAAACGTAGACAACTCTTCAGTGAACAACCATTCTTACAATAACGTAACACTTTGATATCTAGCGTCTTTTATTGCTCTTCTAAATTGGTAGTTACTCTTGTAATCTTGGACTAAGTAAAGTTTATAGTTATCCAGATAATAAATCAATGTATTCAGAATTGTTATTTAATATATATGTAACATTATATTGTAACTACACGTATTTTTGTTATTTACAGTTCACTAGTCTGTTAAAAAAACAACCTATAACTCAAAAAAAATATGTTATTGTAAAAAGTTTAGATTTAATGCTAGACATTATTTACAAGTGCATACCAAATAAAAATAATAAAAGTGAGAAAAAAAAAATATCCAGTCTAATTATACTAATCATCATTATACACTACAGTTTTAATCATTAATTTATAAAATATATATCTCTGTAAATATACTTAGAAGTGATTGATTCTCTTTTAATATTATCCTCATTAGTAACATTTTATCACAAAAGTATATTTATATAACAGTCTCGTATATTTATAATTTTAGTAACGACAAGGAAATGTAAGCTATTTATTTTCTTTCTCAAAAACCTGTAGACGAGAAAAATACCTTAGCGTGTAATAAAGTATAAATAAGATGCAAATAGGATATTTGCTTGTATAATAATTTATAACTAGGAAGTGTAAAACAAGTAATTTAAGGTAAACACGACTTTCATTCAGTCATTTTATTCCTAAATAACATTTTTAACCCCCGATTAAAAAGAGAGGTGTTATAAGTTTGACCTGTCGATCTGTGTATCTGTGTATCTGTATATCTGTCTGTGGCAAATTTGCGGCCAAACGCGTAGACAGATTTGTATGAGATTTTTTTTAATTGAAAGCTGTGCTCGACGAGATGGTTCTTATTTATGTTTGATTGAAATAGAAATAGTCTTCTCCAAGATATTGACGTTTTATTCGTGCGGGGTAGAGGTTTTTATGAAATAATAATCTGTGTGTGGACGGATTTGAATGCGGTTTCTCTCTCGGACTGCCTGCGGACTTTTCTCGAATCGAGACCAATCCTATTGTTTGGAGTCAATGGGCGTATTAAGAAAACAAATTAATGCGGTCATTATCATTCACTATTAATACCATGTAATAATATTCTATTCTATCAATACCTCTTCCAAATGAAATGAATAAAAAAATGTTTTATACGTATAAGAAAATAGTAACTAATCGTACCAGTTCTAACTTGTATATAAATTCTGAAAGGCTCTCTTAGCCTGGGTTCTATTCAGCGATTTTTTAAGAAAAGTTCTTTCTGTAAAGAGAGTTGCTTACTTACTTGTTTTGCATCAACCAGTATTGGAGTGTTTGTTAGCCATCGTTATACGAAGTATTCTCGACGGAATTCAAACCTTTTCTCGTACTGAAGTAGTCTTTTACTAAACTCCTGCGGTAAAAGTAAAAAAGGACATTATATATTAGAATAAAAGTTATTTTATTTTATTTGTTAAGCTCAGATCATTTTATTTTATTTTATTTGTTAAGCTCAATTTACTCCGATGAATTTATAGTTCATATTTAGGAAGGCATTATATAATTTAATTTAGAATTAAAATAAAAAATTTATATAAATAAAGAATGAAAAATAATGCGATACGGGCAGGGATTCGAACCCGCGACTACTGGGAAACCGTCCCGTCGCTCTACCAACTGAGCTACCGTATTGCTGTCCGCCTCGGTGAATTAAGCATTCTATATGTGATCATCTTTATCGGGACGGTGGTGACATCTATTAGGTTTCTTTCGAAAATCCTAACCAATGTTTCTAACTTTGCAGTATAGATAAACATTGAAAAGATGCCACTACCGAAATTAATGTAGTAGTAAGATGATTTTTATCTTCTTCCATGACTTGTAAAGCAATTAAAACTTAAAATATCTATGAAATAACTAAAAAATTCGTAGTAAACATTCACTGGACGTATCTTACGTACGTTACGTAAAACTAGAATCTTTTCAAGCCTATTTATATTTTTTTCTACGATATAGAGAGGTAAATGATTAATTTACGTCAAAAAAAAAATACGTGAATGTTCCCTATTCAGATTTTACTTAAAAGCAAGAATTAAAAACTCTGGCTTCATTTACATTTACCACCTAAAAATGTTACTTAGGAATAAAATGACTAAATAAAAGTCGTGTTTACCCAAACTTACTTGTTTTACGCTTCCTAGCTGTAAATTATTATACAAGCAAATATCTTGTTTGCATCTTATTTATATTTTATTACACGCTAATGTATTTTTCTCGTCTACAGTTTTTTTAGAAAGAAGATAAATAGATTACATTTCCTTGGCGTTAATAAAATTGTAAATATACGAGACTGTAATATAAATATACTTTTGTGATAAAATGTTACTTTGAGGATAATATTAAAAGAGAATCAATCTCTTCTAAATATATTTAAAGAGATATATATTTTATAAATTAATGATTAAAACTGTAGTATATAATGATGATTACTATAATTAGACTGGTATTTATAAATATTGTAGACAGAAGTAGACTGATATTTATAAGTATTTATTTTTTTATTTTTTGTCAGCACTTGTAAATAATGTATTAAATCTAAACTTTTTGCAATAATGATAAAATAAATTAATATTACATATGTGTTATATATCATTCTAATTCTCATAAGTCATCAATATCTATTGTTAATACATCACTAGCATTAATGTCTGCGCTCAATCCCAAATAGTAGTAATCCTAAAGTATGAAGAAAACAATTAATTGCGGCCTTTATCATTCACTATTAATACTATGTAATAATATTCTGTTTTATTAATGTTTAAAGCTTCCCAAATCTTTATTGGAAATTAGACAGTTAATTTCTGTTAGTATTTTCTTACAAGAACAGTAATTAGATAAAAAAACCGAAATCATAATAAATTATAATTATAAAAAATAACAAATATGTATAAGAAAAAGTAACTAATCGTATCAGTTCTAACTAGCATACAAATTCTGAAAAGCTCTCTTAACCTGGGTTCTTTTCAGCTATTTTTTAAGAAAAGTTCTTTCTGTAAGGAAACTTGCTTACTTACTTGTTTTGCATCAGCCAGTATTAGAGTGTTTGTTAGCCATCGTTATACGAAGTATTCTCCACGGGACTCAAACCTTTTCTCGTACTGAAGTAGTCTTTTACTAAACTCCTGCGAGAACAGTAAAAGGACATTTTGTATTAGAATAAAAGTTACTTTATTTTATTTATTAAGCTCTGATTTACTCAGGAATTTAATATTCAGAAAGGCATTATATGGTTTACTTAAGAATTTTTAAAAAAAGTTATCAAGTTGCTACAGCCAATTATTATATTTAATGCATTACAAGCTATTCATTCGGCAATCCATAAGTACTTATTTTTATTTAGTTATTTTAAGCACTGTTGTATCTGTGCTGTAGTAATTTAGAGTACACACTTATAAAAAATATATTATTTTCAATTTTTTGTAAAAATAAATTTATATTTAAAAATGTAACTAAAAACTTATATAAGAAATATAATAAATACATCAAATAATTGTTCCTACAATTAATTGGTGTACTGTATATTTTATATTCAATTCATTCAGTGATTCATAAGTATTTCATTCAATTCAAGTACACACTTATAGAAATAATATATTAATTACACTTTGTTTCAAATTATTTAAAGTATAATAAAAGTTAATATAACTCTATTTGTTAGAATTTCTAAGTGTTTTTTTACATTTCATTTTGTAAAGCTGATTGTCTTAAGAAGTATTTTCAGTCAATACTAGTATTATGTAGGAACACAATCATGCTACTTCTAAGTCCAACGAGTGGAAGCATTGTTGGGATTGATCCATTCAATAGGTCTTATTCGCCTTTGTATAGAACATGGATGTTTTACTATAGTGGAAGTGGCAGAATTATATATTAATATAAATAAATAAACAGATATGTTGCATCAGATATAACAAAGTTGTATTTAAAATATAAAGCTCAATTTTTTATGTAACATGTAAATAACTTGCTCTGAAAAATTAAGGGCTTGATTCTTTGCAATAATGAAAATTTAAAAAAAATAAAAAAAATTGCCGTCCGGAACGTAATTTTTGCAAACAATGATATTTTTTTCATACATTATATATATTTTTAAACAAAGAAAACCAAACATGACAAATTTGAATTTTCTATATCTGTTTTAAATCTAACAATCCAAAACACTTTACTAAATTTCATTCTCCAGTCTCTTTTAGATTTCTTATCCTTTTTAAATCTCATAAAAGTTTCCGACTGAAAAACATGATAATGTATATTTTTTACAAAGAAAAACAAAAAATATATAAGTTTATATGTAATTGTTGTGGAGTACTTATGTATAAAATAAAATGATGTAGGTATAATTTACAAATGACATAAGAGTTAACTTTTATGAGAAGTATATTTTTAATAAAAAAAATTAAAAGAAATACTTTTGCAAAAGTAATATTTTTAAAATAATATAACTTAAAACCTACAAATTATAAGAAAAAGGTTCTTGTTATTTTTATAGAAAGATTGCAAGAAAAATATTAATTGTAGCCTGACGACCTAAAATTATTTAATTGTATCCCAACGACCTAGTTTTATTGTAATCGCTTGAGACCAACATAATAATAATTACTTAACTTATTATAATAATAAAAGGAGTAAAGATATAGGATTTCTATCCTATTTTAATTAATATTTTTCTTCCAATCCTTCTATACAAATAATAAGAACTTTTTTATATATATTTGAAAAGAAGTTGAACTGCTTTTAAAATCACATAGATAAAACATTATTAAAAAAAACAGGAATTGTTTATTTTGAGCCTCATTATTTTTGAACCTTTTATATAATTTTGTTTAGTACATTGTTTTGTTATATATCAAACAAATACCTATTACCATGCTTGAGCCTTCTCAACGAACTTGACTTAATGATTTCAAAGGAAGGTTATTCCTATTAATACCCAAAAGAGATCTGTCAGTAACGATCGAGTTAGTATTACTGCTTATATTGGACTGGACAATAAAGACACTAGAAAATTTCACATAAAACCCTTTTTATTGGTCAGATTGGTGAGAAGGTCAACTATGAGCAGATGTTTATACAAGTCATAAGAAACACCGATTTATTAATATCACAAAACTTTATTTACTCGGTCATTTGTAACAAATGGGTAATTTTCACGAAATACCGAAATTCGGCTATATTAAGATGACAAAAAATATTGGAATTATTTGATATTTATTTTATGTGAATTTGATAGTATTAATGTTAGTAGAATTAAATTATCTTGTGGTCCCAAAAAGTATAATATAGTAGTATATTTTTAATTGCCGCAGATTATGTCACATTTTCGGGATAAGTTTATTCCTTGTATTCTGGGATATACCCACATTTTTTTTTTAACTTTAAAACATAAGCATAAGCATAAGCATAAGCATAAGCATAAGCATAAGCATAAGCATAAGCATAAGCATAAGCATAAGCATAAGCATAAGCATAAGCATAAGCATAAGCATAAGCATAAGCATAAGCATAAGCATAAGCATAAGCATAAGCATAAGCATAAGCATAAGCATAAGCATAAGCATAAGCATAAGCATAAGCATAAGCATAAGCATAAGCATAAGCATAAGCATAAGCATAAGCATAAGCATAAGCATAAGCATAAGCATAAGCATAAGCATAAGCATAAGCATAAGCATAAGCATAAGCATAAGCATAAGCATAAGCATAAGCATAAGCATAAGCATAAGCATAAGCATAAGCATAAGCATAAGCATAAGCATAAGCATAAGCATAAGCATAAGCATAAGCATAAGCATAAGCATAAGCATAAGCATAAGCATAAGCATAAGCATAAGCATAAGCATAAGCATAAGCATAAGCATAAGCATAAGCATAAGCATAAGCATAAGCATAAGCATAAGCATAAGCATAAGCATAAGCATAAGCATAAGCATAAGCATAAGCATAAGCATAAGCATAAGCATAAGCATAAGCATAAGCATAAGCATAAGCATAAGCATAAGCATAAGCATAAGCATAAGCATAAGCATAAGCATAAGCATAAGCATAAGCATAAGCATAAGCATAAGCATAAGCATAAGCATAAGCATAAGCATAAGCATAAGCATTTTTTTTTTTTTTTTTTTTTTTTATACAAAACTAGGTTAATGCTTGACTACATTCCACCTGATGGAAAGTGAAATGTAGTCTTAGGTGGTAAAGCGCATTAACCTAGCAGCCTATTCACTCTCCTCTTGAAGACACCCACATTATATTTTGCCGGAAATACCGACGCAGGCAGATTATTCCAGTCCTTCGCTGTACGCACTAAAAAAGATGAAGCATAGCGCTATGTTCGGACAGGTGGAGTGTCCACAACGTAAGGATGGATACCCGCCGTGCGTCGGGACGTCCGGCAAAGGAACGGGGATGGGGGAATTAGGTCGTGCAATTCCTGCGCACACTCACCAAAATGTATCCTATAGAATACTGAGAGGCTAGCAATTCTACGCCTGTGTTCAAGGCTGTGGAGTTTGGCGTCAACCAATTTAGGGTCGCCAATAAGCCTCTTTGCTCGCCTCTCAATTGAGTCCAGAACCGCAAGATGAGTCTTTGCGGCACCAGCAAATATGTGGCCACAGTACTCTACACACGACCGGATCTGTGCTTTGTATAATACAAGAAGCTGTCCCGGTGTAAAGTACTGTCGCACCTTCGCAAGTACGGCAAGCTTTCCTGCAGCTGCTCTTGCTCTGGACTCAATGTACCGACCAAAGTTGAGGTTCGAGGAGATCTCTAAGCCTAACAACTGAAGCCAGTCACTGTATTCCAAGGATACATTCTGGAAAGTAGGAGCCAAGGTGAAGGGGCTCCTTTTGGCGGTGAACAAACACATCTGCGTTTTGGTGGCGTTGAATTTGACAAGATTGGCATTGCCCCATGCGGAGACTGCCTGAAGTTTGTCATTCAAACGTTGCACCATGGCTTCTCTTTCAGATTGTACTTCATCTCTACTAGCCCGAGAACTTGGCAGATATCTTTCTACAACTGTGCTGTCGTCTGCATACCCATAGATACCGGGCTTCAGCAGATCGTTAATGTGCAGCAGAAAAAGAGTTGCAGAAAGAACGGACCCCTGAGGTACTCCCGCATTTATTGTCAAGGGTTCCGAAGAACACCCGTCGACAACAACGCGGAGAGATCTCTGGCTCAAAAAGTCCGTTATCCAGCCAATGAGACCAGGAGATATACCGCACGCTGAAAGCTTGCTTAAAAGGCTCACATGCCAGACCCTGTCAAAAGCCTTCGAGACGTCCAGAGAGACGGCGACCGCTTCTCCGTTCCTCTCGATGGCTTCGCCTAAAATGTGTGTTGCGTACGCTAGAAGGTCCCCAGTGGACCTATTTCGGCGAAATCCGTACTGTCGGTCACTGAGGAGATCGTTACCTTCTACGTAAGCTAGAAGCCGCGAGTTCAATACACGCTCCATAATCTTGCAGAGTATGGAGGTGATTGAAATGGGCCTATAATTGGCAGGATCGGCACGGCTGCCTTTTTTGGGCACGGGTTGCACGTTGGCAAGCTTCCAGGATTCCGGCACTTTTCCAGTCTTGAAAGAGAGGCGATACAGACGTGTCAATACAGGAGACAACTCACCTGCGCATGTCTTGAGCAGAATGGCTGGTATACCATCAGGACCACTAGCTTTATTCACATCTAAACGACACAATGTTCTCCATACCTCTTTGTTCGTGATGCGGATTTCAGGCATCGAAATACCGCAGTGAGGAAGATGTTCTGGAGAAGCATTGCCAGTGTCTAGATGCGAATTCTCAGCAAACAGAGAAGCAAATACATTCGCTTTCTCTGTTGCTGTGTGGGCCAGGGATCCATCCGGCTTCAGCAGAGCAGGCAGTGAGGGTTGGCAGAAGTTCGACTCGATCGCTTTGGCAAGAGACCAGAAAGCTCGACTGCCAGTTGGTCTGACAGAGAGCTTTTCGCCATTCTTAACGATCCGATCAAGACGAGCCTTCCGCAATGCCTTTTTATAAGACTTGGCAGCTTGGTTAAAGGCTCTCTTCTTTGTACTTACATCCGGAGTTTTGCGGCTTCGAGCATCAGCCCAAATGAGGTATGCCGAATGTTTTCGGTCATGTGCATGACGACATTCGGCATTAAACCATGGGCGAGCTTTGCCACCGATGGGTACGTCAGCAAAAGGAATAAAATACTCCATTGCCTGATGCACCACATCGGTTATAGCATCCGCGCAACTCGACGGATCCAAAGAAGAGAAGCAGACCTGCCGCCAAGGATAAGACGCAAAAAAGTGTCGCATCTCATCCCAATCTGCTGACTTGTATTTCCATACTCGCCTAACACCATGTGGTTCGAAAGCTAGTGGGGAATATGTAAATACAGATTTCACCAGACAGTGATCGGAGGTTCCCAAGGGGGACGTGACCTCTACACGATACCTGTCCGGATCAGTTGTCAGCAGAAGGTCCAGGCAATTGGCTGTATGGCCTACCACATCTGGTACCCTTGTCGCTTGCCTCACCAGCTGAAAGAGGTCCAAGGACAACGCAAAGTTCCGCGCTTCTCTTCCAGCATGGTCGGTCTTCTGGTACGGGAACAGCCAGTCCTGATGACAGGCATTAAAGTCCTCCAGAAAGACGAGCTGCGCCGAAGGGTACTGATGCAGAGCCATATCTGCAGCCTCACTGAGATACTCAAATAAACGAGTTGTCTCCTGGTCACCGCTGTGCGAACGGTAGACACAGGAATACAGGATTTTTTCGTTTCCTGTGTCCACTAAAACCCATAGGGTAGAAAAAGTGGGGTCTTCAAGGTGACGGAGACGCTGAATACAGAGGTCGTTCCGCGCGTACATACTGACTCCGGCCCGTGAGCGAAAGTTGTGCTCCAACGAGTAACCGGGATAATCCAAGTATGTAGTGCTCAAAGGACATTGTATCTGCGTCTCCGTCAAAAAGAGCAAGTGCGGCTGCTCTGTCTCCAGGTGGTGGTGGACAGCTAAAAGATTTGAGTGCAAACCCCTGATATTAGTGAGGTGCACTTTATATGAGGAGGAGTGCAACCGCTGTGTAACCTTGTTCCTTTTTGTTAACTTTTTCATAAAAAAAAAATATATAAAAGTGAATAGGGATGGGAAATGGCAGTTGAACGAGACGGTACGTATCGAACCCGACGTCGAAATTGGTGATGTCTTGCCACTGGGAGGCTAGTCTGGAGACTGCGGGGACGCCCGAACCCCCCCAGGGATCGCCATCGGGCCTCCTCGTCTGGTCGCCAACCAGCACGATGGAGCCACCCTGGGATTTTTCACAGCTGGCGGGGCAGCCTTTCGTGGTTGGCTATCCCACTAATTGGGCCCCCAACTATCTGCGGGCGGCCAGCGGAAAGCCGTCGCTTCGGATCCCGCTACCCTCCTCAACTAGACACCCGACAAAACAAACACCAACCCGACGTCAGACCGGTTCGCCAACGCACCGCAACTGTTCAGACCCATTTCCCATAAACGGCTTCATCGAGCAACGTGCCGGAACACGACTAGGTCGCTTTGCGGCACGACTCTGCCCGATGGGTGGTAACTTTGCCGGCGACCGGATGTTATGGTCTACCACCAAGAAAAGCATAAGCATAAGCATAAGCATAAGCATAAGCATAAGCATAAGCATAAGCATAAGCATAAGCATAAGCATAAGCATAAGCATAAGCATAAGCATAAGCATAAGCATAAGCATAAGCATAAGCATAAGCATAAGCATAAGCATAAGCATAAGCATAAGCATAAGCATAAGCATAAGCATAAGCATAAGCATAAGCATAAGCATAAGCATAAGCATAAGGATAAGCATAAGCATAAGCATAAGCATAAGCATAAGCATAAGCATAAGCATAAGCATAAGCATAAGCATAAGCATAAGCATAAGCATAAGCATAAGCATAAGCATAAGCATAAGCATAAGCATAAGCATAAGCATAAGCATAAGCATAAGCATAAGCATAAGCATAAGCATAAGCATAAGCATAAGCATAAGCATAAGCATAAGCATAAGCATAAGCATAAGCATAAGTATAGACAGACAGACGAAGCTTCTTAGCAATCCATGGATTCACCGTGCGGGTGCCGGGCCCATCGCGTTGCAAGGAGAGGAGTGCAATCAGTGCCTGGGACTTGCGACCCAGGAGTAGGTTTAAGGGGCTCCTTTATTATACGCAAAAACGCTCACCTTCACCCTCCACACTCCTCTCCCTACCTAACCAAATTTGGAAAGAACCTACTAATGCCGCCTTTGAAGTACGTTCTAGAAATAAACCGACGCTTGTTCTAGAAAGGCCAAGATCTTTAAGTAGGTTATAGAGAGATTTTGCTCTTATACCTCTCGCTCCCACCTCTACCGCGTACAAACTAACTATAAATTTATTCCTGATCAGTTCGTTGGTTAGTTCGTAATACTTATTGAGCTTGAATGTGTGATCCCTTGGGATGTTTGTTTCCCAAGAAACAGTAAGCTCCACAAGTATCACGCGCCTCAGATGTTTCGAATACAGGAATAAGTCCGGTCTGGATGACGAAACGCGAACATCCCCAGGGATTTTGTAATGCTTTTCATACGTGTCCATCGTGAGAATCCAATCAGGAGCCGCGCCTAATATTGAATAAGGCTTCGCTTTTGATTTTTCGGAGGAGCCTTTCTTTACGAATTCTACAGATCGTTTGGTGGTTGTTATACCCTTCCGCGCTCTTGCTACTGAAAGACTAACCGCTTCCCGTATAATTTCTAATACCTTGTCGTGGCGACGCGAGTATTGACCTTTATCTAAAAGTACCCTACACCCTACTAATAGGTATTTCGCGGTTCTTATTGCCTCCCAGCAGATGTTGCAAGACTTTTCGGTGGCTTTGCCCCATCTTACTAAATTACTTTGATCTGGGAGAGTCATTTGGAATGCATTAAGATAGAATTTTAATAATGCTGGGGACCAATCATAAATTAAGGTGCGCCACTTCAAAGCTAGTGGAATACAAAAATCTCCTATGGTCACCCATTCGCTTTGAATTTCTAGGCTCATCGCGTGGAGTCGGTAATTATCGTTTTCGTCTTGTCGAATAAAAGATTTTGTTATGTCTATGTCTTGAATTTTCCTACTTGATCCTAGCCCTACTTTATTTGTTTGAGCACCTATCATAATTTTTTTATGGAATTGAAGTCGTGACTCGAGCTCTGAGGCAACTTTGTCTTTTGGGAGAGAACTACAGTATCATCTTTAGATTTTCCGATGATATGTCTTTTGGTAACTCTTAGATGTTTGTAGAGATCCGATGGTTTCTTTAAATTTAATCCAAAGTTGTTTCGGTCTCTAAATAAGGTTGAATATGTAAATGCCTTTTATTTCGTGTAAATATACAAATCAATACAAAGAATCAATAATGAATTTAAAGATTATGAAAAACTTCCTCTTAAAGCACTAAGCATATTTTCAAAGACTCATTTACGTTTTAATCAATGAAACTTGCAGCCATTTGGAGGCCCTCTAGTACCAGAACCCCTACCGCTACCCCTTCGTCAGCCACTGTTTCATTATGAAACAAGTATTCAAAAACAACTTTTAGACGACTGCCTGAAATATTTAGACCTTTTAAACAAACAGCAAAGGCCGAAGCGGTAGACAAAAGCTAATGTCCGGTATATGAAAGAATAATCATTTCTGTAGCTGATTAATGTGGTAGGAAAAAAAATTGTCCAAATCAGAATACACTATAAAATTGGGCCAATTAAAAGTCTCATTCCGATAGAAATTAAGTCACTCCCAGCACCAATTTTTACAGGTTTGGCAACACGTGTAAATCAAAGATTAAAGATGACCACTAGCAATATAATAATAACCTTCCTGAGTCTTGTTTTTCTAATTAATAAAGTTAATCAACGCAATGAAAATAACTAGAATTCAGCGTTACTTAATTTAGTATCTGCTTCTTTGATTTCAAGAGATATTCTCAGATTGGACCAAATGTAATATAAAAAAAAATGTAAAGTTTGCTTGGGATTTATTAAAGTTTGATAAAACAGTCCAATAAATTAGCTGATTCTGAACTTAAAAAGAACTATCTTGAGTATAGTAAGATTTAATAGAGAAGACTTCCGTAGTTCAGATTTACGTAGATATCTCATATACTAGATATGATAGAGAAGCCAAATAAACGCGTAGAGGTTTAGTTCTTATTAATACTTACAAATATCATTAAACTAAATTTGTTTGGAGGGTGGGCTTTATTCTAGTAGACAAGCATACATATCAGCCAAGTGAATTCTATACCAGCCAACAAAAATATGTAGATATCATTACGTAAACAAATATTTTCCTTTACGTTTGTATATAGACTGTACAATGACATATGTATATCATAGTAAAATAATATATGTGAGAGCGAGGTGCTCTTCCGAGTGCCGAGCTTCCGAGCCTGGTCTCTGATGTGGCTTTCGAGTATCAGCACTGATGATAGGTGATGAAGGGCGGTCGTCCATTTGAATGAAAAATAGTCTTCAGTCAAAGTTACACTTTATTTATTGCTTCAACAGCTTTCAACTGTGTAGCAGTAATTCTATAACATGTTACTCCTTCGAGCTACAAGTATAGAATTCCGGTCCTCGGTTTGAACATTAACTTTTATACTCTTTGAATATGGTGGGGATCTACTACACAGTTGTAGGTACTTTAACAAAAACATTCAATCACATAACTTATTAAAAAAAACTACTTCAAATTAAATTAATTATTATTCGTAAAAACATTAATAATTGAAACTTAATTATTAGACTTCATCAATTTTATAATAAATCATCCAAACTTTATGCTATAACTTTAACATTTTGACATCCGGTTGTTCTCACGGCGACATATATTTACATTTGTATGTACAAATACCTTTTATATCTATTTATTATTATTTATTGAAGTTATTTATATTTATTCTATATTGATGTATAAATTTAAATATTATACAAAATAAAAATAAAATTAAATAAAATAAAAATAAAATAAATACTTGACAAAATATCTCAGTATAAAAGATCGTATAAAAGTATGTGTATTCTAAATTCTATGAATTCTTGTGTCGAAATGCATTTGTAATAATTTTATATTTTGTATTGTAGCGCAACAATTACTTTTTATGAAATATTTTCCTATACTAAAATAAAAATAATTATATCCAGTAGTTTTTAGTTCTGGGTCACTATCAAGAGGAATTTTATCGTTGGAGGAAGAAAACGTTTTGAAATGGAATTACACTTTTAAGTCGTTTGCGTGAGTTGCAGAGTGTTAGCTTAAATATTTGTATATTTTTTATAGAAAACAAGTGTAACTAGCCAAGGTATGTTACTGCTATTCTCTTGCATGTCGTATGATTATTAAATAAGTATCTCACTTTTTCCTTGTTAAGGGCTTTTAAAATCCAGTATGTATAGATTTGAACCAAGCAAAAACCTCGTTAAAACGGTAACACCACTTAACTTCCAAAATAAGGTTTACATTAAGTATATCAGGACCGTCAATTTTCATTGCTATGCAATAAGGCAAAAGGCTATGTTCGTCCAAAGAGGAACATTGGATTATAATTTATAAGATTAACTGGTTATTGTTTGTAACATAATCAATTTATAGTGAGAAGTGATCAAAATACATTGTTAAAACAACAATTATGATGTTACTAGACTTGTTTATGTCAGTCGTCATTTTAGTATAAATACCGGCGGTCGACAGTCCGAGAGTAAGTCTTGCTCAAGTCGTCAGACTGTGTGGATCTCTATAAGGATACTGTTACGCTGCCCTTTGAATAAACGAAGCTTTAATAATTTGCGCAGTTTTATTTTGAAAACGTCATTATGAACCACCATCACGACGACTACAATACAATACAGCAATGCTGCCGTCACAGTAAATATAAATGTATATATAAATATACATATATATATATATATATATATATATATATATATATATATATATATATATATATATATATATATATATATGTATATATATACATATACATATATATATAAACATTTAATAATAAATTTATAATACATTTACACCATCAGAAAATAGAAAATACTATGAAAAAAAAGTAGCCAAGTTTCTTAAAGGTCTAATATTTTAAGGTCAGAATTTTCGACTGAAAGTAAGGGTGCTTTTTCGCAATTAAATTAAAACAAGGAAAAGAAATTTTATAAAGAAAATTACAGCGTAACAACAACTCAGTCATTTGAATTTTTTGCATAAATTTTGAGGTTATGTAAATTAAATCTTTTTAAAAAAGGTTTCTATCGAAAACCCTAACCACCTAATAGATGTCACCACCGTCCCGATAAAGACGATCACATATAGAATGCTTAATTCACCGAGGCGGACAGTGATACGGTAGCTCAGTTTGTATAGCGACGGGACGGTTTCCCAGTAGTCGCGGGTTCGAATCCCAGCCCGTATCGGTTTATTTTTCATTCTATAATTATATAAATTTAAATAAGCTTAACATGGCTATACATGTTTAAAAATATTTTCAAACAATAAAATGCTTATTTAGCTTATAAGTCTGCTTTTGGTATTTGCAAGCTTTGTTTGTAAATTGCATTTATTGTAATGGATATAATAGAAATTACTTAATTAAGTTTCATAAGTTAAATATTTTGATCCTAAATTAAGAGCATGAAATTAAATTCATAAAGAGATGATATTGTTGTATTTGTAAACGATAAGTGCAATTTTAAAGTCTAAACAGAAAATGTCTACTCTCTTTAGTTAATTGGAAATCTGTACTAGTTTGTTTAATCCGGCCTTTCCTTTTATCTATGTTATATAATTTCTGAACAGTTAAGCAAATTACTGTCATGAATGTAGATATTTATCAGTGTTTCAGTTACTTTATAACTTTTTTTACTTATAATTTGAATATTGTTAAAAACAAATTTTAAAGAAAACAATTTCACGTGTCAGCTTAAAAATTAACAATAAACTACCACAAATTCGTATCATTCTGTTTCCAAAAATGACGACACTCCTAAAAAACGTGAACTTACTATTAAACAAATTTTTATCAATCTATGGAATAATAATAAGAATAATAATAATATCAGGACAAATTACACACATTGATCTAACCCCTAAATAAGCAAATTATTTGCTTGTGTTAAGTGTGTTAGACAACGATACAAATACATAGAAATACACATATAAATACTGAGAATATATTTTATAAACGACCAAACCCAGAAACACATACATCTATGCTCATCACATAAATGCCTGTCTCTGCCGGGAATCGAATCCGAGCACCATTGCGCCGTGACACGTTAGGCGTCTGCGCTAACCACTCGACCAATGCAACGGGGGGAATGTTACGGTATTTAATATGTATAAGCGAATCCTTAAACATTTTTTTTTAACTAAGGAAGAAAGGAAATATACCAACCTATGGTTGTTTTTACCCAAAACTTCCATTATTGCTATTAACAAGCGACGGTGATCTTTTAATTGTTATTTACTCTTATATTTTAAATCTAATACAAAAATCATTTTTTTTTTATTATATAGTAGGTAGCAAAAGAATTATAGTAAAAAGGCAAATTTTTTAAAGATTTAAGAAATACCCCATAGGTTTTCCAAATATATAAAATACAATTAAACATTGCTTAATTTTATATATCAATACTATAGTGTGTACGTGCCTAGCAGAAGATTGTTTTATTTGGAAAGGATAATTTAATAAGAGTACCTAATTTGTGTCTTTGTCACAAACTGTTCTTATCAAATACAAACAGTTCATTTTGGTCCTGGAAATGATAAAGTAACTAAATATCTGTACAGAATAAAACTGTCAAAAATATAACTGTCTTAACATTTATTAAACAGGTTTAATAAATGTTAAGACAGTTATATTTTTGATCTATTTTTAATTTAATGTAAAAAGAAGGTTTGTATTGACATATCTGATTTTCTTATCTAATTATAGGCATATGTATAGACAACCTGTAAAATGAAATAGCTACTAAGTAATCCTTATGTAACATAAGTAGGTTATTTATACGTTTTTGCCTTTAAAAGTAAGAAATACATTAGTAAATTATTTACACAATATTTCAACTACTACAATTAGAATGAATAAACTCTTAGATAGTAAGAAAGATAGCGTAAGTAGGTACAATAAACTGATATCAATAGTAAAGCTAAGCTTATGATAGAGCGGCGAACATAAAATTCTCATATAATAAAGGTGCTGTTGTGACCAAGTATACAGTTCATTCTACTCGAAAATACTTTTAAAATAAAATATGTCTATTTTGTTGTTGTGTACCTCTACACTTAAATAGGGACATAACATTATTTTTAGATACTATAAAAGGTAAACTAATTTTTTTTCGACTGTATTTTTGAATTAATCTAATTCAAATATAATATTATTATATAGTTAAAATAATTAAATATAAAAAACGGAAATAATGAGAGCAGTTATAGACTTTTTTTATGTCTATGCCCATGTATTAATGTATTAACATTACAAGCTTCAGAATAAAAATTAAAGTGATATTACGAGAAGCGTATAGGGCACTATTATATTAACATATATTCAATACATAGAACTGAGACTGATAAATGTAAATGTCGTAAGATGCAACTAAGGGTTAAAATTATGGTAGAACCACACTACATTCTCGTGGGTGCAACATTATAACTACTACATTTACACAAAAAACCGCTGTGACGCTGTGGCCAAGTGCCACTGTGTCTCCCATAAGTGAATGTGTAACTTAGTTAACGATTTACTTTATGTTGTTACCAGACTGATTTTACTAGTGTATTTTCACTGAAATTTGAAAGTGTAGGTACTTAGTTTGAAAAGAATATGCGAGTATGCCTACTTAGGGGTTAGATCAATGTATAATTTATCCAGTGATATTAATATTAATTAATACACGTGTTAAAAGAAATTTGTGGATTAAAATTAGGCCTTCCATCAATTTTCTCAAATTAAAGTAAAGTTATTAAGTTATTTTAATATCGCTTAGTTATTTATCTTGTGCGTGGTAGTAACGGATATTCAGGCTAATTATATTTAGTTACTATCGTCTGAGCAACAGCGCTTTATTGAATTTTTAAATCTCTTAGATATTCTCTTTGAAGCTTCATATAACGTGAGGTTACGAGCAACTTTGATGATATGAAACACTCAATTTAGTTCGTGCTTGTGTTGAACGTAAGTTATGTAATAATAATTTATACGTTTTAATATTAATCCAACTAGATGTTGTTAACATTATTTATTTTCAAGAAAATTACGTTAGCTACAGACGGAGAGTTGAAAAAAAACCAAAACTGATTTAAACTAACTTTAATTAAAAGAATTACAATTACGTACTTATTAACTAATACAAGAATCTGACCTACTCGATGTAAGTACAAATAATAATGACAATATTTTATTAATAATTAAGGTTTATATTATAATTAAACTGCAACTATGCACTCCGTCGCGATGACACAATACACATTTTATTCACACGGAGGGAATGTGAATATCAGCAATCCTCCTGGAGTATGTGTACGTAACTCCTCCATCCTCAGATCAGCAACTATTTTAGAACATTGAGATAAAATGTTGCTGGCATCTTCTTACGCGGTGCGGATGTCCCTTCTTCTTCCAGTTTTTCATCGATGTTATCACTTGAAGTAGATAAAGTGATCGGTGAAGCTGTAATTTTGTTAACTTTTCTTTTGCTCAGTAATTTATAACGATGATATCCAAGCACAATAATAAGTGCACATGCACTTAACATAAAGACGTAGAAAGGTATCGTAGTGTGGTAAAGTGTATCTACATTAATTTTCTCTAGTTGTACGGGTTTTTCTTTAATTATCTTGTCTTGAATACCGTAGAGTTCGTAAATTTATTGAGTTTAAATTGAGATGAGTAGGAATCTCCGTATGGTTTGCTGCTCCGAATGGTATTTGCATCAATTTCAGCGGCTGCCCCTTCGTTTCATCACTATCGTTCACAATAGTGAATTCGGCGGTTTTTATGTAGCATTTCACAGGGATGATAATTAAAAAGCTACCCTGAAGTGATGTCAATTCTTCCCTTTCACAAACTAGTTGTATTTTAGTGATATAAGGAAAGGAAAAGACATAATGTTGATCATCCAGTTTTTCCATTGCTTCTTTTGCTAAAGTAACTGTTGTGTATTTGCAGTTTTCGTTTAAGACTTGATGAGTAATAAGCTGCTGCACGCAGTCAGGTTCTGTACGAATACGCTGATTCACTTCCATTTCACAAAGGTATTTGAGCTTCGGACATTCTGTCTCCATGTACAAGAACGATTTCTCGTTAATTGCTATGAAAGGATATGGGGGTATAAGGACGTTTTGGATTTTATTAGGAACAATAGAGAGCTTATAGAGATCGTAGATATCTGCAGAGACTATTGGAAACTTAAAAATTATTACTATTTGATTTTCTGTATAGTAGCATGCCGGCTTTATAATATCATAGTATTCCCTCAACTCTAAATCTATAATTTGGTCCTTATTATATATTTTCCTTAATTTATCTATCATTAACTTTAAAACACTTATATCTATCATAGAATGATGCGTACTTGACGTATGAATAAACGCTAAAATATTTTCCATCCTAATTAATTCGGCCATTAGATCTTCTATATTTTCTCCTATTATCACTAAAAGTTGGGCAAATTTGGCGTATTTTAGTAAAATATTATCCTTGTATGTATATAAGTTTAAAATGATCTGTAATGTATTATTAATTTTAACTTGGTTTTCAACTAAGTGAATAATTACTTCACTTTGTTTTGACATCCATTCTTTACTTAAGCTTATATGGTTATTAATTTCGGAAGCTATCTTATTTTCATTATTTTCTAACACTTTTATTGCATGATTATATTTTAATGCATCCTTATAATCTAAGTTTCCTGTTATACTTTTCATAACGGAACCCAAACCGTCTACAAGACCTCTTCTTACACGATTTGGTTTTAAAGTTTTTAATTGATTTGAAACTTTAACAAGTTTTTCAGTAAGATAATTTATTTGAAGTTCAAAGAGTAGATATGTTTCATTACTAAAAAGTTTTTGAAGGCTATTCAATTGAGTCATTAAAAGTTCTACTTTATCTTCTACACAGTCTAGTTTAATATATTGTAAAAAGTGGTAAGTCTGATCAGTCCAAGTTTGTATGGTAATAGTCCAGGTCCGTCGTCCAAGCTTTCAAGTTTTATTTCTAGTGGGTTCGTCGCGTGGATGGTCAGCAGAACTAGTATTGTCCTGTAACAAGTTGGCTCCTTTAGGGATTCGTTTTAATCGGGATTTAGCTACAGGGCCACGTTTTTTGGAGGTGTATATATGGATTGGTAGATCAATTATAACTTTATCTTGCGTATAACGGGGTGCAACTTTCTGACGGCTTGCCAGAGGGTTTCTAATAAAAATTTGTTGTTCAGGTACATATGAGATTTCAGGTTCACGATTTTTATTCCTATTTTTTATTAAAGCACTACGATTTTCAAGTGAAGAACTATTAATAATTTCATATACTTTTTTCATGTTATCTTTATGATTAACATCCAGGTCATGACAGTCTCTCGGGTCAAAATGTCCATTTAATAGGTCAAAGGGTCTACATTTGGTAAAGCTGTGTATTGAACTATTATAAGCTATGAGAGCATATGGCATAAGATTAATTAATGGTTCGTCTGGACGTTGTAGTTTTAAAAGTCGAAAATGTTCTAGTATTGTTGAATGGAATCGTTCAATATTTCCATTGTCATTAGGTGAGTGAGCTAGGATTTTATGATGGTTAATTTTATGTAATCTTGTAAATTCGGAAAATAATTGGTTTGTGAATTCCGTTCCGTTGTCAGTTATAATAGTAAGGGGTACACCATGATGAGTAAAATATTTTAATATTGCTTGAATAATGCTAACAGCTGTTCCGTCTCGTAAATGATAGGCTTGGCCATATTTTGTAAAAACATCTATAAAAGTTATGTATTTCTCACTATGTATTGTTAATAAGTCTATATGAATAATTTCAAAGGGTTTGTTAGCTGGGGGTACAATATTAAATTGGGGTCTTATAGGATTTCTATCATACTTAGCTTGTCCGCATATTGTACATTCGCTTATGAATTTTGAAATTTGCTCCTTCATTTTCGGCCAATAATATTTCCGGGATAAAGCTAAATAACATTCATTTATTCCTCGTTGGTTTGTTTTACCATTGTGGTAATGAGAAATAATTTCTTGTTGTTGTAAGTATTCCCTTATATATTTAATTTTCAGATTTTGATAAGACGAGGTTAATTGATGAACTTTTAAATTTATCTTGTACTATGGGGATTATTGAATACATTGCAAGGGGTGGACTTATGAGAATAGCGGTTTTAATTTTTGGGTTTACGTATTCTTTTATAGCATTGACCACGTCTTCCTCTAAATTGGATTCTAACAATTGTATGGATGTTCGTGTATGATTATCGAATGGCTTTGTAACTGTCGGTTTCTTTTTAACGTCATTTACGACTGTAAAAATTAATTGTCTAGAAAATTTGTTAAGAGGGTCGTCGGTAATTGGAATGTTTAATATAGGGTTTTCTTGGTCAGTATGTACGGTGTCAGTCGAAGAGTTTGTTAAAGCTTGTACATGATCTGAAGGATTTCCTAGTAAAGCATTTAATTCGTCAATTTCTTCAATTAGGGTCCTAGTTTCATCGTTATGTATCTCAACTCTAGACAGAGCGTCAGCGTTAGTGTTCATTTTACCCTATTTGTATATTACTGTATAGTCATATTCACTCAGTCCAAGTCGCCATCTAGTAAGACGAGAACTTGGTTCCTTCATATTCATTAACCACTTTAAAGGTTTATGGTCAGTCAGTATTTAAAATTTTCTTCCAAAGAGGTAAGGTCTAAAGTATTTTGTAGCCCAAACTATGGCTAAAAGTTCCTTCTCAATTGTACTGTAATTAATTTCACTGTCATTTAAAGTACGAGATGCATAACACACGGGTCTGTCGGATCCTATTGGACCTTGCGATCAAATGGCACCAATAGCTAAGTTAGAAGCGTCAGTTGTCAAGTTAAATTCTTTAGTAAAGTTGGGGTATTGTAAGATGGGGTCGTTTGTTAAGAGCGTTTTACATTTCAAAAAACAATTAGTGTATTCCTGATCGAATAAAATCTTTTTACCCTTTTTTAAACATTGTGTTAACGGTTTAGTAACACGGGCAAAGTCTGGAATAAACTTTCGGTAGTAACCGAGAAGGCCTAAAAATTGTTTTATCTCTCTAGCGGTTTTTGGGATAGGATAGCCTTTAATAGCTGAAATTTTATCGGGGTTTGGCTTTATACCGTCTCTACTGATAATATGTCCAAGATAGCCTGTTTCAAGTTTTAAAAATTCTGATTTATTTAATTGAATTTTAAAGTTGGACTCGCGAAGTCGTTAAAAACTTTTTCCAAATTGTTCATGTGTTCTTGTAGGGATGTGCTAAATACGATTATATCGTCTAAATAAACTAAACATATTTCATTCTGAAGGCCCCGGAGGACATTGTCCATAACTCTTTGAAAAGTAGATGGTGAATTTTTCAAACCCATGGGCATACGAAGAAATTCAAAATGACCATGTTCTACATTGAATCTGGTTTTACATATGTCCTGTGGCTCCATTTCCACCTGGTAAAACCCACTCGCTAAGTCCAGGGTTGTAAAATATTGACACTTCCCTAGTTTGTCAAGTACATCATTAATATTC
This sequence comes from Napeogenes sylphis, assembly GCA_959347405.1. Lineage (NCBI taxonomy): Eukaryota > Metazoa > Arthropoda > Insecta > Lepidoptera > Nymphalidae > Napeogenes > Napeogenes sylphis. The sequence continues at coordinate 29,430,762 of OY365780.1, read as the reverse complement.
GGAATTGGGTACTTATCATCTATGGTTTTCTCATTTAATTTACGATAATCGACTACTAAACGCCATTTTTGCTTACCTGAAGCGTCGCCCTTTTTCGGCACTACCCATATGGGTGAACTCCAAGCAGAGTCGGATGGTCGTATAATACCCTGATCTAACATTTTAGTTATTTGGTCCCTAACTTCTTGTCGATGTATAAAGGGGTAACGATAATTTTTACCATGTACAGGGACCTCGTCAGTGGACTTGATACGATGTTTAATCTTGTTAGTAAAGGTTAAATGTTCACCTTCAATATAAAAAACATCTGAATATTTTGAGCAGAGTCGTGTAAGATTAGCTTTTTCTTCATTATTTAAATGATCGGTACGTAATCGTGATATAACGTCTTGTCCACGGTTCTTATATTGAGTGCACTCGTACTCAATATTAAATAAGTCGGCACTTGTCAGTTCGTTTAACGATAGTATTATGTTATTTGGTGTCGGGTTCTCTACTTCTACGTATCCTCGGTTGTTAGTCACGTTAGTCAAACACTCGTACAAAATACAGTTACAAATTAATTGTTCTTTTATAATCACTTGTCCATCCTTGGAATTTATAGGGATACGAATAAGTTTTGAGGTTCCTGCTGGTATGATATCTTCGTAAAGATTAACATTACAAGAATTATACATGCTAATAGGATTTGAGCCAGTACGAGTAATTAAATTTCGGTCTTTTAAGTCAATTTTTGCTTCCCATTTCGTTAATAGATCTAGACCTATTGATCCGTCAAAATAGTCATGAAACTTATAGATGAATAATTTTATATTTTCTGGGTCCGTAAATTCCTCGAAGCAAGGTAAAGTAATAGAACAGTCATTTCTACTGGTGGTATATACATTGGTAACTTCAAAGGGGTCATAATTTAAGGGAAAATTAGAGAAATATTTTTTAACAGCGATAGGACTAATAAAGGATTGGTTTGCTCCGGTATCTATTAAAAGTTTAAGTGGGGGATTTTTAATTTGAATGTATGGGAGTTGTCTTTGTGTCTGTAAATTTAACTCTATTTTGGTCTGGGTGATTTCTGGTCCAGTCGAAAATCCTGATTTGGAACTAGGCAACTAGAATCCGATTGAGGTTCATTTTCCTTACTAAACTGGTCATTGTCCGTTTCATAATAAGTAATAGTATTATTATTACAAAAGTTCGGACTGTAATTACTGTCATAGTCCTCTTGTTCGGTATAGTTATTGTAGTCTGGTTCGTAATAGTATTCCGGGTAACTGTAGTACATATCGTCATATGATAAACATTCATTCATGTTCATTTCGCGAGCTTTCAAGTAATTTGTTGGCGGCGAATTACCCGATTTACGCCAGTCATGTCCAGTCATTAAGGTATGAGGCATGGATTTAGGATTAAAACTTTGAATTCCACTCATAGGCTTTGGTAAAGGATTTTGATTAAAATTATTCCTAGGTGGTAAGCGGAAAGTATTACTACGTGGGTTATAGTTCGGTGGGGGTGCGCTAAACATCTGTCTTGTTCTAGAATGCATGGGCGTATTGTAATAAGGTTGATTATGGTTAAAATTAAATTTAAAAGGCTGTGATGGTTGTGTTGGCCGTTGTGCTACAGGGGCTGGCCAATTAGGGGTTGAAGATTGAAAATTATGAGGTCGAGGGTTAGTAAATGTCAGGGGATGTACCATGTGCTTGTTAGAAGATGATTGTTTCAGTCCATCTGTACGTTGCTGCAAGTAGATAACATTAAGTTCCTCTTGAACGTATTCAAGGGCTTTTTCAATAGTATCCGGGCGCATACACCGGATTCGTGACCCTAAGGGCTCCTTTAAGCCACGTACAAATACCTGCATAGTCACTTTTTTATATAAGTCGCGCTGAGCCTCAATTGTAGTTAATAAAGTTTCGTGTAATGTAACATAAGTAATTATCGTACTGAATAGCGTTTGACAATGGCTATAAAATTCCTGAGGTGTCTTATTTCCTTGCACGGCTAATGAGAGGTCGTTGTATAAGGCTGTTTCGTCACGTTGATCAGAAAAATTATTTATTAAAGATGTTCTAATACCTAACCAACTATTTGGAATACCGTTAGAGTTGATGGTAGCAGCGGCGGTTCCAGTTATTTTATTTAAAATGCCGTTTACTAAACACAAATTAGATAATTCACTACCGGGCGAATTATTTAAATATTGCGTTACAATTTGGTCACAAATATTAATAAATCTAGTAAGTACGTTAGGGTTCCCGTCAAATTCGGGCACGATCCTAAGGATTTTATAAATGTTATCTGGATCTTGAGCCATATTTAAATATATATTACTACTAATTGAATTAGATAATATGTAATTATTATCTAAATTCCTATTAATATCTAAACTACGCTTACGGGCCTGCTGCAATGCAGATTCCCGATGACTATAAACTCTAGGATAATAAATTTTGGAAAGGAATTATAACTAGGAAAAGAACAACACGAGAATGGTTCAAATGTACTCACATAAATTTCATTTCTGGTTTCTTCCCGTGAATGAAGTTTGGATTCGTCTCTCAGTGCTGCAGCTGGTCCGTAGATTCAGGATACTAGCGATGACCTAACAGTCCCTATTCTAGTATCCTACCGACTGCGCCAATTACGTTAGCTACAGACGGAGAGTTGAAAAAAAACCAAAACTGATTTAAACTAACTTTAATTAAAAGAATTACAATTACGTACTTATTAACTAATACAAGAATCTGACCTACTCGATGTAAGTACAAATAATAATGACAATATTTTATTAATAATTAAGGTTTATATTATAATTAAACTGCAACTATGCATTCCGTCGCGATGACACAATACACATTTTATTCACACGGAGGGAATGTGAATATCAGCAATCCTCCTGGAGTATGTGTACGTAACTAGAAATCTCTGCGCATCCTGGCTGTAACAAAATATTTACAAATCATTAGCAACAATACTATATGAATTATATTTACAAATTTAGAAACATTAAATGTAAAAACTACGGTACAGTCAATTTTATATATTTTTAAATAATTATTATTAATTTTGCGTTCTTTGTTTATCTAAAACTTAATTAATATTAAGATAATACATAACATATTTATCTAACAAAAACAATTCTGATAGGTTCATAGCGTGCAAGCCAGTCATAACTCCTGACAGTGTTGTCAGATTAATTTATTCTAGTTGTTCTTCGAAAGATTTTGTGTGAAAGTATGTGTACAAACATTAGATATGGATTGAGCAAAATGTGATACAAAGACATTCTAAAGTAAATAGTAGTGTTCCATGCGAAGGGTTCCAAGCTTATAAAGTGCCAAATTGATTAAATCTAATGTAAATATCTGTTCAGCTCAATAGCGTTGTACTATTACTACACTACTGAAACAGTGGTTTTCTTATTAGCTGGCTTTATTACAAAAATATTAATATCATTAAAATTCTTTAAAGAATATTAATAAGAAACATTATTAGTAGGTTCAATGACGTCTGGGAAAAGTAACATACCATTATCTTCGGTTTTCCAGAGATAACTGTTAGAATTAACTTGTAATTTTTTGAAATATAAAGTATTAAAGTCTGCATTTTACTTGGCTATCCATCTATTTCTCTCATATATAATAAAATGCAGTATTCTACTGAATAAACTATTAGTGTTTTTCAAATTATTTTTGTTATTACAATAAAAAAAAAGTCTTAGTAAATTGTAAATTTAATCGAAGCTGCTTCTGAGACCGTGCTAACGCATTGACCGCCTTTTTTAAGAATCGAATCGTAAGAGGTATATTTGGTATTCCGTCTACCCAGAAACAGATTAAAGCATTTACTTGGTTTTGTCCTCAATCCGACCGTCCACGTACAGAAATCCTCCACTATATTTAAAAGTACCTGTCATTGTTTTGGATTACGTGTCAGTATCGCGAGATCATCAGCAAAAGCTAGTATATATTCTGTGTATTTCTTGTTAAACTTTAACCGATAACCACGATGAACTACTAATAATATAGTTCTACTTATCACGTAGAACTACTAATAATAAAATCTAGATGTAAAAAAATATTTATTATAAGTACGCTGTGTCGCTCGGATAAATATCTGCGTCTTCGTTCCAAACAGCAATACCTGTTGCACCGTTTCGGGTAATAGTGGGCGGCTTTAAGTTGGTGTGCAATACCCTGATATCGGAGAAATTCACATGTAAAGTGGAGCATAATATCGTCGAGTATCGGCCTTGTTTATCCTTGGTAGTTGGTGATTTTCTGCCTTCTTCTAAATAAAAAAGGCGAACCAAGCAGATTGCTCGAGGAGGGATTGTCCTGCTTCTAAAAAAACAGGTACTGGCTGACATACATTGTAGATTGTTTTAAAGGAACGCTATTTTATTTTTTGGAGAGGTTGGGGCTTATGCGACACTGCTTGATACTCACCTATGCCTTTCATCTGGTTTTCTGTGTAAGGGTAGTACGATACCAGTCAAATATAAATTGAATATTTTTTTTGAGAATAATTTGTTTAAAAATACAATTGTTGTAAAAAATGAGTGAACGCAATGTTGATAGTACTATATAAATAGAAGTAGAAATACTAAAATAGAAATAGAAATAGACCATAAATTTGTCATATTTTATTTTAAGAATATCGCCGAGTGGAATAAATTGCATACTTGGTGATGATAGCTCATTCACATATTGAGATTTTTACGCTCAACGTTCTATCACAAGTTGAGCCTTACTATTGATGTCATTCATAGGCCATTTGCTCCACCTGTCTAGCTATTAGGGCTATCTCATTTGTGCAGTAGTGTGAATAGAAATCGACTTCGTTGTATAAATACTAAAATTGTAAGGTTTTTAATTAATAGGGCATTATTTATATATTTATGATAAACTATTTTTTAATAATATATATAAAATCATAAGAGTGAAACAAAATGATGTAACATTTAAGACATTTAAGAATCTAGATGATTAATCGAATATTATTTTACGATACGTCAATAAAAAAATTGTAATGTAAAACACTACAAGTTTTTTTACTTACAGCTTACTCAAACGTAACCTCGAAAAAATATTTTTTGTTATGAACAGATAACTTTTTACAAACGATAAAAGTTTGCCATGAAATCAGCGGTTTTCTGCACAACTTGCATTTCACGATGTGCTCGTTACAGCGAGCGCATCATACAATGAAAACCTAAACGAAACTGAATTCATGCGGCAAGTTAGAGCGCTCATCATAATACACATCATAATAAAATACTAGAAAGATTTGATAAAATTTAACGTGATGTAAGCTTATTTAACTGACTCAGACATTTTGAGCTATTGCTTTGCACTTTGGACAACTCTCTTACTTGCATGGGATAAACACAAAAATAAATTTGTAATATATTTACAATAAAACGAAAAAGTATTTGTTTAGTGTAAGACTTTGCTCATTTGTTTAAATAAATTCTTCGTATATCTATATTGAAAATTACATATTATTTTTTACTAAAGTTTATAACTCGGATATAAAGTGAGACTCGTCAGAATTCACTTGATCCTAAAATATACGTATCATTTATCCTATGGGACTCCTAGAACTAAAATATTTATTTCAATTGTACAATAGCTCAAATGGACGTAATAATGCCAGTTGTCACTTCATAAGACAACATTACGAAAGTTATGAGAATAATAAATTCGTACTTTTATATTTTGTTTTAATATTTAAGGTCTTTAAAACGTAACTAAAAGCATGTCATAAACACTGCCTTATATTTAAAACTTGTTTTATAAATACTTTCTCTGTAACTCGTTAGTTCGTATTGTCAGCACCTTTACAGAGATGTAAAATATACAAAATATATCGCAGAAGATAAAAATGAGGAAAACCAACAATACGATTCGCACTGGTGCTTTGGAAATGCCTCTAGGCGTGGAATAAAAATAACTTTTTTTTTCAGTTTTGGTTCGTACGTCTAACCTTTCATGTTTCTGTTGACCCACTGTTCTATATTACAATATATTTTATTTGTATTGATTGTATTCTTACGATCATAATGTCCATACATCTGAACATACATTAAATTAAAATGAACATATAAAATTACATCATTCTGTGGCTTCCAGTAAAAGGTTCTAATATTCATTTGTGCTTTGTTGCCAAATATTATTCTTAACCTAATAACCTAAGTAACCTAATATGCAAAGCTAATTTCTTTAATGTTGCAGCTTTTGCTTTAAAGAAATAATAAAATTAGGTATTTTTAATACCTTTATTGATTGGTTTTTTTATGAAAAATACTTATTATCTTAAGTAATTGAGATCCTCCACAGGTACCATTAGTAAAAACGTTTAAGTTGTTAAGTTTGCAAACATTCTGTGTAGGGTATGAGAACAGTTCTTAGGATTTTTTACGAGATTTTTTTTTATATTTTATTGCAATAAAATATATTTTATCAAACGAACGCGAAATAAAAAACTAATATAAAAAACATACCTATTAAAAATTTTTCACAATCAATTTATTATTTACTTTATCTTTTCCACTTTTAATTACTACTAGTGACTACTTGTGTATGCTATAAACGACAAAAAGTAAAAAAAAAAAAAATTTTATGAAATTGATGCAAATTCGAAGCTGTTATCTCAAAATTGGAAAAAACAAACTGTAACACAGCTTTCACCAGTAAATAAAACGTTAAATATAAATTGATTTAAGTTTTCAGTTTACTTTGGATGAAAATTTGCAGTGGTGTCCTCATATATTTGATTTGTCAAGCAGACTTAGTTCTGCTGCATACGCGGTTAAAAAAATACGTCGATTAACAAATATGGAAACTGCTCGATTAGTTTACTTTAGTTACTTTCATAGCTTAATGTCATACGGTATACTCTTATGTGGTAATGCGGCTGACATTGATATGGATTTACCTACATTGTAGAAGAGGGCTGTTCGAGCAATATATAATATGAGACCCTTTGAGAAACAAATTTAAAGAATTTAAAATTAAGACTGCTTATAATCATTATGTTCATGAAAATTTAATTTACGTTCATAAAAATATTTCCAAGTTCAAGAAAAAATGTGATTTACATAAAATTAATACAAGACAAAAAATAAACTAAATAAAATAGGTAAATTGTATACGTTTTTGTGATAAGCTCCCAAATGAAGCCTTAAGCCTATCATTAAATAAATTTAAATTATATGTTAAAAATAATTTGATAAAAAAATCCTAATATAGTGTAAAGGATTACATCAACGACGGCATGGCCTGGGAATGATGATATGAATTGTATTGTATTGCGAATAGCTAGTAATCTTCGCGATTTGTTTTTTTGTTGTAAATTTATTCTGCTTTATAGACCTGCTGCATCACACCGATTCCTTAGAAGTCACTACTTGCGGTAGCATCGGGAGTCGGGTTGCCTTCCTCCCTCAAATATGGCGAAGGGAGTGATGGCTGGCTCTTGTGTTATTGCATTTAAGATTGACGTTTATGAAACAGTGATCACAATAATAAAAAATCTATCCGGCTGAGTTTGTTGTGTGGTTCTTCTCAGAGCAGGACGCGTTTGAAACCCTCATAGCTTTAACAATAAGATGAAAAGTGCTTTTACCGAAGGGCTTATTACGATAAATCTAGTATCGTAATAGGCCCTTCTGACACTTCCATGTAGACGTACACAAGTGATCACTGATTATGATTCTAAGTGGAAAAGATATAAATAAATTAATAAAAAAAATTAGTTTCTCGTTCTTGCCCTTGGTTTTGCTTTGACCTTACCAATTTTTTAATTTTCCCAGATCTTTGTTAAGGAAACTATGGAAGGAATCACCAATTGAAGAACTTAAATGTTTAGTAATTCTGCAGACTCTGTAGTTTATTGCAAGTAAGACAAACAAACAATGCTTGTACCAAGTATTTTATTATTATTTTTTATTCTAACATTGATTGATATTGGTACTATAATAAATGTATTAGTATCATAATGATAATACTGAATAACAGGTCTTGTTTCTGAAATACTCATCCTTATATTATTCTGTTTCCGCAATACTCATTCTTATATTATAGTTCTTGAAATCGACAAAAATTATTAGTTAATTTTGTAAAGTAAAATATTTAATAAAATGCACAGTTTTATCTTTAATGTTATATTTTCATTTAGGCCTTTAATTATTATGTCTGGGTATCTTCTAAAACGTGTTTTTTTAAGATTTTTCTTAAGATTGAAATCATTCACATGCAAACCGTAAGAAGTGAAATATTTAAATTTTCGAACTCAAAAACTTGAGCTAGACTTTGGTATAATTTATTACACTCTCTTATTTATCAATTACTCATCTGTTTGTGAAATCTTCGTTTTTCTTATTTATACATTTGCATCTCTTTTAAATTTTTCTAAATATGTCATTTAGATCTAATCCAAGAACGCCTCTTGTCACTTGTTGGATTAATTCATATCTGTCTGTCTGTCTGATCACTATAATACAAAACATTAAAAATTGTTTATATGTTCATTAAATAATACCATTTTGAACCTTAAAATTAATCAATAGTAAACTTATTTTGGTAATTTGGTGCTAATTAATTATTTAACAACACACTTAACTAGCTTGGGTTTAATTCTTGATACTATATTTTACTTTAAAACTATTTTCTTTTTGAAATTCAACATCTCTTTAATATTGTTTTCATGATATATATAATACTTGATTGGCTAAGAAAATGATAAAACTTTTCAATATGAAAAGGTAAAATATCATCATTCATCTGCCCTTTTCCCAATATTTGGAGTCGGAGCAATATATCAGATTTGACATGTAAAGTATGTATTTGGTAAAAGTTTTAGGTCCAACCCCGGCCAAATGTTAACTTGGTATAAGGATACTTGTTGGTAGGTTTTTTTATCACTTTTTACTTGTATTACATACGGCATAATAAGGGGTTTAATAACAATCTCGAAGAATAAATATGCTGTCATGAACAAGTACTCAAATTTCCGTAATCCGGGGGATGTTTTTAGAGAGAAGTGATTTTTTGTTTGCACAAAAATTTAACTACTTATTTAAAACTAAGAAAAATCTATGTATTATACTAAAGACAATATATTTATAATATTTATCTTTTTTCAAAACAATAAGTAACTCTTAATAGTAAAATTTAATAATTTAGACAAATTTTGACGGAAATTTCGAATATATATTAGAGCTTTCTTAATTCAATTTATAGTATAAATATTAGGTGTGCCTGTGACTTCGTACGCACAGATTTCAATTTCGATAAAACGTACCCGTTCAAAGTTTAATTAAACTGCGGCAAGTAGTATTTGCGTTTTTTTTTTGTTTTATTTTTGAAACACAGATATTTTTTTATAGAGTAGGTAGTCCAATTTTGTACTTTTTTTATTAGAAAGGGTATCATTATTTCCTGAGGGGAAGACCACTTTTTAAATTCTGAAAAAATGTCTAACCGCAATGGTACGAAAATAACACATTATTAACTTCTTTATTTGTTAACAGCTTTAACACTAAATTCAAAGTGTAGCCTATGATAATATATTCCCAAAAATGTATCCAAACTAGTCAATCCGTTTCTGAGATTAGCGTGCACAAACTTACAGACAGAGATATACAGACTTACAAACATACAGACGAACAGACAAAATGAAAAAACATTGTTTTGGCAAGATAAATACTTATATAAAGGTCTCCTTTTGGGAATTTTAGAAAATATTTTCCACATACAGAAATGGATCAGTGACAATCTATTATATATAATTCGAGTGTCACCATGTTGACTCTTAAACTACTTAACCGATTTTAATCAAATTTGCAAAAATTGTGCAGTTTGATCCAACTTGAAAGATAGGATAACTTGCATCTCAATTTTGAGTCGCAATTTTATTTTATTGCAAATTATTTGTTTACAGTTATGTTATAAGTTTTGTAGATGGCTTTGTATCTGTTAGTATAGCCGGCCACGTGTTACTTAGACTGAAGTATATACATTCACATTATAATTAATATAATACAGTCAAATTATACCTGTTTCTTCTCCGAATCTATTTGTGTGAGACGGGTCAACCCAAAAATATTGTACACCGATTAGAGCAAAATGAAATTAAAAATTAAACTATTAATAATTTAAAATAATAAATATTATTGTCATTAAATTTAAATCTATCTGCCCTACCTATCTCATTTATAAATATGTAATGTACTCATTTGTTACCATCTTAAATAAAATAATAAATAAATTTAAAATTAATTATATTAACTCTATGATAATTTTTATCAATCGTGTTCAAAGACCTTCCCTTTCAAATCCCAATCCAGTGAATTTTTACTCCGGCTTTAAAGTTTTCGTCTTAGAGGTTAGATCAATGTTTTACTGAATATTCGATTATTCAGTGCTTTCACTGAATAACCGAATACCGAATACTATTCGGTTTAACCGTTACCGAACCGAATATTCGGCCAAACTATTCGGTTTACCATGTTATTGTTTATTGGTCATAAACATGTACGTTACGTGTGGCTGTCGGCTTGATGAAAAAATATGTTGATTTGTGGTTTAAAAATATTGTTTTGAGACCTAAAAATAAATTCTAATTTAAGTTTCAAGATAAATGTTGACTATACTAAATAATAATTGTAGCTTAGGAATAATAAACAAAGTACGTTGACTTGATATGTTTCAAAATGAACATTTATTTGGCTTCAAATCAATCGGTTAAGTTTCAAATCAACATTGATTTGAAGTAAAATGTCCTTATATCATTAAGCTTAATTCAACCCATTATTAATAAGATTTCTTTGACTTATAGTATGACATAAAACTTAGTTTGGTCTTTTAGTTCTTTACCGTGTCGTGTACCCAAGAAATTAGAAATACTCGAACCGAATATATTCGGCATCAAAACCAAATAATTCGGCCGAATACGAATTGCGAAAAAGATGTCTAATACGACGAATACCGAATACTTACCGAATATTCGGCGTATCTCTAATTACTACTATATTATTGTATAAAGGGTTAATGGTAGTAGAAAATCAGTCATAGAGGTCGCCATTTTCTTTTACAAATTGCATCTATGTAAAAAAATAAAGCGGTCCACGTAATTATTTTTAACCCCCGACCCAAAAAGAGGAGTATAATAAGTTTGACCTGTAGATCTGTGTATCTGTGCGTCTGACTGTAGCAACGTAGCAGCCAAACCCGTGAACGGATTTGAATGTGGTTTCTTTAATCGAAAGCTTGGTTCGTCGAGATGGTTTTTAGATATGTTTGGTCGTAATAGAAGCACTCGAAAATATAGATATAATAGAAGCACTAGATAATATCAAAATATTATTATTTCGTTATTTGCCTTGATTCATTTACTTGCATTTTGAATTCTTCCTTTACTTAGCGGTCGGTGATTTTTAATAATTTTTTTTTACAACCGTTACTTCTTTAATAGTTTACTACAATGTCTATCAAAAACCTTAGTAACCACAGCAACGCGTGGCCGGGTCTGCAAGTATAATAATATAATTAGAGATTTTACAACAACTATAAGTTACTACAACTACTAAAAAAACGACGACAAAAAGTTAAACTACTATACAGCTAAAAATACTGTAGAATGTAAACAAAATAATAATAACCATAAAAAAGTATGTACTACGAAAAAGTAAATTGGAAAACTATAGAATATTTTGGACTGACTAATTTACCGAACTAAAAACTTGAAAAATGTACACTAAGTTTTATAAATGTAGGTACTAAGTTAGTTCTAACTAAAGCAAAAAGTATGTAAAACAAATAATCATGGGCACCTTCACACCACAGTATTGTTTTAATATAAATAGGTTTTTCAAAGAGCAGCTTGTAGCTTTGTTACCAATTGTTTTTCCTCAGACAAAGAGTTTGTTATTTTTCTGTAACAAACAAAACAGATAAATACACTGTTCTATGTATTTACATTATTTCGTGCACATTTTTCATCTTACATACAACTGATTAAAGAAATATAATTTTATGAAGATTTTTCTTGTTTGCAAATATCCAACACGAATAGAGATATAAATTTCTTCGGTATTTATATGTGGGATAGTGGATTTAATTTAGCATTAGGCAGGGAAGGTATTTTATGCAACAATTAAAATATATATTTATAAATGACTTTAAACAAATAGGCTACTGTCACGTTTTTTAACGTTTAACGTAGGTGCGTGACCAATATGAATAAAAATAATAAATCTGTTTACTTTCCAAGGATTTGAATAACTTACGGATTATGTTCGTGTTTGTAATTCACACGGAATATATTTTATTTAAAAAAGAAATTTTCAAACAATGCTGTCAAAGAAAGAATCGTCGGAACTTTCCTAATATACACAGAAGTTTTCAAAATATCACAAATGTTCAGAACTATAAATGTTCAGAATATCTGATCTCACTAATATATAAGTGCAATTGTTTGGATATTTGGATGGATGGATGTTTGTTACTTGATCAGGCCAAAACTAATAAATAGATTTTTATGAAACTTGGAAATGCCAAAATAACACATAGGCTATAGAAATATTAACTTTTGCACGTTATTTTGTCTGTGATGTTTGTTACTCAATCACGCTAAAACTATTTATAAATACAAAATTTTCACTGTTCACTGAATTTTACATTATTATTTGTGAAAATCCTTCTTATTATCCGACCTTTAGAAGGAGTGTTATGTTATTCAAATATAGGTATGTTAACAGAAATGTAGCCAAAAATGCTATTTTTGTGTTCTCTGCTACAGTCAAAACGGATTAAAGGATTTTAATGTATGAGAGGTATCGGTAGATACGTCAAATGTGTAAAAAATTATATTTTTATGGCCTATGGTCTAGCCATAAAAAATATTATTTTTGCAGTCTATGTGGACAAAGTCACGGACAACAGCTAGTAATAAAATATAAATGATGCATTTAGTCTTATGCTATCAAAGATAAGAGTTTATTTGCCTTCAGATGGAATTTATATATATTACTAGCGAACCCAGCCCGCTTCGCTGGGCTAACCCTTACTTTACCTGGTGGCGAGTTACATCAATGGGCATAGCATATTCGTTTTTTTCGAGGAAAAATACATGGTCATACCAATTTTTATGACAATCGGTTGAATGGGGCGGAAGTCGATATTTGACAGCGCCGCCTGGTGGCGAGTTACATCAATGGACATAGCATATTTGTTTTCTTCGAGGAAACATACATGGTCATACCAACTTTTATGACAATCGGTTGAACGGGGCGGAAGTCTATATTTGACAGCGTCGCCTGGTGGCGAGTTACATCAATGGGCATAACATATAAACCTTCTCCGTGGAAAAATACATATACATACCAATTTTCATAATCATCGGTCCAATAGTTTCTGAGTTCATCGATTTCATATATACAAACATCCTTCTATATATATATATATAGAAATTGTCATCGGTCCAATAGTTTCTGAGTTCATCGATTTCATATATACAAACATCCTTCTATATATATATAGATATTACAGAATTATAGAATATACTAAAATAAACCGATATTTTACCACAAAGACACTAATTTATATGTATATTTATTCTGTCCATAATGACTTAATATGAAAATGTAGGCTTATCTTGTAATCTGTATTTTTTATATAAATTGCAGTAAACCTTACAAAATATTAATTATAATTATTTATTTAAAAATAATTTTAGAAAATTCAAGTGGGTAGCGATACGGTAGCTCAATTAGGAGAGCGAAAGGACGGAACCTCAGAGGTCGTACATTTGAGTAAGTTTAAGTAATCCTTTCCGTATAGATATATTTGTCATTTTATATTTATTTAAAATAAAATAAACTTAGCTTACATGTAACTAACATGTACATGTGAAGATAACTTTAAACAATAATTACTATTGTGGCATCTTTAAATATTAATCATACTTTAAAGTTAAAAAAAAAATGGCCCGCACCGTCGTTAGACCTCTTGTGGGATACTTGTAGGATATGTATTAATCGAGCAGAAGAGAAAAATCCAATACACGACGACGACACATTGACGTTTATACGACGATATGTGTTGAACACTAAAGTAACACTGAGCTTACTACTGTACTTTAACGAATTGATATACAATATCCACTTAGAACACCTAACTGTACCTACTACTTTCAGAAGAGAAGTCTGTCGTCTCAGCCCGTTCCATGATGTTTACTCTGTCGTAGCACAAAATTAACCGGATGACATCCTACGTAATTCCGTCACACAAACACACGTGCACACACACGCCCACACACGCCCACACACACACACACACACACACACACACACACACACACACACACACACAGAAAGAGAGAGAGAGACGCACGCACGCACACACATACAAACGGACAGCCAAATGACGGTCTCCGACATTTAAAATACTTTAAAAAAAGTGATACAAAAATGTTTATTCCCAATACAGATAGCAATATAATAGATGAATGAATTCTTTGTTTGCGATCGCTCAAAGGCATTGATGTTTTTTTATATTCGTTTTGAAGAAAAAAATAAATATAATTTTAGGTTTATGATATTAAAAAAGTGACTGATCAAGGAACTTTATGCTGTAAACAGATGAGTAATGAATGGTTTGCGTTTCGAAGTCAATTATTTGAAGAATGTTTTGAATTGATTGAATAGAATTAAACTGAGGAGCGGTAAGTAAAATGAAATGAAATGTACATTCAGTAGACAGAAGAATGCATAGAGTTGTTGAATAATAACTCCATGGCAGCATGCAACTGCTGACAGTTGACTGTTGTTGAAATGTGTACTGCGGTATAATAGTATAAATTTGCTTGTTAAAATATTATGTATTTCCTTTTTAATTATCAGGATGTATTGTATTATGTAAGCTCGATTACATGATTAAATAAAAAAACGCAAACTTAAAGATTTCGGTAAAAGTTGGTATTTTGGCTTTATTTTATAAGCTTTCGTGATCTATGATATTGTATGATGATATTTCAAAATTATATGTTAAACCAATTGTACTCACGTTAATTGTATATACATTTTGATTGTTAGTTTAGTATGGAGTATAACTAGCACAGTTAGACCATCTAATTTACCAAACTATAGAATCCATAAATAATTATTTTTTATACTTATATATAAGCAATGAACAATATCATAACTGGATATAAACGATTAGAACTCTAAACTAATAGTTACTTTCAGGTAAAGCTTCTTGAGTTGATATTTTAATGCTTCAAATTGAGGGCAGTCTATGATTAATTAATGTGCAGTTGTTACAAATAAATTTATTATCTTGTATTCTATCGCAACAAATATTTTTTATGATTATGAAAAAAAAAATCGTTGAACTACGGAAATAAATAGAGATAAATACAGAAATAGAGTGTGGCTTTATATATCTCCTGTAGTAATAATTAACTAAGCTACATCATGGCTTTTTCACCCATGTTCTATCATTTTCTAATTAGTCTAGCGGCAGTTATAATTCGTTATGACTTGGTAAAGACTTTGTCAGAAACTAAATACGACGACTTGAAACAAATCAATACTACGTGACTTAAAATGTTAGAGTACTTGTATATTATTTGTGTACAATATTTTTATATTTTTAATTGTTTTATATTTGTTATTAAACTAACACAATGTAAAAGTAATAAATGTTATTTTCAATTAAAAAAATATTTTTTTTCTTTGTTACTATATTTATGGCAAGACTATTAGTTACAGTCCGTCATCTGTCAGTTCTACTTTTTGTGAAACAGATTTGAAAAGTCAATAATAGCTTGTAACGCCCATATGAAATCAATATGTGAATGTACAAGCATAAGATGTATATAGATTGGATCTCTATACAGAGACTTTGTTCGATAAATAACAAAGTCATCTACTTGATAAGTAGTACTAAACTAACTAACTCTTAGTGCTAAAGCGTACATATTTGCTTAGATTGTATATTCGCAGTGAATAATAATAGCAAGTCTGCAAGTCTACTACAAAAGCTTTCGCTTTTCTGTTTCTCGTGTTTGAAATTTTGCTAAACTTAAAAAAAAAAAATCAAACATGTATATAAATATTTCTACTTTATAGTTTGCTCTAGTTTTAGTTTGGTCACTAAAATTATTATATCTATTACCCCGGATTTTTTTTTTACTTAAAAACAGAGTATAAAATATAACTATAAATTAAAAAATATATATTTATAATTTTTTAAAATAACTTTTACCTCTTTAATTTCTATAAAAAATTTTATTTCCAAATAACATAAGACAAAGTAATAATTTGTTATCAATGGGGGTTGAAGTTTAATAATAATATAAAACATTCATAATCATAAGAATAAATTAGTTGGTTCCGCATTAAGAAGAAACTGTATCTTCTTCATGCTCCATACTTAGTCCATAATCCATTGTTAAATAAGATATTTCATATAAATGTTAGCATGAGTCAGTCATGAACACTGCTTTATATTCAAAACATTTTTGCATATACAAGTTCTCTGTAACTCGTTAGCTCATATTGTCTAACGTTATACTGTGATGTAAAATATTCGAAACTTCGCCGGAAATAAAGAGAGAACCAACACATAGGTTATTTTCAATCGCCTTTAGGCGTTGAACCAAAATACTATTTTTATTTTCGAATTAAAGTTTATATGTTGTATTATGTTACTTTTTGTTTGTGTTAATGTTAACAATATATTTTATTTGTATTTTCTGTTATGAGGGACATTTCAACTTATATTAAATAAAAGATAAACATAATATGAGATAACTATTTATCTTAAAATAATATTATAATTAGTGTTTATAAATATTTTATTTTATGTTATAAATTGAAGCAGGAAGAGAAGAGACGACTCTCTTAGATTCAAAAATTTACAAATTAAATAGAAAAATACGCAAATGTACGTGGGTATTCTATCTGTATAATATATCTGTATAATAACTATCTATCATCTGTATAATAAGCTTGAAAAAAATAAGTAGGTACATAACATATTTTTGTACCCCGATGAATATTAAAAAACCTTACTGATTTCTTTACAAATATTTATCCATACAGAGTTTCAAAACCATTGACCGTTTCAAAACAAACAGATTTTTCTTGTCTAGGATCTTACTATCAGTATTGCATAGACGACTGCTTTTATTTACAAGAAAAATGTTAAAACCGTTTCGACAAACCAGACTTTCTAATAAAAAAAAACACAATCAAATCTGTTCATTCGTTTGGCTGCTACGATGTCACAGACGGACACACAGGATAAACTTATAACATCATTATTTTGTAACCATTTAGAAGTATTTACCTATGTATGAGGTTCCTAAATCTTAGTCACAGAATTTTGGGAAGGCATCCCTTATTTCCATTACTTTTCCGCAAAAAAATTGATCACAAGAAAAATAAAATATCCATTCCTTACCGCCCCGATGGACGAGTGGTTAGCGCAGACGCCTAACGTATAGCGGCGCAACGGGGCTTGGATTCGATTTATTTATAATGTGTATTTCTATGTATTTGTATCGTTGTCTAACATCCTTAACTCAAATAAATAATTTGTTTACTTAGGGGTTAGATTGTGTAATTTGTCCTGATATTATTATTTTTATTACTTATTTAATTTTTTCATTAGTTGGAATATGTATTTATGAATATATGTATATGTATCTGAATATGTTAAAATAAATTAAAAATATCTACTGTGGCTTATCTACAATAACTATGGAATACCTGTTGTAATTTTCGAATATTATATTAATATAAGTTCAAATCTTGTAATACGTTACAATTTTAGTAATATATATTTTAGTATAATCTCTTATTGCAATAATATTATACCAATATAGTATAGTATATAATAATACATATACTTATACATATTACTTAATTAAAAAATTAAGAAAAGAGCATAAAAAGTAAAACGCTGATAATAAAAAATCAGGGCAAGTTTATATGTTAATTGGTAAAGTTCTATAAAAAGTTTTATTTATATAGTTCATTGCAGCAATTAAAGTATGTAAACAGTATTTGAGAATATTGGTATTTTTTTTATTTTAAATACCTGCAATTAGAATAGAAAATATATTTAAAATTTTTAACAGTATTTATACTTTTTAACAGTAATTAGATTTATAATTTTTATGTTATTAATAATTGTTTAAATAAGTCTTGTCTTTTTAATACTGTTTGTATATTTTACAGTTTACTTAAAAAATATTTAAAGAGTAGTTAAAACGTTTTTAATAAACCTGTCTGTAATAATATTTACACTTTTCTCCTGAATTAAAAAATACAGACCTTAAAAAAACACCACGAAGGGGAAAAATATCCTCTCATTATATTTTTCTTGTAAAAATATACTGAGTGAATTTAATTGATAACATCTAGTATTATTTATGCACAAAATTATGCATCCGGTATTCTAATATCTATTATAATTAGGAATGAATCTGCAAAATATAAATAATAGATTTCAAATCCTTGCACTAAAATAACCTGAGCTATACTTTAATATAATTTATAACTCTCTTTTATTCGTCTTCACTCATCTGTTCGTGAAATCTTTGCTTTACTTTTTTTCTTTTTCATTTATATGAATCTTTTGTGCACTTGAATAGTTTGAAAATTGAGGAATTAATTTTGTCACTTGTAAGATCTATAGATATTTAAAAGTAATAAAGAATGATTACTTCAATCAGAAGATTGATATGTATAATGTTTTAAATTTTGTGTTGTAATTTTGGTGTTAATTAACTAACAATTCATTAATGGCTTACTAACTCGGCAAGTTTACGAAACAACTGTTCTGAACAGTTGCTAATTTCTTCTGAGCTGAATAAGAAGTAAGAAACTCGTAAGATATCAAGTAGTTTGTAAAATTTATGATTAAAATCAAAGTTTGATCGGAAAATTAATGCTAAGTAGTTATATATACATTTAGGTATACAACAATTTTTTTTTGTATATTTACAATGTATAAGAACCTGAGTTTGCTAAGAAAGAACCATGCGTGATTTTTTTTTTTTGACAATAAAGTGAAGGCATATATTATAAAAAAAACTATAAAGTATAGTAAGCAATAGTATCTGTTTTATATGTAGGTAGGGAAAAAGTTTCAGGTTTTCTTATTTTGAATAGTTACAGCTTTTCAAATAAATAGGGTCTTCTTGTGTTTGGTCTAGTCTAGTCTATAAAAAAATAGTACCTAGATCCGTAGATTAGCCGAATTTTTGCCGAAATTAATCAGATCCTCGTCAAAAAAACATTTATTACCTTTACCATAGTCACACCAATGTATGACCAGCATTGAACCCATTATTTAAAAAAAGTTTAATTTTTTATTATAAAATTCTTGGTATGGTCGACCAATATAGAATACTTTACTTGAATGTTGTTTTTTTTTTATTAAAACTTTTTTTTTATATTATTTATACAAATAGTAAAACATTTTGTTATAAATGAACAAAAGATCATTATCTATCTGCCCTAATCCTATATATTTGGGAGCAATGTATCTATTAATATTTATTGCTGTTATTTTGGCAATATAAATATAAATATACCTCCTGAAAAACAAAATGTAGCATTGTCACCATTTCTTCATTTAACACACAACATTGGTACACAACAGTTTTACCAGTAAAACTATCTGTTTTAAAAAGAAAATTGTTTACTGAAAACACAGTTGATAATACTTCTATAGCATCTTATATCTTCTATATCTGCGGATTATCAACCAAGTTATTTATCTCAGTCAAGTGAAGTGGAAAATGATTCAGAGGAAGAAACATTTTAAAAATGTAATGTGTAGTAGCATGCTAAATGCTATTGAAATAAAAATTGTAGGTACATATTTGTTTTGTTAGAGTTGTTTGAGTATTGAAACAATGTTTTTAGGATTACCTAAACAATTGTATCATTTAATAAAACCTTTAAGCACGAAAATATAGATTTAAATTATTTATTTTTCTCAGTAACACTGATACCACAGTATGAACTTCGACGCCGATAATTTGAATGGAGTGTCAAATGACGTCACATTTCCTTTCGACCAATGGTGGCGTGTTTTGGAATTTTGAATTTCGCTCCCTTAATTTACACTTTTCATAAATTATTTTATGGCCTTAAATGGTTAGTAAATAAAAAACAAATGTTTTTATTATAATAAGATGATAATAAGTAATCGAAAAAAAATATTTGAGACCATTTTAAATTTTAAGCATGTTCCCTATTACATCAATTTATTATTTTATTGTAATTACTTAACTAATTTAGGTAAATATAGTAGCTAGTAGTTATTATTTATTACAAAGTGGTTATATTTTTGTACATTTTTAGTTGTTTGATTTTCACCTTCCTAATATTAAGTTCTCTATACTCACGGTGCATTGTTTTTTTTAATCTATTATAACAAAAAGAGTATCAACAGGGCCTTCAATAAGTTTATGGCCCACCAATGTTAATTCGGAAAACCAATGTTAAAATACCCACAGAGAGAACCTAGAATTTTTTATTACGTTTGTATTATAAATTAATTTTATTTTTTATTTTTTACAAAATATTTTAGTCTTTATTTTCCTATTTTGTTCTAGTTCCTAAAACCAAAAAGTTTTAAAAATATAAACGTACGTAATTTATTATTCTAAGTAGAGACCCAAATAGTTTAAGTTGGCCTACTTAGTTAAAAATCATCGAATATTTGTATTATTTTTGATAAGTAAAACAACGACAAAGATTTATTTACATTTGCCATGAAAATAAATAAGGGACACAAAATCATCACAAGACGAAATCTGAAGTTTATGGCCATCAGCAGTATTGTGTTTTATGAGCGTGCTGTAGCTTAGAGAGTGGGTGCAAGTTATAAACTAATATTAATATGATTACTAAGTAAGCATTATTGTTTTTAGTAGAAGTTTTAGTAGTAAAGTCATTCATTAAAGTTTACTCGCTTTTTAGTGTTTTTTTTATCAAAACTATGCCTTTATTATCCATTATTAT
This sequence comes from Napeogenes sylphis, assembly GCA_959347405.1. Taxonomy (NCBI): domain Eukaryota; kingdom Metazoa; phylum Arthropoda; class Insecta; order Lepidoptera; family Nymphalidae; genus Napeogenes; species Napeogenes sylphis. The sequence goes on along the minus strand of OY365780.1, from coordinate 29,409,710 downwards.
TAGAGAATAAAATAAAATATATATAAATCATTATATATGTTGTATTATATTCTGTTACGCTATTTGACTATCATTATTATTATCGTCAATGTAAACGGAAATTATCACCCTTTTTATTTTTACTTATAGTAATTATTATACAATATTTAATTTTTCAATAATCTATTACTTTAACTGTGTCAAACCTCTTATTGTGTAATACAAATTTTTCCCTCCAAGTTTTAATATGCAAGGCATTCTTCTACATTGTAGTAATAATAATAAGTAGGTATATATTTGAAATAAATATACGCAGGTTTAAACTAAATTATTGTTAATGGTTATCTGAAGATAATTTTAAAGTTTTCTAATTTCTAGTTTTTATCTGTTTTTAATTAACGATTACCGATGTCGACTTCAGCAGGATATATATATATATGTATTTATTAGAATACAAGAGATGAATTTAAAGCGAATATGCAAGATAATTTTCGGAAATTAAAAATATTCATACTTATAACCGCGTAAATAAAATTTTATGATATTAGAAACGCTGTTTCTTATGACTTAATCTGAACATCTGGTCATTGTTGACCTTCTTACCAATTTGACCAATAAAAAGGGTATTATGTGAAATTTTCTGAATGATCAAGGATAGTAATAGAACTTTGTTTGATATACAATAACAAAACACAAAGTGTAAGTAAGTTTTTCTTGGTGGTAGACCATAACATCCGGTCGCCGGCAAAGTTACCACCCATCGGGCAGAGTCGTGCCGCAAAGCGACCTAGTCGTGTTCCGGCACGTTGCTCGATGAAGCCGTTTATGGGAAATGGGTCTGAACAGTTGCGGTGCGTTGGCGAACCGGTCTGACGTTCTGACGGTGTTTGTTTTGTCGGGTGTCTAGTCGAGGAGGGTAGCGGGATCCGAAGCGACGGCTTTCCGCTGGACGCCCGCAGATAGTTGGGGGCCCAATTAGTGGGATAGCCAACCACGAAAGGCTGCCCCGCCAGCTGTGAAAAATCCCAGGTTGGCTCCATCGTGCTGGTTGGCGACCAGACGAGGAGGCCCGATGGCGATCCCTGGGGGGGTTCGGGCGTCCCCGCAGTCTCCAGACTAGCCTCCCAGTGGCAAGACATCACCAATTTCGACGTCTGGTTCGATTCAACTGCCATTTCCCATCCCTATTCACTTTTATATTTATTTATTTTTTTATGAAAAAGTTAAGAAAAAGGAACAAGGTTATACAGCGGTTGCACTCCTCCTCATATAAAGTGCACCTCACTTATATCAGGGGTTTGCACTTGAGACAGAGCAGCCGCACTTGCTCTTTTTGACGGAGACGCAGATACAATGTCCTTTGAGCGCTGCATACTTGGATTATCCCGGTTACTCGTTAGAGCACAACTTTCGCTCACGGGCCGGAGTCAGTGTGTACGAGCGGAACGACCTCTGTGTTCAGCGTCTCCGTCACCTTGGAGACCCCACTTTTTCTTCCCTATGGGTTTTAGTAGACACAGGAAACGAAAAAATCCTGTATTCCTGTGTTTACCGTTCGCACAGCGGTGACCAGGAGACAACTCGTTTATTTGAGTATCTCAGTGAGGCTGCTGATATGGCTCTGCATCAGTTCCCTTCAGCGCAGCTCGTCTTTCTGGGGGATTTTAATGCCTGTCATCAGGACTGGCTGTTCCCGTACCAGAAGACTGACCATGCTGGAAGAGAATCGCGGAAATTTGCGTTGTCCTTGGACCTCTTTCAGCTGGTGAGGCAAGCGACAAGGGTACCAGATGTGGTAGACCATACAGCCAATTGCCTGGACCTTCTGCTGACAACTGATCCGGACAGGTATCGTGTAGAGGTCACGTCCCCCTTGGGAACCTCCGATCACTGTCTGGTGAAATCTGTATTTACATATTCCCCACCAGCTTTCGAACCACATGGTGTTAGGCGAGTATGGAAATACAAGTCAGCAGATTGGGATGAGATGCGGCACTTTTTTGCGTCTTATCCTTGGCGGCAGGTCTGCTTCTCTTCTTTGGATCCGTCGAGTTGCGCGGATGCTATAACCGATGTGGTGCATCAGGCAATGGAGTATTTTATTCCTTTTGCTGACGTACCCATCGGTGGCAAAGCTCGCCCATGGTTTAATGCCGAATGTCGTCATGCACATGACCGAAAACATTCGGCATACCTCATTTGGGCTGATGCTCGAAGCCGCAAAACTCCGGATGTAAGTACAAAGAAGAGAGACTTTAACCAAGCTGCCAAGTCCTATAAAAAGGCATTGCGGAAGGCTCGTCTTGATCGGATCGTTAAGAATGGCGAAAAGCTCTCTATCAGACCAACTGGCAGTCGAGCTTTCTGGTCTCTTGCCAAAGCGATCGAGTCGAACTTCTGCCAACCCTCACTGCCTGCTCTGCTGAAGCCGGATGGATCCCTGGCCCACACAGCAACAGAGATAGCGAATGTATTTGCTTCTCTGTTTGCTGAGAATTCGCATCTAGACACTGGCAATGCTTCTCCAGAACATCTTCCTCACTGCGGTATTTCGATGCCTGAAATCCGCATCACGAACAAAGAGGTATGGAGAACATTGTGTCGTTTAGATGTGAATAAAGCTAGTGGTCCTGATGGTATACCAGCCATTCTGCTCAAGACATGCGCAGGTGAGTTGTCTCCTGTATTGACACGTCTGTATCGCCTCTCTTTCAAGACTGGAAAAGTGCCGGAATCCTGGAAGCTTGCCAACGTGCAACCCGTGCCCAAAAAAGGCAGCCATGCCGATCCTGCCAATTATAGGCCCATTTCAATCACCTCCATACTCTGCAAGATTATGGAGCGTGTATTGAACTCGCGGCTTCTAGCTTACGTAGAAGGTAACGATCTCCTCAGTGACCGACAGTACGGATTTCGCCGAAATAGGTCCACTGGGGACCTTCTAGCGTACGCAACACACATTTTAGGCGAAGCCATCGAGAGGAACGGAGAAGCGGTCGCCGTCTCTCTGGACGTCTCGAAGGCTTTTGACAGGGTCTGGCATGTGAGCCTTTTAAGCAAGCTTTCAGCGTGCGGTATATCTCCTGGTTTCATTGGCTGGATAACGGACTTTTTGAGCCAGAGATCTCTCCGCGTTGTTGTCGACGGGTGTTATCTGATAAAGATATCTGCCAAGTTCTCGGGCTAGTAGAGATGAAGTACAATCTGAAAGAGAAGCCATGGTGCAACGTTTGAATGACAAACTTCAGGCAGTCTCCGCATGGGGCAATGCCAATCTTGTCAAATTCAACGCCACCAAAACGCAGATGTGTTTGTTCACCGCCAAAAGGAGCCCCTTCACCTTGGCTCCTACTTTCCAGAATGTATCCTTGGAATACAGTGACTGGCTTCAGTTGTTAGGCTTAGAGATCTCCTCGAACCTCAACTTTGGTCGGTACATTGAGTCCAGAGCAAGAGCAGCTGCAGGAAAGCTTGCCGTACTTGCGAAGGTGCGACAGTACTTTACACCGGGACAGCTTCTTGTATTATACAAAGCACAGATCCGGTCGTGTGTAGAGTACTGTGGCCACATATTTGCTGGTGCCGCAAAGACTCATCTTGCGGTTCTGGACTCAATTGAGAGGCGAGCAAAGAGGCTTATTGGCGACCCTAAATTGGTTGACGCCAAACTCCACAGCCTTGAACACAGGCGTAGAATTGCTAGCCTCTCAGTATTCTATAGGATACATTTTGGTGAGTGTGCGCAGGAATTGCACGACCTAATTCCCCCATCCCCGTTCCTTTGCCGGACGTCCCGACGCACGGCGGGTATCCATCCTTACGTTGTGGACACTCCACCTGTCCGAACGAAGCGCTATGCTTCATCTTTTTTAGTGCGTACAGCGAAGGACTGGAACAATCTGCCTGAATCGGAAAAACCGACTTCCGGCAAAATATATTATGTGGGTGTCTTCAAGAGGAGAGTGAATAGGCTGCTAGGTTAATGCGCTTTACCACCTAAGACTACATTTCACTTTTCATCAGGTGGAATGTAGTCAAGCATTAACCTAGTTTTGTAAAAAAAAAAAAAAAAAAAAGTAAGTGTAGATACATTATCTACGCTTACAAAAATTGTGTTCAAATGTTTTAAGAAAATGGGCTTCAAAAATATATTAAGTCTTGTTATTTGGATTATGTTCTGTCTAGTAATTTTAAGATCAGTTAAGTTCAACTGCATGTACTATAATTAAAAAAAAGAAAATATTGGAACGTAGTTTCTTATCGCGCGTTGTGAAAGGGGGCTAGACGGTAAAAATTCTTACCAAAAGTTGGCACGACATGTTTTGCTATCTCTCTCTCTCTCTTATAGAAAGCAAGCGAGATATTTTCATTTCTATCATTATTATTTTTTGTATTATATTAAATTGCTTAGTAGTTCTTTATTATTTATTTGATATTGGAGTTTGTTCTTTTAGAATCAGTTTGCTGATAAGACAGTTTAAATGAAAATAATAATACAAATTTGTGATCAAATATACTCGTAGTGTTTTGTAACAACGCCATCTATTTATACCTTAGGGAAACATAACTACATCTGTTATATAAACATATCTGTACAAAGTGAACCGCTAGGTGGCGGGACAATATCTCATGGGTTTATTAACACTTTTTAATGTAGTTATTCATTTTATGTACATTTATTATAAATTATCGGCGAAATATCATACAAAAATAGTATACAAATATTATTCATTAGCATGTTAGCTTATATTAATAATTTTATACCATAAAAATTATAAATGTATCGTTCCCTACATGGAAATATAAGTCTTTACTTACCTTCATTACAAATAATAAATATTTTATTTTTTAATTAATTATTTTCATTATTATTTTTTGTATTATATTAAATTGCTTAGTAGTTTTTTTAATATTTATTTGATATTGTAGTTTGTTGCAATTTGTAACAACGCCATCTATTTATACCTTAGCGAAACATAACTATATCTGTTATATAAACATAATGAAACCGCTAGGTAGCGCGACAATAACTCGCGGGTTTATTGATTACCACTTATAAATTTAGATATTTTTCTTTTATGGTTATAAAAAATATTAAAAACTTTTAAGGTAATTTTTTTTACTACAATTCCTTCAATAATTAATCGAAAGGAACTTTGTTCCATCCGGGTGTCCCTTGACACCTCTTTGTTTTTTTTATATTTTAAAGCCCAATTTTCTATGAACATTTGAACATTCTTTTCACATATGGAAATACCTGTGAAAGATTAATTGTAAAATTTCACCCCATACATCCTTTTTCATTATTATAATAAGTTGACTTGTTATTATGTCGGTTTCAAGCGAAGACAATAAAACTAGGTCTTTATGCTAAAGTTAATATTTTTCTTACAATCCTTTTATAAAAATAACAAAAACTTTTTTATAATTTGTTTGTTTTACATTTTATTTTAAAAACAGTCACTTCAACTTATTTCTTATTATAGTCGTAGTTAGAAGTTAGTTCTTATTATAGTAAAAACTTTTCAATCAATACTTTTTTATACAGATATTTTCGAATAATCAAAATCATTTCTTAAAAATAGGACAGATATATTTTCGAAACCTTTCATTTCAGCTACTTAAGCATTTTGTTATCTTATACTTGTTATCTTATACTAGCTGTTTCACGTGACTTCCTTTACCAACCTCACTCCCCTCTTTCGATCCCAAGCAAATATTTTTAGTTTTATTAAAATTATTATCCAATTCCTTATTGAATTATTTCTGAAAAAAAAATGTATTATGTGGATTGAAATCTATCCTTCAAGTATGTTATAAATAAAACTTTTTCTTCTAGTTTCATAAAATCACTTCAAATTGTTTTATTGTAGTGTCATTATGGCATAACCATATTTTATTAACCATGAAAAAAACAAAAATTTTAATTTTTAAGTGTTTTTTTTTTATTTTTTGAGTCTACTACTTTTGTTATAGTAATTATAGTTTAAATCAGTTTTAGTCATTTGCCATGAAAATGAGAGAATTTTCGGAGAAAAACATTATCACACGAAATTAAATACAAATCGTTTCAGTCATTTTGCTTGTCGTAAAAACTATTGTTTCACTCTGCAAGTAGTTTAAAATATAAAAATATTCAGTGGTAAGGAAAGCTATACAAGTTTATAATAATCTAAATACATACCTGTAATAGATTAATGGAAAAGTATGTAAATAAAAATATATTTTCTAATATTTAAACTTACCATTGATACTTAAAGCTTACCAAGACTTTGAGATCTTAAAGCTCATAAAATATTCATTACAAGTACGTAATTATAAATATCATGAAACGTGAATTCACACGGGATATACTTACTACCTACAGGTCTTAAGAAATTTGGTATTTACATTTAAAATAGACACAATCAAAAGTTCTCGAAATTCCATATAATCTCCTTCGTTATAACATAAGCTGTATTATAACCGACTTCAATTCCCAACCAAACCGATTTAATCCTTATGTGAGCTTATCTAGTTTGAATTTCTATTTAATGTTACGCAATGTTCTGGAATAATAGTAAATTTTATCAAGAGTATGTTATAAACTTACTTTATATAGTAAATACATTTAGAAATTATTACCATAAAAAGTTCACAAAACATAATTTCCATTAGGGTGTTAAGTTAACTAAGTAATGTTAACCAAAGTGAAAAACCAAACCAAACCATACCATTGAACCGAACTTTGAGTTTATTGGTTTAGAAGTATTATATCTCACAAGAATAGTATCGATAGAATCGATGGAAATCAATGAGGACTACTTTTTATAAAAGTAAGGGCTTCGTTCATAATATCAAAAATCCGGCGATGATTATTAAATAACCTATTGATTTATTAAAATTGAGTATTATTTTATTCGTTTTTATATTTCATAGTTTACCTAACAATATCCCATTACTATAAATTTATAAGAATACATTCAAGCTTGACAAATTAAATCAAATTACTGTTATTCTTATACTTTTACTGTTGTCGCAGGGGCTTAATAAAAGATTACTTCAGTACGAGAAAAGGTTTGAGTCCCGTCGAGGATACTTCGTATAACGATGGCTAACGAACACTCTAATACTGGCTGATGGTAAACAAGTAAGTAAGCAAGTTTCTTTACAGAAAAAACTTTTCTTAAAAAATAGCTGAATAGAACCCAGGTACGAGAACCTTTCAGAATTTGTATACAAGTTAGAACTTATACGATTAGTTACTATTTTCTTATACGTATAAAACATTTTTTTTTCATTTCATTTGGAAGAGGTATTGATAGATCAGAATATTATTACTTGGTAATAATAGTGAATGATAATGGCCGCATTAATTTGTTTTCGTAATACGCCCTTTGACTCCACACAGTAGGTTTGGTTTTGACCGCCACCATCAATGCTAGTAATGTATTAACAATAGATATTGATGACTTGTGAGAATTAGAATGATATATAACACATATGTTATACATTACAGTTTTAATTTTTAATTTATAAAATATACATTTCGGTAAGTAAGTACGTATATTTAGCTGTAATTTATTTCCTTATAATATACAAAGTAACATTTTGTCCCAAAAATATATTTATATTAAAGTCTCGTGAATTTATAATCTTATTAACGTCAAGGAAATGTAGCCTATTTATTTTCTTTCCAAAAACCTGTAAATGAGAAAAATAAAATAGCTTTTAATAAAATATAAATAAGATGCAATTAAAATATTTGCATGTATAATCTTTTATAACCGCGAAATATGAAACAAATGTTTAGGTGGCAAATGTAAAGAAAGCTAGAATTTTAAATTCTTGCTTTTAAGTAAATTCTCAATTTACAAACATGTTCTATTTATACCTAAACAGTTTTTTAACCTTTTAAATCAATTTACTACAAGTTGTTACTAAAATATATGCAGCAGTTCAATGACTATAAAGATTGTCGTATGTTGTCGATCGAACATACAACTTTGTCTGCGTATTCTATGTGCAGTGAACTCAATAGCGTAAAACAAGTATCCATCTTCTATCCATCAGTTTTGTATAACTTTATAAAGTTAGTTAAATTATAATTTGTCTAAGTATTTTGAAAAAGTTAATGATATAATTAAGTATGTAGGTGGGTAGGTATTGCAGTTACAAATTCAAAAGTTGTTTGCCTTGTTCAGGATTCATTAGGTCAATTAATATTTTATAAATATCTGTCAATTTTAAAGCATCTATTTAAAACAACGTTTAACATTATAATAAGTGTGTGGAAGATCATAGATGTAGTCATTTGAATGTAACTCGTATACGGGCTGGCTCAGCTGGTCCTCTCAAAGACAATTTCCCTTCATCCAAATCTTTTTCTAGGGTGTACCTGTGTCTGTGTTATATAGTAAGTCGTGGCCTAACACCGTTTAGGTAGGTAACGATATTTTTTTGTTTTCAAACCTTTTTTACTTGTTTTTCAAAAATTCACATAAGAAAAACATGCTACAAAAGGGTAAAATTGGAAGTAAAATATATATAATTTACCTTCATTTTAAAAATGGGCATTCAACGTGTTAACGCAAGTTTGAAGGTAATGTTGAGGTTTCTCAAAACTGTATTACCTACCAACTTTAACTTCATTTCAATATTTTAAGTCCAAACGTTGAGAAAACATTATTAATGATATATTTAATAATATGAAGTAATATTCCAAGAAAATAATAAAGCTAGAAAAAAGTTCTTCTTTATTATTTCCCAATTTTTAAATGTGTTCATTATTATTTATCAACTTTTTACTTTTAAAATGAATGAAATAAATTGAAATTTCAAAATGAAATAAGAATATATAATACAATAAAAATCTTTCTACACTATATCGTCGTTTACGTAATGATTTTACTAACATAGTATAACTAATTGTATAACAGTGGTTTACTTAATGCACTGTCATTTTTTATTAATATTATGTTATAAGTATAAATTTAAATAAATTTATTCAGATTAAGTCACATTTTTTTTATTTACACATGTATCTTAAGCTCTTACTTATTACGTACTTCATAATGATGGTTTAATGTATTAATGTTAAGGAAGATGATTTATTTGTTTCTTGTTTATGTTTTTCTGGTTATTGTGATGTTTAGTTTGTTACAAAAAACTTTTTTACTCTTATTTTTTAATTCTTAACTGACTAGTGAACTGTAAATAACAGAATAAAAAGTATGTATTGTTACAATATAATGTTAGATATATATTAAACAACACTGATTTACTAGCCGGATAACTATAAACTTTACTTAGTCCAAGGCTACAAGACTAAATACCATTTTAGAAGAGCAATAAAAGATTCTTGCTGAGTACCGAAGTGTTGCGTTATTGTAAGGATGGTAGTTCACTGTAATCTCTATTTTTCTGAATTTTAGGGATTCTTAAGCAAGAAAACCAGACATGAAACTTTTTTTATAATTACCAATAAAACTTAAAAAATATGGACTTGTACAGATTTTATGTGATGTTACATTGTTCTTCACATAATAGCAAATAAAAGCCGCTGGAAATAGCTAGTAAAAAATATTATTATTGTAGTAACTTTATATCTTCTTATTTGAAAGTTTAGTTAGACAACAATAAGTTTTATTATAATGTATTTTCTGAATTTTATAGAAGAAAAAAAATAACCAGTTTTTATTTCTTATAAAATTGTATATTTTACTAATATGAAAACCTCCTTAGAACTTACAGGAGTAAAGAATGACATCTATTTAGCAAACAGTAAAAGGATAGTTTCAATAAAAGCACGTTTCCTTGACGTTGAAGTTAATGTTTAGAATCCTAACAATATTGTTTATTTTACACAATTATATATCTAGACTAGCGGACCCGACAAACATTGTCTTGTACACCCATCTTTAATTAAAAAAATCAAACTTTAAAAAAAATATATTAAAAAGTTATCACAATTATTACACGTACATTTATCATAATTCGACCAATCGATACCGTATGAATATGTAAATAAAGAATTTTTGTTTAAATAAATTAATTTGTTCCAATATTTTTTTAAAATTTCACTTTTTACGTAGCGAAGCACGTATCTCGTACTAAAATATTTTTCTTATTTCTATCGCAACGCCAACTGTCAGGGCAGACTATAATCTATATATATAAAGAAGGATGTTTGTATATATGAAATCCATGAACTCAGAAACTATTGGACCGATGATTATGAAAATTGGTATGTATATGTATTTTTCCACGGAGAAGGTTTATATAGTATGCCCATTGATGTAACTCGCCACCAGGCGGCGCTGTCAAATATAGACTTCCACCCCGTTCAACCGATTGTCATAAAATTTGGTATGACCATGTATGTTTCCTCGAAGAAAACGAATATGCTATGTCCATTGATGTAACTCGCCACCAGGCGGCGCTGTCAAATATAGACTTCCGCCCCGTTCAACCGATTGTCATAAAGTTTGGTATGGCCATGTATGTTTCCTCGAAGAAAACGAATATGCTATGTCCATTGATGTAACTCGCCACCAGGCGGCGCTGTCAAATATCGACTTCCGCCCCGTTCAACCGATTGTCATAAAAATTGATATGACCATGTATTTTTCCTCGAAGAAAACGAATATGCTATGCCCATTGATGGAACTCGCCACCAGGTAAAGTAAGGGTTAGCCCAGCGAAGCGGGCTGGGTTCGCTAGTTAAAATATAATATTATTTAATATTTGACATTGCCATGGTAACGCAGTCCGTCGGAACCAATAAACCATTTTCCAGTGGATCAAATTGTGAATCTAAGGAACACACAAAGAATTTCATAAAAATTGGTCCAGTCGTTTAGGAGGAGTTCAGTGACATACACACGCACACAAGAAATATATATATAAAGACTAGCGGATCCGACAGACGTTGTCTTGTACACGCGTCTTTAATTTAAAAAATCAAACTTTAAAAAAACATATTAAAAAGTTATCACAATGTCTAACGTCAATACATGTAGGTACATTTATCATAATTCGACAAATCGATACCGTATGAATATGTAAATAAAGATTTTTTGTTTGAATAAATGAATTTGTTCCAATACTTTTTTAAATTTTACTTTTTACGTAGCGAAGCACGTATCGGGCCGCTAGTACTAAAATATTTTTCTTATTTCTATCGCAACGCCAACTGTCAGGGCAGACTATAATTAAAATTTAATATTATTTAATATTTGACATTGCCATGGTAACGCAGTCCGTCGGAACCAATATGAAACATTCCAAAATCACCACCTACTTACACATTAAAAATTAATCAAAAAACCATTTTCCAGTGGACCAAATTGTGAATCTAAACAATTCTCAAGTCCCCTTGAACACACACAAAGAATTTCATAAAAATCGGTCCAGTCGTTTAAAAGGAGTTCAGTGACATACACACGCACACAAGAAATATATATATCTTTAAGATTACATTACAATGTGTCAAATAACACATGATTTGTATTTTTTTTTGTAAGCTCATAATTTCCCTTATTAGGATATAGGGATGATATGTTAAGATTAAAAGTATATTGTAATTCTATTTAAATATTTTATTTATAGAATTTATATTAAAGTATAAACATAAAAAGTAATTATTATTTTCATTGTTATGTAGGTTTATGGTAGCCATTTTACATTATGGTCTAATCAGACCTCGCTAGAACATTTACTTTATCTAGTAATGGCGCAATAGAAGGTTACTGAAGAAGGAAGAAGTTACTGGAATTGTTTATAAGAATTGTATCTACACCCAATAAAAGCCACTGATGATTTTAGCCGAGTTCAACCAGCCCGGTCTCTTTTCTTTCTAATATTTGAAGCTATAATCTCCATCTTGTCGGCTTTTCGCAATCGCAAAAATATAACATAATAAGTTTCTTTTAAATTATTTATAAACTTGTCAGTCATATTATGATTTTTTAGAAAAAAAAATAGATTTAGTAAACCAATTAAAACTTGAGCAGAATTCGAATCTTCCTTTCAAATAATAGTTTAGTGGTTCTCCTAGACAATAAACGTGATTTTTTTACGATTTTAATAACGGCTAAAAGCAGACGCTTTTAAAAGTAAATAAATTCGCTTATCAAAATGAATAATTAAAATAAAGTAATATAAATATTTAAGCCGGAACGCCATACAAAAAAACGTTAATTTTTTGAGATTGTTATGTAATGGGACTGAAAATTACGTGCACAGTCCCACACGTACTTGAAAGTATTTTTTATTTAAAGAACCATTTATTGAGGAATGTCATTGATTTATAAAATATGTCACTACTTACCCGACAATTAACTACTTATTAAATATTATAATAACAAATCCTCTTCAATAATAATAATAAGAAAGTATTGGTTATGCAAAATGGCATATGTGGAATATTGTCCAAAGTTTCCTTCCCGTGTTCGATCAGTAGTTTTGAATTAAAGTTCGTAACGTGTTGTGCGTTTGTAGTCCATGGCGATGGAGTCACGTGCAATAGCTTGTATTAAATATATTTGTATTTTGTTTGAACAACACCAAGGCAGAATACTAGAACACAGCGCCTAACGGCGCTGTGTACTAGTATCTAGTACAAACAAAATAGTACATCAAGTTAACTATGTAGGTAGTAAAGAAATAAATAGAAGACATAAAATACGAGAAGACAAATTCTGAACTTTATGACTATAAATGGTATTGTTTTATGATCATGCTGTATAAGAAGAGGGTGAAACCTCCATGCTTTTAAAATAACTGGACCAAAACGAAAGATATTTGCTAGGTACTAGAACCTAGCTGTATTATTTCATTTGTGGGCTCGGTCAACTCAAACAACACATATTTAGAATGGGTAGCTACATTGTCATATCTTTAAAATAAGGTACGTATAAAAAAAAGAAAGTGGTTACAACTTAACATTTTTCTTGTAATGAGACACAATAAAAAGGATACATTCTTTTGAGAAAAATAGTTAATTCCAATGGAAAACGTGAAGTTATACCGGAGACAAAGTTTTAGCGATAATGGAAAGCAAGTACCTAAAAATGAAAATGTTATTTTTTTGTACATATTCTAACAATCAGTGTTTTCGGTTAAAAAACCGCTTACATTTAAGATCATTATCATAATACCTTCTTAACAACCTGGACAATGAAAAGGATTTTATGTGAAAATTTTAATTATATAATAATCCTCGTTATTTATATTTTAGAATTTACAATAATCTATTGATTAAAGTCATACTATACTAGCTTTTGATATTTCTTGTATTTTTTATATTAATCTGTAAAATGTGTTTTTACTTGCTTTTGTTTGTTAGTCTTTTCTTTGTGAAAGTAAATTAAATGTGCTCTAATTGCAGTGCTATAATTTACAATGCAGATGTACTTTTCTGAAGATATCTATCATCCTGGATTGCCTAAGAATTTGTATAACATTTTTTAAATATATAGTAAATATAAAACATATAGCACATACTACTTAGTCTTAAAAAAAGTAAATATTAATAGAATTATTTGACCGAAATAGAAATGAAATAATTTCTACAAGCATTATTACATGAGGTGGAAATTCATATCTTGTGATATGAAAAATGAGTAACCCTTATTTTTTCCGCAAGTGCAAATAGATTTGAACGACATATTTATTATTCAAGTGTATTGTTAAGTTTTAGACGTATGAAACATAAAAGAGCTTATCTATGTGATTACTAAACTTATCTTAGTTTCTTTAGAAGGTAACGGTAATTTAAAGTAACTAACAAGATAACTATATGTTTAAAATCAAGCAATATTTATACTAGGATCCGCCACAATGCGCTGCGGGAGTTGAGCTGAGCGCCCTCCATCTTTTTTATACTACTAAAATCAACTCATATTCTGGGTATTAAACCGTGCGTAGCCACAACCCTTTGAAGTAATTATTATTTAGGGACATTTATTGATTCATAAAATGTCTACTTTTAAAAGTAACGATTGGTGAGCGCGTGCTGGTGCAGTTAAGCTTAAGTCTATGGGAGATTCAGTTTTTTGACCATATTTTTAAAACTAAACAATATTTTTTTATTCTGTTTTTTTAAAGTAGAAATCCAGTCATGTCCTTGACATGCGTGCCAATTTTGGTTAAAATTGGTCAAATGGTTTTTCTGTGATGTTGCCAAAAAAAAAATATTCCCAAACGGTTAAGAGCTTCGCTTACGCTTAGCTTAATTATGAGAAGCAAAATTGTATGTAGCCTAAATAATAATAACAATATCAGGACAAATTACAAACATTGATCTAACCCCTAAGTGAGCAAATTATTTGCTTGTGTTAAGGGTGTTAGACAACGATACAAATACATAGAAATACACATTATAAATACTATAATAATAATAATAAAAATTTTAATAAACGACCAAACCCAGAAATACAGACATCTATGCTCATCACATACATGCCCGTCCCTGTCGGGAATCGAACCCGAGCTCCATTGCTTCCTTATACGTTAGACGTCTGCGCTAACTACTGGACCAACAGGGCGGCTTTAATTAGGCACTTAGTTCTTGGGTAAATCGTCTTCAAAGAATAGTTATTGCACAAAATTCGCCTCGAATGTTACAATATTTTTATAATAATATAACAATTAACGTTTTAAATTTATTTATGAGATCATTTCAGACAGAGGTTTAAAGGTGATAAAATAAACGTAAAATAATTTTCATTTCAACTGATTCAGAAGATTGTTTATAGCTCTCATAAAATAGGTTATATTGTTAAAATTATATAGACTATTATTATTATTATTATTCGTTTCGAGTATTGCTAAAAATTAGACTTTACTTGCAGTGCCTACTATTAGCATTAGTATAAATTATAAAAAGACATATTCAGGGTTATTTTTAATTAAATGGCTACCTCTTGCAGGCAGCCTCTTTACATCAATCCCAACAACATTTGTTCTACTACTACATATATATACGCATGCATACGCTCAGAGCTAATTCCAGATCAGAGGCAACAATTATATTTTGTATGACAAAACTTAAATTTTAAAAATTATTTATTTTAAAAAGCCATACAACAAATGTTGTTGGGATTGATGCAAACAGGGTACCGGCAAGAGGTGACCAATTAATTACAAATAACCCTGTATTACAAACGACGTATCTACGTCGTAACAAAAATACATGTATAATATATATGTACACGAAAATAATAAAAAATGAACACTAAACAACAACAATATTGATAAATTAATAGTTAGAAAACTCGTTTTCATTGTTATCAATAACACTTTGTGATTGGTCCCAAAACTTTCCCGTAAGAAATATATTTTCCGTACAATAAGACAACATACTTTATAAAGTACTTTTATATCCAAGAATTACTCATAACAAATTTGTTATTCGCACTAATAGTTCCAATGTTTTTTTTGTTTAATTTGTTAAACTATACTATAAATACTAACTATAAATTTTAATTAAGAAATACGAAACATTGATATACTGGGGCCCTAGATATATAAAAGAATTTGTTCTTAAAGCAATAAATATCTTTAGAATCTATTTTACAACAGGATGAAAACGAATTAATAAAAAGGAACAATAAAAAATACTGCGACATACGCTTCCATGTACAATTATTATCTATTATTCACCTGTCACTTATAACATAACATCTCTGAGTGTACGAAACCTCAAAAAAATGAGCAAACATGCAAAACAATTTTATTTATATTATTAATAATATTTTATGGCACCTTCTAACTTCGAGGCAAATACTGTCTTTTTACATTTACGTTTCCTAAATTTGTAAATACTCAGAAGTTAGAATTTTTTGGTTCTTACCAGGATGAAACCCAACCATCAAAATAGAAATAAAGTAAGCATATAAAGACTTCCATAAATTGTATTTACCACAAGCAAACTAACTTAAGTGTTTCAAAGTTCCTTGTAACCTCGTACGTTATATCAGGCTTCAAAAGGAATAGCTGAGCGATTTAAAAATTCAGTACATGCGAAGTTCCTCCGAAGATAGCAACTTAAGATGAATTGTCTGACTATTGCTTAGGATTTTGGGTGCACCTATTTATTTAAGACTACGTGTATTATAAATATCATTTACATAAATCAACCAAACCACAAATAAAAAATGAAAGGTATAAAATCTGTCAAAATATTGATTGTATATAACTGATAACTATCAGAGTATTGATATATGATTTGCCTCTCAATATTTACTATTATTTCTACCTTTGTTTTTGTTTTGTTTATGACCATACAGTACATAATGATAAATAAAAAAATTACGAATGTCTCGTAACACGCAACTTCATGTTAATCTACAGCTAGTAATATGTCAACGTCAGTCGAATGTCAGTCGTTGCGACTTTCTGTTTTCTACCGAATGGAAACTTCAGTTTAGAATTCAATATTTCACTCACTGTTAGAGAATAAACAATGTTATTACGGTTTTTTTATACATTTAATGTTTCAATCTTCATTAGAAGACTATTTTAGAGGTGGAATGTTTAGAATTATATTTTTATTATTTAATAATTTATTTTAAAATGTTACTTATCAAATTAAATGTATATTATCTATGTTCGAAATTGTTTATAAACATATAACTGTCCAGACCATCAGCATCATCAACAAAGTCAGTCGAAACAATAAAAAACTTTAAAAACCTATAAAAAAAATGCATCTGTTCGAATCAGTTTTACTAATTATTTCAAATCTGTAATTTTGCAATGTTGACAAGTATCTTTTTGTGCTTTCAAGAATCTAAGGTTAAAGTTTTTATAAATGATATAGAATAACTCTTATGTTTTTCATTTATTTTTAAGTTTATCAATTATACTTAAGTTCAAAATTTGTGTAGTAAGTAATATTGCTGATGTGCTAAATTATGGGAGGGTGAATGGTTTTAGGTTAATTTAAGGCTACTATATAGCTAATATTTTTATTGCACTGGAGTGCAATAAAATCAAAAAAAGCTTTTAAACTGAACTAGGATTAAACTGTACAACGTTTACTTAACCTCAATCTGAAACCTTCTCTAAGGAAGTCGCAACAGAAGACACAAGTTTCTTTCGGCACGCTTGGACGTTTTCTGAAAGAGTCTTGCAGGGCCGGAATATACCAAATCCCGGTACTGCCTTCTGCCTATTAATAATATGCTGGATACACCCAACGATATATAGAAGGAACAGTGTTGGGGATAGCATACACGGATAGCCGTACATGATCAAAGGCTTTCGACATATCCAAACTAATCTCCTGGTCCTTTCTATTACTCTCAATAGCCGCCTCCCATAAGTGTGTTAGATATACCAGAAAATCGCCGGTTAATCGACTATGGTGAAAGCCATATTGCCGGTCTACGCCTTTTTAATAGTACTATAATAGACACGTCAGTCCAGGAGTCAGTTCAGGAGCACATGTTCGGAGCACGATTGGAGACATGAAATCCGGCTCGCTCGACTTAGGAACGTTTGAATAAAGTAGTATTTGTCGTATGGATTTTTGTCGGAACGCAATGTCCGGGATTGAACTCTGATAAGGTGATATGGTAGGTGGTAACTTTCCGTTGTTACCCAGAGCCAAGTTTGAAACAAAAAGAGTAACTTTCTATAACAAACTAAGAAAAAAAAAAATAGTAGTGGAAATAATGTTCCATAAAAACAGGACGTCTTCACCTTGATATAACTTTTCACTTATTTTTTGTTTGTAAATTTAGGCTTTATCAGGCTTTTGATTAACAATGGGCTTAGCAATACAATAGTAAGGTAATTCATATTTAATTGTCTATTGTGATTAACTACTTTAAATTCAGCTATAACAAGCCAAGTAAAGTACCGTAATTGTGCTACAAGACTTACTTAAAAGCCCTTCGTCCTTTTAGTAATATTGAGTTATATTCCATAGTACGATACAAAATATCGTTTTACTTTTGAAATATTTAATAGGCATCACTTAAACAGTTCGTTTTAATATTTTTAAAGGCAACCTAACCTCTATATATATATTTCATGAAATAAAGTCTTAATATAATAATGATTATTGTCTTTAGTTATTCCAACGTAGATAGCTAACAATTTATATACAATAACATTAAATAAATAAAGCATTAATTAAAAGTAAATAATTAAATTAGGAATAGGAATAATTACATTTTTATGGCAGTTTGTTTTTGCCGCTCACTGAACGACTGAATGATATTTTAAAATAAAATGTAAAGTATTAAAACATCTTTACAGTGATAATAGTTAGTACTTATTTGATTGAATTTAATTTCGTTTTAATAAATGTTCTATACTTACAATGACTTGAAATAGTTTTGTTTAATGTTAAATACTTGACACATTATAAGAAACAACACTATCTTCAAAAATTACTTTTTGTTTGTTGACACACTATTACTTATCAATATTCATATTTACATTGCCATATTAAATAATGTTGCCAAAATAAAATAGGCAACAACGATAATAACATATTTTGATAAATTTATGAAACATTTGATCGTCATCATCACCTCGTCGATCCTAAATGTAGATATAATGGAAGTGTTATATGAAGGACAAAGAATATAACGTATAATTTGTATTATATTTATATGATAATTATATAAACACATAGTTCATAATAATGTATAGTATATAAATCATACCTACTATTGTTGTAAAATGATATTTGTACTTTGCTACAGATCAAACAAATCCTTTATACTTTAATAATTTTCGACACTGGTATATGAATGACTACACTTTATGTGAATGGATAGATTATTTGAGATTTTTTGGGAAAATAATATGAAATTAATAATTATTACAATTTGGTCCTTCATTAGATGCATTAGATAGATTTCCTACCAAGTTTAATACGTCTATAAGCGAGTTGATCTGTGAGAAGTTGGAGTTTGAAGAGGTTTGCAGTGGAATGTTCTCGTACAATGAATCTTCGGAATTTCGTAAGTTCTTATAGTGTTATACCAGTTATGTGGCAAGCCACATGAACTTAACTGTTTATAACTATTTTGTTGTACTGAGATTATTATATGATTAATTCTTCATGTATAACAAAAAATACTTTTCTTCTATATTTAATTTAATAAATTTTTATATTTACTTATTATACATCCTAAAACGCTAACTTACGACTATCTGGAACAGAGGTATCTAACTTGCCTATAAATTTACTTATGTTTTACCTTTAATATTGATAATTAAAAACACTTTGAAAAAGTCTGCATATAAGTAAATGTTATTTGGTATATAATATCATGTTATGTTGGTATGAATATCTGCTTCAGCTAAAAATTAAAAGGTATCGCTGAAGATTTCAGAGTTACAAAGAATACAAAGTAATGGTCATACATCCTATATGACCATTTGAGGAACGGGACTGTAACTCCTTAATACAGATTATCTAATTACTTAACTAAGGGTGCAGCACTTCACTAACGTAATTAGAAGTGATAAGTACAAACTTTTAACTTCTGCCTACTTGTGTTGTACTTTGAAATTATAGCTTTAAATATAAAATTATTTTATAAAGACAAGAAGTAAGTAATACTAAAATGATAATAAATACATTAAGAACAAGAAGCATATTAAAACATTGCATATTCCAATTAAAAGTTTAAAAAATATACCATAGGTTTCCCTAATCTATATCTATATCTATACATATAATAAAATTGTCACTGATCCATGTAGTACATGGAATTAAAAAAAAACATAATAGGGGGACTTTATAAGAGCAAGAAAAACCAAAACAATGGTTTTTCAGTGCGTCTGTTTGTCTGTATGTATGTGCATGCTAATCTCAGAAACGGCTTAATCGATTTGAATCCAGTCAGTCAGGAAAATATTATCACAGTCTTCACTTAACTCTTAATGTTTATTTCATCTAAATCGGTTAAAAAATAAAATAGTTATGTCAATTTATGTCAATCACGTAATAGGTACCATGCAAATCTTATTCTATAAACGTAATAAATCTGTAGCGGTGTAGTCTTTGTACATGGAAAATATTTAAAAAGATATACCAGGATGTGAAGTGATAACTAACAGAATTCATTTTCAGCATTTTTAATATTTTGGTCTGTTTATCTGTTTGTCTTTTAGTTGTGCACATAACACAAAAAAAAAATATTTTCAAATATTCATACAGCATATAATCTTTATATAAGCAAGAAAACCCAAAACAATGTTTTTTTCATTTTGTCTGTTCGTCTAAATGTCTGTATGTTTGTGCACGCTAATCTCATAAACGCATTAGTCGATTTGGATGCAGTTTTCGGGAATATATTGTCATGGGATTCACTTTATATTTTGTTTTTTTTTTAACATTCGGTTAACAAATAAAGAAGTTAATAATCTCTTATTGTCGTACCATTGCTTCTTACTATGTCCCTATGTCTGTATGTAAGCATACATGTTTAGATCTTTAAAACTACGCAACGGATTTTGATACAGTTTTTTTTAATAGATAGAGTGGAATGCTTAATATATCAGAGAACCCCTGATTATTTCAAGATTTCTAATGCGTAGTCGTAAACAAACACATTGTTTTGCGCTTACAATGCAAACGCCGCGCTGGCTGAATTCTACGAGATAGATCAAAATAATGTGCTAAATATTGTATACCTTAAAAAATTCTACAAAAAAGTCCGCAATGGTATAGGTTTATCTCTTAGGGATAGCCACCCATAATAACCCACAATAGCCAATTTTTATCCTTTACTTCTTACGAGAAATAATGGCTTATTTACGAAGCGACTTTAAGCAATACAGCACTATTCCTTATCTAATTAAGTGCCTTAAATACATTTAACATTTAATATTAAACAATATAGCCCTTTACAGCATGTAATTTAAATAAATATTTTCGAAGATATTACAGATTTAAAATATAGGGTCTTTGCGTTTGCGGTAGTACGGTCTACCGGCGCACTCTGGTATGGAACCGTGCAAACCGTCTCAAAAATGGCTTTTGTGAATGTTCACTATGCATAAAAGTTTTGTTAATGCATATAGCTAACTGAATGTTCATCATTTAAAATAGATTTTTTTTTATAAAACTAGACCTGAAAGTTGATGGTGAAAATAACGTCGATTGTGTAGCTCAGAATTCCTCAAATTTACATGGTCATATTTTGATTATGTTCAATGAAAATCTGTAAGTGTGATATATGGTTAGAATGGTTATTAAGTACTTTGTTTAAAAAGTATTTAGATGGACGTTTAAGTAAAAACAAGAGAGTTTTAAAAATAATTACAGTACCTAATATTGTGTCCTTATTAAAAACTTTAAATATACTTTTGACAGTGAACGATGTCTGCCCATGTCGGAATTTTGATCGAATCACTTAAAATAAGTCATATAGATGCCAATACAAAAAAAGGGAAGTGAGAATTGTTTTACTACGAATTTAAGGCGTGTGAAGCCGCGGGCAAAAGCTAGTATCTTAAAAACAATTAAATATTGCCAAATTTTATAAAACCATACAATGTTGTATGCGAGAGAGAAAATTTGTGGATTTGCCACTAATTGTTTTTCCACAGATAAACAGTTCGTTAAGGTCCTGTAAATATAGAAACAACAAAATTTATGTAAATTAATGTTAACATAGTTATATTTTTCATCTAATATACAAAGGATTGAATTAATTTATCGTTAACAAAATTTAATAAACTGTCCTTTTATTAATATTAAAAATTATCTTTTCAAATTCTTCCTGGTCATCAAATATTAACTACAAAAACACATATAAATTATTAACTACAAAAACACATATATATTCGACATAGTTTCTACTTTGGTGAGCAATCCAAGGATAATGCAGAAACCCAGTGTACAGTGAACATTATTGTCTTCATAATTAGCGATGTTTCCAGGAATTTTATAGAATTACTAGCATACCTAGCCCGCTTCACCAGCCTTCATTAAAAGATGTATTAACTCAAAATACAGAATAAAAAATATATTGTATATAAGAATTAACTTATTTAGAATTAACCACCGCAATAATAATTATGATTCAACCTGAATTTCATTTTCTTCTACTCGTTTCTCTAGCTTGTACATGGATAGTGTTGTAAAAGGACGCTGTAGTAAAAAAATTGTCACTGACAGTTCTACAAAAATACTCCGATCCTCATCAAACTTTACAGGATCAGCTGAGTAAATCTTAAGATAATCTGAAAATTTGGTCAAAATCGGTCAAACCGTTCCGGAGTATATCCGGAACATACATACATACTTTCTCTTTTATGGGTATAGATATAAATCTTAACCAATTATTATTATTTTTTTATTTTAAAAATACACAATCTGTATAAAAAAAGAAAATAAATGTTTTATGTTAAAACTCTAATTTCACGTATTTAAATTCATAAATAGCTTACTTCACAAGCACTGCTTATATGTTTAAGTTGCTGTAATGAACTATGTAAGTAAAAAAAGTTGGTAGAAGTTAGAAAAAGATAAAGGGAATTATTACTTAAAAAGTTTCATAATTGTGATGTCATCCAATTAATTGCAAGAACTGTAATCTTCACTTATAACATTACGTTACGACATAACTTAACTGTTATTGATAAAATACTATATATTTAAGATATAAATTGCCCTCAACCGTTAGAATAAGTTACATGTATTTATGTCTATTCCCCTTCAGCATGTTAGCGTAATTGAGCGAATATATATTATACATTTGTGTAATTGAAAAGACAAAGAAACAACATGTGGCCTAATGCAGCTGTATTATGGTAATTGGTTAGTGGCGGGTAATTACCTGGCAATTGTGCGCGGGATTTTTTTGAAGTACCCAACGAATTCTTAAATAAACCAAATGTGGCTAAGAAGTATTCAAATAAGTTTCAGCGGTTTTAAAAACCATAATCTCCCATAAATATACTGTTTCTGATATTAATATTTGTCAATAAAACACGAGTTAATGCTAGCAATTAGCTCTGGTTCCGAGGATTGTAGATGGTAAGTTAATTCTATTTGACATCCGACGAAGGGACGAACTCTGAAAAAACAGTAATTTATTTAGTGTGTCTGTGACTGTGTGTATTATTTAAGTAGTTTGTACTAATTCAGTTCTTTATATTTAAATAATAGTATATTTAGATTCGGCATAAATTAACAGTCGACCAAAATGGTGCTATCTTTTCTCTTGATTATAACAATACCGATAACTTCTAAATTCAGGGATTCATACCATCGTATTTTTTTTTGACTGAAGGAAAAAAATATGTTGGCGTGAAGTTACAGGTTTATTCGAGAAATAAATTCGATTAAATAATTTCAGAAAAGAAATATACACCTGCACAAAGTCATATTAAAATTCAACTGCATCAACAGTCATATTAAAATTTTATAAAGTAGAGCTCATTTAATTATTTTATCTGGAGCTGAATTTAACCCATTGTTTGTGTGTGTGTAACATAACAAATTGCAAAGTTTCGTTCTGTTTAATTGTATTTTATTTATTTAGAAAACGTTTGTGAGATTTTCGAACTTTTAGATTTGTCAAATATACAATTCTTAAACTTATTGTATTAGAATCCAATGATAATAATACCGATATGTTTTAACTAAGCCTTAAACTTAAGTGTAAGCCTTAAACATTTATATATATTTATCTTATTTTAAGTCAATTAGGTAGTTTATGCTAAATAGGTTTGTTCCATTAATTCTAATTTAGATATAAGCATGTTGCTGTAAATAAAAATATTATTAAAACACAAACATTACCAATATATGTGTATATCAATCAATCAATAATAATAATAATAATAATATCAGGACAAATTACACACATTGATTTAACCCCTAAATAAGCAAATTATTTGCTTGTGTTGAGGGTGTTAAACAAATCGTTGTTTAACACAAGCAAATTTGTATCGACAAATACATAGAAATACACATATAAATACTGAGAATATATTTAATAAACGCCCAAACCCAGAAACACAGACATCTATGCTCATCACATAAATGCCTGTCTCCGCCAGGAATCGAACCCGAGCCCCATGGCGTCGTGACACGTTAGGCGTCTGCGCTAACCACTTGACCAAAGGGGCGGTATCGGGGCGATATGCGGATCCGACATATATACGTATATGTCGGATCCACAGTGTGGCCCGCTTCATCAGACATCTTGTAGACTAGACAGAGTAATGGAGCATATGAGAAACAACGAATACACTACATATATTCAATTCAACAAAAAGTAACACTATGTACACCATTGCACTTTAACGAAACTATATATAAAATAAAAAAGAACTACGACTTACAGATAAGTGTCCGTCGTCTCAGCCCGCTCCATACGCTCCGTCATAGTACGAAGTTAACCAAATGACTGTCTTCATCTTATAAAAAACCAATTACAAAAGGTGATACAGAAACGTTTATTAATGAGCTCTTTGCTTGCGATCGTTCCAAGGCATTGTTGTTTTTTTATACGTTTTGAAGAAAAAATAATCTAAACTCCTAAATCATGATTTTTATGAAACTGATCAAGGAACGTTATATTGTAAAGTACAGGTGAGTAATTGTCTGTATTTCGAAGCATGTCTTATTACTATTTGTCTTATAATATAATGACAACATACTTAATAGCCTGAAGGGGTGCTATAGGTATTTTTTTATTTATCGCAAAGATCTTTTAAAGCAAAAGTACACTAGAAAGTAAAATGTTAACTATATATATTCTTAAAAGTGAGTCATTATAATCATTATTAGTTAAAATTGTATATTATTTTGTTACATGCTATTGTAATGTACTCACCTAAATTGTTAGCTTAGTAACAGTAAGTAAAATATTAATTATAAACTGAAATGTTCAGTTCAGTAAACATCAGAATGCATAGAATTGTTATATAATAACTCTATGGAATGTCGCAACTGCTGACAGTCGACTGTCGTTGAAATATGAACTGCGGTATAATAACATGTAGTTGCTTATTACAATACATTGGTATTCCCTTTTTTACTATCAGAATGTAATATATAATATGTGATCATTTACATTAATAAACCGAAAATGCAAATTTAACGATTTTGGTTAAAGTTGATATTTTAGCTTATATGTTTATATAAGCATTATTTCTTAGTCTATGATTGTTCTAAAATATGTTAAACGAATTATACTCACGTTAGTTGTATATATATTTTGATTGTTAGTATATAATATGACTTGCATATTTAGACCAACGATAAAACTCGTAAATAATTATTTTCTTCAACCTGTATCTGAGCAAATATACGGTCAATTTAATTAACGTTACAGATAAGAATACTGACGATAAACACACTATAAGTTTAAAAAGTGAGTGCATTCTATTTGTCTGTCAATTCAATTGCCAATCAGTTTTCTTGTGGAAATTCATATTTTTTTACCATTTAAGTATCAGCAAAATGCTTAACATCTAACAGAGTAGGGATCAACTGTCATGTTACAACGCCTTTATGACCTCAATATGTATAAGCAAAAGATATTTATTGATTGATACATAGACTTTCTTCACTAAATAAAAAAGTCATGTAAATGAAAATAATTTTTGTAGTAAATTAAATATTTGCTTACTCTGTGTCTATACAGTAAAAAAGCAATGTATAATATTATAAGGATTCATGTAGAAATTTAATTAAAAAAATAATAAGAATTCAAAGTAATTGTCAAATTCACGTATTTCACGCTATTTAATACTACGAAAGCCAGATTACGACGTTATAACTAATTTAGTAATAAAACTATGACATAAAACGACAAATCTACCACAGTAATAAAACGCAGGATAAGCTACGCAAAGATCGCATCGACAATCACTATTCACACCTGCAGAGCTTTCGCTCTTAAACGACTATGACACGATAATTAATAAACCTAACACTTGCTTACGAATTTATAGGAGTTGATGCCTACTAATGATTTAGAAATACCCTCGACTTCTAACAATATAGTAACTTTCAAACTATGTCATCATTCAACTCATGTAAAATGTTTATGAGTTTCATGACCTGGGTACATAACAAGCTCTTTGTATTGATGAAATGAGTTTTGTGTTCTAATGCATGTCTCGGCTTAGGGAATTTTATTAATTTCTTTGAATTATTGTATTTTCACAATATCACATATGTAAAGTGTATCTTATAATTTGATGTAATTTTATACATTTTATTGTATTAATTAAGACCCAATTAAAAACAAAGCCTTGGAAACTGTTTACTCAATATTGTTTCAACTTAATTAGTCAAAGCCCAAATTGAACAAGTTATTTTGTAATTAATAATATATAATATATGTTTTTGTACGTAATATAATTCCTGAATGGCTTTTCAACTTTACTGGTATTTATAAACCATGGTGGTTTCCATTTCGTATTTATAAATTCAATATCTATTGTTCCTGATGAAAATATTACTAGAGTAGGTAATACCTATGAGCCTTAGGGATCTAATTTAGCTAATCTTTCGTTTCTTGTGGCTGGGGATTCATCAAGTTAGACAATCAGTAAGCTATGTTAGTTTTGTATTTATGCTTACACCTACAAAAAACAGGTAAAATCCTTCGCGACCGTAAATACTTGTACATACTGATTTTGACTGTACAACTATGTCAGAGGAACGTTTGTTGTAATAATGAAAAACCCTATAATTTAGTATTTTATAGATAATCATCTTTATAGGGATGCAGGCAACATATATTAGGCTTCCTTTAAACATCCTGCAATCCTAAGGGATCTTAGAACGGTCTTCTATATTTATTAACCTATGTTTTATATGAGCTTAATATTTCTTAATTCAAACAGTGTCAAGCATAGATTAAAAATAATAGTATGTAGTAGTAGTTACTGAACAGATTTGATAAAGTACGATGTGGTTTTATATCATTTATTGGATTTAATTAGCGTGTTTACTTCGCATAATTTCCTGGTTTTCACGGGAAAACTTAAGATTGTATAAGTGCTCATTGTAGTATGAATTTCAAAGAGCAGAAAGAGATGCTTAAGTCAATTAAAAATTACTTACTACCTTTAAGTCTAAAAACACTACTAGAACAAAAGTAAAAAATAATGAAGATTGAACATTTATTATATACTACCTATTATTTATATGTCCTATTTACTAATAGGTTTGAAGCCGGCGCCAAGCGATTTAGTATAGGAATTCGGTTGAATACTTTTTCGTAATTATTGATTTTTTTATTTTTCTTCGTATCGATTCTAGCTACTAATCATATTAAGATCTAATTGCTCTTTTATAGCTTTATTTACGTATCGTAATTTTTGAAGTAGTATTTCATAATTTACATGTCCATTTAGTTTAAGAATTCTGTTGAATACATTTTCATAATTTTGGTTTTCTTTTTCACTATACTTCGTATTGATTGAGCTGCTTGTAATATTGGAATTTAATTGCTTTCTTAAATTATATTTATTTATGTATCTTATTCATTAAAGTAAGTAAGTTCATTAATTTGCTCGTATTCATTTAATATTCATTTAAGTGGTTAAATATAATTATTTGTTTAAGGCATATACATATATATATATATATATATATATATATATATCGGCCGAATTATGAACCTCCTCCTTTTTGACAAAGTCGGTTCAAAACAAAAACTTTGATTGCGTTTATATTTTAGGCTACGTTATTATCTCATATGTATATTTTTTATGAGATAATCTCATAAAAACAGACTCACAAAACATTTCATAAGAAAACAATGCTCAAAATTGGTTTCTAAATAATTTTATCAATCACGTCATTTTCTTTTTACTAAATATATATATATATATATATATATATATAATTTGTTAAAATAACTTCTCTTATTTAAATTGTTACCACCGAGGATTTTTTTTCCACATTTAATAATATTTTTACTTCATACTTTGTTGTATATTTATTGCTCTCTATAATTAAGATATTTAATATAAATATTAGCATGAGCATTATATATAGCATAGAAAAAGCAGTCGTGAACTCTGCTTTATATAACAAATATCTTTGCATATGCAAGTTCTCTGTAACTTGATAGCTCGGATCATCTAGGGTTTTACTGTAATGTAAATAAACGACACATGACAGAGTATAGAAAAAGAAGATTTATTATTGAATTATATGTTGTATTGTGTATCTCTTTATGTTTGTGTCAATGCAGAATTATATATCATATTATATTTAATTTATACTTGCTGTTATGATGAACACCTTAACTTACATTCAATTGTATGATGATGAGAAGATAAAATAACATAATTTTTATAAAAAAACAATAATACTAATTTTAATAAATTGTTTGGAAGTATCTTTAGTTGCCTCTAGGATGTCAAGAGTTTAAAAATTAAATAGAAAATTCACAAATATATATAGGTATCACATCTGTACACTAACGTTGAAAAATTGTACATAAAAATAAAATTGCTGAAGGTATAATTATAATAGAACCATACTTCCTTTTAAAATTATAAATCCATAAAAAAAGTAAATAAAATATATTAAAATCCAGTTAAAAAAAAAACACAATTTTGAAAGGATAATTTTAATAATACTTTACATTTGTTGGTAAAAATATGTGAAATATTTTATATAACTTCTAAAGTTTATATTACTTAAATAAAGCATTAAGAAAAGATCATAAAAAGTAAAAACACTGGCAATATAATAAAATCAGTGGTAGTTTATGTGTTTATCGGTAAAGGTCTTTAAAGAGTTTTATTTATATATTTCAATGAAAAGATTGAAACAGTGTTTATAAGTTTGATTTTTTTAAGAAGTTTGTTTTTTTTTAATTAATATACTTGCAATTAAAGAAATCTATTTTTTTTAAAGGCAAAAAGTTGTTTTCAAAATATTTTAAAAGTAACTAAAGCGTTTTAATAAACTTACCTGTAATAATATTTACACTTTACTCCTTAAATACAGTTCTTAAAAAAACACCACGAAAAAGTAAAATATTCTCTCATAGTTTTCGTTAGTTTATAAATTGTGTAAAAATATACTGAGTGAATTTAATTTATAACATTAAACTTATTTATGCAAAATTATTCATTCAGTATTCTAAATGTAATTAATCTATTATAATTAGAAATGAACCTGCCACATATCAATGGAAGATTTCATATCCTTGACCTAAACTAACCTGAGCTATACTTTGATATAATTTATAACTCTATCTTTTTCATCTTCACTCATATGTTCGTGAAATCTTTGCTGTTTCTTTCTCATTTATTTGTATCTCTATTAAATTTGAATTGTGTGCAAATTGAGGATTCAAAGTAATGATTCTGAATTATATGAACAATGATTTCAAATATTGTGTTGTGAGATTGTTGTAAATTAAATAACAATTCATTAATGACTTACTAACTCTGCAATTTTACGAAACAACTGTTCTGAACATTTGCTAATTTCTTCTGAACTGAATAAGAAGTAATAATCTCGTAAATAACCAAGTAATTTGTAGAATTGATAATTAAAATTAAATTCTAATCCTAGTTGTAACAATACACGTAGTTGTAGTATATATATAATATAATACAAACCTGATATTGTTATGATATAACCTGGACTTCTTAAAAAATAACAATGCCTGATTTTATATTTTTTAATTATTCCTGAAAATAAAGAGAAGGCATATATTAATAATTAGTAAGGAACTATAAAAGTGTACTAAGAAAAAGTGTGTGTTTTAATATGTGGGTGTACATGCCCATTTTTTAATTATTACTAAATTAAAAATGTTATAAAAATAAGAAAACCTATTCTTATTTTTAATGGTTATATTTTTTTGTAATATTCAGGCTTCTATAAAATAAATAGGCTCTTTTCGTAGCAGTTATAATAAGTCTTCTTGTGTTTGGTCTATAAAGTCTATTAAAAAATATAACCTGGAATTAAAAAAATATCTTGAATGGAATTAAATCCTAAAAAAGAAAAAGAATCCAAAAAAAATATCTCGAATTGTATATTCTATAGCTGACATAATTATGACGACTTTAAAATATGCTCATAAAAAATAACAAAAAGTATTTATAAAAAAACATATTCTGTAAATGAAGCCGAATGTTTACCGTGAATTAATCAAATCCTTGTCAAGAAAACAGATTTATTACCTTAATTTATCATAGCCACAATATGTAATCACTGAGTCAATAATAAAAAAAAAAGTTTAATATTATTTCATAAGATTCTGGATATTGTTGACAAATATTGAAAAGTATATTTAAATGTTGTTTTTTTATTTTTAAATTATTTTCAATCCCCGATCCAAAAAGAGGGGTACTATAAGTTTGACCTGTGTATTTGTATACCTGTGTATCTGTGTGTCTATCTGTAGCATCCTAGCAGCCAAACGAGTGGACGGATTTGATTACGGTTTTTAATAATCGAAAGCCTGGTTTGTCGAAAAGGTTCTTAGCTACGCTTGGTCGAAATAAAAGTAGCCGTTTCCAAGATATTTAACTTTTATTGCTGCTCACCAGCAGCAAGGTTTTTTTACAATACTGATAGGAAAAAACCTACACAAGTGAAAGTTAGTGGGTTCGTAGGTTATTTTAGTACACTATATAAACCTGTAACTTTAGCTTAAAAAGCAAAATAGATACTCAATTATTTTTTTTAAAAACCCTCGATACAAACATACCTCTAAAAAGGATAAAAATTATAATATTATTTAATTATTGAAATCGTTCGGAAGTCCGCTGAATAAAGGAATAAATCGAAATGCAAATAACGAAATAAGAATATATAATTGTAGAATAATAATAAGTCGTAAAAGTCCTCATGCACTACTATGAAAACTTCGTAAAATAGACACTACCGTCAAACGGTCCCGCGTCGCAACGGCTTCAATGAGTACATACTAATATTATTTTTATCCTTTTTAGAAGTCTTATGGGTCTTGGGTTTTTTAAATATTTAATATATTGTTTAAAATATTATTTATAAAAATACTAAAATATTTTATTATGAATGAGTAAAATACCATCAATAATATGCCCTCATCCAAATTAATGTTACAACTCACTTTATGAACATGTGTAGGTTAGATTTTCGACACCTTTCGGGTAAGTGACCGAGAATAATATCCACTTGTATTTTTGCCTCTTAACAAGCTCTTACTGTACCGTCGGGAAAACATGAAGATGTCCAATTCTAAGACATATCTGAAAAAAATATATATTATCTAGTAACAGAGTACTACTACTAATTTAAATAAGCTTAACATGGCTATACATGTTTAAAGATATTTTCAAAAATTGATTTCGGTAGTGGCATCTTTTCAATGTTTATCTATACTGCAAAGTTAGAAACATTGGTTAGGATTTTCGAAAGAAACCTAATAGGTGTCACCACCGTCCCGATAAAGACGATCACATATAGAATGCTTAATTCACCGAGGCGGACAGCGATACGGTAGCTCAGTTGGTAGAGCGACGGGACGGTTTCCCAGTAGTCGTGGGTTCGAATCCCTGCCCGTATCGGTTTTTTACATTCTATATTTATATTAATTTAAATAAGCTTAACATGGCTATACATGTTTAAAGATATTTTCAAAAATTGATTTCGGTAGTGGCATCTTTTCAATGTTTATCTATACTGCAAAGTTAGAAACATTGGTTAGGATTTTCGAAAGAAACCTAATAGGTGTCACCACCGTCCCGATAAAGACGATCACATATAGAATGCTTAATTCACCGAGGCGGACAGCGATACGGTAGCTCAGTTGGTAGAGCGACGGGACGGTTTCCCAGTAGTCGCGGGTTCGAATCCCTGCCCGTATCGGTTTTTTACATTCTATATTTATATTAATTTAAATAAGCTTAACATGGCTATACATGTTTAAAGATATTTTCAAAAATTGATTTCGGTAGTGGCATCTTTTCAATGTTTATCTATACTGCAAAGTTAGAAACATTGGTTAGGATTTTCGAAAGAAACCTAATAGGTGTCACCACCGTCCCGATAAAGACGATCACATATAGAATGCTTAATTCACCGAGGCGGACAGCGATACGGTAGCTCAGTTGGTAGAGCGACGGGACGGTTTCCCAGTAGTCGCGGGTTCGAATCCCTGCCCGTATCGGTTTTTTACATTCTATATTTATATTAATTTATAATATACTATTAGTATTTCATATATTTATTTAATTATTATCGACAGAATAATATACAAAAACACATTTAATAAAATTAGCTTTAATAAATGTGAAATTCCACCTTCATATTACAAAAATATAATCACTAAAGTTCGCTGAATATTAGATCTTAAGATTTGGATAAAATTTAGATAAAATTGAAGTTGCTAGCAATGAAGTTTAAAAGGGTGTTAATAGCAATATACCTTCAAGCTTGGTTTAACGCATTAAGAATAAAAGCAAATATTATAATAAAAGTTTATATTCTAATTCCTATTTTATCAATGAAGTTAGGTTGGAGAGTGCTAAAATTAATATGTTTTGTGTATATATTAAATGAATTGTTACCTTACTGTATTATACGTATTAAAATTAATACTATCAAAAAATATTAAACAGCGGATTTTCTTATTTATATTTTTATACATAATAACATATCGATACTAAAATTCTTCTGATAATGTAATAACCAAAACAAATTTACGAGTATAAACAGTATTAGTTGCCAACATACAATTATAAGTATGAAATAAACATATATTATATGAAATGTTCTAATATATTGTTTAATAATGTTCAAGAAATTAATTATTCTATTGGCGTAGTTGAAGTTGTACCTACTAAGTTTATTCTACAAAGATAGTCTGTTGGATCATGTACAAAGAGCTTACAATGAACATGACTTAGTTTTAGGTTTATTGATATTTCTGTATCGGTTTCAATCGAGATCATTTCTATTTTTATTAAATAACTAATTAAGATCATTCTGACACAAACCGCCTAGACCAGCAAGAGCAAGAGACCGTAGGCGCTGATCACCTACCACTAAGACTCATATACGTCATTAATTTAATATATAAAACGGAAATAACTTATTTTATTTTTCATTATGTAATTATTATGATTAACACTTTTCATTTCATTTCATTTCACGATCTTTTGCTTATAATTTTGTCTTTAAAATCTTGCTGTTGATTATAAAATTATGTCAAAAGGATCGTATAAAATATCCCACAAATATAACAAAGTCTTTAAAATCATATATTATTTATCGTGTTCGTGATATTAAAACATTAATAAAATATAGTATAATAAATAAGTTAATCTATAATAGGTAAAATATCAATTAAATATCAAAATAATCTCTGATATATGTCATAAATCGAATTGCATTGACAATACATCGGTTTGATGAATCCTATCAAGTCAAAGTCAGTAATCAAAGGGCATAGAAATAAACCGATTAAGTGCGGCTACTATTTGTTGTTGCTGTGAATATATTTTTTGGACATCATACTAAATCTACGTAGTGTCGAAACTAAAATACATTTTTGATACATATTTCATTTTGAGACATGTGAAGTAATTATTAAAAATACTTATTTATTTTCTTAATAAATATATAAAATTGTTAGCTTTTATACATGTAGTAGTTTGGTTTTGACTAAAAATAAAGATACAATTTGTTGATTTGACTAAAACAATTGAATGTCTGTATAGAAGTTTAATTGATAAAATAAATGTAATATTGGATACTGATTTGACTAAGAATAAGAAGTATATAAATCGCAGCTCGGTTAAGAGAAGGCATTGTGTGAAATTGGGAGTACAAGTTGTGGGGTGGTATTATTGTGATAAAAGTGTAACAGTTATAATAAACCGCTGAGTATGAGATCGAGAAACTAATTAAGTGTTTAAATGGTAAACAGTTTAGTGTATTTGTGAACAGTGTCATAAAGTGCTTTAAAGAATAGAACGACTGTCGTTGGCGATTCTTTGCGGTAAGAGAGCTCTAATAAAATGATGTATCATTTTCTTTAAAAACAGTTTTATACGTGGTTTATATCAAGTGCTTTTCAGGAAACTTTATTCAAACTATGGTCTTTACTAAGTTGTTTTGCATAAACCAGTATTGAAGTGTTCGTTAGCCATCGTTATGCGAAGTATTCTTGATAGAACTCAAACCTTTTCTCGTATTGAAGTAGTCTTTCACCAAACTTCTGCTACAACATGAAAGAAATAAAAAAGTAAGAAGATTGAATGAATTTGTACAGATATGTTTTTGGCAAGAAGTAGCAAAAATAAATAATCTTGTTGTAAGACTTTTATTGATAAATAAAAACACTATGTACATAAGTATGTTTGGTTGCTTGAACTCTTTATTGTACATAATAACACAAGGTAAATTACAATATAAAATAAAAAACAATTATTAAAAGTATAAACAGGCGGATTTTCCCTTGAAAATCTTTTCTGGTCAACCCTTGAATTTATATAAAAACCTAAACAAAAAAAATAAAAAGATAAAAGATTACAAAAGAATAAATAAATTAAAATAAATAATATCTGTGTACAAAAATTAAAACCATAATTATTAGAGCTCTCTTACTGCAAAGAATCGCCAACGACAGTTGTTCTATTCTTTAAAGCACTTTATGACACTTGTTCACAAATACACTAAACTGTTTACCATTTAAACTCTTAAATATCACTGTTACACAACTTAGTCTCTCGATGCGATTTATATACTTCTTAATCTTAGTCAAATCAGTATCCAATATTACATTTATTTTATCAATTAAACTTCTATACAGAGATTCAATTGTCTTAGTCAAATCAACAACTTATATCTTTATTTTTAGTCAAAACCAAATTACTACATGTATAAAAGCTAACATAATAAAAAATAATAATAACCAAAAAAAAACTAAACAAAAAAATTACACTTATAAAAGTATCTATATGTGGAAACCGTATATTACATCAACTAATGCTTATTTCTGAGTTGTGGGATTATCCTCATTCTTCCTTATTCTGTCCTTATCTTTGAACATATTGTTTATGGTGTGAACTTAAAAATGTGGTCGTGTGACGTATTTTAAATATTAAATATCGTTGTAGTTTGTATTATAAGGATAGGTTAAATGTATATGGATTGACACATCGTGTTTCACAATGTTTTATGAAAATTGTAACAATATTATATTATATTTTCTATTGAATAATAGCAAAAAACTAATATATTAAAAGTCTTAAGTATTACCAAAATAAATAACAAAATCCTTGCAATTTATACCGACGATAAAGTTAATACCCGAAAAAATATATCCAACAGTATATTATAATAATAAAACTGGTATTAATTTAAGCGATGGAGTCTCCGTTTGATATTATACATAGATAGTAAGCTGTTAATAAATCGCTCTAAAACGTCTGCTCATCCTGGACTACTCATACTGGACAAATATGCAAAAGTTTTTGCTAACATAAGTTGAAAATGTTAATATCTCAAATCATAAAAAATAAAAATGTAAATAAATCTATTAAACTTGAAAAAGAGCACGGTGGAGGTATCCCCATCCCCAAGTCTAAAATTATGACGTATATAAAAGGAACCAGTTTATCGCTAATTTTTAAAAAATGACTTTTATTTTTATCTTATCTTTTACTTGAAATTCTAAACATGTTCAGCCATGTTAAACAAATTTAAATTTCGAAATTTATCGACACTGGCAGCTTTCGAATCAGTGATTTTTGGGGTCGTTCTGACAATTGTACTACCGTACTGAAATTCATCGAAGCAAGAAAAGAAACCGCTTCGATAAATATATCTATAGAAATATATAAAATTCTATAATCGGACAGATGCGACTAAAACTCCTTTAAAAAAATCGAGTAATGCAACGGATTCCTGTAGATCTTGCCTCCGTCTCGAACTAGATGATTATATACAGAATACAAAAGGATACGGGGATTTTTCGGCGTAGTTGTAAGAGGTTGAGATGGTTTAAAAAAAATAACTTTTTTCTGTTTCAAAATGTAAAAAAAATGCTGTAATCAGTCTTGTCACGATACTCGTGTACGTCGCACGCATCGGCCGATCATAAGTATCGTAGATAGTGAGTACAATTTTATACACGCGCCTGTGTTACAGGTCGCAGCTTAAATTGAAAAATGAATGAGAGTGAGCATGATCAGGAGGTGGAATATGTTGAAATGGATGAGGATAAAGAATTTCGTGTTGGTTCACCAATTTTAATGGAGAAAAATGAAGGTAAACAGGAACATATTTTTGTAGAAGATGTAGTAAACTATTGTCAGGATAGTGGCATGGAAATAGAGGATTTAAGTACAAACAGACCAATAAAGCGAAATAGAGAGGAGGATGATTCACGGTGGACAAAAGTAGAAAAAAAGATTAGGAAACAGGGCCAGATTAAAAATGAAATTATAATATCTAGCAAAGATAAATTGCCAAAACAGTTTGCGATTGCTAAATTATTTACTTCTCTTAATTTTATCAACATAATTAAGATCAAGTATATTAATTCATACAAAATAAAGTTGGAGGTCCCTAACGAGGATTATGCGACTAAAATCATTAATTGTTCGGAATTTGAAAAGAGAGGGTGGAGAGTACATCGTGAGTTGGAAGTAAATGTATCGCATGGAATTATAAAAAATGTGGATCTAGAGTTGAATGAGGATCAGGCACTAAAATATATTAAGTGTCCTAATAATATTCAAATTTTGGCTTTTAAACGGTTGAAACGGAGAAATGAAATTGGTGATTGGATTCCAAGTGAAGTAGCGCGTATAGATTTTAAATGCTCTTATTTGCCAGCATATATATACATTGACAATTTACGTGTACGGGTTGATCCATATATTTTTCCTGTCACACAATGTTCAAGATGCTGGAAGTTTGGTCACCCTAAGGTAAGATGTGTATCACGAGTGATAGTATGTCCTAAATGCTGTGGTTCTCATGAAAATTGCGAAACAATGCAATATAAGTGTGTAAACTGTAATGGTGATCACATGGCATTAAATAGGAGTTGCCCTGTTTATTTGAGGGAAAAGAGATTGAGGGAATTGATGGCAGAGTTTAATTGTTCTTATAAAAGAGCATGCAATTTATATGTGCGACCGGATTCAATAGTCGACCAAACGATTAAAATTAAGCAAGAAAATCAAGATATTAATACGTCAAACAGTTTTATAAATCTGCCATGTGACGAAAATATAACTCATAAATATACACCACTTCTAATGGAATTTTCACATTTGTTTACTCCGAAACGCACTAAGTCGTCGCCAAATAATAATAACAGTAAACGCGATACGAATAGCAGAATAAATGAATCAGAGCGGGATAGATGCAATCAACCGGACTGCAACTCGCAACGATCATCTGATGACCCTGACGTCCATAGTAACATAAACAATCGCAAGGCTCAGTTTAGCGAGTTAATATTGCGTTTAAAAGAAATATTTTTTATTAAAAACCTTACTTTAAGTGAAAAAGTTCATAATTGTGTTAAATGTATAATTGAATGGTTAATTCTTGTTGTAGCTGGTAAAATTTCCGATTGGCCCTATGTTAATTGCATTTTAGAGTTTATTAGCACATTAATAAGTGGATAACAACAAAATTATAAAACTGAAATTATTGCAATGGAATGCCCAAAGTTTAAGACCGAAATTAAATGCTTTTGAAAATATTTTAATTCAAGAAAAAGTCCATATTTGTATATTATCTGAGACTTGGTTGGAATTAAATAGTAGTTTAAAAATTAATGCATATAATATATATAGACTGGATCGTGATGACTCATACGGTGGAATAGCGATAGTTATTCATAAGTCTATTAAAGCGCAGTGTAACAATATTAGTTTACCTAACCAATACATACAAGCACTGCATATTAAAATATTTAATTGTTGTTATTTAGAGAATGTAATTGCAGTATATTGTCCTCCGAACATTAGAACAACTGGTGATGACTGGAAAGTCCTGTTTTCTAAATGGTCTAGTAAAACCATTTTGGGGGGGGATTTCAACGGGCATCACTCGAATTGGTCAACTAAAAATAATAGTAGGAGTATACAAATATATGATGCTTCGATTGAATATAATTTTGTTTCGCTCAACAATGGAGATTCGACTAGAATTAAATATGTATTGAATAATTGGCAGAAAAGTTCACCTGATATTACATTTGCTTCTCCAGATATCGCTTTTCGTTTTGATTGGACTATATTAAACGAAAGCTTGGGTAGTGATCATTTGATGATTTGTATGAGTACAGATATGATGTCAGGTATGGCAAATCATATTATAAAGCGTAACTTTAAACGGGCTGATTGGCAAAAATATAAAAATATTATACTGGAAAAACTTGAAAATTTTAATACTACGGGGGATATTTTAGAAATGTATGATAAATTTATAAATCTTATTAACATGGCCGCTGTTGAATCGATACCTATTAAAAACATTTATGAAAACCCTACTTCGAAATTCGTATCAAAACCTTAATGGTCAGCCGAATTATCCCAAGCTGTGGCTAAGCGAAGGCGTGCATTAGCACAATTAAGGAGAAATCCTACACCTGCTAATTTGATTAATTTTCGACAGAAGGTTTCTTGCGCACAAAAACTTATTCGAAAGTCTGTTGCTAACTCATTTCATCAATTTTGTGACCGTATTTCAATAGATGTCTCTAGTGGTGAAATGTGGAAAAGAATGAGATGGCTCAAGGGTTATAGGAGTGTTAAAAGTAATTTAGATTGGGACAAAACGTATTTGTTATTAAAACAGCTAACACCGGATTATGTTACACCCATAACACCTTTATTCCAATCGAGTAATCAGCAAC
Organism: Napeogenes sylphis; assembly: GCA_959347405.1. Taxonomy (NCBI): domain Eukaryota; kingdom Metazoa; phylum Arthropoda; class Insecta; order Lepidoptera; family Nymphalidae; genus Napeogenes; species Napeogenes sylphis. Next base: position 29,370,909 of record OY365780.1, on the reverse strand, counting down.
TAGAGGTACCTATTACCATTCAAGAATTATCAAATACATTAAAAAAGAAAGATACTGCACCAGGTATAGATGCTGTGTCATATTCTATGATATATCATTTTCCCATTAAACAAATATTAATAGATATATTAAATAGGATTTTATTTGAAGGGATTATACCTTCGCAATGGAGAGACATTAAAATTGTGCCTATTCCGAAGACTAGTGGTGACGCAAATAATTTATCTTCCGTCAGACCTATTTCACTAATATCCTGTATGGCTAAAATGCTTCACAATATTATTACGAAACGACTTGAGTGGTATATGGAAAAGAACAAATTGTTTTCTAATAAAACTACAGGATTTAGGCGAACACAATCAAGTCTAGATAATTTAGTCAGGTTAGTGTCTCAAATTCAAATAGGATTTTCTACTAAACAGGAAACATTGGGATGTTTTGTAGACGTGAATAACGCCTATAATAACGTAGACATCGGTAAGATTACAAATAAACTAGACGAGTTGCAAGTTGGGGCATCTATATGTAGATATATTTGGATGTATTTGAAGGAAAGGCATATAACGATATATGAATCAGGCACAAATAAATCCATCACTAGGTGGACTGGCAAGGGTCTGGCACAGGGAGATCCCATGTCTCCAATTTTATTTAACATCGCAACTCTAGATATCTGTAGAAATATTGACGAGGTTTTTATTTTACAGTATGCAGATGATTTTGTGTTATATGTATCAGGTCAAAATCAAAGATTTATGACATCTTTATTACAACATGCAATAAATGATTTATGCAAAATATTAGGAGATGTAGGGTTAGAATTATCACCTGAAAAAAGCAAATTATGTTTATTTTCGAGACGTCGATTACACCAGCAAGTTAATATTTCTATTGATTGTATCAATCTCGAAAATGTACAGGAAGTTAAATATTTGGGTATTTGGTTAGATAAGTCATTAAGATGGGGAAAACAAATTAAAGAGATTAGTATTAAGTCAAACAAGTTCTTAAATATTTTTAGTGTACTAGCTGGGTCATCTTGGGGTGTTCACCCTATGCATTTAAGGAAATTATATATCTCAATTATAAGAAGTAGGTTGGATTATGCAGGTTTTTTAATAAATACCAGTTCTCTTACCAATTTAGCGAAATTGGATAAGATTCAAAATCGAGCAATGAGAGTTATAGGCAGTTTTTTAAAAAGTAGTCCTATACATGTCATGGAATCAGAACTATGTCTTCCGCCATTACTATTTCGAAGAAATTATTTGGCTCATAAATTTTTATTAAAATCTAAGTCTGTCGATAATGGTGATTCCATAGCAATAATTTCAAAATTAGCTTCAACGTGTGAGAATTCTCGTTATTGGAATAACAAAAGAAAGCCCTTACTTTCTGTTGTATTTAATGAGTTGTGTGATGTCAATGTTAAAAAATCTAAAATTTTGGAAATGTATTCTTTGTCAACCTGGGTTTCAAACGTGGATATAACAACACGGTTGTGTCTGTCCCTTGACGACGTACATGGATCCAAAAGATTTCACAGTTGTGACAATTTATTAAAAAACTCTTTAAGAACTATTAAAAGAAAATATTCTGATTGCTATCAAATTTATACAGATGGGTCTAAGGATGCTAATGGAATCGGGGCTTCATTTTATGATTCACAAGTAAATATAACGGCAAAATTTAAAATAAATAACAACATTTCAATTTTAGGAGCGGAACTGTTTGCAATATTGGAAGGTCTATCCTATATTAATTCGTGCGAAGGTAATAAATTTGTAGTACTTAGTGATTCTAAAAGTGCCCTACAACATATAGCTCGGTGCACCTCGGGTAAACGAGGGTTACCTGTAGCTTATGATATTTTACAAACATTATTAAATTTAGAAAAAGGGGGTAAAAGTATTAAATTTCAATGGATTCCATCTCATATAAATTTGTTGGGTAATGATTTAGCAGATACGGGTGCAAAAATGGGAATTATAGATGGTATACCTGTAAACCATGTACCGTTTTTTACCGATTTTTTGAGAGATATTAAAGTTAAGTGCTTAGACGACTGGAAAGAATATTTTGACAAAAGCTCGGTCGAAAAAGGTATATGGTATAAAACAATTCAAAGCGAGCCTCCCAAGATACCTTGGTTCTATAATTCAAATTTAAATCGACAAATGTTGGTTACTAGTTTAAGACTTCGATCCGGGCACGTTCCATTGAATGTGTTTGGGTTTATGATGAAAGTTGTACAATCTCCTAATTGTACATTATGCAACACACGAGAAGATGTATACCACGCTTTAGTGGAGTGTCCTCGGGTCGGAGCTGAACGCCGAGATTTAGAAGAAGTATTTAGTGTTAATTTTAGATGTGTGGGAACTTGTAATTTGATTCTCTCCAATCCTACTTCCAAATTAGCGATTAAGGTGTATTGTCTATTTATAAAATTATATAGATTAAGAGGACTGTGATTGTCATTTGTAACAATGGGGCTGACATAGTCGCTAAGCGACCAAAGCCTCCTTATTAAATAAAGAGAAAAAAAAAAAAAAAAACTATATCGATTTTTAAGAATTATAAAAAAATAGGAGTTTGTAGGTACGCTACAGGCTACGCTATGTACGCTACATAGTAACATAACCTCCCTTTTACTGAGTGTCTTATATCTCATATTGTTCTCAGATTACCAAAACCCGCAAAATATTTTAGTGACAGTATAATATTACATTAAGTATTAATTGACACAATTTTTATCTTATTAAAGCCTGAGCCCAAGAATGTATGAAAAGGTATCCCCGTCTCCTTTATGAAGTGGGTGGTGATACGGTAAATTTGAAATAGTAAACATTGAAATTTTAATCTAATAAAATTTATTGTTAATTTTGAGGGTATATTGCAGGGAATGTACCCCATGAAAACATGATTTGATAAAATTGGCTCGATAGAAAAAATCACAAAGTTACCTCTTTTCCATCTTTTTATCTCCATTTCTTTGGTTTTATTTCTAGAATAAGTGATTTAACATTATGGGTCTTTTACCAAAATAATGTACAGTGATTACTCGAAGAATTTTACCCGATAGTTTTTTCTTATTCAATCTCTTTTTTTTTAATTAATTATTCAAGCGAAAAACGGTCCACGGAGAACTTGTCAGTGTCTCGCGAGACGTTACCAAGGTAAGACGTATATCAAATTTTTGCAGACGCAATTGTGCTATTATTCTATATAATGGGTAGGAAAAAAAACAAAATTTCAAGATTGAGGAAGAAAAACATCGCGAAAAATATATGGTAAGTTTGATTTCTTTCGTATTTGTAATATTATTCATTCTATGTCGCTAACATCCATTCCCTAGTTGACTACAGTCTAGCTTTTTCAGTAGGTTCAAAGAGAATAATAAAAACGTTAAAATTGAAGACTTGTCAATCGAACATTTTGCAAAACCAGAGTCATGAATGACTCTCCAAGTAATCGAATTAAAATAGTAGAACATTTGAGTCGCGGTTAGTTTACAACTTTAACTTACAACAAAAAAAATGTATAAACACAAATATATACTCCCAGTAGGAATCCGCGACCGCTGACGCAGCACACGCACCATTTTACCATGGTGTTTTCTTTAAATATGTTATGTTGTATGTTTTAGCTACTGAATGATTTTGTGATGATAATGTTTTGAATATTTTTAAACCTACTATATTTTACAAACGTACTTATTACATTTATTGTTTCAGTTCAAAAATGATAAGAAATAAAAAAGGTTTATTTTTACGAAAAAATAGTAGAGAAGAACGAGTACAGTAAGTACTGTCTTTGATTTCTTGATCTTTGCTGTCCTGACCACACAATAAATATTATCATATTCCTACATAACTACTAGTAAATGTCAACTCAGATGTACTCGTATAAAAGGACCATGTGTTTAAATGTGAATAAGTATAAAGGATAAATAAATAAGTATACAAAATTGTTATTTTTCAGACAACCGATTGAGGTTTCTCAAATATCAGAGCCTGTTAATTTGCAGTTGGAATCTTCAACTACTAAGTAAGTATTTTGTTTGTTTTTTAATAGCATAATGTACAGGTCTACTTGTTTACTTTGTACAGTTATTTCTTTAACGTTTTTTTTTTAAGAAATCATAACAATTTATTTTAGACCATTTTCAAGATGCTCCTATGTTGAACATCTTAAGAATCAGTTCTTAATTCTAAAGCTATCAAGTTAGTTTAATAACTATATATATAAATATAGTTATTGAATTAATTTTGTGTCCGCGTAATACTATCTTAATATCTTATGTGTTATTGCAGCGAAACTGATGAAAGCAATGATGGGCTTCTGATTGAAATGATAAATGACAATGAAGATTTTTTCCAACCTAGTACAGACGGCGTATAATTGATATCAATTACTTTTAAGAGAATTACAAGAGAAAGCACGCACAATAATTTATTTAATTGTAACGCAAGTAATTTATGTTTAGTTGGTGAAAAAAGAAATGGACTAATATCGACTTTTAAATTTGAATGCAATATGTGTAAAGAAGTTTGTTTGATTACATCTGAAAACACAAAAGATATTGAGCAGGTTAATGCTAATATAGCTGCCATCACTGGTGTTATAGCTTCTGGTATAGGATTTGCTCAAATCGAGGAATTATTTTCGGCCATAAATATTCCTATATTTTCGGCAAGATATTTTAATAAACTGCAAAATAAAGTTTATAATAAATGGGAAGAAACTGCATGTGTGACAATGGAAGCTGTAGCTAAAAAAGAAAAAGAAATTGCTTTAGCAGAAGGTCGGACCAAAAACGGTTATCCTGTTATAGACGTCTATGTTGATGGAGCGTGGTGTCATAGATCATACGGTTCAAACGGTTAAAGCTATATCGGGCACTGCAACCATTATCGGCAGAAATACAGGTGAAGTGTTGTACTATAGTGTCAAAAACAAATACTAAAAAAATTGCGCCTCAGGACCATGTATGTTTTAAAAATTTTGAAGGATCATCCAGTTCAATGGAAGCTAACATAATCGTTGAAGGTTTTAAAACATCGATTGCTATGTATGGTCTTATATATGGCAGAATGGTAGGAGACGGAGATGCTTCAACGTACGCTAAAGTTCTTAAGGCGTAATCCGTAAATCCGTACGGATCTCAAAATTTTACGGTTGAGAAACTTGAGTGCCGCAACTACGTATTGGCCAATTTTTGTAAAAAATTAAGAGCGATGACCAGAGAAAGTAAGTACTTGTTAGCGCACCGAAAAACTCTCACTAATTAAAAAAATAATGACAATGAGAAAGACAATAGTCTCATCTATTAAATATCACAAAACCACACAAGCTCCTAAAAATATTGCTATCTCTTGTTTGCACAACGATATCATTAACTGTATAGCCCATGCTTATGAATCATCAATTATGTCAAACTTACTTCTGCGACAAAGACAATATTGAGAGTTCCATATTTTTATTCCGTATAAAAGCCATTTTGTCCAACGTAGCTTCAAAAGCTAGAAGTTTGATTGAAAATGTTAATACAAACAAGGTAGAGTGCTCCAACAGCGTAATAGCAAAATTTACTGTGGGAAAAGAATTCATTTTGGTCTAAAAGGAGGCTATCAAGGAAGATGTGCTGCCGCCGTTGTTTCATTTAATACAAAAGCTGCAGTGGCAACAATCCATACTGCTTTAGCTGGTAATGCTTCTGGAGGCAAAGCTGTTGAAATTGAAAAAAGACGTGCAAAAAAACGAAAACAAAATATGGAACACCCAGTAAAAAACGAAGAGTTCTAATAGATGTAAATAAAGAGCAACACGATTATGGTGCAGCCTGTTTAGCCCCTGATATGCCTCAAAAACAGTACAACCAAGCAAAGGAAGAATTTTTAAAAAATGTAGAATCACTTACTTCTGACAGATACAAGATCGAAAGATCTACAGTACTGCAAAGAGACAGCGCAAATGGCTTGAAATCAGAAAAAAACCTTAAAACTGCTTCAAACTTTGGCCCAATATGTGAGAGAAAAATATCTTCAAGTACAGCTTCGCTTGTAAAAAACTTACTGTATAAAAAAAATTTGGCTCACGTCACGTTTATTGCACATGGAGTCGAGTATGAGCAACAAGCTTTGCAGCAGTTACAACAACAGGAAGGTGTTGTCATTGCACCCTGTGGGTTATTTATAGACAAGGATTACCCTTACATAGAGACAACTCCTGACGCTCCAATTGGACATGATAGTTTTGTCGAAGTAAAGTGCCAAATTATAGCACATAAAAAAGGACTTTTTAATTCTATAGAAGAAAACAAAATACAAATTTTAAAGTACGATAAAAAATCTAAAACAATCACAATTAATAAAAAATCTAACTGGTACTACCAAATACAAGGCCAGTTACACGTAACAGAACGACAAAAGTGTCTTTTGGCCATATGGGCAGACGAGAATGAAAATATATACACACAGTTCATTGAAAAAGATGAGTTATTTTGGGACACTAATATGAAACCAAAATTATTAACATTTTATATAAAGGCTTGCTGCCTGAAATCATAGACAGTAGAAATGCAAGAGCTATGCCCATACGAGACATATCAATTCAGAAGAAAATATAAATGTGTCCACTGATACAACTAACCGTAAATTTAAAAACGCTGATGAGGAATCACTACCGGCACAAAATATACGCCGATTAAATTTTAATCAGTTTTAAAATACTTTTATTTAGAGCTACCTACTTTATTATGATTATACATAAATATAATTTAAATTAAACTTTAACTTAACTTAACTTGCAACGCGATGGGCCCGGCATCCGCACGGTGAATCCATGGATTGCTAAGAAGCTTCGTCTCTATAATTTGTTTTATTTTTATTCTATATATACCAAACAATTTATTTATTTACGAAAATCAATAACACTATTAACACATAAAAATGTTTTGAACACTATTAACACATATTTTGAAGTGAAATAAATTATTAAACATGGTTTAGTTCTATACTGTGGCGACAAGATGACGTTACGTGGTAGCTATGCGCAATGCGCGCTGCGAACGCGCGATGTACCTATATTACGCGGGCGGGGGTTACGCTGAATGAATACTTTTGCAGGGATACCTCGCCTTAAATAAGTCTAATATAAAATCCTTTTTCACCAACGTGTCAAAAGATATTTTTTGTTTGAGATAACATTTCCAAATAAGTTAAACATTTTAAAAAATAACGGTTGAACAAAGGCGTTGCTTGGGATTGCTGATTTTTTTTAATCAACGCAGGCAGGGTCGCGAAAAGAGCTAGCTAGCTAGTAGTAAGATTATAGAATTAGAAAAACACATAGTATTTAGAAAAATGAAAGTTAAAGACTGTTCGAAAATTGTATTATCGTCTAATTTTTAATGTTGTGAACTTGAACGATATTATATACCTAAGTGTGAAATGCGGGTGAAATTCCTTTTAACCAAACCTCGGCACCTTTTACCACAATGCCGATCAATAAACTTTGACTGAACATTCTTGGAAGTATAATTATAATACAAACCTTTCACATTTATTTGATGATGATGATGATGATGACATTTATTTACATATGCTTTAAATATATACTTTCCAATAATCAACAGTAGAAATATTCATTGATGTTACTAAATACCTAATAACTAGATTTTTTAATAATATTTTTATTAAATTAGGTCCATGGTAAAGTATCATTATTTATATAAATATATGTATATCTCATAAGACAAGATGTCTTTTTACATAACTATTAATGAATAAATTCAAATTCAGATTCACGAAAACTAAGATCTTTACATATTTTTCTTTCAATTCCAGAAGACAAAGACAAATACTTGATTTTAATTGAATCTTGTCAAGTTAGTGAATGCCAGATGTATTCTATAAATCTACTTGTCGACATCAATTTTAGGCCCACGTCCATTAAAGACAAATTACTTTGAATGTAATATACCAATTACATTAATTTGTTATTGTATTGTAAAGCAAATGAAAAGCAATTAATTTAATATTGTTTGAGTTTCTGAAATGAAATATAATTTAAATGAAATGCAGAAATAGTTATATTTCCATTAATAATTTTAAGAGTTAATACAGAAATAATTATATTGTCCTTCCCAAGGGGTAAGTTAGTTTTATATCACGTTAATTAGCCAATTTTTCATTTATTTAATATCAAAATAATTGAAAATACTAATATGTACTGGTTTAAAAATAACAGTGTAGTTTCTTTTTATTAATTTCACCAAATATGTATAATATTCTTGATAAATAAAACAACTTATATGCTTATGAACTACCGAATGAGGTGAATATAATAAAAACAATACAATAATTGGTTGTAGCAACTTGATAAAATAAAATAAAATTATTACTTTTTATTTAAACATTATTATGCCATTCTGAACATCTGGTGGAATATACAAAATAATTAACGCCACGTCAACTTATTTATTGTTATATTTATCTTTTAAAACTTTTTAATCAATACATTTTTAACAGATATTCTCACGTACAAAATACACCTTACAAAATAATACCGTAATGCTTTCGACTCGTTTTATCTCATCTACTTAAGTTATTTTGTAAAACTAGTTATTGCACTTCTCCTGCCAACCCTCCCCTCTTCCGATTCCAAGCCATAGCTTACGTACTATTTTGTATTTGTTTTTTGTACTTCTTCTTCTAGTTTCATAAAAACCATTTAAATTATTTTATTGTTTTATCATTATAGCACAAACATATTTTTGTATGTTTCCACTGAAAAACAATGATTTTTTCGGAGTGATAAGTACCGTATTAGTTAGATTATATGTAGGCCAAAACCACACTTACTATAAAGAAAATTATGTAACTATTTCAGTACTACAGGATTTCAGAAAAGCTTTCAATTCTGTCGACTTTCACATTCTCCTAGATATACTGATATCCATAAACATGTCTTCGTCTAAAATTAATTGGTATGATTCTTACCTACGACGTCGCTCACAGTGGGTTTGCCTGGACTCATCCTTCTCTAACTGGGCTCATCCCACATCTGGTGTGCCTCAAAGAGGTGTCCTTTCCCCGCAACTATTTTCCAAATTTATCAACTTTGTCTCTAACACTATCTGTCCATGTAGATTAATATTTAGAGTTTGTATGTTTATATTATTTTAGTAGTTACATATAATGTTAGTATTTTTGTAGTTCTTTATTATTGCTTTTGCGTACTTATTGTTTTTGTGTTCTTCTTATAATTGTCATATGGTGTGCACATATATTGTTACTCATTTTTATACTCTCTTTTCATAGGTCTGCTGGAAGAAGTTTCATTTTGAAATAAGCAGTGCTTAGTACGAATCTATGTTATAATAAGTATGTATGTATTCTTATATGTATATCTAATACTTATTTTGTGTGAAGATATATGTTAAACAAATAAATAAATAAAAATTATATGGTAATTATATTGTCTAATTCAGTTTATGTCGTTTTTCACGAGAATTTCGTGAGAAAAACATAATCACACGTAATAACATAAAATCCGTCGAGTGATTTTAATTTTTACTTTGGCAGTAATTTAAAATATATGTAAACTAATTATCAACAAGGCAATCGGAAAAAAAAATCAGTAGTAATAACATTAAATATGTATAGCTTAATAAATGGAAAGGTATGTTTTACATAAAATATATATTATAATTAAAACTTACAATTGCATACCTTTGAGACCTTAAAGGTCAATTTTTGAAAATATCTTTAAACGTGTATAGCCATGTTAAGCTTATTTAAATTTATATAAATATAGAATGTACCACCGTCCCGATAAAGACGATCACATATAGAATGCTTAATTCACCGAGACGGACAGCGATACGGTAGCTCAGTTGGTAGAGCGACGGGACGGTTTCCCAGTAGTCGCGGGTTCGAATCCCTGCCCGTATCGGTTTTTTACATTCTATATTTATATAACCTTAAAGGTCATAAAATATTAATTATAAGTAAAATTATAAATATTAAATATCATAAAACGGGAACTCACACAAAGGGATATGCTTATTTTATATTCTTAAGAGATTTGCTATTTACATATAAAGCAGACACAAACAAAAGTTCTCGTAATACCTTATAATCTCCTTCGTTATAACTTAAGTTGTATTGTAAACGACTCCAATTCAAAACCAAACCGATTTAATCCTTATATGAGCTTATCTTGGTTTGAATTTCTACTTAACATAAAGGTTAGGTATAAATACCTAATGTTCTGGAACAAACAAAGTAAATTTTGTCAAGAGTATTAACATTCTCTACATACATAAGATAAGTTGTATTAAATAGTTATATTTAAATACACTTAAATGTTATTATTAAAAGTTCACAAAACGACAAAACATAATTCTCCATTGAGGTTTTAAGTTAACTAAGTATTTTTAATCAAAGTGAATACGCGTTCCATTGAACCGAACTTTGAGTTAATTGGTTTAGGAGTATTATATTATATTACAAAATAGTGTCGATGGAAAAACAAAGAGAACAGTTTTTTAAAACACTTATGCTTGCTTCCGTTAGATATAAATACCCTGCGTAAAAAAAATGAAATAAATAAAAAATATATATAATAAATATATAAATATAAAAAATATATATAATAAAAAATATATACTGTGCAAAGGACTCACTAATATAGTTTTTTTAAATACCTGTATTAACAGACTCCTTTTTGAGCATGTTATCTGAAAATTAAATGATTAATCTGACAAATACAGACTAAATGTTAAAAGTCCACGGGCGACGTGTCCGTGGATAAAAGTATAAATTAATAAAAATAAAAAAAAAACCCTGCATCTATGGTTTAGTAAGATATTGATTTATTAACATTTGTAAATCTTTTTTCCATATTTATATAACATAATTGACCTAACAATATTCCATTACGTACTATAATTTTATTGGAATACATAGGAGCTTTACAAATAAAATAAAATTACTTTTATTCTAATAAAAAATGTCCTTTACTGTTGTTGCAGGGGTTTAGTAAAAGTCTACTTCAGTATGAGAATGGTTTGAGTCCCTTCGAGAATACTTCTTATAATGATGGCTAACGAACACTCCAATACTGGTTAATGCAAAATAAGTCAGTAAGTTTCTTTACAGAACTAACTTTTCTTTAAAAATTGCTGAATAGAACCCAGGTTAAAAATCCTCTGAGAATCTGTGTGCAAGTTAGAACTCATATTTAAAAATTAAGTTTTTTACATATATTAATTATTTGTCTTTTTGTTCTAATTATTGTTAAAATATTTCTCATGAGAAAATACACAGAAATTAGCTGTCTATTTTCCAATAAACCTTTGGGAAAGTTATTGATAGCACAGAATATTAATAGTGAATGATAATGGCCTCCTTTAATTGTTTTCTTAATATGTTCTTTGACTCCACACAATAGGTTTGGGATTGACTCGAGCCATCAATGCTAGTGATGTATTAACAATAAATATTAATGACTTGTGAGAATTAGAATGATAGAAAACACATTTGTAATATTAATTTATTTTATCATTATGTTCCAAAAGCTACTAGATTTAATGCTAGACATTATTTACCAGTGCGTAAAAAAAACAAGAAAATAAAATACTCTTAAACGCCTTGTATTGTATTGTAATGATACCAATAATCAATTTATATATCACAGTCTTAATCATTAATTTATAAATAAATATTTCGGTAAATATATTAAGATGTGATTGATTCTTAATATTCTCCTCAAAGTAACATTTTATCACAAAAGTATATTTATATTATAGTCTCGTGAATATATAATCTAATTAATTAACGCCAAGAAAATATGAGCTATTTATTTTCTTTCTAAAAATCTGTAGACGGGAAAAATACATTAGCGTGTAATAAAATATAAATAAGATGCAAATAAGATATTGGCTAGTATAATATTTTTTTTCATTTAGACATTTTATTCCTGAGCAAATGTTTTTCGGTGGTAAATCTAGATGAAACAAGAATTTTAAATAAATTCTTGTTTTGTGGGAATTCTGAATTTACAAATATGTTATTTTTAAACGTAAAACATTTTTTTAATATTTTAAAACAATTCACATTACACTGACCGAACATACAACTTGGTCGCATTTACTGTGTATAGTGAACTCAATAACTCACAAAAACTATTAAGGAACAATGTCTTACATAGTTAAGTTAGTTATGTGTAACTTTATAACGTTAATTTAGTAGGGTGATCATTTATAATATATCTTAGTATTTCAAAAAAGTAAATAAAGTAACTAGGTAAATATGTTACAAATTCAAATTTTTATTTTGGTTTTGTCTTTAGGTCAAATAATATTCAGAAAATATCTGTCAATTTCATGGTATCTAACTAAAAAAACAGTAAAGATTGAAATAAGTATGTGATATAAATGTACTAATTTCAACGGAAGCTCTTATACGGGCTGGCTCAACTGGTATAACCCGCTCAAGGAAAAGGCATTGCTTTTCAAACCTTAATATAAGAAAAAATGTTACAAAACGGTTGGGCATAAAATAAACTTAAAACACAAGTCTTTATTTACCTTCATTTTAAAATGGGCATTAATCGTGTTAACTCAAGTTTGAAGGTTATGTTGAGGGTTCTCACAACTGCATTACCTACCCACTTTAACTTCATTTGAATATTTCATGCTCCGACGTTGGGTGAACTTTAATAATAAATGCTTTTATTATGGAGTCATTTTATATATTCTTTGTTATTTTTATAGTTTTACATTTCTGTAGCTTGAAAATAGTTCTATATTCTTTGGTATTTTAAAATTTTTAAAATAAATTTTAATAGCAAAATGAAATAGAATGATATATTTCATAAAAATCTTTCTACATGTTAACGTCGTTTTTGTAATACTTTTACTAACAAAAGGAATTTATTTAAATAAATTTAAGGCTCTTGTAATACTGTATTCTTTCACATTTAAAATTGTATAACAATGATTTTCAATAATTTAATGTTCAGGCTACTGCTACCAGCTAACTTATCAAGACGATCCATAAATATTTTCTTAAACTCAGTTAAAATAAAACTAAACAAAGTGGGTTTTTTTAATTACGTTCCTTCATTCAAATATAAATTAAAATAAATTTATTTAGATAAAGTCACAAGAACATTTTTTTATTTACACGTCCTCTATCTCAAGCTATTATTATGTGCTTTGGAATGTGTATGATACTGTCTACTCTATTGATGAAGTTACAATGATGTTTTATTAAATCTGTGTTTAGGAAGTTGTTTTATTTTGTTTCAATTATTGTGATATTTAGTCTCTTACAAAAACATTTTTAGTTTTATTATTTATTTTATAACAGACTAGTGAACTGTAAATAACAAAAAATACGTGTAGTTACAATATAATGTTACATATATATTAAATAACAATTCTGAATACATTGATTTATCAGCTGGATAACTATAAACTTTATTTAGTCCAAAACTACAAGACGAACTTCCAATTTAGAAAAGCAATAAAAGACGCTAGATATCAAAGTGTTACGTTATTGTAAGAATGTTTGTTCACTGAATTGTTGTCTATATTTTATAAAATAGTAAACCAAACTCCGTTTTTGTCTGTTTTATTGGGATTCTTAAATGAGAGACAGACCTTTAACTTTGTTTTTTCCGGTTTTTTTGTTAGCAATTCAGACAAGTTTAGCTTTAGAAAGTATTAAAGTTTTTGAGCTTTCAATATAATTAAACTATAATTATATTACCTTGTACAGATTATGTGATAAAAAAATGTTCTTGCCACAAACAAATATTATTATTGTAGCACATTCATATATTCTTATTTGAAGTATTTTTTTACACAACAATAAGTCTTAATATAATGTATTTTTCGTATATTAGAGAAGAAGAAAAATAAAGTTTTAAGTTGTTTTAAAATTTCGTATCTTCTTAATGTAAAAGCCTTTTTAAAACCTGTAGGAGTAAAGAATGACGCCTATTTAGTGAGCAGCAAAAGGATAGTTTCAATACAAGCACATTTCCTTGTCGTTGAAGTTAATATTTACAATTCTAACAATGTTATCACCTTTCATAAATATATTAAATTTACACTAAAATGTGACAAATAACATAGTATTTGTATTTTTTTTGTAAGCAAATTATTTCTCTTTTTAGAATACATTGAGCATACCTATGTTAAAATAAAAAATATATATTTAACTTCTATTTAATTGTTTTTTTTTATTCTATTTATAGCAAAGTATAAACATAAAAAATATTTTTTGTTTTCGTGGTTATATTGGATTGTTATAGAGGTTTATGGTAGGAATAAAACAACCTGAACGTTTATGGTGTAATCAGACCTCGCTAGAACATTTACTTTGTCTAGTAATGGCGTAATGAAAGTTTACTAAATGAGGAAGGAGGTACTGAAATTGATTATTAGAATGGTACCTTACATGTCCTTCAAGCTGCTAATCACTTTAACGGATGTTTTTCAATGATTGATTCTATTATCTCCATTTCGTAGGACTCTGTGCAATTTCTAAAGTATAACATAATATTTTTTTGTAAGTTTGCAAACGCTGGCTTAACTTTACGAGAGAGATCATAATAACACGTTACGGAGTTCTATATGCTAAAAAGGTCTACAAAAACGTCCGAAATAAATTATGTTTATCTCCTAACAATAATCCACAGTAGGTATATATGTATGTTACAGTCCAAACAAGTGATTATGTAAATGATAGGCTGTAAATAATACCGGTATCAATATAAAGTAGCTAGTAAGGAATAATATGTTATGCATAATAATGTTCTCAACATTACATTCTAGATAAAATGTACGATTCTGTTGTTCTAGATAAAATCTACGATTACATTCTAGATAAAATGTACGATTGTTGAATAAAAAAACAATTAAATTGAAGTTAAATATTTTTGTCTTCTTTCTTAAAAATGTTCTACTATTTATATAATATCCTAACTAGCTTAACGAACATTACACTTAACACTATTTATCATACTATAAAATGTATGTAAAATAGTGTAAAGTGTAATATAACCTTAGTAAATGATGTTTCTTTACAACAATCTAACTTCACAGATAGGTTCGTAAATAGGTAAAGTTTTTTCATATATTAAGTAAAAATAATTAAAAATAAAGTAATAATAATTTGTCTAGAATGATAAGACTAAAATTTCATAATTTTCTTTCCTCTGTTTGTAACTTAGAATGATAATATAAGTTCAAATGGTAAAACTTATGTGTTTATATCGTTTATTTATTATAACATATCTAGATTCAGTTACATATTTTATAAATTAGTCAAATACAAAATATAAATGTATGCTATATTAGTTAAGCTAAGGAAGAGTGGTTCCATCTGTCACAGGTGCTTAAGCACTTAAAATAAGTATTTTCTTTTATATTGTTAAACATGTATGTATACTTATAACAATAAAGTATATAAAAAATATTTTTAGTCAAATTTTATAATAATATTTTTTTTAAAGAGTATGGCATATAATATCAATATCAAAGTTTTTCTTACTATACCTATACTGTTATAACTGCAAGTAAATGATCTAGTAAGAAACTTCAGGAAAACTCTTTTATATTAGTAATTATTTTTTTGAATTTTATATTTATTAAACTAACTACTTATTTACAGTAATAATGGATATGTGGCATAAAATAAGTATCTGCTTATGATAATATAATAAATATCCTTAACTGTTTTTATTGTTCACTACGGGCTCCCAATACCGAAGAAATTATTATTCAAGTCTATGACTAAATTGTTGCCAAAGGTTACAAAGAAGATGTTGTTATCAACATTTATTTTGAAATATTATTGCCTGAGGCCCGGTACAAAGGTAATACAAAGATAAATATTAATTATAATGTTATTGTATGATAATGTTATATTATTTTCTAATGTTATATCATTTTCTATTTCAATTAGATGACCGTAATTATTGGTAATAGGGAACATTCACGTTTTTTTTTTTTTGACGTAAATTAATCATTTACCTCTCTATATCGTAGAAAAAAATATAAATAGGCTTGAAAGGATTCTAGTTTTTTTTTAAAGCGAAAATTAAAACATTGACTAAATTTGACCCGTTTAAACACCGCCATTTTGCGCGTGATAGATTATATATATATATATATATATATATATATTATATATATATATATATATATATATTATATATATATATATATTATATATATATATATATTCGTGAAGTTTAAAACTAAAAGAAATAAATAAAGCAACGAAATAAATTATGACATCTTTTATATTTAGTGGGTAGATTACTCTCAACACATTCCTTAAATATGATAGTATTATTATATATCTTTAATCACAAACACTATTGTAAATATTTATATCATAGAAACAGACTTGCATCGTACCTCAACTGTTACTATTAAAGGCAACAGAACCTCCACACTGTTTTTCACAATATATTTGCTTAGCACTTTTATGTAACTCGTACAATAACACTGGCACTTATTTGTTCCTTCTACTTCACTGTTTGATTCCCAACTCAACTGAAATCTCAATATTTCTATGCTTTTATACAAAACAAAGTATAATCTTCAATTGTCTTGTGACACATGAAAGTTAAGTCAAATGACTGATTTATTAAATATTACATTAAATACTTATTATAATTTAAGGCTTATTATATTAAACATAATTTATACACATTTAGACATATAATTCTTATATTTATATATCAATTTTACTTTTATTCTATTACCAAAACAAAGTATAATCTTCAATTGTCTTGTGACACATGAAAGTTAAGTCAAATGACTGATTTATTAAATATTACATTAAATACTTATTATAATTAAAGGCTTATTATATTAAACATAATTTATACACATTTTAGACATATAATTCTTATATTTATATATCAATTTTACTTTTATTCTATTACGGCCATACTGACAAATACTTCGCTCTCGAAGTATCTATACAAATTCACACACACACATATTTCGTCATGTTTCTAGACGTGAATCCCTTTATACCTTTTTTTTAATGTTTTGTCAGTTGCCTCGACGTGTCAAATCCCCTTCACCCGCTGCTAGTGAGCTAGATTTGCACCAAGCAAAAGACCGACCAGCGGAAACATTACCCCTTTTTTTTTTTTTTTTTAATGATTTGTCAGTTGCCTCGACGTGTCAAATCCCCTTCACCCGCTGCTAGTGAGCTAGATTTGCACCAAGCAAAAGACCGACCAGCGGAAACATTATCCTCTATTTTAAGTTTTGTCAGTTGCCTTGACGTGTCAAATCCCCTTCACCCGCTGCTAGTGAGCTAGATTTGCACCAAGCAAAAGACCGACCAGCGGAAACTTTATCTTTTTATTATTATTTATTTAATTATATTTTTATTTTCTCATTTGCCTAGACGTGTCAAATCTCTTCACCCACCAATGCCAGTGAACTAGATTTGCACCAAGCAAAAGCAAGAAACCACCGGAAACATACTAATTAATCTTGTAACTTAAACCTGCTTCAACACAGAGTTACAAATCAACCAATTTTTTTTCCATTGAATAAAAAAAAATAATAATAATAATACACTATATATATAAATAAAAGTAAACGATATACATATATATATATATATATATATATATATATATATACACATATCTACATGTCTACATATACATAATACAATAATTATGATAGTATATATAAATGTAATGATATTCAAAAATGAACATTTGTCTTATTAGTATATTTTTATTTTTTTATTTATCTATTCATTTTTTGTATACAATTTTCTTTTATTATAGCAAAATCCAAGAATATAACATAACCATATATCTTAATAATAATTCTTATCTAATCAATTAAATTATTTTCTACAGTTATATTTTCATCTAATAATTCACCTGGCCATAATCTTAATTTTTCTTTCGCTATTACAATTTTACGTAAATTGCCTATTCCTTTCAGAGCAAAACGATCATTAGGGAGAATAGATGTTATTTCGTAAGGACCTTTAAATTTAGGAGCCAACTTGTCATTACGTCTATGGTTTTGTGAAACATATACGACGTCACCTTGCTTTAAATTTAAATTATTACGACGCGTAGCATCAAAGCGTTTTTGAAATTTATCCGCTATTTCTAAAAGACGTTGTCTAGCTATTTGTCGGTCAGTGTCTATGTTAATTAAATTCTGATTATTATTATCTAGTACGTCATCTAATCTAGCTTGAACACATGGTATGTTTGCTTCAACACCAATGAGTAAGCGCAAAGGGGAGAATCCTGTGGATTTTTGCACGGTTGTGTTAATTGATTGTTGGACCTTTCATAGAACGTTCGGCCAGTCTGACTGATCATTACACATAGTATTAAGCATGTCAGTTACAGTATATATGTAACGTTCTACTTGTCCATTACTTCTTGGAGTACCAGTAGATATTAAATGATGTACAATGTTTAATTCCTCAAAAAGCGACTTAATTTGATTATTACTAAAATTGGTTCCTCTATCGGTAATTACAAGGGAGGGAGTTCCAAATAAAGTGATTGTATCTCGTAACAAAGGTATTAATTCTTGTCCAAAAAGGGTTTTAAGCGGCTTTAGTAGACAAAACTTTGTAAACCCGTCTCCTATCACTAAAATATGTTTGTATCCATCATTGGACAGGGTAAAAGGCCCTGTACAATCCAAGTGTATTGTATGAAATGGCAATGGAGTTTTATTAATAGTATGCAAAAATCCTTGTTTAGGACCGTGGTGACTCTTTCTTTTCATGCAAACTAAACAATGGGACAAATATTTTCGAGTAAAGGCTGACATAGAGGGAAACCAAAAGTGTTCACGTATTTTAGCAATTGTTTTTTCATAGCCAACATGACAGTTTTCGTCATGAAACAGGCGCAAAATATTTAATCTGTAACCTTTTGGGATATAAAGTTTTAATTCACTATTTAGTCCAGTTATATAATATAATAAATTATTACGTACTACATATTGATTTGAATCTAATTCCCCCGATCTAACTGTGTCTATAATAGCTAAGGTCTGGGGGTCAGTTTGCTGGGCATGTTCCAGCCATGACTGAGGGTCATTTATTATATTTACAATATTGAACCGGCCTCTGTTGTCACAATAGGATTACTACTAAGAAAATCGACATGACTGATGTATTGACCCTTTTTATATGTTATTTCAAATTGAAAATCCTGCATATATGTCCACCATCGAGCTACTCGGGGAGATAAATCTTTTTTATTCATAGTTGATTTTATAGTGTTACAATCAGTAATAATTTTGAATTTAATTCCTAGTAAATAAACTCTAAAATGTTTTAACGCATTATAAATGGCTAAAGTTTCTAAATCATAAGAAGTATATCTAGATTCTGGAGGTGTAGTTTTTTTACTATAATAACCAATAACTTTTGATTCATTATCGAATTTCTGAATTAAAATAGCACCGTATCCTATAGCACTAGCATCGGTGTACAATTCGGTTTGTAAATTAGGATCAAAAATGGCGAGTAGTGGCCTTGATGCTAAGTGTCTAAGTACATAATCCCTAGCAATATCCTGTTCGGGACCCCATTCCCATTTTTGGTTCTTTTGTGTTAATTTGGTTATACAAGCTGTGCGTATAGATAAACTTGGAATAAATTTTCGAAAATATGAAGCCAGACCCATAAACTGTCGTACTTGTTTAATATTTTGTGGAATAGGTGAATTTAATAAAGCAGAAACTTTAGAAGTACTTGGTCTGACGCCGTCTTTTGATATTTGCCTACCCAAATATTCAATACAATCAACAAAGAATTGACATTTCTTTGGGTTAATTTTAAATCCTGAATCACTAAGAGCTAAAATAGTTTGTTCCAAGTAATTTAGACCTTCGTCTATAGTTGAAAATGGAATAAGAATGTCATCAATATAAACAAGGAGGAAATCTAAATGTTTTACTGCCTTAGATATAGCTCTTTGAAATATAGAGGGGCCATTACAAATGCCAAAAGGCATTTTAATAAATTCATAATGTCCATCTGGAGTTGAAAATGCTGTATATTTAGAAGAATTTTCCGAAACTGGTATCTGATAGAAGCCATTTTTCATATCAATTGAAATATAAAACTTAGCACGGCCTAATTTGTCTATTTGATTCTCGATAATCGGTAAAGGATAAGAGTCTTTTTAAATTATTTTATTCAAAGATCTATAATCAATACAAAGTCTATCGGTACCGTCTTTTTTTTTTACTAATATAACTGGACTTGAAAACGGTGATTCACTTTCCCGTATTACGTTACTGTCTAATAAATCTTGTATTATCAATTTTACTTTTTCCCTTTCACATGGAGCTAAACGATAGGGACGATAATTTATAATTTTGTCACTTTTTAGTGTAAGTTTTAGTTCTCCTGTTGTGACTGAACCTATTTTATTTAATATAGTAACATGTCTGTTAAAAATATCTATAATTTGTTTCTGCAAGGGTGTATTCAAATGATCTAGTTTTGATTTTAATTCAGTCATTTGAGTATTATAATAATCGTTTTCGTTTACTGAATTTATGTAAAACGTGTTGTTAGAATCTATTGGCTTTCTTCTTATTTTACTCCCGTTAATATCTGTTATAATTTCAACATCCGGATGTTCAACAGCGTTTCTACCAATAACGACATTATAGTTAAAATGTTTATCATTAATAACAAAGAAATCAAACTCAATATGGACATTGTCGAACCTTACAGGGACTGTAATTTTTCCTGTGACCAACAGTTGACCGTTTCCTATCCCTTTAAGATACAAAAAACATGGTATTATATTACAGCGTAATTGTATGGCAATGGAGCGTTTTATTAAACTACAGTTAGCACCGGTGTCGATAAGCGATTTTATTTGGATATTGTAAATAGTTATAACTGTAAGTTTTAATTCCGTTTGTCTAAAAAATTAGTTTCATTACCAGTTTGTGTTGTTTCTGCGTTAGTACGGGCTTTATACCAACATACTGATTCAAAATGACCGATTTTTTTACAAAAGGTGCAAACCTTATAGTTTAGCTTATTGTCTTTTAGATTTGGGGTTTCTAATTCAGACGGGGATTTTTTTTTACACTGAAAACGCATATGACCATATTTACCACATAAATAACATTTTTTACACTCATTAAAATTTTGGAATTCCAACTTAATTCGTTTATTTTTACTAGATACTGGCATAGGTTCAGGATCGTTTTGCTCTAATAGTCGTTTTTTAGGTTTAACATAACTAGAGAACAAAGATATTATTTCAGAAGTACTCTTTACGTTACTATTAAATGAGGCCATTTTCACATTAATGTCAGTAATGCTACCACAAATTAGTTCTATTAATTGAGAATCCGTAAATGATATTTTTGTATTGCGTAGCAATCTTTCTCTCTTGCGTATTCACAATAAGATTCCGCAGTATCAGAATTGTACAACAAAGCTTTGGTCAATTTTTCGGTAAGATTTCGCTTTTCAGGATACAGGTCAGAGAGGTCGTTACGAAAATTTTCCCAAGTTCGACCTCCAGTTGGTTCCCAAGATTCTAGCCATATTAAAGCAGAGCCCTTAAGGGCCTTACCAGCTTTTGCCACCATTGCGACGCTGCTGCAACCAAATTCTCGACTCAGCTTCTCAATATTGTGACACCAGCTGTCCGCTCCGTTGTCACTAGTTGCCGGATCGAAGCTCGGAAGAGCCACATCGTCATCAGAACGGTGACGACTGGAGACAGCATCTCGAATAGCTTTCAGGAGACCTTCTACAGTGGCAGGATCCATCCTGGAACTTTTAAATGTATGTCTTAGTGATTTGGGTATCAGTAATCCCACTTCTGATGATAGATTTTATATATATATATATATATGTTAAATATATATTCGTGAAGTTTAAAACTAAAAGAAATAAATAAAGCAACGAAATAAATTATGACATCTTTTATATTTAGTGGGTAGATTACTCTCAACTCATTCCTTAAATATGATAGTATTATTATATATCTTTAATCACAAACACTATTGTAAATATTTATATCATAGAAACAGACTTGCATCGTACCTTAACTGTTACTATTAAAGGCAACAGAACCTCCACACTGTTTTTCACAATATATTTGCTTAGCACTTTTATGTAACTCGTACAATAACACTGGCACTTATTTGTTCCTTCTACTTCACTGTTTGATTCCCAACTCAACTGAAATCTCAATATTTCTATGCTTTTATACAAAACAAAGTATAATCTTCAATTGTCTTGTGACACATGAAAGTTAAGTCAAATGACTGATTTATTAAATATTACATTAAATACTTATTATAATTTAAGGATTATTATATTAAACATAATTTATACACATTTAGACATATAATTCTTATATTTATATATCAATTTTACTTTTATTCTATTACCAAAACAAAGTATAATCTTCAATTGTCTTATGACACATGAAAGTTAAGTCAAATGACTGATTTATTAAATATTACATTAAATACTTATTATAATTTAAGGCTTATTATATTAAACATAATTTATACACATTTTAGACATATAATTCTTATATTTATATATCAATTTTACTTTTATTCTATTACGCGCGTTTTGCGTGACGTCAAATGATACGTCCAGTGAATGTTTACTATGAACTTTTTAGTTATTTCATAGATATTTTAAATTTTAATTGCTTTACAAGTCATGGAAGAAGATAAAAATCATCTCACGAGTATTGTATAGTACCGGAGTGCAAAAATAGTATTAGAAAAACACCCGACAAAGTGTTTTTTGTATTTCAAGAGATGCGAAAATACAAAAACAATGGTGTATGGTAATTAAAAGGGATAATATATGTCCTAAATCGTGTTTATATGGTTGTGAAGATCAATTTAACGTAAGTATACTTTATTTATAATAAGTTTAATCTAATAGTTTAAATTTATAGTAAGTATTAAACATTAGAAAATTTGAGTTTTCTGGACTGTAGATTTATTTCAGGTTAAGGAAGATACAGCAAATTTTATTGAATATAATATGTGTAACGAAACAACAAGGAGAAAGATGTAATCTGAGTTTGAAGAAAGGAGTTGTTCCTTATATATTTTTGTGGCAAAAACACCAGCTGGTAGAATGAGAAAGTGCATAGTCAAAAGGCAAAGATTGAAATCGGTTAATGAAGCCTTTTAAGAGTTAGCTATCAAAAGTAGTGTTTAAAAAAATTGGTGACCTTTACGAAGAAGTGATATAGGTAGTAAGTCCTAGTGCTGCCTATATAAATGTCTGTGATATTAATCAGCCAAGACTCAGTACTTCTCCTATTGAATGTGATGATCATAAGGCAGAGCCTTGCTTTTCGCATATAAAAGATAAATTACCAAGTGACTAAGCTGTGCAAGTTAATATTAAACCGAAGTAAAGGTGTCAATGTAAATATACCTGCTGAAAAACAAAATGTAACATTGTCACCATTTCCTCATTTAACACACAACATTGTTACACAACAGTTTTAAAACTAAAACATCTGTTTTAAAAAGAAAATTGTTTACTGAAAATACAGCTGATAATAGTTCTATAGCATCTTATATCTTCTATATCTGCTGATTATCCACCAAGTTATTTATCTGAGTCAAGTGAAGTGAAAAATGATTCAGAGGCAGAAACATTTTAAAAATGTATTGTGTAGTAGCATGCTAACTGCTATTCAAAAAGAGTTTGTAGGTATTTGTTTTGTTAGAGTTGTTTGAGTATTTAGAAAATGTTTTTAAGATTACCTAAACAATTGTATCATTTAATGAAACCTTTAAGCACGAAAATATAAGTTTAAATTATTTATTTTTCTCAGTCACACTGATACCACAGTATGAACATAAACGCCGATATATTGAATGGTGTGTCAAATGACGTCACATTTCCTTTCGACCAATGGTGGCGCGTTTTGGAATTTTGAATTTCGCTCCCTAAATTTACACTTTTCATAAATTATTTTATGGCCTTAAATGATTAGTAAATTAAAAAAAAATGATTTTATTATACTAAGATGATAAAAAGTAATCGAAAATAAAAAATAATAAAAAAAATATTTGAGACCATTTATTTTTTTTGCATGTTCCCTATGGTTAAAGCTGTTCCTATATTTACATAGTAATCTATACTAATATAATAAATTTCCAGATTATTTTAAACGCATGAATGTCTGAGCTACCAATGAGATTTGATTTGTTTTATTTGATGAGCCATTCATTAAGAAGAGTTATAGTTATATAGAAGTTAAGTTTTTTTTTTTTTTTTTTTTCCTGTCTATGCTGTTAGCCCTGTTGGCTATTACAGCGTCACCGGGGGAGCGGGTGGGTCAGGAGACCCGCCCTTAAAAGGGGGGGCCAGATGGGCCCCCATGGGGAACAACGTCCCGAGGGCGTTTCAGATTGAGACACGGACCTCGGCTCGGGGCGTCGTTAGTCAGGAGGGAAGCTAAGGAAATTTGGACACTAGCGTCCTCCGACGGCAGAACGCCGGAGCAACGGAGCACTTACTCAGTTGGGACCTCGTCTATACCGGTATAGACGGTGTGTGTCTGTATGTTGTGTGGTGTCACTTATGCCTACGCGTACACGTTATTACCTACTGTGAACGCGTCGTCGGGGTCAACGATTACCGACTTGGGTCTTCTTTTTCTGACTAAAGTAGTCTTACGTGGTCTATACTCTGCGGCGTCAGCCACCAGTGGGTTCGGGTGTCGCTCAGCACGTTCAAAGTACTTTTGGGAAAGCCCCTTGAAGTACTGAGCGATGGTCGGAAGGTCTAAGTCTCTATGGAGATCGATGTTGCGTACGAACCACGGCGCCCCGGTTGCAATCCGTGTAAACCTGTTCTGAATCACCTGAAGGGGTTTCAGATTAGCGTGCGCAAAAGCAGGACTAGCATAGGACATGACGGAACGTATGCAAGCTTTGTAAAGTGTCACCTTATTGCGAAGGGACATTTTACTCCGTTTGCTTAACAGCGGATATAAACGACCTAATATGTAGGCCGCTCTGCTACGAACGGTCCTAATATGCGCAGTGAAAACTAACTTTTTATCTAACGTTACTCCTAGGTATTTTGAATCGTCTTTCCAAGGTATCGGTCTATCAAAGAGTTTGATTCGCGGAAGGATCCTTGGGGGGGCCCCGTTCGAAGAGCACCGAAACGCTCTTCTCGGGGTTTAACTCTATCCGCCATTTCCGCAGCCAACTCTCGAGGGAGTCGACTGCGGATTGGAGACGTTGGTATATCTCCCAGTGATCCTTAGAGGACGTGTAAAGCGCGGTTTCGTCCGCGTACATGGCAAGGTGCACTTTAGATCGCGGCCTAGGAATATCGCTAGCGTAGATGGAGTAGAGGATGGGCGAGAGAACTGAACCCTGGGGGACACCCGCCCTGATGGGGTGGGGGGTTGACAAAACGCCTTCCACTCTGTAGCGAAAGGAGCGATTCGACAGGTAGTCCCGTATGATGAGCACGAGTCTGTCCGACATCTTGAACTGGTATAACTTGTACACCAGTCCATTGTGCCAGACCCTGTCGAACGCCTTAGCTACATCGAGGAAGAGCGCTCCTGTCCTATGCTTCTTGGCCCTCACAGTGGCCCCTATCAGTATGTGCTCCGTGAGGCGTTGCACGTGATGGGAACATGAATGGTTGGCTCTAAAGTCGAACTGCTCATTTGGGATGATTTTGGGTCTCTTGACTTCCGATCTAACTCTACAGAGGATGATTCTCTCATATACTTTCCCTAAGGAACTAAGAAGACTAATGGGACGGTAACTACTAGGCAGATGCCGGGGTTTGCCCGGCTTATGGAACCCTATCATTATGGCCTCTTTCCACTGAGCCGGAAACGAGCAACCGGCCAGTAGAGCGTTAAAAATGGTAACCAATAGGTAAATTAAAGAAGGCGGAAGAAGCTTTATCACATTGTTAGTGATCCTATCGGGACCTGGCGATTTCTTGGCGTGAAGCGCCCTAACTATGGACGTCACCTCGTCTAGGTTCGTTTCCTTGATTGGCGGACCGAACGGTGGCTGAGAACACATTATATTGACCGATTTGTCGACTATTTCGACATGATCGCGATCAACCGATTGAGCAGACAGACGGCACTGGCTCACTAGACTGTCGGCTAAGCACTCAGCTTTGTCAAGGTCATCAAACGCGATGGCGGAGTTAGGTCCAACCAAGATATCTGAGACAGTGTCCGCCTTCAACGCTCTCTGCAACCGCCAGAATGCCTGGTGCGTTGGAGAGAGCGCCGCAAGCGTCCTATCCCAGCCACTATCTCTGAAGTCGTCGAGAGCTTGTCTCGACTCCCTCTGGAGACGGCGCAGCCTCCGTCGGTTGTCATCTGTCGGGTACCGGTCGTGGGCTCTAATCGCGGCGTTTTTACGGGTGATGAGAAGTCTAATGTCCGGAGGGAGTGCTCGGTAACCCTCGAAGTTCACTTTGACCTCCCTCGAGGACCTTCCTATGCTGTCTACCAAATGTTCTGTGAAGTTAGTTGCGGCTGAAACAGCGTCCTCGACCGATGTAAGCTGGTCAGAAATTTTGTCGAGGTGCGCTGATACGGGGGAATGGAGTTGCTCTCGAAGCTTCGTCCAGTTAATAATTTTTTTTGTCGTGGGTTCCCTAAGGGGGGGAAGTCCTAGCTGAAATAGGACCGGTCGATGGTCAGAGTCTAGCTCGGATAGAGTCTCGATAGAACGTAACTGGAGTGTCACGCCCTTACTATGTCGAGCACGTCGGGTCTGTCATGTCGGAAGTCTGTGTCGCAGTATCGCGTGGGACTCAAAGGCGCGGTGATCTCGAAGTTGAGACCAGCCTTGTAACTTAGCCTATCAAAGAGATTTTCTCTACTGTTTGCGACAGTAGAGTTCCAGCGGGGATGTTTGCAATTTAGGTCGCCGGCCAGAATGGTTGCGTTACCTAATTGGAGTAAGGACTCAAGGTCCCTCTCAACTAAGGCTTTATTGGGAGAAAGATAGACGGATGCTAGTACGATCGACTGATGGCCGGTCATACCGACCTGACATAATGACGCTTCTACGTTAACTAGTTGGGGCGGATCGAGCGGAGTGCAATGAAGAGACCTTCTGTAGTAGATGATGGTTCCCCCCTTCGCGGTTGCCCTATCGTTCCTAACGAGACGGTAATTCGCGATGCGCGGATCACGATTACACGGCTTCAGAAAGGTCTCTTGTACTAACAGGACGTCTATCTGGTGCGTGACCACGAAGTCGCGCACTAGATCTATCTGCTTAAGTAGCCCGTTCGCGTTGAATGTAGCGACAGTCAGAGAACGAGGTTTTACCCTTCCACGCGATGTCATCAAGTTGACATCGTGTGTTCGTATATCGCGATAGAAATAAACAAAATATTTTAGTACTAGCGGCCCGATTCAAACAAAAAATCTTTATTTACATATTCATACGGTATCGATTCGTCGAATTATGATATATGTACATTGTGATAACTTTATAATATATATTTTTTTAAAGTTTGACTTTTTTTTAATTAAAGACGCGTGTACAAGACAACGTCTGGCGGGTCCGTTAGTATGTCTATGAATTTCTAACAAAGAACGGAAAAAAGTATATTAGCTTTTTAACACAATCAAAAAAGAAAAAGGTACAATTTGACTGTACTCTTACATTTTCTTCTAAAGTTTTTTATGGTTTCCAAATTAAGTAAATACTCAGATGTTAGTTTTTGGTAGTTCTTAGTGATTTTTTAATATTTTGTCACATTTATAATTACAATAGTAACCTATTGCTAAAATAGACATTTTGTGATATCTAGTTTGAATACTATTCATTTTTGACTTGTAAAAAGACTAACGTTAAACTAAACTAAAACATTAACTATGTTCACAGTTCCACAAAGGCAAACTTAAGTTTTGTATCGGGCTTCAAAGAGAATAATTGACCTGTTTAAAAATTCAGCACACGCGAAGTTGCTCAGAAGATAGCTTGAGATGAATTGTCTGAATATTGACAACGATTGAGATAAATATCAGAGCTATTTTGTACGAGCCTATTGATTTTACGAGTATGTGTATTATTCATATTCAAGGTCAGTCTTTTTAAAGTTTAGATAAAATAATAAACCTACAAATAATTAGTATTTTATAGGATCCGTTAAAATATTGAATTTATTTTGGAGAATGCGTTATTAGAACATCGAAAAATGATGTTCGTCGTTCCATGTTAACGTTTTTTATTAATGTAAATAATCACGACACAATGATATAGAAACTACACCAATGTCTCGTAACACGCAACTTCATGTTATTCTATAGCTACTAATATGTCAACGTCAGTCGAATGTCAGTCGTTGCGACTTCCTGTTGTCTATAGAATGAAAACTTCAGTTTAGAATTCAATATTTCACTTACTGTTACGAAACGAATAACATTGTTTTTTTTTATACCCTACCTATTTTATATATGTTTCAAACTTCATTAGGAGGTTATTGCGGATATGAAATATTTATAATTCCATTTCTTCATTTATTTAGTAGTTTAAAAAAGAAACTTATTTAATTTAATGTATAGAATCTATGTTTTTGAAATATTGAAATTGTTCTTAAACATGTTTTACCATGTTAAGCTAATATCAAATATATAAACCTTAGTCTTTTCAAAACCGTAATAACTAAATTTTAATTTTGTTACTAATGTGTACACTAGAAATCAATATAACATAATTATGGCCCTCTTTTTCTTTGTCTTTCGATTCTTTGTTGTCGATTATGTCAATCAAAGCTTATTATTATGTGACTTAAGTGCACTTGTAAAATATTAAAAAAAACCTGTCAAGTGCGAATCGACCTCGCGCGTTAAGCATAGCATATCATATTTATTTTTTTATATATAAAAACTACAATAATCTTTGTTTGTATTTGGAAGATCCAAGCATTAAGCATGTCCATCGCAGCATGTCCATCGCATCGCTCCTGGTATAGTTACATACCGCCCTAAAGATATCATTTTGCACCTAACAACTCGTCGTTAGCGTGATAATTTGATTGCTGCAGCGTGTGCACGTTGCTTGTTATCCATGGATCAATTATTTGATACATCTGAGAAGTCCTTTTCCTCCAACGGTGGCCGTTTTTTCGTTAACGGGCACCTTACTTTAAAAAATAAAATCCTCTTCAGTAAAGCCTGCCAACTTGCAAACGAAAGGGGCTACAGATTCACGAGTATTAGAGATCTCTTACCGCAAAGAATCGCCAACGACAGTCGTTCTATTCTTTAAAGCACTTTATGACACTGTTCACAAATACACTAAACTGTTTACCATTTAAACTCTTAACTATCACTGTTACACAACTTAGTCTCTCGTTTAACCATGTTAAAATTCTACGAAAAGCTTCCGTTTGGACCAGTTGTTCAATTGCTTCCATAATTGCTATGAAGATACTATTAGATAGTAAAAGTAGTAGTGGATAGAGAGGCAACGTAAGTACTTTTCAATGACAACAATAGTAAGGCTCAGCCTGTGATAGAATAGCGAACATAAAATTCTCATAAAACGAATGTGCTCTCATGACCAAGATCGCAATTTATATCTCCTTGGGATATTTTTGAAATATAATATTATGTCTTTTTTATTGTCTATCTTGTCTGCATTTGAATAAATACATAACATATTATGTTTACTTACAAGTGTATATATATTTTTTATAACAAAATCAAAATCAAAATCAGGATCAAATTATAAAAAAAAACCAAACCCAAAAATATTTCTAAAAATAATATTATTATGTACTAATTGAAGTCGTTGCGTCGGGGGACCATTGTGCATATGTTGACGATGGTCTATCTCACGCACTTTTTGGAGCTAATTAATGAGGACTAAGACTATATGATTGGATATTGTTGTCAACTTTGCCTTGGTAACTTGCTTACATTTTGAGTGTTGATACTTTATTAAAATTTCCCACACCTGTATATGATTACATGCTATGAATGATTGTTGTATATATTTTCGAAAAATATACTAAATATAATATTAAATTGGTCCCTCATTAGATGCTTAAGATTTATTTCAGAAGCCAAGTCAAATACGTCTGTCTATAAGGGAGTTGATCTGTGAGTTGTTTGTGTTCGAAGAGTTTGTTAGTGGAATGTTCGCGTTCAAGGAGACTACCGAATATCGTAAGTTCTCACAGTATTATGCGAGTCATTTGTCACATGAAATTCTTCATAACTAAATGTTTAGTTCAAATAATTTGAACAATTCTGCACATATATAAATCAAAAAATATTTTTCTGTACCAAAAAATACTTCTCTGTATATATTATTATTATATATATTATTCTTTAAGCATTCATCATAGACTATACGGCATCGCGATATTTAAACTTGACTTTTAATTTATTTATATATTACGTATAATAAGGATAAAGTCTTTGTTAAAGTCGCCATATAAGTAGATGTTATGTAATATCGTGTTATGTTGGTATGAATATTTGCTTCAACTAGGTATAAATAAAGATATCTCTAAATATCGATACCTGAATATAATAATGAATTTCTGAATATTAAAGTCGATAAAAAAAACAGAGTTATGGTCATACATACCATTTGAGGGACGGGACTGTAACTTCTTAATACAGATTATTTAATAAGGATTATTTAAGACAAGAAGAAATTAATTTTAAAATGATAATAAAAACAATAAGGACAAGAAAGATATTAAAACAGTTGCATTTAGGACTGAATAATTCAATTAAAAGTTTAAATATAAACAACCATAGGTTTTCTTAATATATAAAATACAACTAAATATTTCGAAAGTTTATAAAACAACACTATGTTGTATACGAGAAAGTAATTTGTGAATTTGTCACTAATTGTTTTTCAACAGATAAGCAGTTCGTTAAGGTCCTGTAAATAATGAAACAACCAAGGAAAATGAAATTATCCTGTTCCTGTATCACATTGTTCGATCAATTAATGTTAACTCAACAAATTTTAATAAACTATTTTTTTATTGATATGAAATAAAATATATTTTTAAAGTTTTCCTAGTCATGAGATATTAACTACAAAATAGAAACATAAATGTCCTAAATATTTATATTCGACATAATAGACACAAATAGATTGATTGATTGATTGCAGAAATTCATAGAGTATAGTGAACATATTATGTTATGTCTTTACCAAAAAGAGGTAGACAACCATAACATAGACATATTTAATTTTTTTAAATATTCTCAGCATGAACAAATTGCGTACTTGGTCATGACAGCACATTTATTTTATGAGCATTTTATGTTAACCGTTCTATCACAAGTTAAGCTCTACTATTCATGTCATTAAAAGGGACCTACGCTGCCTGTCTTTATAATAGCAGGAAGCAATTGGACTATGTTTTTATTTCGATTGATCGAAATGAAAGAAATAAATTAAATAACAAGTTTTTATTCTTAAATAAACTGAGAAATACTTTAAGAACTAAGAAAATCAAAAGAAGACCAAACTATAGTTGACCTACGTTTGTTACATAAGGATTACATAGTGATAATCATATAACATTTGTGCAGGGTATCTATTATAAGGGCCACTTCCAATTATATTGTTTCACAGATTTTACTACTCACTCTTCACTTTTATATCATGTATATTTAATCCTTCCTTGGTACTATCCAGCAGTGTCTGTCCCGAATATAGTCCTAACCGCAGTTTATATAACCTTCTTTATTAACTCCCTCTTCATATAAATAATAATCATAGTCAAATCATCTACTTTAAACGAACAAAAATAACAACTACTCGTAAATGAACAATTGTAAGTATAGGTAAACACGGTATTAAATACTGGATTAAATTATGAAGTCTTAATGGTTCTCACTTTTCTAGCTTATTCAAGTATTTACTAATTAAGCAAATATCCCTCCTCACATAAATAATAATCTTAGTCAAATAAACTACTTTAAGCATACGAAAATAACCATTACTCGACATAACAATTCTAAATATTACTATTTAAGTTAATAAAACAACGATTTAAATAATTACACCTTATTGGTTCTTCTTATTACAGTTAAATTAGTAATTCATTAATTTATATGGATCAATACAGGGACCATCAAAACATTGAAACGAATCAAAACATTACGGATTATTATAAAATAGTCGTTTAACAATAATGTAACCTTAAACTATTGTTAATCGATTTCTTTGTTGAAACATTAAAATTTATCGGTTCAAAAATCAAAAGGGTGCTATGATATACTTCAATGATAAACCCCTGCTATGTGTTAAACAAATTAAAATACAATTTAAAAAACTTTATTGATTTTATTTTTTAATATATTTCAATATGTGTTATTTTGGTTTTATTGTTAGTTTTTAAAGTTCTTTTAAAATGTTTCCTTTATAGAATAGTATTGGTACGATATACACGTTTGTCCTGACTAAATGGTCTATGAACAAATAGGATGGGATAGATAGATCAGTTTGAATACTTGACATTGTTACTAACTTATATGTATTTATCATTAAATTTAGAAATAAAAACGTTACATAATTGATATTCTCTTTGAATTCCGATAATATGTGCGATGTTACGCAACTTTGATAAAATTAAACACTTAATTTAGTTCCTGCTTCTGATTTTTGCGTGACTTATATAGTAGTATTTTGTATCTAGTGAATTAATATGAATTCAAGTACATGTTTTAGGAATATTTGTATCCATTCTGACTTTATAGTCAAATATTTGCAAATCGTTAACATCAAAAGTATTTAAATTAAAGATACAAATTTCGAAATACCAAACGTACAAAACTTGATATATACATTATTGTATTTTATACAATTATCTTATTTCATACAATTAAAAAAAAATATGGGTAATTTGTTATGCTGGTTTATCTGAGTTTTATGAAAAATAATGTTTTATTATTATTACTTATATTATATAAGAAAAGTATTAATGTACCTTACATTAATACTTTTCTTATATAATTCTTATCCTTTCTTAATAAGTATTGCCGCTATAAATAATTATAATTAGATACAAGTCAGGCTAGGACGTCGTCAGAACGTAAACAACACGTGATGTACAACAATTTATGTATTGGAAATCAATGAGAACATCAAGACAAGGGTATCAGGATCTATTACAAGATCTGGAATGCCGGTTTTTTAATTAAAATTCATCCTGTCCGTCAGTCTCGTATGGAGTTCTATTGTTGCTTACCTGTATCTTAACGTAGCTCACCTTCAAAATGCTTACATCGAGTGGAGTAGGTCATATAGCACCAGTATGTATACAAACATTAGATATGCAAGCTCGTGTGTGCGAAGAGGTTCAAGATAATATAGTAAATGTTTGCTTACATCTCATGTAAATATCTGATCAGCTTAATAACATTGTTTCCTATAGTCTAAAGTGTCAAACTATGTTGACACTTAACTGATATAAGTGTAACAATATCATGTTAATACATTAAAAACCTTGTGATAATTGAAATATGTCCTAACAAATGTGGTTCTATAGAAAAATATATTTATGATTTTGGATAATTGTTGCTCAAAGATGTCACGAAAAAGCAGTCATACCAATATCAAATAAATACGAATTTCCTATCTTAATTTGCAAAATATTTTGTTATACTATACATTAAAATGTAACTTACATATTGTTGGAAAATTCTTTACAGAAATTTCAAAAAGCCGGACGTTCCCTTTTTTATTATTTGATACTATATTCGTTGTCGATCCTGTCTTTACAAACTTGATTTAAGCTTTGATAAAATAGCATTTGATCATCACGTACACTATTCCGTCAATTCTTCGTCGTACAATAACGTAGAAAAACAACGGCTTTCTTTAAATTGTTTCCCACAAAATGCACACTGTTACCATGAGAAGTGCTTCATCGTAACCAAAATAGCATGAAGCGACGCAAAATTCCCTGCCATCCGAGCGCCCTCTACCGGTTTTTCAGAAAACCACAATTGCTCTTTGCAAACATTTTTATTCCACTGAAAAAAGGATAAGTGATATTTAATTTTATTATACAATTTCCATTTATTGTTATAATATAGGTTATCAATACCAAATCATGCACGATAAATTTCTCGAATGTCACGTAGAATGGAGAATAAAACAAATAAGATTTGTCGGTTACTACGGCAATTACTTTCTCTTCAAGAATAGCCAAAAAGTAGTAACAAGTTAATGCTTAGTTATAGATCTAAAATTAAATAAACATA
Organism: Napeogenes sylphis; assembly: GCA_959347405.1. Classification (NCBI taxonomy): domain Eukaryota; kingdom Metazoa; phylum Arthropoda; class Insecta; order Lepidoptera; family Nymphalidae; genus Napeogenes; species Napeogenes sylphis. The sequence continues at coordinate 29,336,586 of OY365780.1, read as the reverse complement.
CATTACTTAAACAGAAATGACATATTTACATAAAACACATCTGTTACATATTATAATGACTTATCAATTCCGATTGACAAGTTATTATTTAAATATAAGATTATAATTTTATACTTAAATTTATATAAATATAGAATGAAAAATAAACCGATACGGGCAGGGATTCGAACCCGCTACTACTGGAAAACCGTCCCGTCGCTCGCGAATCCCTGTTCGTATCGGTTTATTTTTCATTCTATATTTATATCAATTTTAGTAAGCTTAACATGGCTATACATGTTTATAGATATTTTCAAACATTAATTTTATACTTATTTAAACAAGAATATTAAATAGATTATTCATTAAATTCACTTGACAAATAACTAGTAAAGTGAATAATTGCTAGTCGCTTTGATTAAGATTAATTGAACCTTTACGGGTACCTACTAAATAAAATAACTGGCTTTGTTTGACATGATTGACTGAAATAATTTACAACACAAAAGTATAGAACTTAACGTTAGTTAAGTAATTGTTAAGGACAAGCATAAGATACTTTGAAAAGTTTAAGGCATGTGTTATAAAAAATCTGTTCATAGTTATATTCGTATTTGTCGTTGTTGTTTTCAAAGCAATTTTCGTACTGAAAAATTGCATGATCTAGGCACATTGCATTTCTCACGATATTTTGCGTTTTCCGGTTTTTCTTTGACGGACAAACGTGACATCTACGCCTTACACCTAGAGATGTTTTTTTAACCGATGGGTGTTCTTGGATATCAATACGGTTGGCAATTCGTTTGCGGAGATCTGTAGAAAGGCGAGTGTTTTCTGTCTTAATTTTATTTCTGATAACCAGTGTGCCGAGACCCAGATCGTTGATAAAACTTCTGCGATTTTGTATGATGTGAGGACAGTTGAGCTTTTGAATAATTTTGGCATTTATTTCTGCAGTGTTTGACAGTCAGAAGAAAAGAGTGAGCAGCCACCTTCTAGAATTCTTGATACATCATAAGATCTTACAAACTTGTCAACGTTGTTTTCACTTTTCGTTTTGTTTATAAAACGTTTGTGCACATCTTTACCTTTGTGAGTTCCTTCTGATTGTGTGATCTGAAAAGGAAAGTGTATTAATTTATTTTGTCAAAAGCTCAATTTATATTTTTATACAAGATGTACAATGTGCTAATATTCTTTAAACGAAAAGTGATTATTCTGATCAGAAACTTAGTTGTTTCATAATTTACAGGACCTGAATGAACTGTTAGTCTGTGGGAAAAACAATTAGTGACAAAGCTACAAATTGCTCTTAGAAAAGCCAATTTAAAATAAAACTATTTTGTGCTTTGTACTTTTGTACCTACACATCAGTGTTGTTTTGTAAACTTAGTACTGTGTATTTTCGAATATTTCATATATGTAGAAAACATATTTTTAAACTTTTAATAAGAACGAATTTTTCAGTCCTTAAGTCCTACTGTTTTGATATATTGGTTATTTTTAATATATTTTTTTACTTATTTCTTATTTTAAGAATATATTTTTTGTATAAAACTGCTCGCTGCTCTTACAATCTTTAACGCTAGAATAATACTAGTAGTATTAATATTATTATTACCACTATATTATCACTATACAATAATACTACTATATTACATAGAAATTGTATTAAAAAAAGATATTTAATAGTATGTTATTATTGTTATTACTACTTACTTATTTGTTCATTTAATCTAAGAAAATAAAAAAAAATATGGTTTTTTATGTTTTAAATAATAATAAGTATAAATTTGGATATCAGATAAAAAAAATAAGGTGGCTGCAAAGGCGGGTAATATCTTCATTCATGGGGAAAATTTTCATAAGTGTGCAAAGCGCCGCTTTAAGAGGATTACATACATAAAACGTTAGTTTAATATTAGATAAAAGGAAAAGTTGTACCGACTTTTAATTCAAAGTGAGTAAACATTGTCTGTTTATTCTTTTAATGTATGTTATTATATAAAATATAAATGTATTTACTCTAAATTGAACCGTAATAATAATAAAACTGATTTCGTTTAATATTAAAATTTTTATATACAAAAAAATAATAACACCAGGGTATGAACATTACTACCATTTTTTTCTTTATTAGGATAAAAAATCAAATCAAAGCAGAACAGGACAAACAAACATACATACTACTAAAACTATTGATTGCGCCATTAGTTACCACGAATATCAATGCCAATTTCTCGAAAACAATTTTATGATCAACTCTGTCAAAGGCCTTTCGAAAGTCTGTGTAAACGCAGTCTTTCCGTTTATTTTCATCGATGCTCTTAAATAAGTATGTTGTATAAACTAACAGATTCGTGTTTGTTGAACGTCGGTTAACGAAGCCATGTTGTTCAAAAATTATTATGCTGTGCAACGATGGGTATATGGCATTACGAACAAGTCTTTCAAAGAGCTTGGAGCAGATAGTATTGATATTAGACGGTAGATCTTGATGTCCGATACAGCCTGGCATTTAAATACTGGTGGACTTCCAGATTGTTTGGAAAACACCCTCCCTTAAGCTTAGATTGAATAAATGGCGTAACGGCTGATAAATGACGGAGGCACAGGACCTTAGCAGAATAAGAGGTAATTTATCCAAACCAGAACTTTTAGTAACATTGAAGGCTCACAGTGCAGTCAAAATTTATGTTTCGGGTATGTAAAGATTTATTTTATTTTTTGTTTGTTTTTTGTTCTCTATTTTCTTCCGTGTGGGTTGACGGAGACAGTGTTCGGAGATAATGTTTATGTTTTGCATGTACCGCATCATCCCATATATTTTTCCCCACTGTGTTGCTTGCGCCATGAGATGAGTTTTTGGGCTTAGCATTCCAACAATGCTCCCCACAATTTGTGTTCTTGGTCCTGAAAGACCCATGTGAACACACATAGGGTCAGTGCCATTGCTGCGTCCTTAGTTTCTTAGTCGAGGTTGTGTTTTCCGTCCTTTTTTGTCATTTGTCATCCAGTTTTCCGACATGGCTACGTGAACTCTTTTCCAGTTGTGTCGTTTTGAATTTCTGTCGTGTCAAGTATGAAGATTTAGTTATTCTCAGTCCTGTGGTTGGTTCAGTAGTCAGTCGTGTGTCGCATCGCTTGGGGTTGTCCGTTCTTAGGTTATGCTGGACGATACCTAATAGTACTATATAGATGCGGTCATCTATGGCATCCCAGCGCTTCCTTACTGGGCAGACCCCGTCAACCGCAGAATGGTTAACACGTTCCATCTTTGCACGTAGGCTTTTCACCCGTCAACCACACCAGGCAGTTCACCCTAAGGAGGCTGCCGCCATAGTGGCTGCATGAATCCACCGTCGCCCTGCAGTATTTTTTCCCGTGCCCATAGCCCATTCACTTGGTGCACTGGACTAGAGGGGATTGGTCTGCAAGGTATGTATAGATTTGTTTTGTAAAGATTTAAATTATGTTTACATATTAATTTATCTTTATATATATATATATATATATTTCTTGTGTGCGTGTGTATGTCACTGAACTCCTCCTAAACGACTGGACCTATTTTTATGAAATTCTTTGTGTGTGTTCAAGGGGACTTGAGAATTGTTTAGATTCATAATTTGGTCCACTGGAAAATGGTTTTTTGATTAAATTTTAATGTGTAAGTAGGTGGTGAATTTGGAATGTTTCACATTGGTTCCGACGGACTGCGTTACCATGGCAATGTCAAATATTAAATAATATTAAATTTTAATTATAGTCTGCCCTGACAGTTGGCGTTGCGATAGAAATAAAAAAAAAATATTGGAACAAATTCATTTATTCAAACAAAAAATCTTTATTTACATATAAATACGATATCGATTGGTCGAATTATGATAAATGTACATGTAATAACGTTAGATATTGTGATAACTTTTTAATATATATATATTTTTTTAATTTAAAATAAAAATTTTAATTTTTTTAATTAAAGACGCGTGTACAAAACAACGTTTGTCCGGTCCGCTTGTTATATAAATATATAAATAAAGGTTAATAATATCAACAGCTAAAAATATTTTCAACCTTATACCTCACAAATGTGGTTCATTTACTATTGTTAAGTAAATTAGGGTCTTTGTAACAAAATAACAGAAAGTCTTTAAAATGAAAAGGCTTGTTGAAAAAAATACCCCTGTACAAGTTAAACATTTATCCTAAACTCAACCTTAACCAGTAAGCAATAAGTTCATAATACATATTAACAACGCTTACGCTATTTTGAAATGATATGTACACAATACTCGGCCAAGCTTCGTAGTATGCGGAGTGGGGGGTGTTAGTTTTTTTTCGTTACGGAATTTCTGGATTCGGTCTCCACGCTCACAGTCTGCGATAGAAGCTATGCAATAGCTTAAAAATACACAAATAGTCTAACTTACATGAACATCTTTAATAATATTTTAATTTATCTAACAAAATTAATATAATTACTTAGCTTGTTGGTTTATCTGAAACTTATAATAGAAGTTTCAGAAATTAGAAAAAAGGCATGGATTAAAAAAATATTAAAACAGTAAAGTTTACTTCTTAAAATAGAGTATTACATGAAATGTAATAGCGCTTCTTATGGCAGTAAGCATGTAGTAAAAAGTTTAAAATTAAATAACTTCGTAAGTAGTTTAAAATAAAGGCAAGTGAGTACGCTTGTAGAGTAACTACTTTGAAAGTCTATTAACGGATAAAAAACCTTCAAATGCAGAGAAACATCCTAAATTTTTGCAACTTTCAAATTCAAAAGCTTTTTGTTACATGGATGTTTCGCTGACGTATACTTTGAACACTTAAGAGTCAAATATTACTAAATATATACACATAATAAAATGGTTACTGATCGAAAACTATACACGGAAAATATTTAAAAAATAATGATGGGGAGCCTTTATAAGAGCAAAAGAACTCAAAACAATGGTTTTTGGATGGTTTGGTTTTGGATTAAGCGATTTGGATGCAGTTTTCGGGAATATATGGGATTCACTGTACAATTTGTGTTGTATTTTATTCCAATCATTTAACAAATAAAGTTAATAATCACTTATTTTCCTACTACCGCGGGCAGACGTTTTTTGAAACTATTTTATTTTTTTTATATTTCAGGTAAGAACAGAAGTTACGTATTGATAGTAGTAGTAGTAGTATGTTTTAATAGTAAATATTCATAGTACAAACTGATAGTAAATATTGATAGTACATATTGATAGTAAATATTGATAGTTAATATTAAAAGTACATATTGATAGTACGAATTGATAGTACGTATTGATAGTTAATATTGATAGTACATATTGATAGTACGTATCGATAGTAAGTATTGATAGTAAATATTGATAGTACGTATTGATAGTACGTATTGATAGTGCGTATTGATATTACGTATCGATAGTACGTATTGATAGTACGTATTGATAATAAGTATTGATAGTAAATATTGATAGTACGTATTGTTAGTAAGTATTGATAGTAAGTATTGATAGTACGTATTGTTAGTAAGTATTGTTAGTAAGTATTGATAGTAAGTATGGATAGTAAATATTCAAAGTACTTATTGATAGTACATATTAATAGTACGTATTGATAGTACGTATTGATAGTACGTATTGATAGTGCGTATTGATAGTACGTATCGATAGTACGTATTGATAGTACGTATTGATAGTAAGTATTGATAGTAAATATTGATAGTACGTATTGTTAGTAAGTATTGATAGTTAATATTGATAGTACATATTGATAGTACATATTGATAGTACGTATTGATAGTAAATATTGATAGTACGTATTAGTGGTAAACATTGATAGTACGTATTGATAGTACGAATTGATAGTACATATTGATAGTAAATATTGATAGTACGTATTGATAGTAAGTATTGATAGTAAATATTGATAGTACGTATTGATAGTAAGTATTGATAGTAAATATTGATAGTACGTATTGAAAGTAAGTATTGATAGTAAATATTGATAGTACGAATTGATAGAACGTATTGATAGTAAGTATTGATAGTAAATATTCATAGTACATATTGATAGTACGTTTTATTGGTAAACATTGATAGCACATATTGATAGTACGTATTGATAGTTAATATTGATAGTACATATTGATAGTACATATTGATAGTACATATTGATAGTACATATTGATAGTACGTATCGATAGTACGTACTGATAGTAAATATTGATAGTACGTATTGATAGTACGTATTGATAGTACGTATCGATAGTACGTATTGATAGTACGTATTGATAGTAAGTATTGATAGTAAATATTGATGGTACGTATCGATAGTAAGTATTGATAGTAAGTATTGATAGTAATTATTGATAGTACGTATTGATAGTAAGTATTGATAGTACGAATTGATAGTACGTGTTAATAGTAAATATTGATAGTACGTATTGATAGTACGAATTGATAGTTAATATTGAAAGTACGAATTGATAGTACATATTGATAGTAAATATTGACAGTAAATATTGATAGTACGTATTAAAAGTACGTATTGATAGTTAATATTGATAGTTAATATTGATAGTTAATATTGAAAGTACATTTTGATAGTACGAATTTATAGTACATATTGATAGTAAATATTGACAGTAAATATTGATAATACATACTGATAGTACGTATTAATAGTAAATATTGATAGTACATATTGATAGTAAATATTGATAGTACGAATTGATAGTACGTATTGATAGTTAATATTGATAGTACATATTGATAGTACATATTGATAGTACTTATTGATAGTAAGTATTGATAGTAAATATTGAAAGTACATATTGATAGTACGAATTGATAGTACGTATTGATAGTTAATATTGATAGTACATATTGATAGTACGTATCGATAGTAAGTATTGATAGTAAATATTGATAGTACGTATTGATAGTGCGTATTGATAGTACGTATCGATAGTACGTATTGATAGTACGTATTGATAGTACGTATTGATAGTACGTATTGATAGTAAGTATTGATAGTACATATTGATAGTACGTATTGTTAGTAAGTATTGATAGTTAATATTGATAGTACGAATTAATAGTACATATTGATAGTAAATATTGACAGTAAATATTGATAGTACGAATTGATAGTACGTATTGATAGTTAATATTGATAGTACATATTGATAGTACATATTGATAGTACGTATTGATAGTAAATATTGATAGTACGTATTAGTGGTAAACATTGATAGTACGTATTGATAGTACGAATTGATAGTAAGTATTAATAGTAAATATTGATAGTACGTATTGATATTTGATAGTACATATTGATAGTACGTATTGATAGTACATAATAATAGTCCATATTCATAGTCGTCAGAAATAATAATATACTTTTCAATAAAAAAAATACATAATTGAACGACTCAGTACTCAGTTCTTAAACTGATCTACTCACGAAAACAATATCTGTGATTAAAATATATATATAATTAAACTGCAACTACACGCAAAATACGCAAAAACTACTTGCCGGAATTAGTTGAAACTTAAAACAGGTATCTTTATCGAAATCGGAATCTATGCGTACGAAGTTGCAGGCACAGCTAGTCTAATATAAATAAAGATAATAAATCTGTTTACTTGCCAAGTTTCGAAATAATTTATCGATTATATTCGGATAAGCTACGGAATATATTTTATAGTTAAAATAAAACTATTTTTACGGATTTAACTCGCGTATATTGAATTAAATTTTAAATTTACATTTTAAATCTAACTCGACGTTTCGAATGCTTTGCAGCAATCGTGTTCACGGAAAGACGAGATGGAGGTGTCTGTCAGTAACTCAGTTAATTAGTCATCTACCTCCAACGGTTTCTAAGCTTCCGGGCATACAGTTCAGGATTCACACAAAACGCACTAACAGTATCTTGAGGTCTTACAGTGCGGTCACAGACATGGGATTTTATATTTTTCAAAAGTGGGTCCCAGGTGTTAGATAATCCCCAACCATCTTCTCTATTAAAATTAGGATGTTTTTTAATTTCAATAGCCTCACGAACCATTCTTGGAATATAACGTTGTTCTTTAGCGAGGATTTTAGGTTTATCAAATCTTATATAATGATTGGGCTTGTTTATGGTATGTTCACACACTGCAGACTTCGATGTACGCCTATGCTTGATATCCGATATATGTTCCTTAACTCTTTTACCGATGCTCCTCTTTGTTTGACCTATGTATGACAAGCCACAATCGCAGTCAAGTTTATATACTCCAGCATATTGTAAAGGAATATTACTTTTGATAGGTCTCAAGAATTGGCTCACTTTCCTTTGAGGTTTGTAGATAGTTTTAATAGAAACCTTTTTTAAGATGTTGCCGATTCTGTCAGTAACTCCTTTCACATATGGTAGTAGGGCCGGTTGACGCTCAACTGTGGGTGGCTTGATGTGGTTTCTGCGACGCTGGCGAGGTACGGGCAGGTGGTTGTTGAACAAGGCATGCTTGACATGCTGCAGCTCGTCCTCTAGGTGTTCAGCGTCACAGATGTGTTGTGCTCTTTGAAACAAAGATTTGCCAACGGTAGCTAACTGGCTAGGGTGGTGGTGTGATTTACCATTGAGGTACCTATCTGTATGTGTGGGTTTCCTATAAACAGTGTGTCCCAATGTATTGTCAGGATTCTTGATAATAAGAATATCAAGGAAAGCTAAAGTATTATTTGATTGCAATTCCATTGTAAATTGTATTTTGTTGTTAATGGAATTAAGGTGTTCTAGAAAAGCAGATGTTTGATTTATAGGTAGTATTGTGAAGGTGTCATCTACGTACCGTTTAAAGATGTTCGGTATAGCAGGTGCAGAGGACAGGGCCCTCGCCTCGAAGTGCTCCATGTAGATATCGGCAACAACGGGGGAGACCGGGGAACCCATTGCCACTCCATCAACTTGTACATAGAATTCATCCTTCCACATCAAATAGCCAGATGTTAAGCAATGCTTCAGTAATTCTGCATATTCTACAGGCATGTTGTTATCCTCCAGCTTTCTCTTGACAATTTCAATGCAGTCAATCACTGGAAGGCTGGTAAATAGTGACTGTACATCGAAACTAACCATAATGTCGTTGTCATTTAATTTCACTTGTTGAATATCATTAACAAACTGGTAAGAATCCTTGACATAAGTTTGTGTATGTCCTCGGAGAGGTGTCAGTATCCTTGCAACGTGTTTAGCTAGTTTATATGTTGGTGTATCAATCTGGCTGACTATGGGACGTAGTGGGACATTCTGTTTATGTATTTTGGGTAACCCATACAATTTTGGTGGTTTTGCACATGATGGTAGGAGTGATTTTATGTCTAAATTTAATTTAGGACTGTATTTTTGTATTAGATCGGCGGTTTGTTTTAAAACTTTATCGGTAGGATCTTTTTCAACCTTTTTGTAAGTGTTATTGTCCGCGAGTATTTCTGATATTTTACTATTATAATCACTCGTATCCATTATCACAGTCGCGTTCCCCTTATCTGCACGGAGGATGGTAAGGTCTTCATTGCTGCGTAGGTGTTTTAGAGCAAGATGTTCGTCACGGGAGATATTATTCTTCGGCAATTTGCTCCGGCGCAGAACACAAGAAATATCCTGGCGGATTGCTTCAGATTCCTCTTTCGTGATTCTATTATTATAAAGACACTCCTCAACGTTGCAAATAATGTCTTCGAACGGTATTTTAGTTGGAGCTGGTGCAAAATTTAAGCCTTTTTCTAGTATCTCAACGGTTGGTTTATCCAAATGTTGTTTTGACAGATTGACAACTGAGGTATGTGTTGCCAGACTATTACTAGTTAATTTTGTTTTATTTGAATTAATATCCGATTTATCCTTTAAGAGTTTCTCAAATTTATTTATTTGCCTGTCTTTAAATTGATTATATTTAGTTGTGGCGCGTTTATTAATTATATCAAAACATTTTTGCCAATCTGCCTTGGACAATTTTAATTCTACATTTTTATTAAGGATATCAATCTGATCACTTAATTGACGTGCATCCGAACGGTGTTGTTTAATAAGATGACTAAGTAATCTTTTACTTGCCTGGCGAAGTATCCCGGCGCAATGCTTTATGTCCTTCTTAGGTGATATTTTAACGCATACCGGTACAAGGTCATGATCTCGGCATCTTTTTAAGAAGTTTAGAGATGTTAAAAGTCTTACATGCTTGGTCTTCAGGTACTCCAACCGGCGGATTTGATTTGATGTTTCCAGTCCGTACTGGTTCACATAGTGTTTTCTAAGGTTTTCACGAGTACTACACATTGAAATAAAACTATTTTTACGGATTTAACTCGCGTATATTGAATTAAATTTTAAATTTACATTTTAAATCTAACCCGACGTTTCGAATGCTTTGCAGCAATCGTGTTCACGGAAAGACGAGATGGAGGTGTCTGTCAGTAAGTCAGTTAATTAGTCATCTACCTCCAACGGTTTCTAAGCTTCCGGGCATACAGTTCAGGATTCACACAAAACGCACTAACAGTATCTTGAGGTCTTACAGTGCGGTCACAGACATGGGATTTTATATTTTTCAAAAGTGGGTCCCAGGTGTGTTCGAAACGTCGGGTTAGATTTAAAATGTAAATTTAAAATTTAATTCAATATACGCGAGTTAAATCCGTAAAAATAGTTTTATTTCAATGTGTAGTACTCGTGAAAACCTTAGAAAACACTATTTTATAGTTGTTGTTAAAATTATGGAGGTTATCAGATATAAAAACCTATCACTTTTGTATTTAAGATATTTTTCCTAATATTTTATTTACTAGGACCAAGCACAAAAAGACTTATCATCGCTGCTGCAAAAAAATCCCCATACCTCTTTATTAAAAAACAATATATCTTTGATTTATAGGATAAACTGAAAAAGTTTTATTAAATTTTGAATGTTAGTTAAATTTTATTTAATTGTGTTATTGTTAACATATATACGTACGCACACACACATACTCGTACACAAACATAATTATTAGATCTTAGTAAACTTTCATCGTTATAATATATTCTCTAACAATTTATTCCCTTAATTTGTAACTTGCGGAAACCTTTCGGTTTTCGATATGAACTTTTTTCTTTTTGCTATGAGTTTTTTTAAGGTCTTTTTTTTTATTAAACAGATAATTTAAAATATCGTTTACTGAGATGTTTAAAAAAAACTTTAACCACTTTTTAAACATTTTGCTATTAATTAAAAATTTTAAAAACCCCCGACACAAAAGAACCTCTAAAAACAATTAAAATAATATTATTATGTACTTATTGAAATCGTTGTACGTACGTTGACGATGGTGTCTATTTTACGAAGTTAATCATTGAGGACTTTTTTTTTTTTTTTATCGTTGGAAAAATGCGTTTTCGCATCTTCACCCAGGCCAGGAAGGCGATGGCGGGGCGGTATGTGCCGCTCCCGGCGGCATGGAAACGCTGCCATTTTTAAGGCACCCCACTAAAAAACCAACGGCTGCCCACGACGCTACAATGGGACGCCACGGGATCGCTTTCGCACTCACCGTGTTGCCCCGGCGGAACTCCTCCATATAGGGGTACCCCGGGCAACCAGTGTACCCCTACCTCATAGACCTAGTGCAATGGCGAGAGGGGTCGCCCCCCCCTCTCACCTAGGCCTACGGCTGGGAAGGAACGGGCTGAACCCTTCTCCTTCGCAGCCTCTCCCGCTGAAGCTCGATGTGACTATGTTGCCATAGCCACAGCCGGCTCCGTGCTGGGCTCCGCGCTCGAGGGTTTCGCACCAGGTGCTAATCCTCGAACTCGCGGAGCCTTGCACACTCGGCTCCCCAATAGGTGGGTCGGCCTCCTCCGCCTCCTCCTCCATGGCTCGCAACACGGCTTTCGCCTGGGCGAGCCCACTCCCGAGTCCTATGGGCGCACCTCGTCCACGCCTCACACGCAGTTTAGTTGAACAGGTCGGTGTGGTGTCGACCTGTGCAGAGACTCCTGCTCCAGAGCTGTTGTTGCCCCCCCCGTAGTACGAGGGGCAGACGGCAACCGGGGCTGCCGTGAGGGATTGCACAGCGTCGTCGCTGACACCCTCCCGGGGACTTATTTTCGGACCAACTCTTTTCATCTTGTTTTTGCGTTCTCGCCATTACCCAGTCCTTTAGCAAACGCCGAACCACCGGACCGACACAAAACATCTAAAAGGGGACAAAGAGACACGCAGAAGAAAACAACAAAACAGGACAAGACAAAACACAAAAAACAAAAAAAGAAGGTGATTTTTTATAAAGGTTTTCTTCCTCGCAGCCGAACGATCAGAGCAAGCTCCGTCAATCCAGCACTCGTTCCCGCTCAGTGCGGACTTCCGAGATCTTGTGGCCGTGCAATGCTCGCTCCGAAAAGCAAGCAGCCACATTTGCTAGTAGCTGTCCGCGCCGGCCGAAGCCGGTGAAGAACCCCTATCCGCAACCCGGGGGACGCGCCAGATGGCGGCACTAGCGACCGCACAATAGCGAACGCTTCCATTTTAATTTATTCTTTTATTAAAAGGTCCCCTGACGCAACAACCTCTAGTCTTTTTGTATTGGGGGTAATTTAATTTTTTTTTCTGCTTGTTAAAGTTATGTTACCGGTTTTTTTATTGTACTAAATGAACCTACAGATACACAAATTTTCAATCGTTTAAGTATAGTTGTTCTTTAGTAAATAATTTAATAGCGTCAGAAAAAGGTTGTAATAATCCTATAATACCTAATTTATTAGGACCTTTACGAATTTGAATATAACCTAAAACTTTACGTTCTATTAAAGTTAAAAAAGCAACCCCAATTAATACACCAATTACTAAAATAAAACCACCAATAATTAAATTTATATAATCAATTTTTATCACTTACTACTTATATAAATAATTTATACATTTATGATTTCTAAAACCATTACAATTTTCTGCCAAAATAGTTATTATTAATTAATAAAATTCTTTAATATAAAATTATTCTAAATATTTGATCCTTTCGTACTTATAAGTCAAAATATTTTATAAGTCTAAAGATAGAAACCAACCTGGCTTACACCGGTTTGAACTCAGATCATGTAAGATTTTAATATTAATCTATCCTAATAATATAAAGAGGAAAGATTTGTTTGTTTGTTTGAATTTTATTGGGTCCGAAACTACTTGACCGATATAAAAAGTTCTTTTACCATTAGAATCTTACTTTATCTCTGATGAACAAATTTTATCATCATCGTCATCATCGTCATCACTAATATTATAAACAGGAAAGATTTGATTCTTTGTTTGTTAGAATTTGTTTCGTTTGAAGTTTTCGAATTTCGAATTTGAAGTTGGCTTCGAAACTACTGGACCGATTTAAAAAAATATTTTACTTTTAGATTCCTTCATTATCCATTTGATAAACATAGGCTTTATTTAATACAGGAATAAATAAGAAACCGCGTGGAAATTTTTACAATGTAATAAATTATAAATGTATTAAGTAACATGATTCAAGACTTTTTCATATAAGTAAATGCGAATATTAATAAATATAAACATTAAAAGTTAAAATGATTTACAAACACTAAAAACACTGTGATAAAGGGATTTATATTATCACTAGCTGTTGCCTGTGACTATTTATGACTACATAATCAAATCAATCAATCAATCAATCAATCATAAGCCATATAAATATATTTTTTACAGTCTACGTAGACGCAGTCACGCAACACTTATCCCTAATAAAGTACGTTACCTGAGTAAGTAAGTGAAAAACCTTTTGTCCTACATAACAAGGCTTTTTTTCCTATATAGCGCGGGGGAAGCCCCTGGAAACACCTAGTATTGCTTAATAATCTTTCACCCGCACCAATAAAACGTCAATATTTTGGAAACAATTATTTCTATTTCAACTTAACATAGCTAAGAACCATCTCGACAAACATAGCTTTCGATTAAAAAAAACTGCATGAAAATCCGTCTACGCGTTTGGCCGCTTCATAGCCACAGACAGACACACAGACACACAGATACACAGACTTATAACACCCCTCTTTTTAGTTGGGGGTTAAAAATACACAAACTGTAAAAATAAAACTACTTTCTTTTAATAATTCTTTTTTTATAATTTAAAAATCCTCACATATTACATTATGTTATTATATAATGTACCTAACTGATACTAACAAAGAACAATATATTTAAGATAAAAACAGCCCTCAACCCTCAGAAAAGTTAGTAGTACAATTACATGTATTTATGTCTATTTCCCTTTCAGCATATTAACTTAATTGAGGGTATATATATTATACATTCGTGTAATTGAAAAGACAAAGACCACAACATGTGGCCTAATGTAGCGATAGTAACTAGATGTTAGGTAATTGCTTGGCCGTTATTAACCATTGTGTGTGGTAATTTTTAAAGTGTACAACTAGCTCTTATTATAGCTAACAAGTATTTAATTAAGTTTTATCAGTTTTAGGGAGCATTCGTTTTAAGAAATCACCATCATATTATGATGGTAATCGTTGTGGTAGTTTTTCGCTGTAGTATTTGTAGATTTTTATCGATATTGAAAGGACTTTCGCCAGGAAATATGTAAACTTCTTTAGTTATTTTACTGTATAACCAGTTTTTTTTTATTTACATATCCTCTTCTTATTAATTTATTTTCTTAGTAAAAACATTTTAAATAAATTGAACTTTGAATTTAAATCAAATTTTGGTTAATTTGTAAATCTTTGAGTTAATATAGGTAGCTCCAATATGACATCATATGATATAAAATAATTTATAGAACAATAAAGGGAACGTATTTTATGATGTGTTTGTTTTAAATATATTTTATTACATTTTAGGTTTTTTGTAATATTTAAAAAAATACAGAAAACACATTGAACTGCTTGTTTTTTCAATGTTACTCATTTTACATTATTTTTTATAAATATAACTTCCGTCCTTCGCTCATCTTTTCATTAAGTTCATAATATATTTAAAAACTTTACCAATTTTGTCGAGGAGAATCGTCAGAACTTTTCTAATATACACAAAAGGTTTGCAAATATTATAATGTGTTCGGAATCTAATAAAATACAAATAATACTAAAGAAGACTATAAAAAGATAAGATTTAGTCTTGTCCTGCCATTATCTAATATATAACCTATATTTCGTCTAGATTTATAAAATTATAGAGAAAAGTTTATTACATACCCTTACTCCCCCACAATGACTTAATGTGAAATTGTAAGTTGTTCCTTTTATATAGTTCATCAAGTAAGCTTTATATTTTTATAAAATTCCAACAAACATTACAAAAATATTTAGTATAGCTAAATTATAACCAATTACTTTTTATTGTTTGAAAATAGCTATAAACATGTATAGCCATGTTAAGCTTATATTTTTTTAGAGATAAGTATAGAGCATCAGATATATTTATATTTATATATATATACTGTAGTAATAACTAGCTAAGGTATATTATCGCCTTACATCTATGATTTAGCAATTTTGAACTAGTTTAATAACTGTTATTATTCGCTACGATTTGCCTGAAGGAAAGTCAAGACCACTTTACGAACTAAATGCCACGTGACTTAGGCATTAGTCTCCGTTAAGAACATCCGTAAGCGAGTTTGTAAATTTACAGTTTTATTTTGTAGGATGAGGCAGATTTTTAAAGTACCTACAATCTATCTTTCAGTCAGCTTAGTGTTCAATATGTTCTTTATGAAAATTCTTATTTTTTACCATATATGTTTTAGTTAAATGCTAACGTTTAATAGAGTAGGAATCTAGGATATGCCGATCATGTTTTACTAATAGTTTGTAACACCCACATGACACAATATGTAAATAAATAGGTATAAGATATGTATCGATTGGAACTCCACATAGAGACTTTTTCAGTAAATAACAATATCATCTTCTCGACACGGATCTAAATGCTAAAGTAAACATTTGCTTAGATGGTTCCACTAAGTTTGAGAGCACTATAGTATGAACTTTCAAAGAATGTCAACTCATATAGAATGTAACAGTATCTTGTTGACCGAGTATTGGGCAAATTAAAAACCTTTCTGTGTTATTAAAATGAGTTTTATTTTCTAAAGCGTCACTTAATAATGCTTCAATGCTAATGTTAATACAAAATTATTTTATTGTATTATACTGAAATTATTATAAATATTAAGTATTGATAATCATTCTAAAAGCAAAGTTCTTATTTTTGCTTCCTCTAGATTGAATTTTATTTTCTTACTCTATCATTTTGCATTCTTTCCTTGTATCTACCACATCATTATTTCCAGTTCTTTATATAGATTATTTATCTATTATTCCATTCAGTGTATAGTATAGTATATAGGTATTAAGTTTTAAAATTCTTATTCAATATATATTGAAAAAGAGAAGTATAATATTAAATATATGTTTTCGTTGTCAAAAATAATAGCTTTATAATATTTTGAAACTAGATTGTAAAGTTACGAATAATATAAATATACAACATTAAGAGCCCGACGTTGGGGAATCTAGTAATAAGATTTTATAAAAAACAAATGGTAAAATAATTACATTGTCAACGTAAAGTGAGAGCCCTCGAAAGTGTCCTTCGGATAAAAAACAGAATCAGAACTGTATACGCCTGCCCACTGTGTTAGCAATAATAGAAAAAAAAACGTGCAGGTGCTTATAACCATTATGTATTTATGTGTATATACATTAACTAATATAAATATTTGAATGAGGTTAATATTAAATAAATCATTACACAAGAATACAAAGAAAAAGCAATAAAGACAAATATTATTTTAGATAAGAACAGAAAAAAAATACTATACATTACTATATAATATATAATGTACATATTTTTCTATTTTAGTATTTTAATATAAGCAATCATATTATTAATCATAAGAGTTTCTTGACATTCTAGACTTGTATATATATAAAATACAACTTGAACTGATTGACGTGTTTAAGTATGTGTCTAGAAAATTAATATAACAATTTTTTTTACTAGAGTGACCCTACTACTGCATTTAGATATAAATATTATAATTATAATGCTTGTTTTATTAAGAAAAATAGTTTATAAGATATTTTTTATTAGATTGATTTTTTAATTACTAATGTAATAATAAACATAATAATAATATTAGGGATAATTAGTCTCAGTTTTCTTCTTTTACGGATTTTTCAAATATTATAATCAAAAACTGACAGTACCTACTATAATCAAAAATGTAGTTGATCGTACATCAGTCGGAATCCTAAGGCTAAAGAGTATTTCTATTTTTACTAAAGTGATTTTTCAAATCCAACTTAAAGGAATTTTACAAATCCGCCTCTTAGAATTTGAAAAATTCCATTTGTATTTGATAGCTAATTAATGGATAGCATCCAAATGGTGGTACCATTATAATTAGTATTAAATGAGTTTTCATTTCATCCAAATTACACCATTATAATTAGTATTAAACCTTTCGCAATCTAAAGTTAGTTAAAAAATGGAAAAATAATTTATAATTATTATTAGTTGGTTACTAATAACAAACTTTGGCCTTCCTAAAAGCCAAAATCTAAAACATTTATGACACAGAAATAGTATGCTAGTAAGATAAGCTATATTTATTTTCATATAAAAACACAAAGTCTTACACTAACGTTAGTCTCAAGCTATCATTGAAATCGGAAGAACGTAAATTATTTCTTATATTAATAATTTTTTTATATAATTTAAGGCCAGCTGTCATGATTAAGGAGGTTCGTAATTTTTTTTTTAATTCTATTAGATTAATGGTTTTTTCGAATGGTTGCACTTTTATCTATTTTATAATTATAATTTTAGCAGTATATTTAAATTTTAATTTCAAAATATAAAAATTTGCTAAATTTAATGTAACAGAAAAGTATTTATTGTTATTTATGAATGGAGAATTGATCGTATAATAATCTCAGTACAACGAAATAGTTTTGAAGTATTTCAGGTGGCGTGGCAAATGACTCGCATAAAACTGTGAGAACTTACGAAATTCCTTACTTTCGAGAACATTCCACTAACAACCTCTTCAAACTCAAACTTTTCACAGTTCAACTTGCTTATAGACGCATTCAACCTGTTTCTGAAAAATTTAATTGTCATTAATAACATATGCATATTTCTCTTCTAAAAGTTATCAAATTATCTTTAACAAATAATTAGGCATACTTGAATTTTTCAAATAAATAAAAAATTTCACGGTCAGTCTTGGTACCCGGGGAGAAGAAAATGCTTTTGCTGCCTGCAATTCATAAATCTTTATAAAAAGACTTAAAACTAACACAGCCACTAAGAGAAATCAGAAAGTATGTCGAGATTTGGGGTATTTTTTTTTAGTTTTTTCCCTATGCAGGGGAAATGAGGCCCCACCAAGAAAAACAGACATCAGATTCGGACTCAGGGGCCTAAAATACACAATTCCCAAAAACTTGCCAAAAAAGAGTTACCCCCTTTGTACCGTACAACCCAAACTTCTCTAAAACATCGAACATGTATTGAAAGTCCTTTTCCGGGCCAGCCTAAAATGATTTCATTGAAAAAAGAGATAGAAATAGAATAAAGAAAAAAACTAAGAAAAAATATTAAAATAATAGATACTTTATGAGATTAGTACAACTAACGTTCTGACGATGATGGGACTTCTGACATTAAAATATTAAATTGATGGATTATGGTTACAACTGTCTAATAAGCCAATTGGAGCAAGAAAATGCTAGTCGTCCAATAGGGGGACTACTCGAATAAACCCGTATTTTAATCTTTTGTCTCATTAACTATTAAAAATAAAATACTATAATGAAATCTCTCTTTTATATCTATCTTATATCTCTTTCATATCTAAATAACTTAAATGTAAAATTACGTTAGTATAAGTTAATTCCACAATTAACAAAAGAAATATAAACATTAAGTTTTATTAAATTACCTTTAACTAAATTTAGCAGAATGCTTTAAAACGTTTGGTACATGCAATATATTTTAATTACAACATTTAAATTATTTCAATTCCATTTCTATTCATAGGAAGTGAACTGTAAAAAATACTAATTTGAATTTTCCTAAACTGAATTTTATTTTATTTTTATGCACTGATAAAAAATGACTGTGTATAGTTCCAGTGCTCACTGTAGTGCTACTTTCAATTAACAGAGAGATATACTAAATGCAATGAAAAATTCAACTATCAAAATTTCATAACCTATACAAAAAAATGGATTGAAAAGGTTTTTAGGATCTATTTTACTTGATAGAAACAAACAAAATAAGTACAAAATATTTTATACATAATCCATATTACATACAATGATCAAGCTTTTTCTCTAACATTATTATATCAGCCGCCCTTGAGAATTTTGTATGCTAAAAAAAATATGACTAAAAAGAAAATGAATCGTAATTCATATTATTTTAAATAACCTATTTCCTTAGATTTCTGGTGAAAATGGTAACACTTTCCAATTGAGTTGTCAGAATAGAAGGGAGAGGGGGATAGGGAGAAAAGAGGGGTCGAAGCCCTATCCCCTGACACCATTTTTATTGTGAGAAAATGTTTAGTTTTGGAGATATTTCGATTTGAAGTTTCGTAAAAACTAACCTAAAATGTAAGTAATTAAGACTTCTGTGACGTCTCTGGCGCTTCAGGATGGCCAGCCCCTTCACCCTTGCGTAACACTGAACTGAAACCCAAGCTCGCCTTCGCCACTCCGCTTGTTGGTCGCCTTCGGCGACCAGCCTCAGTAGCTACGGCTCGATTGGGTTTCAACTCAGTGTTACGGCGGGTGGGGGCTGCCCTCCTTCCGCGCCTCCGGATTTACAAAAACACTCTAGGGGTAGGACAGACAAGACAACGTGGAGTCGGGGTTAACAGAGTCAGTTTTGACAAAAAAAGTAATATAAAAAGTTAAATTAAAATGAAAAATTGATAATATCATATAAATAATTGAGAAACATATTGCATAGATGTGAAGTGTTCTTGTGTTAAACATTGTGTTTTTGTGCTAATATTGGTGAAAACACGGTAAGTTTATTTCACACAAAAAAACATATAAAAAAGAAACTACGCATTTTCTCAGGCTGGGAATAGTATTAAAAGAAAGGGGAGACCAACCCCTTTCAAATGAAAACTCTTACAACTCAAATGGAAAGGCTAGCCGTGAAAATAATATGTAAATCAAAACGTATTTTTCAACGATAAACGAGGTTTTTAACAGTAATAAAAATTACCCATAACTCAAACTGAAAATTATATTTTAATAAATATGGGAAGAAAAAGAAACCAAAACGGGCCGAGATTGGAACACGCGTTCTCTGGGTAACGGTCCCGACGTTCTACTAATTGAGCTTTCGTATGATTCAATGAATTAAGCATATATTCTACATTATTCAACGAAGGAACTATATTGGTTATAGTGTGATTTAATAAATAATAATTCTATGATACGGGGGTACAGCTTTATATGGATAAGACAGAAAAATAAAATAAAAGGTTGTATTTTTTTTTTGTTATTTTAAGTTTATTTTGGGCAATGGAGAGAGGTATTTGAACAAAGCTTATAAGGATGGAAGTACAATTACTTAGATTTTTTTTGTATTTTTTGTTAGTGCATTATAAAATATTATGAAAGTACTGTAATGTCGCAATCTAATATCAAAATTTGTATAGTATCAGGTGGTCTGAGCCAAGTTAAAAAGTTAGGTAGTAGTTTTCAACTTAGGTCACCTGTGAAGTACTTACTTCTCTTTTTTATACTGAAGGTTTATCAAAACCATATAAAAATATATGTGCATTTTAAAAGTAACTGACATAACATGTATATTCTGTAATCGTCTCTTTATTTGTTTTTTATAAATTTATTCTCCTCGCAACATAAATTACTTAAAGGACTTGATATGGCTTTTCACTGTTGAGATTTCTCTCAAAATAGAGAGGATAAATTGACATAACATGTATATTCTGTAATCGTCTCTTTATTTGTTTTTTATAAATTTATTCTCCTCGCAACATAAATTACTTAAAGGACTTGATATGGCTTTTCACTGTTGAGATTTCTCTCAAAATAGAGAGGATAAATTAAATTAGGTTCGTGCTATATTAACAATAAAACAAAAAAAGTTTTGTATCTTTTATACCTTATAATTTGGGTAGTAAAGGAAAAAGTTGAGGAAGGCCTTATAAAATTCAGCAAATTTAAAATGAGATTTAATAATTAACAAATGACTAATAAAATATAAAACGCATCTTATATTTTTTGATAAATAAACTCTGAACATTTTATGGGCAGCTGTTATTGGAGCTTTTGTGATGTATGTAGGACATTTAGTAATTAGAAATGGATGAAAAATTTGCATCTTTAACATTAGTCACCTGTAAACTTTTAATTACAACGAATGAAACTAAAGTACTACAATAATACAAATAAACATTAAAAGTACAATAATACAAATAGACATAAAATGTTAACATACGTAGACAAGGCAAGTGTATGATTAATGAAAAATGTTTTAATATAAGTATCTAATCAGGAAAATCTTATAAAAAGTTATAAACATGTACAAAACATTTTGAATCGTTCCTGAAGAGCAATTAATTTTAATTACAACATTTAAATATTTTAATTATAAAACATAGAAAAATTTATTATTCCAAAATTTGGTCTTCCCTGTTGCTAGTCTTTAAATGTATTCCATTGTACTGGTTAGTTTCGATAAAGGACAATTTGTGATAAATTGTATTCATTGAGATATTTTATTTAAACGTGTTCAGTCATGAACACGTATTTATCTTTAAAAAAATCCGTAAAACAGTTCTCTGTAAATCGTTAGCTTTTAGTGTTAACGCTTGTACTATGTTAAATACTCGAAAAGTACTCGTATCACAGAAAATAAAAAATAGAACCATCGCATAGGTGTTTTTCAATTGCCTTCAGTAGCATTTCATAGCTTTTGAGTTTGTGTTAATGCAAAATAATCATAAAACATTGATATGTTTTATGATTAAATATAAATATATTCTGATGAATATATTTATATTTGCTGCTATAATGGACTTAAATAATATGCTTCAATAAATAACATTAAATTTAACATAATTGTTAAACAAAAAAAACGTTACAAATACAGATTGACTTGTAATCAAAAACTATCCTTAAACGATTTGAAAGATTTTAAAATCAATTCTAACAAATCTACAAATGTATATACAGCTATCTCATTCATGTACTATACTTCAAAAAAGAGTAAAATAATAACAATGTTCCGTGATAAATACAAACAACCGGCCAAGTGCGAATCGGACTCGCACACGAAGGGTTCTTGGCCATTACATATAAAAAACGGCAAAACAAACACACTTGTTGTTTAGGCTTCACCCTAAAATATTCATTTTAATTTCGTTTAAATATTTGTTTTTAAAGTGAATATATGACTTAATATTCTGTGATTATCTCAAGCGTCTACCTGTTCCCGTTAATAAAATCGTGTTAGAAAATAATATTTCCACTTTGTTGTTTCCATACAATAAAATAACATTAATTATAATATTAATTATTATTATTTTTCTAGGTAACTGTGAAACTAAATGTTTTGTTTCGTTATTAATATCAAATAAAACCAAAACGTTACATATATTTATAACCGATTACTACATATATTAGTAATTACTAAAATTTCATAAAAATTCTATATTGTCTTTGACCACTTTACCACTTACCGGATGGTACGTGGTAACATCCGATAATAATTGGATAACATCAGCATCATGAAACTTTCAAAAAATATATATATTGTGTGTTTTTTCTAACGTCTAACAATTTTATTTACTTAGTTATTTACAGCAACTAAAAGATTGAAACCGTGTTTTTGGAATTTATTATTCACAAATTTTACTACCTACCTGAAATTAAATAATCAATTATTAAAGTTATAATTAAAAAAAAAAAAGGTTTATAAAGAAATCTTGTTTGTGTATTTTTAATAACAACAAGTTAGTTATTAAACATTAAAAAATAGTTAAAGCTGAAGTTGTAAATAAACTGACTTTAAACATATAAAAATGTATTATGAACTTAAAAAATCATCCAGAGGATAAAAAGTAAATCATTACCTCTCATTTGTATTTTTCGTTACTTTATAAATTGTATAAAAATATGCTGAGTGAGTTTAATTTATAACGTCCAGCGTTTGTGATGTTAATTATTTTTCTATACCTAGATATTTTCACATTCTAAATATAAAAAAAAATCTTAAATCCTAAAATATCTGTTTTGCATATATTATAGCTGT
The DNA here is from genome assembly GCA_959347405.1 of Napeogenes sylphis. NCBI lineage: Eukaryota > Metazoa > Arthropoda > Insecta > Lepidoptera > Nymphalidae > Napeogenes > Napeogenes sylphis. The sequence goes on along the minus strand of OY365780.1, from coordinate 29,313,238 downwards.
AATAATTATGACGACATATGAAAAGAGGTTCATAAAATATGGAAAAAGGTTTTTTAATAAAATTTAATCCGTAGCTTATCCTAATATAATCCCTAAATTATTCAGAACCTTGGTAAAAAAACAGATTTATTACCTTTATTTACATCAGACACCCCAGTGTGTAACCACTGAACCCATGATTTTAAAATGGTTAATGTTCGTCTCGTATAATCTCGTATAATCTCGTATAATCTCGTATAGCCTTGGTATAATCGATAAATATTGTAAAGTTTACTTTTGTTTTTGTTAAATCTCAATTTCTCTTTCTTTTTATGTTAAAAGGAAAAAAACTGGAAAACATTTAAATATGAATAAGTAAGATATCATCACCTGTCCTTATCCCAAATATTCAGTGCATTAATAAGACTTAGCTCGTGATAAAATGGGAAAATAAAAATCTCGTAGATATGTGCTAACATATCAAGTACGAATTTGATTCCTCTTCGTGGATATTTAATAAAACTTACATCATGAGAAGGTTTAGAGTCCATATTATAGTAATGCCTATAATATGGACTCTAAATCTTCTTATTTAATATATGGAACAACATATTATAGTTAAACTCTACTCATTTATATATTTATAGCAAAATAATTTAAGAAGAAGTTCTGTTACCAAATAATAAAAACTTTCTGCCTTCCCTTCATTCTAGACCTTTTTTTAAAATCTAGTACAATGAATAAAACTTGTATCTAGCAATAAAATGTGCTAAATCAGCAAAGTTAAAAAATTTCAGAGAAATTACGAATAAATTATCAAATTATCTCAAATATTGTCTTACACATGTTTATCCATATATTATTATAACAAGAAGTAAGATAAAATATTTTGTACAGTGTAAATAACATGACGAAAGAAAAAGAAAAGGAAAAAAAAAGAAAAGCTATTATGACTTCGTTGTTTGGAACCAAATATTTCAATATATGAAACGAGGAAACTTCCCGACCGTGACCGATAACAATTTTTGTGACCGCTAAAACCTTTCTTGACACACACAAACAAAACACTTAAATAAAATACATAATTTTTATCAATATGGACCTCCCTATGTATGCATGCTAAAATGCCTTTACTTATTCTTATATATACTTATTCAGACATATTCAGAGTTTTAATTGAGTAATTAAAAGTTCAAAAAAGGGTCTAGAGTCACAAAATAGTTTGTGTCTGTGAGCTACACATTCGAATGGTTACACATATATATATATATATATATATATATATATATATATATATATATATATATATATATATATATATATATATATATATGTTCAGGCACTTTACTTAAGTCAAACGTACATATCTTAAGTCATTATACTATAGTCAGAATACAATGTCGTATATAAATAAAAAGAAATCAAATTGTATGTTACAAATAATTGTATAGATAAATGCATACAATTTTCTCCCATTTCTTACTTGTGACTTGAGGATTATTATAATACCGTATCAGAGATCACCATTAATAATAATTATTGTTTAATTTCCATAATTAATTAGTAATTTTATTACATCTACCTTTTATCAAAAAATATCTACAGTATTTTCATAGACAGTTTTGCATTTGCAGCGCTTTATCCAATTAATGGGGAAGCAAATAGAAAACTAGGTTACTAGTGCCTTTGAATGTTACCGGTAAATATTAACCTAATGTTGGTTTCATAATTCCTTTTACATTTCCAATTCCAAATTTATCTTCTGATAAAGCTAGCTGAAACAGACATCCATACTGTAGTGTTTGTATCTATGAAATAGGTATAATACATCAAGTACACGGTGATGGCGCCACCGTCAATAGAGGGTGAAATGGCTGTAAATAGCGGTGAGTGCTAGGGTGAACGTGAGCCAGTGATAATTTATAATATAACAATAAAGTAAATACTACACATACCAATTAATTTCTTCATCGCGTTTTTATGTAGAACACGGAAGATATAAGTAAACTGAACGACAGACTTCATTATCGCTAAGCAAGATAGACGTAAAAGAGGGTTTAAAGAAGTAAACAAAATAATATGCTGAAATAAAAAAGTAATGAAGAAGTATTTATACATGCCTTATTGATAATATAAAAATATAAGTACAACAAAATAGTCATTAATATTAAACTCACTTAGTAATTCTTTTGCTATTTAAATATTCACTTATAGATATGCAACAAGTAAATTCTTACAGGAACTTATTACAAACAGTTTAACATAATATTAAGTATATGAATTATATTACTACAGCTACTCCTACTATGAATATGACCTTATATCCCAAATTAATGTTAATATATTGTTTTAAAGATATTAAATAATTTGAATATATTTAAAATATTCTTAAATGAGAGTTAGACTTGAGATGATGTTCAGCGCAATCTCGATAAAAAAAAAATATACGAGAAAAACAAATAAAAAAGTATATATATATATATATATATATGTCGGAGCGAGTCAATTCAATAGAATTGATTATTATTAGAACATACCAGAATATTATTTTATTTGTTTAAAGTCCAATTGCTTTCAAACCTCTTTATTTGTTCTGTTTCATTATTTTACAATTTAAGAAAAGATTATAAGTTTATTAAAAAGTATTTTCAAAACGACCAATCAGAGCAGAGAACGTGCCTCGAGCGGGGTCGATGTGCCATCTTTATAAGAGAGATGCGGACGACGCTGGGCGTCTTTTGGGTTTCCGATACGTTTGGAAGTGGTCAGATATTGACGGAGTGGTTGATTTGGATTATTATAAAATAAAAGACGATACCAAGATCGGTGCCCCGAACCCGCTGCTCGGTTCAAAATTAAATGTGAACAATACTATTTGTTAAATAAAGGTCTAACATTGTGATCTTGTCTTTTGTGCTTACACTTTATCCCAATGACGCCCACAAAAACTGCTACAAAAGATGCTTCTCCGACATATATATATATATATATATATATATATATGTCGTAGATCACGATAATTTAACGATAATTAGTAACTCAATTGATATCATAGTAACAGTGGGGTGTGAACATCGTGACGTAACGGGTCACGTGACCGGAATCGTTTGGAGGGGCACCGGAGACATTTTAAAGATTGGGGAGCTTTGAGTCGAGGAGGAATTGATCAGTGAGAGCCTTACAGTTCGGACCCCCGAACGGGATCGGTAGTTCACGCAACTCTGATAATTGTATACCTACTAAGTAATTTGTGAGAATTGATTACCTACATTTAATACAAGAATTGTCATATTGTGTGTGTGGTTAAATTGCCTGAGACCTACGCCTCGGATCCTGTACCAGAATATTCCATCAAGAACGAGCAAGTCACTCATATGCATCTAGATCCGAAATCAGAAGTGGGATTCACTCGGGCATCAAAACCACAAACTACCCGCGAGATAAGTTTATTGAAACTACAAATGACGTCAAGCAAGAAATGAAGTGATTTTATTATTTGAAACGCACACTACAAAATAATAACAAAGTAGTTCCAGAATCAATCAATCAATAGTTGATAATCAATGGTTGTAAATCAATCAATCAATCAAGTTAAATTTATGTTATCTCAAATCTTAAAAATTGAGATCTACCCACATTTCAAGAAAATCGAGTGAAAATACCTATTTAATCGCTTATGCAAGTCGTTTATTAGATTAATTGACAAAGCGTTGGAAGAATTCTACGAAAGAAGGAATCGTTGCTAATGAAGAAAGAAAAGAAATGAGAAATTATGGCGGTGACTACGCGGTGCGAATGGCGGTAATGGCGCGGCGCGGATGGCGGTGATGGTGCGGGGCGATGGCGGTGACGGCGCGGCGCGGCTTGCGGTGACGGCGCGGCGCGGCTGGCGGTGACGGCACTGCGCGGCTGGCGATGACGGCACTGCGCGGCTGGCGGTGACGGCGCGGCGTGGCTTGCGGTGACGGTGCGGCGCGGCTGGCGGTGACGGCGCGGCGCGGCTGGCGGTGACGGCACTGCGGGGACGGTGGTGACGACGCAGCGCTGATGGCGCTGATGGTGCTGATGTTGCTGATGGTCGTGATGGCGGTCGTGGCGATGGCAGCTATGGCAGCGGTACTGGTAAAGTACGGTGCGAGCAACGCGTTGAGGTCTGAGCAATTTATCCACCATCGGATACGTCACAGCATAAAGGTGAATTCGTTTCGATTTACTTCCAATTTTTGGGGCTAAATACTTGCTAGTTAAAGAAAATTAAGCTATCAAATATAGTGGTAAGCACTTCATTATTGTTATTGCGATGACTGGTACTGAGATTAGCGATCAAACCCATCCTGTTTTGTTAAATTTTACTGAAAATTATTTTACTTTAACTTAACGTCCCTTTGCTACGTGTGATAAGATAACTAATTTTGAGTGCTACGGATGTTTCATTTCTTTGTTTTAAATTCGGTTAACAATGGTTACGCGATAGCTCTAAAGATTCGACCTGTAAAAACAAAAAAAAAATAATTGTAATTCGATTTTTGGAATATTTTATTTCTTGTCTACCTACATGTGTAGTAATCATGGGCAAATTTACAATTATTAATTAGTCGTATATTGCAAATGCGTATTATTGCGGATCAAGGCCCGTAAATGCTGTAAAATGAAGCGGTTAGTTAATTTAGCAAAAGTAAGAACTTATTAATTACGTCTTGTAAATGTTTTCCGCAACAGAGACCAGAAATATTCGATCGGGGCAAGATGCCATAGATGAAGATCAACTCACGATAGATTGTACAATGACCAGGGTTGCAAAAGTTTCATTTTTAGAGCTTATGATAGAAAAAGTTAAAAAACCTTTGTTTTTGATATATAGCGATGCCAGAGGGTTAAGTACCACTTGAAATAGAGCTTGTAGTAAAAGCGATTGAGTAAAAGTGATAGTAGTGAATCTTAGTTCAATTGGGAGTCCGTGGGACTCGGAATTAAAAGCAATGCCATGAAACAAACAGGAGGTTTGTTGGAAGGGCTTAGTGAAAAGCCATATGTGACGAATAAGATTCATGCTTTGTGTTTTATGATGTTTTTAGAATACATTTTTGGTTTAAAATGTAATGAAAAGTGGTGCTTAGTTGCTTTAGGCTTTAGTTGAGTGGGCATATTTTCAATAATGATGTTCAACTTTATTATAACTGCTTTTTCCTTTTTCAATAAGTTGTAAAGGCACAGGTGCAACAGGGGTTCGAGTAGTTTCGATACAGTACCAGCGGCAGGCAGTCACAGAGAATGAAGGTTTGAAGTGGTCACGTAAGCTACCTTAACGGTACTATAGGACTTTGGTGAGTCATTTTCATATTGTTTTGATTCTTGTGCTGAGAGTTCTCTGATCACAGAATGTGTAGCTAACAATTTTTGTGTAACGTTTAAATAATTCAGTAATTCTAACCGGCAACGACCATAGTGTCCAGAGTACGTTATAGATCTTATCAGAGGTTATGATTAATTATTTTCTATTAGAAAGTCTATTTCAAATCATTCCGATCACAAGGTCCCTCAGGAACTAAATGTTTTAGTTGAGCAAAGTGATATTGAATTCACTGCAGATAATAGCTTGCCTACTCATACTTGTTGACCGCACCTCACGTGTGGTGTAACACGTGTAGGCGATGGGTCTGTTTTGGGTTTTACATGACCGAAGGACTGGTTCATGGTAGTTGTTTGTATATGATCGATGGACTGTATCATATAGCAAAAGTATTGAGTTGAGCTGAGTTGAGTACGCAAGTCTGGTAAAATCATGATTGATTTTGTAAAGTAAAGTGATGGATCTAATGATCAGAGTAGTTTTTAACCGTTGTAAATAAGGTGTAGTGCACACCTTGTGTTAAGAGTGTATATAGAGTAAAAACCTGAGACGTTACATTCACTGGTTTTATTGGCAGAATAGCCGAGCAAGTTATCCTTGGAGTTATTTGTTTTATTTCAGACCTTACACCCGAGGACAACCACGAATCCAAGAGCTACTCGATGGAAGTGGCGTGGTTATCGTCACTCGATGGAGGTGGCGTGGTTATCGTCACTCGATGGAGGTGGCGTGGTTATCGTCACTCGATGGAGGTGGCGTGGTTATCGTCACTCGATGGAGGTGGCGTGGTGGTAATCGTCACTCGATGGAGGTGGCATGGTTATCGTCACTCGATGCAGGTGGTATGGTTATCGTCACTCGATGGAGGTGGCAAGGTTATCGTCACTCGATGGAGGTGGCAAGGTTATCGTCACTCGATGGAGGTGGCAAGGTTATCGTCACTCGATGGAGGTGGCAAGGTTATCGTCACTCGATGGAGGTGGCAAGGTTATCGTCACTCGATGGAGGTGGCAAGGTTATCGTCACTCTATGGAGGTAGCATAGTTATTGTCAGTTGAAGGTGGTGGTATAAACTACTACCACTCGATATAGGTGATAGTAACAACACAGTGTGATAGTCGATATTTTGGAGTAGAAGTAGCTTTGACAATAAGTTATAAAGATTCAGTGGTATAATGTGTTGATACCAACCAGTAGGTAGGCTGAGCTTTGCTTACAACCAAAAGTTGTTGGTTGATGCTTATAAAGTTGTTTAAAACAATCTTGTTGGTTACTACTGAAACTGTAGTTGGTCAGGAAGGCCGAGCGAAGTGACATTTAAAGTTGTATATTGTTTGAATTTCAGATACGTGCACACGAGGGCGTGTGACTTGTCAGAATGGCCGTGTCGTAGATCACGATAATTTAACGATAATTAGTAACTCAATTGATATCATAGTAACAGTGGGGTGTGAACATCGTGACGTAACGGGTCACGTGACCGGAATCGTTTGGAGGGGCACCGGAGACATTTTAAAGATTGGGGAGCTTTGAGTCGAGGAGGAATTGATCAGTGAGAGCCTTACAGTTCGGACCCCCGAACGGGATCGGTAGTTCACGCAACTCTGATAATTGTATACCTACTAAGTAATTTGTGAGAATTGATTACCTACATTTAATACAAGAATTGTCATATTGTGTGTGTGGTTAAATTGCCTGAGACCTACGCCTCGGATCCTGTACCAGAATATTCCATCAAGAACGAGCAAGTCACTCATATGCATCTAGATCCGAAATATATATATATATATATATATATATATATACTTGTATTATATAAAAAAAACTGATTAACTGACCGAACCGATAGTCAGAGAGAAAGAAAAAAGTATTTCAGAGGACGGTTGTTTCTCCGCTTCATATTATACAAACTTCAACGTTTGTAGCGAATACTGTTTTAAAAAACGACTAACATCTTGTTATTTAGTAATTAGTTTCTCATATATTTTTGAATATTGTTTGAAAATATCTATAAACATGTATAGCCATGTTAAGCTTATTTAAATTTATATAAATATAGAATAAACCAACACGGGCAAGGATTCGAACCCGCGACTATTGGGAAACCGTCCCGTCGCTCTACCAACTGAGCTACCGTATCGCTGTCCGTCTTGGTGAATTAAGCTTTCTATATGTGATCGTCTTTATCGGGACGGTGGTGACATCTATTAGGTTTCTTTCGAAAATCCTAACCAATGTTTCTAACTTTGCAGTGTAGATAAACATTGAAAAGATGCCACTACCGAAATTAATATTTGAAAATATCTATAATCATGTATAGCCATATTAAGCTTATTTAATATTTGTAAGTAATTGATCATTTAAATTTATTGTCGACTACTTCCTTTTACTAATAACTAAATCAAAATGAATACAAACAAGTATATTACAACCGCATTTTAGAACAAATGATATATTTAAATTATAATATATATCTGTGTGATAGCTGATAAAAAGGAACAATTAAAACAAAAATAAGGTAATTAAAAAGAAACATTAAAAACTTTTTCTTTTACCTTTTTTAAGAGATAAATGGGTTTCAATTATTGTTATGTTGAAAATAATCAGTCATATTAATTGTTTTATATGGTAATTATTGTAAGCACTGAAATTCTCTACGAAATACAATATTTGCCATAATGTGAAATTCCAATAAACTGCCATACCCTATTAAACGCTCGTGATTCATATTTCTGAACATAAATTCATGATTTCTTCAGAAAAACTTTTCAAATTTCAAGTTGCATAATTCATAACCGTTAAGTAAGTTAAGTAACTATTCGTTGACCGGACCATTTAATATGGAAATGTCAATTTGTTTTCTCACAACTATAATAATATATAAAAAAACAAAATAGTTTATACTTGAATTCTGTAAAAAACTTTAATAAATTATTACAAAATACATTTTATTAAAAAGTATTAATTTTATACATATCTAAAATATGTTAACTAAATGTTGTATGAAATGTTGTTCTATTCATTAGAAGACTGTTAAATAACAATTATTAAATTCTTCCAAACATATTTCCTATAAACAGACTGCATAAATGAGATTGAACTAATACTATTGGACTACTTTATGAATCTAACAAAAGAAGATCTTTTTTTATCCTTATTTCGATCTTATTGTTGAACTAGGGGTCGCCCGCGACTTCATCCGCGTGGTTTTTAGTATTGCTGCCGAGTTCCATACAAAATTGATATTTAAAACCCTTAAGGGTGGAATTTAAAAATCTTTTCTTAGTACACCACTACGTAGAAAAACAAATGTATCCTCCAATTTTACTATCTCTACGACCTGCGACTTAGACTGTATGCTATAACTAAGTCAGTCATAACCTATTTGATTATATTAGATTTGCAGCATTTTTCATTGCTTCTTAACTTTTATTAGTCACAGCGAGATGACATATACCCTATAGCTTTCCTCAATAAACGGACTATGTAACACAAAAAGAATTTTTCAATTCGGACCAGTAGTCCCAGAGATTAGTGCGTTCAAACAAACAAACTCTTCAGCTTTATTATATTAGTATAGATTAAGAATTAAAATATAAATGAAGAAAGTTAAACAAATATTGAATTAGAAGAGGGCTTAAGTTTAAGCTCTCCTCTAATTTAATATAATGTATTGGAAAACTTGCTCAAATACTAAACAAAGATTCGATGTGGATCCAATATTTAGCTGCTTCCATAATTGCTATTAATAAAGTAGGAGATAGTAAGAAAGACAGCGTAAGTCCTTTTGAATGGCAGCAATAGTAAGGCTCAACTTGTGATAGAACGGAGAACATAAAATTCTAATAAAACGAATGTCATGATCGAGAACGCAATTCATTTCCCCCTAGAATATTTTTCAAAAGAAATATGTCTATTTTATTGTCTACCTCTATGTTTGAATACATGGTATTATGTAAGTGTTTATATATTCAACAAATCAGGATATACTAATGTACTCTACACTTTCCAAACTTGCTCGATTTTCTTTTGCTGTTTGTTTAGGAGAATCCAAATTCAGGTATATTCAACTCTCTGATAGTCTCGGTGGGCGTCTTAGTTTTAAGCTTCCTTAATATGATTTAAGATTTGTAGACAACAAAATTGATTTATACAACACGGTAACTAGTACTTATTTAATGTAAATTGATTGAAAGGATTTGAACTCGCGACCTCTAGGGTATCCTCAGAGTTTTACCTTTACCAACAGAGATAACATATGTCAATAATATTTTTTATTTATACAACAAATCAAATATTTATTATATGTTCTGGATGACTTAATAAATATTCTAAAAATAAATTATTATAATATGTTATTAATTACAACTTGATCTCAATAGATGTTTAAGATTTATTTTTAGAAACCAAGTCTAATACTATAACCGAATTGGTCTGTGAGAAGTTTAAATTTGAAGAGGTTGTTCTCGTGAAATATTCTCGTAAAGGAATTTCGTAACTTCTTGGTGTTAAGATTAAGAAGTATTTCAAGTGCCACTGGAAAGACTTGTTAACTATTTTATTGTATTGAGATTATTATATGATCAATTCTGTATTTATACATAACAATAAAAACTTCTTTGGTACATTAAACTAAGCTAAGTTTTAAAATTACTTTAGTTTAATTCTTTGAAACCTAATTTACGACTATCTGGCGTAGTGGTATCAAAACCTGGCTTTTAATTTACTTGTATTTTCTGTGTGCTATCTATAAATTAATACACGATGAAGAAGTATTAATATGAAATAAATTCACTAATATAGTTTCTAAAATACTTGTTACTAACAGACTTTTTGAGCATGTTATCTCAAATTTCAATGATTAATCTGACAAATACAGACTTAATGTGAAAACTGCACGGGTGACGTGTCCGTGGATAAAAATTCAATAAAAAATAATAAAATAAAATAATAATCAATTTATATGATACGGATGTCTGCATCAGACAGCAATAAAAAAAAGATAGCTCTGAAATTAGAAATGTAAAAGTAATTATGAAACTAAAATTAGGTTAATATTTACCGGAAACATTCAGAGGCTCGAATAACCTAGTTTTCTTTTTGCTTACCCTTTAATTGGATGAAGCACTACAAATTAAAACTTTCTATGAAAATATATTTTTGTAGATCACATCTAATATTTGGAAGAAAATTGTATGTATTAATATATTATATGTAAATATAGCAAATATTCCATTTTGTATATACGACATATGTTTCAAATATTTGTCCTGTTTAGTTGTATTTCTTAAATTCAGTAAATGGTTGGTATGCATTTTTAAAACAATGCATGAGGTGAAATATTACTTTCTAAGTATTAAAGTTATGGCATCCTACCTTTTCTTCCCATTTTCATACTTTATCGTCATTTTATTTACACATTATATATTTTTTATCTTATTTTTTATATAAAATATGTATAAACATATGTAAGACAAAAATATAATTTTTTTTTTATTCATACTTATTTTCACCAAAAATTTATAACTCTATTGCATTAGCAATTTATATTGGTAGATAGACATTTTATACTTTGTATAAAATTTCAGATAAAGATCTAAAATGCAAGATAGACAAAAGGTGCCTGTTATTTGGTAACATTACATTTTCTTAAATTATTTTGTATTAATATATTTAACTTTAATATCTGCACCCTATTTTAAATAAATAGGTTTAGACTCCATGTTACAGTAATGTGGTCACCGGTTTTTTTGTAAATATCCACTAGAGGGATAAATTGCGTACTGGTTTATTAAAGCACATTTATTCTGAGTCTGAACTGAGTCACTCAAAAGAACTTTAGCTCCTTAGAATACTTTTTCGTATCATAATTTAATTATTAATTATATGATTACTATTTTATTTGCGAAATCAAACAATGAGAAGATAAAAAGTATATAAAATTAAAAATAAAGGTATATATATAACCCAATCAGCATAAAAGAGTAGATATTTTTTGTTTGAAGTTGCGATCGAAACTTATAATTTACCTGTATGTTACCCTCGTATAATTATAGTTTATAACATAAAGAGTGTCGTCCCCTGGCCTTGTTGGAGCCAGGCTATAAACTTTCGGCAAATCGATTGCAATCAATCAAAATTGATATATTGCGTCGAATAAGTGGATGAGAGCAGATGTATGATGATATTTTATTTATTCATAATAAAATGTATTACTATTTTTGTGAATATATAAAAAAAAGTAAAAATAAAGAAACGAACAACATTCAAGATATTTTTTGTTTCTTTATATGTTTCCATTATCGTCATAATAACGACAGCTATAAGATATACAACATATATACAGAACATTTGTGTTTCACAAACTTGCTAATTCAGTAGGCAAATTATTTGTTATCTAATTAGCACCAAAGAACCATAATAAAATTGGAATTTATTCGAAGGATTCAAATAAATACGGAAGCAAAAGCAAAGATTTCACTAAAAAATAAATGATGAGAAATAAAAGAGAATAATAGATTATATTAATAAAATTCATTCATCATATTTTTATACAAATTATGAAATAACGAAAAGTACAAATGAGCGGCTCTTTTTCCTCTTGGTGATGATGTTTTAAGGTCTGTATTTTTAATTTCAGCAGTAAAGTGTAAATATTGTTTGCAGACAGGTTTATTAAAAACGCTTTAACTACTTTTAAAATGTTTTGTAAATAAATGGTTGCCTTTAAAAATATACAGTATTTAAAATACCAAAATTTCTTTTAACACGTATTTTTAATAAGTATAAATGTATTGTCCTACTGTAATTGTAGATATATCAGTTTAAAAATACCACACTTTACAAATACTGGTTTTATTTTTAAATCTCTGCTAAAAACTATTTTTAAATATTAATCACAAAAAAGGAATGTTTAAAAAAATTTTGTTTGTGTTTTAGTAACAGCTGATAAATCTACCTCTCAAAATTGTATTTGTCTCATAAAATTACTAGATTTTAATACTTCCTATTAAAAATCTTTATGGATTCATACTACTAGAAGAAATCAATATGTTCCTTTTATATTCTTCGGAGCACAAAATGATGTTATTTACTTCAAGATAAGTATGCAGATAACTAGCACACTTATATACATTAGTGAAATTTTCTAATTAATTTAACATCTCAGAAGCGACTAACGTGGCTTCATTTCAATCTAGTAAACACTAATTATGAAGTTATTTTTGATTATCCTAATTTTTTAATCGAATGTACCTACGTTTAAAGTGTCCAATATTATGCAAATGTAAATAAAATATATTATAAAATATAACTGTGCATTAAGATAAACATAAAAAGTTATACAATACACCATATAAACCTAAATTGGAAAAGAAAAAACGTAACTTTTGTTCAAGGACTTTGACCCTATGCGACCCTATGGTCTATGCAATGGTTTTCTCTTTATTTTCTGCGATGTTTCGAATATTTAACATCACAGTATAACGTTAAACAATACGAGCTAACGAGTTACAGAGACAGAATGCAAACGGGGTGTTTTGTGATTTATCTAAAGCCTTTGATTGCGTAGACCATCAAATATTACTATGCAAACATAACCACTATGGAGTGCGTAGTGCTGCGCTGGATCTTATTGTCTCTTACCTGAATCAAAGAATCCAGACGGTTGATGTAAATAATTGTAAATCGGCCGGTTCTCATCTAAAGATGGTTTTTTCACAAGGATATATTATTGGACCCTTTTTATTTTTAACAAATGTTGTTGGGATTGATGTAGAGAGGCTGCCTACAAGAGGTGGTCAACTTGAGTATACGCATATTTAATAAGGTTACACAAGATATCTTAAATCTTCCTTTCCCTTACTTTTTTTGATCGAAAAGTGTGGAACTTGGGTCCTTGACTCATTTGCAGAATTGATGTTATAATGTGTAAGTCAAACATTGTTAAATTTTATTTTAAAAGAGCAACTGCAGAGTTTCTCGCCAGTTCTACTCAACAGAACAGCATTCCGAGCTGGAGGTAGCTTACTCTCGGACTGAGTGATACTAACCAAATTAAATGTAATCATTTACGATTCAAAAGTGCGTGTAAATGCCTACTTGAATAAAGATATTTGGAATTTGAATTTGCATCTTGAGCTTAATGACCTATAATTTTTTTTAGGTGTTTGTTTTTTTTAAACAGAAATAGACGAATACAATGCAAGTTTTTATTTTGTTCTACTCTTTCTGCTCCTAATTGAAATTCAAACTACAATGAGCACTTAAACAAAGCAGGTACTCTTTTAAGTGCCCACTGCACTTGAAATATAAATTATATTTGAATCAGTTTAGCAAAATTTTTAAACACGAGAAACAGAAAGGCGAAGCTTTTGTAGTAGACTGTCAACATTTGAGACATTCTGCCATAGAGTTATTATATAACAATTTTATGCATTCTGATGTTTACTGAACTGAACATTTCAGTTTATAATTAATATTTTACTTACTGTTACTAAGCTAACAATTTAGTTGAGTACATTACAATAGCATGTAATAAAATGATGTATAATTTTAACCAGTAATAATTATAATATACATACTTTTGAGAATAGATATAGTAAACATTTTACTTTTTAGTATACTTTTGCTTCGAAGATCTTTGAAATAAATGAAAAACATACTTATAACACCCCTTCAGGCTGTTAAGTATGTTGTCATCATATAATAAGATAAATAGTAAAATATGCTTAAATTATTAGCTTCAAAAAGCATATTCATTTCTCCCTATTCTTAACTACACAGTTCCTCTATCAGTCAGTTTAATAAACATTACAAAACCTGCAGTTTATATTTATTTTTACTCAAAACGAATGTAAAAGAACATTAATGCTTTTAAACGATCTCAAAGAAAGAGTTCATTCATCTATTACATTGGAATATGTATTGGGAATAAACAATTCCGTATCCCCTTTAATTGTTTTTTATGTGACGGATATAGACATTTGGTTCATTGCGTGTGACTTGTGAGTGTGTCGGAATCACGTGAAATGTCATTCAGTTAACTTCGTAAGTTATGAGTTATGCGTAATGTTACTGTCAACAAATCGATGGCACCTTTCTTGTATATGTAAACTTTCAAAATTACATAAAGTTTAAATAGAATATTATCACAATGAGAAACTGTAATGATGTAAACTAGCTAAATAATATACATATACAAAACAGCATACTGTTTTTTCAAGAGTTCGTCATTTGGTCGGCTGTCAAATAAAATTTATTTTAAACAAAGATAATTGTTAGCATTAACTTATGCTTTATTGACAAATATTAATACCAAAAACTTGTTTAAGCTTAATTCTCTCAAAGATAATATACAGACGAAATTATTTTAGTGATTTTAAACGTTGACTGAATTGGAAAAATAAGATGAAGTGAAAAATATACATATCGATATCGCACCCTTCTTAGGAAAACGGCCCTAAGAGAACTAAAAGAACGAGGATCAAATCATAAATATAGATCTACGGACATACATATTGTGTAAATGTATATAGTAAAATTTGTTATGTAAAATGTTCTTTCAGCATATAATTTGTAATTTATTAGATTCCGAACACTTTGTAATATTTGCAAGCCTTCTGTGTATATTAGAAAAGTTCTGACGAATCTTCTCGACAAAATTGGTAAATTTTTTAATATATTAACTAAATGAAAAGATGAGCAAAAGATAAAGTTAGATTTATTCTCAATTATGTAAAATTATTAATGTGGAAATAACAAGCATTTCAATGTACAGAAAGAAAATCGCTTTTTTGTCGTTCTATTAAAAATATATATATGTCAAAGACATTAAATTGATATTATATAAACATATATCAAATTAAAAAAATAAATGAAAAAACAGCAAAATATTATTTTCATTTGAAGCATAGTGAATGCCTCAAAAAAAGGGTAAATAACATGTGTGTCATCTGGTTAATACCAAAAATCCTTATAGATTTATATCCGAAAAAAATATTATATAAAAAAATATTATATAATATTATAGAAAAAAGGACGAATACAACTGATTTAAGGTTCCTAAATATTTCAAATCAAGGCTCAATTAGTTTATAGTGTTTTTAATATGTTAATGAAGTAAAAAAAAAACATAAAGTTAAAAACTAGTTATATAGTAAAATACTAAGTAAGTTAAGTATTTCGTTGTGGAAATTTCATTAACAAGAAATGTCTACTTCAATGAAAGACTTAAACAATGACCATCAGAACTTAGACAACCCCGAGCTTTTAATAAAATTTATTTAAGAGCAAGTTATGTCTTCTTAAACGGCTAAATCTTATTTAAATATTTGCCGTAATGAGTTAGTCGTGTACTTAAAAAAATACCACGGACAATGGCTAATAATGGCCAAGAAATTACCATCTAGATATTATAAAAAATTACTATCTAGATATTATAATACAGCTACTTTGACGTAGGCCACGTGAAGTTTCTTTGTGTTCTTTTAATTATACGAATGTGTCATATGTATTATCTCAATTTTATTAATTTGTTATAGGTTAATTTGTTATATATTTATATATACATAATATTTTTCTTAAAGCTTTTTATATTAAATGTTGTCACTTTTGTTAGTAAGACCTAAAATAACGGTAAAAATAAGGCCCATGTAATTATAATAAGTAAAATATTATGAAATTATGAATACTATAAAGGGAAATCGTAAAACAATTAACTTAAAACATTGAAATTGTTACAATACAGTTATTATTGTTTGTATAATTGTAACACAGCAATTATTAAAGTTTTCAAGTAAAACTTCCCTTTTGTTATACAAAAAACTAATTCATTAAGTTATTTATAGAAATTAAAGGATGTAAATAGTGTTTGCGAAATTCCCTGTTTATAAATTTAAATAGCTTTAGTTAGAAAGACTAATTATTAATTTTAATTATAACAATCAGTCTAAAGTCAATTTTGTTTTATAATAGTGTTTGAGTCTTTTCAAAAGCAACAAGTGGATTGCAAAACATTTAAAAGTAGAGAAAACATTTTAAATATTCCCTAAAATAATTTTCGCTGAACTTAAAAATACAGAGCTTAAAGAGTTCAGAACGAAGAGGAAAATATCCTTTTATTTGTACTTTTCGTAAGTTTATAATTGAATCAACCAGAGCTAGGTTTAGGTATAATTTGTTACTCACTAATTCATCTTCTTTTATCTGTTCGTGAGATATTTACTTTTTCTTCTTTATTTATTTGAAACCTCACTATAAGTTTTGAAAATAATATTATTTTGAACTATATTACTAATCAACACGAAACTTATTGTAGTACTTTAGTGGTGTTATAGTAGAAATAGTAGTAGTATTATATAACAAGGCGTTAATGGCTTACTAACTTAGCAAGTATACGAGACTCCATTGTTCTGAACAGTTGCTAATTACATCTAAGCTGGACAAGAAGTCACAGTACCGTCAGTTACGAAATAATTTGTACAATTAATTTTACTCAATTTGTACAATAATTAAAATTAATCTGGTAAAAAGGTTGTTGTATTTATTTGTAAAATATAAAAAAAAATTTGGTCCACTCACTAAGATAATATTACTTAAAATACCATACCTAAGATGATTATAATGTGCACTCTATTTTTAAATAAAAGTCAGTCATTTTATAAGATTTGGCTTTTGACAATTCGGGGATATTGAATATTGCCAGGAATAATAAAAAAAATATTTTATCTTTTTATATATATTTCTTGTGTGCGTGTGTATGTCACTGAATTCCTCCTAAACGACTGGACCGATTTTTATGAAATTCTTTGTGTGTTTTCAAGGGGACTTGAGAATTGTTTAGATTCACAATTTGGTCCACTGAAAAATGGTTTTTTGATTAATTTTTAATGTGTAAGTAGGTGATTTTGGAATGTTTCACATTGGTTCCGACGGACTCCGTTACCATGGCAATGTCAAATATTAAATAATATTATATTTTAATTATAGTCTGCCCTGACAGTTGGGGTTGCGATCGAAATGAGAAAAATATTTTGGTACTAGCGGCCCGATACGTGCCTCGCTACGTAAAAAGTGAAAATAAAATAAATATATTGGAACATCAAATTCATTTATTCAAACAAAAAAAATTAATTTACATATTTATATGGTATCGATTAGTCGAATTATGATAAATGTACATGTAATGACGTTAGATATTGTGATAACTTTTTAATATATATATTTACTAAAGTTTGATTTTTTTTAATTAAAGACGCGTGTACAAGACAACGTCTGTCGGGTCCGCTAGTATTTAAATAAATGTTTCATATATCTTACGTTGGAAAATTTGTTCGTAAAATTGTGTTTTTTTTGCAAATAAAATTTATTCCGTAGCTTATACGAATATAATCTGTTAATTATTCAAATCCTTGGCAAGTAAACAGTTTTATTATCTTTATTCATATTGGACACTCCAATGTGTAACCGCTAAGCCCATTAATTAGAGAAAATGGTTGTACCTACTTATAACGCCTATATCGGTGAATGATAAAAAACTTAATTTTTGAAATTAAACTTTTCTCAAATTTTATTTTTACAATATAACAATATTCCTTTATGTCCTTTATTCCTATTTTTCGGTTTGAGCTCAATCAGTCATTTAGCAAAACATAAGACCAGTCTCGACCAGTAAGGCTATTCGCTAACTTTGGTGATTGATAAAATACACTTGTATTTTTGTCTATTAAATGACTATTACAGTACCGTCGAGAAAATATGAAAAAGTTCAACTGTAAGCCATGACTGGGTAATGAATTCAGTTTTAATGTGAAATGCTTTTTAATAAATTTACTGCTATTTATAAACTAACTCATTAAATATTATTTCGTAAAAACTTAATATTTTCAGAATACCTTTTTGTAATATCAAATCATGTAATCAGCACAACTTCAAGCTCCAACAGTTTGAAATTTTAGTGACATAATTGGAATTATGTATGTCAGTAAATAGACTGTTTTTATTATGTTTTTATATAAAATATGTAAGAAAGTATTAAATTGAAGAAAATAGTTCCATTAATATTAACTGTTCAATTTAGAGTAAATAAACTATAACTGGAAATTTAAAAAATACAAACAGAAAATGTCTTCTTTCTTTAGTTAGTTGGAAATTTGTACATGTTTCATAGATCCAGCTCTTAAACTGAAATACAGTCGATTTTTTAATTTCACCGTGTACAGACCTGAAATGAGTATACAAACAATATGCAAATAATAAAACTGTATGTTTCAGGAAACAATGATAGGGTATATGTCAATATATGGTATATGATTTGTCAAGAATCAATCAGTTTTGATTTTTCTCACCAACCAATTAAAAATATTATTATCTCACTGTATTTGGCAGAACATTATTTATTTTATAATTAATAAATAATTGAAAACTAAAACTGAATTGTCTTGTTATACGCAAAGCTTAAATTTTAACTTTCAAACATTAAACATTAACAATATTAAACAAAAATGTTCATACACAAATATTATTATCTATACATATAACAAAATCGTCACTGAGCTATTCCTGTAAATGGAATTTAAAAAAAAACAAACATCACAGGGGGGCTTTATAAGAGCAGGAGAACCCAAAAAAATGGTATTTCAGTTTGTCTGTTTGTCTGTATGTATGTATGTCTGTATGTCTGTATATCTGTATGTCTGTATGTCTGTATGTCTGTATGTTTGTATGTTTGTGCACACTAATATCAGAAACGGCTTAACCAATTTGAATGCGGTTTTTAGGACTTTATTATTACAGTCTTCACTTAACATTTCATCTAAATCGGTTAAGAAATAAAAAAGTTATGACTATTTATGTCAATGACGTAATAGGTACCATGAAAACCTTATTCTATACATGTAATAAATCTGTAGAGGAGTAGTCTGTGTACATTAAACATATTTAAAAAAATATACCAAGATGTAAATTAATAACTAACAGAATCCATTTTCAGCATTTTTAAAATCTTTGTCTCTTTATCTGTTTGTCATTTAGTTGTGCAAAAACACGAAAAAAAAATATTTTCAAAAATTCATACAGGGGGACCTTTATATAAGCAAGAGAACCCAAAACAACGTTTTGTTCGTCTAAATGTCTGTATGTTAGTGCACGCTAATCTTAGAAACGAATTAATCGATTTGGATGCAGTTTTCGGGAATATATAGTCATGGGATTCACTTTATATTTTGTTTTTTTTTAACAATCGCTTAACAAGTAAAGAAGTTTTTATTGTCGTACCATTGCTTCTTACCGGTTTGAAGGTTTATAGTTTTTACATACATTAGTAAGTACAAAGGGTACTTTTTATCAAAATTTCGCTTACGAAGTCGCACGCTCAGCAAGTTACATATTATAAAGCAAAGTCGCTTTTGGCGTCTGTCCCTATGTCTGTATGTAAGTATGCTTAGATCTTTAAAACTACGCAACAGATTTTGATGCAGTTTTTTTTAATAGATAGAGTGATGCAAGAGAAAGGTTTATATGTATAAGAACTTGTTTAATATATCAGAGAACCACTGATAATTTCAAGATTTCTAATGCGAAGTCGTAAACAAACACATTGTTTTGCGCTTACAATGCAAACGCTGGCTGAACTCTACGAGATAGATTAAAATAATGTACTAAGTATTATATACCTTAAAAATTTCTAGCAAATTTTTATCCTTTACTTTTTACGAAAAATAATAGGTAATTTACGAAGCGATTTTAAGAAATACTGCTTTAATTCTTATCTAATTCAGTAACTTAAATACATTTTACATTTAATATAGAACAATATAGCCCCTTTCAGCATGTGATTTCTATGAATATTTTCAAAGATATTACTGATTTAAAATATAGGGTCCTCGCGTTTGCGGCGATACGGTCTATCGGCGCACTCTGGAATGGAACCGTGCAAACCGTCTCAAAAATGGCTTTTGTGAATGTTCAGTATGGAACATTTTGTTAATGCATACAGCTAATTCAATGTTTATCATTTAAAATAGATTTTTTTAAATAAAACTAGACCTGCAAGTTGATGGTGAAAATAACGTCGATTATGTAGCTCAGAATTCCTCAAGTTTACATGGTAATTAATATTTTGATTATGTTTAATGAAAATCTGTAAGTGTGATATATGGTTAGAATGGTTATTAAGTACTCTGTTTAAGAAGTATTTCAATGGACGTTTAAGTTAAAACAAGAGAGGTATAAAAATAATTACAGCACCTGATATTGTATTCTTATTAAAAACTTTATATATACTTTTGACAGTGAGTGATATCTGCCGATGTCGTAATTTTGATCGTATCACTTAAAATAAGTCATATAGAAGCCAATATAAAAAAAGGGAAGTGGGAATTGTTTTACCACGAATTTAAGGCGTGTGAAGCCGCGGGCAAAAGCTAGTTATGAAATATATTTATCCAAAGCAAAAAGAAACAAAACACTCGCATTTACGAAGTACGTGTGCGAAATACGAAAACTTGATTATATAAAAGACAATACAACTTATTCAAAGCCTTACACCTAATAAATATAAATAAATATAATATATATTAAGAAATCATTTAAATATATAATAATAAAAATATATAAATTACAAATATAAGTATTAGTATTACTATGATATAATAATAACATAACACGTTATAAAAGAAAGAGTAAGATAAAAATTTTAAATCACTTATAAGCCATACATTTAAATAATTCACAATTTTCTGTAATTTTTTTTATCGTCCTGCATAAAAAAACAGTACCTACACAACACTCATTTAACATGTCAGACGTAGTATTCGCTATTTTTTCCTCCCATTTAATTTTATTAATATTATTATTTTTATTCACACTCTTATCTAAAATCCTTCTTTGTTAAAATAATTTTGATAGTTTTGTTGTTTGGACGTTTGTTAAAAAAAAATGTGTCATTACCTGTTAGTAAACATAATACGTCATATCTTTATTCAAATGTATGCCTATAAAATATACATATTCCATTTTAATATTCTCGAGAAGAAAAGTTGCGTTCTTGGTCATCAGCAAATTCATTGTACGAGAATTTTATGTTTGCTGATCTACTAGCCCAGTTCTATTGATGCCATTCAAAGGGACTTCCGCTGTCTGTACTTACTATGTGTCTATAATACTGTATGATACTATTTTGAAAGAAACCCTTTAATAAATAATATAATGAATACTTGTTACAAAACAAATTTTTCAACACATTATATTTTATTTAAAATATCTGAAATAATTTTCCATTCTTAACATTTACTTTATTTTTATATATTTAATAAGAATTTTAAAAAGTAAAGATTTATCATTGTTTTAAAGTATTACACAGAAATCACGTCTTTTATGCATGTTTTCTCTCAAAAAAATCTCATCAATAAATCACTATTTTATAATTTTATGGTAAATAAGCAATAAAAAATGGAAACAGTATATACATTTTTTTTGACGAATTTACAAATTATGCAGATATTTTTTTATGATATGTAGGTATTTTTTGTTTCTTACTAGTTTAAACTATTAAGAAACATTAAATTATTTAATATATTATTTACTATTATTTAATTATTTAATAAATTAAATATGACGCGAGTTTTTCAGATGGCGGGGCAATAGGCCCGTCATCATTCTGGTTGGGTGGTAACGAGTCCATGACAGATAAACGCTATATCAATTTACAAATACACTTTAATAATATCAAACCACAATCACTTTAGCATTAATTCATTAGTCACCCAATATAAACAAATTTAACTGTATTCTGCATCTACGGGTAAAAAGACCGTCTCGCGCTGGAGATGTTGTTCCTCTGCCCTCCCGTGTGGGAGTCTGCAGCTCTCCGCCGACTACCACATCGCGAGTCCGTCCACGTGATCTGTGACGTCACGGCGTCTACCAAGTGATCGCTATTACGACTGTCAAACACTGACTTATTGTGTATTCATCGTCGCCATCCGCGACGATGAATATATATATATATATATATATATTTAATATGCATCCGGTTATTTGTTCAAAATATTATACACGTAAATCAGAGAAAAAAATAAATATTCCATACTGTGCTCATCATACATACAATACATATAATCTACTAAAATCCTAATCCTAAGGTCATTCTTGAGACGACGACATTTCTTACAAAACTTATCATTGCGTTTGTACTGTTTACGTCTACCCAAATGTGTATACCAACTAGTAAAGTATCGGCTCCCTGCTATAAACACCGCACGCGTCTCCGTCCCGCTTCGTAGCCGCAAGCGAAGTGTCCGCGCGGGGGGGAATATGTCAACCCCCGCCACTACCCGCTGTCCTAGCGCGCGGTGCTTAAGCATGAGACGACAGTAACATCTATATTATCATATTTACATACACTACATCTCTTCCTTAATTTAATGATAAGTAATTAAATGCATCTTAATGTGATTCACTTCTTTAATTAAGTATTAGCTAAGTCACTTCACATTGTAATTTATTTTTAATCAATTATTTCAAAGCTTCAACAAATAAATTGACCTTACTTAATAAAGTAATAACATTCTTCAATAATCATCTAGCAACTCATTTTAAACAAAATCAATTAATTCGTATAATCTAAATCTTCCTTCACTTCTCAAATTATTCAATTACTACCCTCGTCATGCTTCCTTTATTCCTATATGTGCTTCATATTTTTATTCCACCCTTAATCCCTAAGTTCCTACTTCCTATTCCTCAAAACAAATAAATTGACCATACTTAATAAAGTAATAACATTCTTCAATAATCATCTA
Organism: Napeogenes sylphis; assembly: GCA_959347405.1. Classification (NCBI taxonomy): domain Eukaryota; kingdom Metazoa; phylum Arthropoda; class Insecta; order Lepidoptera; family Nymphalidae; genus Napeogenes; species Napeogenes sylphis. The sequence goes on along the minus strand of OY365780.1, from coordinate 29,290,108 downwards.
GCAAATCATTTTAAACAAAATCAATTAATTCGTATAATCTAAATCTTCCTTCACTTCTCAAATTATTCAATTACTACCCTCGTCATGCTTTCTTTATTCCTATATGTGCTTCATACTTTTATTCCACCCTTAATCCCGAAGTTCCTACTTCCTATTCCTCAATTAGCTTTGTACAGCTTCTCCTTATCCTCCGTCCTTTCCAAGTTATTTTACTTCCTTTGTTTGAACTTCCTTTAATTTTTCCTCTGATCCAGGCGCTGCTTCTTTCTCTTCGTTCTCTACTACTTTCCATTTTCCTTCTACCTTTTTCAGGTGAACAATATTCCGTCTCAATCGCTGTCCTGTTTCGTCATTTTCTATCACATCACCCTCGATGCGTGATTTCACTGTGTTCAGTCAAATTAAAATTTGTAGTAATTTTATTTTTCTTATTCATATCCTTAACGTACACTTTTTCCCCTGGTTCTAATTCACATTTTGTGCTTTTATTTTAACCGGTCTTATGGTATTTTTACCGGTCACTGTATGAGGAGTGTTATTGTACATGGTTAAGAAATCAATAAGAGCCTCTTTCCAATGAATTTTCTTCTCCTGTTGACTTATTCGTAATCTTTTAAGTATAATCCTGTTCTGGCGTTCTACTTCTCCATTCTGTTGTGGCCAATAAGGAACGGAATTTGATGTTATTTTCCTCGCAAAATGACCTGAAATTTTCACTAACAAACTGTTTTCCGTTATCTGCCAACAGGGAGACGGGGCATCCTAATCTACTGAATATTTCTCTTAACAATTTGATAATTTCTTTGCTACATATGTCTCGGCAGACTTTTATTTCTTGATCGATTGATAATCGATTACTACTAGTAAGTAATCGTTGCTCGGTAATGGACCTAGCAGATCGACTGCAATGTCAACCCATAGTTGAGACGGCAATTCTCTCCTTTTTAATGGCTGAGGTGGATCAGGTACTGATACCAGAGTACAGCCTTTACATGCTTTTACAAGTCTCTCTGCATCTCGGTCATATCTAGGCCACCAAACCTTTGTTCATGTGCCGGAGATATAACACGATTTCGCAATGCTTTAGGTATAACTATTTTGGTTCCTCTTAAGAGAATCCCATCGTGGAAGTATAGCTCATTCTGTATTAGCCTAAAACAGTTAATTTCTCATCCCATTTGTTTTCATAAACTCCTTGTTTGACTTTATGTATATCCGGATCTTCATTTGAGTAACGCTTTATATCACTCAATGATACTGCTATAGGTCTAGTTAATTCAATCAAATTTTGCACATAATCAACACCTGCACAATCGTTTTGCGGAACGAGTTTGGGTAACCTCGACAAGGGATCAGCAATACTGTTTTTTCCGGTACGATAGATAACTGTATATCTATATGATTGGAATCGGAGCATCTATCGTTCAATTCTCACACAGGGTTTTGAATTAGGATTGAATATAACCTCTAAAGGCTTATGATCCGTTACTAGATGAAATTGTTTTCCATATAGAAACATATGGAAATGTTCAACAGCCCATACCAGAGCTAATGCCTCCTTTTCTGTCTGGCAATAGCGGCGTTCACAATTCGTGAGCGTTTTGTTACCAAATGCGATTACTCGTGGTCCTGCCTCATTCTCCTGTATTAAAATAGCACTTAAGGCTACAGGACTAGCGTCAGCGAATACAGTTGTTCTATCCTTTACGTTATAATAACCTAAATTCGGTATATCACTAAGATCATCCTTTAAAGAGTTAAAAGCTGCTTGCTGACTTTCTCCCCAGAACTAACAGACGTCTGCGTTTCTGCCGAATTTACAACGCAGTAGTTCTCTAAGAGGTTCGGTTTTTGTGGTTAAGTTAGGGATCCATTTACCTCCTTCTCCTTTAAGATTTTTACTATTTTTACTATTGGTGAGATCCAATCTGAAGGTCCATCAACTTTTCGATATTATCATTTTGAAGAAGTTCGTTGATTTTAGCATTAATTTTTTCTTCCAAGGGATTTGGAATTCGTCTATAAGGCTGTGCAACTGGTTTCACTGTATCATTAATCGGGATATGTATTAGCACATTTTAAAATTTTAGGTTCTATTTGATAATCGGGATATGTATTAGCACATTTTAAAATTTTGGGAAAATTTTAGGTTCTATTTGATTAATCTCCAATCCAATTTTAAGAACTCCTAGACTCATGGCCGTTATCTTACCTAATAAGTTACGGCTGCCGTTTTCAACCATATAGAAATCTGTTTTTTCAGTTCTTCCAGCCAATTTTATAACGGTCTTGAAAGCACCTAGAATATTTAATGAATAATTGCTTCCATACGCATAAAACGTTTTGTTAGGGTTTTTTATTTGATTCGTAACTTTAATATTTCTACTTTTCATAGCAGTCCACGATTTACTAGTAATCAGATTAAATTTACAGCCCGAGTCAATTAGCATATCCACTTTAACGCCCCCTATTCCACAGCTTACAGTATCATCGTTAGTTACATTAAATACATAATTGGTATCTTCATCTGAGTTTGTATCATTCTCTTCCACTACATTATTAGTCTCTTTCCTTGGCTTTTTAAATTTTGAAGTATTATTATTGTTTTGTGGTGTGTTTCCTTCTATTTTCCTTTTCATAAGATTGGTTTTGCATTGTAGTTTAAAATGTCCTATTTTACCACATTTTACGCATGTTTTTCCTCTTGCTGGACATTTCTCATCAAAAGCTAAATGATTCCAACTGCCGCATCTAAAAAACTCTCTTTTTTCTGTGGAATTTTGGTTCTTCTTTCTGGCTTCTATTTTATTTAAATCTTGATCAATTTTTTTTTTCCACTGAAATCTTCTAATTGTCTGCTTATGGCTTCCAAAGCATTTGCTTCCGCTATTACTTCTTCGAGTTTCATCTTATCGCCTGCTTTTAATATCTTTTTCCTTAATTCTTCTGAATAACATCTTTCTGTAATTTGATCGAGAAGTTGATCATCTACGTCCGAATATTGACATTTAGCAACTTGTTGTCGTAAGCGTACAATGAATTTGTCGAACTTTTCATTTTCTCCTTGTTTTATTTGTCTAAATACATGTCTTTCAAACCTTTTACTTTGCTTAGGTGCAAAATTCTCGTCTAATTTTTCGATAGCGGATTTGAATACGTCCGTTTCTGCCGCATTCTTCGCGCCGTATCGAGAAGATTGTAGAATATCTCTTGTAGTTCTGATCCACCCCAATGTAAAAGATTTGCTCGCTTCTGACTAGACGTGGTCAAATTCGTAGCTTCTAAATAAATGTCCAAACTTCTCTTCTATCTTTCCCATCTCACACCGACCGACGTCACATCTCCTTCGCATTCAAACTTATCAAGTGTAAGATTTGCCATTTCTACCTGAAATGAAAATAACATCTGGTCAAGAAACGGCACCACCCGTTTTATGACTCACTTCCATCTTCTGTCATCCAAAACCATTTGGTTACAATACGGGCGTCACCCGGCACCACCCGTTTTATGACTCACTTCCATCTTCTGTCATCCAAAACCATTTGGTTACAATACGGGCGTCACCCGTCTTATGACACGACAAATTATTTTATTTCATTTGAAATACTAATTCATTGCTTCCTTCACGTCCTCTTTTCTTTATTTTATTTAACTTTATTCCATAAGGAATATTATATAATTAATAATATTATAATAATTATTCAATATTATTATTACATTATTCCTATTTTGGATAATTGATGATGGCCAGTAACAAAACATAATATATTTATTTAATAACTTGAAGAAAAACCCGCTTCGCTTGAATTTGGGTGACATTTAACTCATAGTACACGTGTGATTATTATATAATATAATAATAATATATTTTTTTATTTTTTTTATAATTATAATAATATATATACATATATATATATATATATTTTTTTTTGAAAAATATTTTTCTTGGCATTATAGCATTAATGCCGTTGCCTGTTTTATAAGACACTATAGAAAACGTAAATGAGCTCAAAAATAGCGCGATTTGTAAATCAATGAAAAACTAGAATGGCAAATATGGCGATTACGATTTGTATGTTAGAATTTAACAAAATAATCAACAAACCGAGTTTTGCGGACATATGTTCGACTCGACTCGAAATCTTTATTTTTTTATATTTTATTGTTTAAATAAGTTTAATAATATTCAGTACGGTCAAATACTACAACACACTCATAATTCGGATACAACGGTCTCAACATTGTAGAACAATTATGCAACAAAAAAAACAAATTAACAGTACTCACAGACTCGTCACCAAAATGTACTGTTTACGTCTACCCAAATGTGTATACCAACTAGTAAAGTATCGGCTCCCTGCTATAAACACCGCACGCGTCTCCGTCCCGCTTCGTAGCCGCAAGCGAAGTGTCCGCGCGGGGGGGAATATGTCAACCCCCGCCACTACCCGCTGTCCTAGCGCGCGGTGCTTAAGCATGAGATGACAGTTACATCTATATTATCATATTTACATACACTACAGAGTCTAACTTTACGGTATAGATTAACATTTAAATAAATACGTGATCGAAATTAATGATAAAAATTTCTATAAGCTTTCACAGCAGGTTTAAGATAAACTAAAAATAAACTTAGAATCATACAGAAATCAACAGGGGTTTTGATCCCGCGACCTCTGGGAAAGCGTTCGGTGACTTCACCAATTCAGCTACCATATCTTTTACTCGCTGTTCAATGAAAAACTTGAACTTGCGACCTCTACGATAAGGTCCAGTGCCAATTGAGTTAACATGTCCTTACCGGCCTTCATGAATCTAGAATTTTTTAGATGGCTCTATTTTTTGTTTTTTAAAACACATCTAAAATCATTCTCAATTCTAACTAAAAACATTTTAGAGAAAGCTTTAACTTTTGAAAGATTTGTGAGTTTTTTTAAATAAAGATGTAATCTGAACTATAAGTTACTTACTTCGGAACAAGTTAAAAGAAGAAATTTCTTATCTTATTAATAGGTTGGTTTAATAGGAAAGACTTCTGTTACATTGCCATATTTAGCATAACATAGATAATTTAAATACTAGATATGATAGAGAAGTTCAAATTCATATGTTTTTTATGTAAATATTGTTTTCGGGTATTATTGAATGATTTTTTTCATAATGCGGGCTTAATTCCTAAAAGCATTTAGTACTATCCAAATAAAGGATGTAGGTATCATTGCAGAGAGGAGCTTTGTTTATGTTTATTGTATAAATTGTGTGATGTCTGTGTAATATGTACATTATAGTACCTACTAATAATTGACTCTTTTATATAAAATCGTGTATTAAATAAAAAATATATATTTATCATAAAATTCTGGTTGATAAAAGTTACAGTTGGACTACGAAAACGTTTTAGAATAGAATTACACTTTATGTAATTTGCAGACAGCTACAGGATATTAGCTAAAAATATTTGTAGATTTCTTATAGTAATTACCTATACCCTAAAAAATGTATACTATTGATTTGCCCAACCATTTCTTATTATTGTTTAATAAGGGCCTTGCTCTTGCCTAGATTAGAAAAATGATCTGCTCTGATTACATTTAACATAGGTTTAACCTCGTTAAATAGTAAGTACCTACCACGTGACTTCTAATATATTTGTACGTTGAGAATAACAGAACTATCAATTATTAACTCTTTTGTGAAAAAGCGGAAGATTAAAGCACTTTTAGCACACAAACATTTAAAGCACTTGCACTCTATCAATCGCATCGTTCGGTCAATCAGTTTCTTAACGAGTTCCGTAGTTGATTACTTTGTAGGTCACCTGCAAAATGATTATGTCAAGTAGAGTAAGGGTCAAAGATCGCTCGGTCATTTTATGATGATTCTTTGTCATGACCACATAATATCAGTATGTGAAGATACATACGTTACATGTGAGTAAAGCGAAACTTAACACAGAGACTTTCTTAAGTAAACAGTACTGTGATCTACACGACAGGAATCTAGATACTAAAGTAAATATTTGCTTACATTGTATCAGTTTAGTTTAATTGCACAGTTTAGTTTGAAGTTTTAAACTATGTCGTCACTTACACGTGATACATATAATAGATTTTAAGTTGTCATAGAGGAGTACATTATATTTATTTTATAACGGTATTACCAAATTACTATTACCAAATTTTGCAAATCATTTTAAAATTATTGGAACATGCAATGAATTCTATTTTCACAATTCAAACTTTATTAATTTAATTGACATTTTACTTCACAAACTTTGTCTTTTCCGTTGTTAGTGTGTAAAATTTTACACACAGAATTGAATTTCACTCCACCGCAACAATAAGTTTTAATAAAAGAGAGTTTTTGATAAATTATATACACTGCTCCCTATAAATGAAGTTTTATATTTAAATATAAGCATGAGCAGGTCATGGACACTGCTTTGAATTTTTTCAGTGTAATTTCTTGTTGGTATATATACTCTATCTGCAACTCGTTAGCTCGTATTGTTAACGCTTGTACTGTGATATAAAATATTCTAAACATATCGCAAAAAAGATAAGAAATGCATTGGTACTTTTTAAACACCTTTAGTTATAAAACAAAATAACTTTTTATTATTTTATTCGTTCTTTGTATTGTCTTACTTTTCGTGTTTATGTTAATCTACAATTATATATCACAATATATAGTCGTATTACTTATGTTTCCTATGAAACTCCGTGATACTAAAAGATTAACATACACAATACACCATGATTATTAATATACAAATAACATAACAATTCAATTCTAATAGAATATTATTTGAGAAATGGGAATATTACAATATTGCGTAGTAGCCATACTATATTTTAGGAAATATATCCTTCAGACTATACTGTCCGAGAAAAGTAACCCACGAATAATTATCTTCATTTACAGGGAGAAGTTTTAGCAATACCTTGCTTTGTAGACAAATGGTTATATATCCTTCAAAATCGGGTTTATTCTGGGTTATTCATTAAAAGAGAATATGAATATTAACTTTTTTATTGATTTATTAACTTGGAATGATATAATTGGTACCATCTTTATCGTTATATTATAATAGTACCGTAATAAAAATCTGTTTTTTTTAAATAAAGACTCATCTGAAAGTGCAAAATGTTACATTAATATATTCTTTTTATATTTTTGTTAACCGAACAACACGTTGTAACGTTCGCTAGAGCCTTTGGTATAAAAAGGTGACATGATGAACTAAATATTAGAACTCTCTTATTGCAAAGAATCAGCAATGACAGTCTTTATATTCTATAAAACACCTTATTGGTACTGCTCACAAATACACTAAACTGTTTACTATTTAAACTCTTTACTTAACTTAACTGTTACACTTTATTATACTATTTCTGTTATACGACTTAGTCTCTCGATCACAAAAACCGGCCTTCTCTTAGTTGGGAGACGATTTATATTAATCAAATCAAATCAAATCATTTCTTTTAATCAAATCAGTATCCAATATTACAATTATTACATGTTTTAGTCATATCATCAAATGTCTTTATTTTTTTATCAAACCTACCCTCCAATTATAGAAAAGCTAACATATATAAAATAAATACGCTTAACTAAACTATATGTTCATAATAAGCCATAGTTATTTGTATAAGGATATGTAAGTAGGTATAAGTGTTTATGGTAAGAGAGCAGTTTATCGGAATATATTCTGTGTTAAGTGATTGAGTTCTTCACAGGTAAATATATTTTATTATCCTCAAGAAAATATTTGTATGGGTACCATAAATTATAATACTCTGTTTTACCTATATAATATGTAGTAGCTTTTCATTTATATTTCATATAAAGTGCTAGGCATCTATGCTTAACACTTTGTAACGTCCGTCTGTGTAGGAAATTTTTGAAAAATCTGTTTGATCAAATTGGTAAAGTTTATATACATGTTAACAGTTAAATGTAAAATATAATATAAAGGATAAAATCTTAATCATTAAATTGATTATACTTATACATATAGATATTGCGTTGAAGCTAATATGAATAATAATAGATTTTGTACCTTGGGATTAAAGCACTACTTTAAAGGGAGAGTGTTTTTTTAATCCAGAGCGAAGCGAAGGATCCTAATGTTGAATCCCGAGCGTAGCGAGGGATTCTAATGTAGAATCCTGAGCGAGTGAGGGATTCAAAGTACATCACTCAAGCTTAAAGTAGCTTTAGTCCCGAGGTGCACAATCTGCTTTTTATCACATCTATGAGGAAACAAGTAAAATGCAAGCTATGAATAAGAACAGTTTATTAGAAAAAAATTAAATGTTAATATTTATATTTGTGCAATTATTAAAGTGCATAGTTTTTCATACAAGATTCGTAATCGAACTCTTTCGTAGTTAAAAATTACGAAACGCATCCTTTCAATATTGGTGTTCGAAATTCAATAATGTTTTAATCCCGGAGGGATTAAAGCAGTGTTTTAATCCCTGTTTTTCGGGAACATTATATCTTTCTATCAATGAAATTAGAACCGTAAGTGAGATTATGGATATAAAATAAGTCCAACGATTACCGGTAGCAAGCAGTGGCACCAATAACTTAGTTTGCTATTTACTTGAAGATTGGCTGAATAAATCTACAAATGCAAATGTCTATAAAGACATAGCTGATAGGTGATCATTTATAGTCAGAAGTGTAAAGATATGAGTTTTATATAAGCACTCAAAAATAAAAACAATTTCATATGATACGTTAATTCTTAAGGATATTGTAGTATCTGATAATACACAAATAGCATTCCTTTATAAGCGCAATATTTATTATGAGATATTTCTGATATAGTAGTGACATAGAAAAGTAGAAATTATCTAAGAATTTTTTTTACAAATATTGCAACAGCATATTTCGTACTATAAAATGTTGACTCAAACCTGCAATACAATCTATTCTGTTCTTAAAAATAATAACATTTAATAATGTACTACAACGAATGCATATAGTGCCTTCCACATTCTAAATGGAATCCACTGATCCAAATATAAATACCAAAGAAATTCATATATTTATTCATATTACATATTTGAGAATTTTAACTAGAAATAAAACTTTTTTTACGAATTTAACTCGCATATAATGAACGAGATACCTCCAACTCGTCTTAGCGTGAAAACGATTGCTGCAGCAAGCATTCGAAACGTCGGGTTAAATTAAAAATGTTAATTTAAAATTTAATTCATTATACGCGAGTTAAATCAGTAAAAATAGTTTTATTTCAATGTGTAGTGCTCGTGAAAGCCTTAGAAATTTTAATTAGTTTATGCTAGACGAAAAATTTAAATATAATAATATAAATTCACAGAACATTGTATTTATTTGTTTCGTTAGTTACAGAAAAAAACGAATTCTTTGACTGAGGGAAAAACAATTTGTAACAAAGCCACCAACTGCTCTTTGTATAACCTTTTTATATTAAAACAATACTGTGGTGTGAAGGTGCCCTTGCTTATTTTTCTGACCTACTTTTGTTTCGCTTTATTTTAGAAATGGAATTATTGTTTAGAAATTGGTATATTTCTCAAAGCTTTTAGTTAGGTAAATTCTTTAGTTCCAAAAATTAGATAGTTTTCTCTCTCGATATAAACCTGAATTAAGATGATTCTATTATATAAATATTTGTAATTTCGTTCAAAATTTATCTTAATTAACAAACTTTATTACTAACTGTAACTAATAAACGGGTAACTATTGCATTGAAAGAAGATAATTATTTGAAATTATTATAATACATTTTTATACTTTGTCTTAGATTTCAATAAGTAGGTAAACTTATGTGCATAATAATCACTTCTGTCTAAAAACAGTACCGGTAGGAAAAATTGCGTACTTGTTCGTGACAGCACATTTATTCTTCGACACTTCTGAAAAGCCTAAGTATGCTACTTAAAGAACTAAAGCTCAATATATCACCGCTTAATTACTAATTAATATAATAATTACTCGTTCACATACAAAATTTTATACAAACAGAGAATAGTATTGTTGTGATGAGCATCTTATTTATTATTTTTATAGATATTTTCAAACATTGATAAAATTGAGTTCCCGGAATTCTTTTTGCTATTGTCACATAAGTGATGACTTGTATTGATTAAACGAAGGAAAGATAAAATATGTTAATAATAAATTGATTGTTGAGACACATTTTTAATTTACATGTTTTTTTATATTTTTTTAATCAACATTATTTTTTATAAGACAATTACGTCTCTTGCACATATTGCTTTAGAAACATAAACAACTTTGTCGTAGATAGTCATAAGAACTTTTCTAATACCTAGCACAGAAGTTGGCAAATAGTAAGAAGTGTTTTCAATCTAATAAATATAAATGAAAAGCTGAACAAACTTATAAAACTTCAAACTTCCTCTTATATCATTGGTCCTTGAAGAGCATAATGAAAATATTAAACACATAATAACAAGAAACTGAACCACTACTGTTTTTATTTGTAGAACCTGTTCATAATTCGTTGTGACAAATATAAAAAAGGATTTTTTTTTTCATCTTCGGAGGATCTCAGTTACTTAAGATAATATATTTAGATAAACGCTCTCTTAACAGATAAATACTTTTATTTACTTTTATATCCTTACCGTGTCAAAAATATTTTTTCTAAACCATGCTCTTAAGCTAATATTTGTCATTAAGATACAATATCATTATAGTTTATAAAAAAATAGCTGATTTTATTATTCCAATAATGCAAACGCTAAGGAATAGTGAAATAGTTTTTCTTTCTATGTTATGTTTGTACGGAAAAGCCGGGACAAACACTGATTATGATAGAAATGTAAATATTTGGCAACAAGGCACGAATTAATTCTAAAACCTTTTTGTGATGTCATTTTATATCTTTATATTAATGTAATGTATGTTAAGATTTATGGACATTATAATCACAAGGTTACAACCAATTCAAATAAAATCTATAGTTATATGTTACTAGAAAAACGAAAATTTACACAATACAACATACGAACCAAAACTATAAATTAAGCTAAGTTATTTTTGTTCCACACCTAAAGCCATTTTAAAAGCTCCAATGACCAATGTATCGTTGATTTTCCTTAGATTTTCTCACCATGAAGCTGTTGACAATAAGAGTTAACGAGGTACAGAGAAAATGTAAAACGAAAACGTTTTAAATATAAAGCAGTGTTCATGGCTGGTTTATGCTTACCTTTAATAAAAGATCTTATTTATAGCGAGTAATGGATGTAGTTTATCACAAAATCTCCTATTATGAAACTCCAAAACACAAATTTAATATTCAGTTTCCGAAAATTTACATACCTACAGCAAAATGAAAACATTTTGGTAGTTAACTTTCTATAAATCAAAACTTGAATATTTAAATATACTTGGCTGTTAAAATAAAATCCATTGCATATCCCAAGCATTTTAAAATTATTTACTTTAATTTACTATTATTATAACATATTTTTGAAATGTTCATTAACCTATTTTGATTATTTTTTTAATTGAACACTATTTATTTAAGTATATTTACTAATGTATAAAAGTAATAATACGTAATACAATCTAATTCCTTATAGTTAATAAAACAAATAAAAATACTGGTTTATAAATCTCACAAGTTCCATATTGTTGTACTTTGATGGGACAACTCGCATTATTTCGCTTATTTTTCTATTTGATAATTGAAACCAATATTTTAGTTCCAGAAGTCCCATTAGTCGTCTGACCGTATTCGATTATTTTTCATTCTACATAAAAAAAATTATTATGCTTCACATTTTTATAAACGTACAATTTTTCTTTTTTTCAGTTTTTATGGTTTATTTAATGACGTCATTTATAGTAAATAATTATACAAATATACAAGTAACAACTTCTTCTAACGCGCCACTATATGTTAATCTACCATTCTCATTATTTCCATGTCAGTAAGTAGACCGTCAGTCGTTGCGACATCCGGTTGTTTACTGAATAGAAACTTCAGTATACAACTCAGTATTTTACTTTCTTCTACTATCACACAAAGTGCTTCAATTCTTTTTATAAAGTTACGAAGATTGAAAGAGTTTTTGAACGCTCACAAACTAGGAGTTCATTAGTCTATTATATTTGAAAATGTAATGACAATTAACGTATTTGTATCATCGCTTTGTAATTGATTTTTTTTTAAATATATTGTTATGTTTGTCTATTATTTTTTATTATTATTAATAGCATCAAGTTTTTTAACTGACAGAAAAGTATAGAGGGCCTGAATGTTTAAAGTAAAATCTATGCCTATATTTAATAATATTCTAATAGTTGATAAAATTAACGATTTGGTTACAATAGATTAATAAATGTAGTTATTAGAGAAAATGGAGAGGTTTCAAGTAAACTTTCATCGTCTGAACGTTCTTATTTCTTAATTAAAAAATATGATGACGTTTATGTCAAATAAAATTTAAGTAAAAATGTCAAGTATCGAAACCGAGGTATTTAGGATATTCCTCAGAATAATAACTAAAGCATAGAAGGAGCTTCGGATTTTTAAAGCGTACACTCCCGTAGACAACAGAATTTTTTCTAGTGATGTGAAATTGTGTAAACTTATCCGCGATATCGATAGTGATCGTTATCTCTATGGTAGTACCTACCGGTTTTAAAAGGCTGGTTAGGTTTTCTCTATCATTTGGTAGAACGAGATACACCGAAAAGTGCTATCACCTAACCGATGATTTCACGTGCGATAACAATTAGCTGTTTTGATCCCAGGCAACAAAAATTTTATTTATTACATTCTCGCCCACGTCAGTCCTTTGAATATTATAAAACTGTAATATTCAAAGGACTGACGTAAAAAAAGACCTAGTTTTTTCTGCATGATTAGACAGTTCTTTTCGTACTGTAATACATACGAGTTGTTAAAAATTCTTTGCTGATTAATTTTATTACAACATTTTTATGATCATCTAGTAAATGGTTATCGAATGAATGTTCAACCAAATCATGGAAAATTGATGTTGGTAGTAATAATTCCGAAATTTTGTTTATCATTGACAAAAAGTACTTAGGTCCTAATGATTTCATGCCTATACGTATCTCAAACTCTCGCAGTATTTTTTCAGCTGTTTTACATATTTTGTTAACACCGTAAGACGGATGTACAAGACCTCCTCTATCCTTAATAGAAATCAAGGACAGTGATGTTTGCCTTGTTTTTTCTTCTAAGGTTTGGACGCAAACTTCGCAATATATATTTTTTTGTAATTTACGCACTATATAACCTGCAATATAATGAACAACGTGATGTACTCTGTTAAATTTGGTGTATGTAAAATATCACTAGTTGATGGAACTTCATTATAGCATTGCAACAATTAATCGGAAGGGGGCAAATTACAAAAACATATTTTGCGCTTACATACGTACATCACACAATATTTAAAAATCAAACTGTCTTACGATAGTAGGTCTTTCGTTGTGAAGACACAGTGAAGGTACTGCAACTATTTTCAATCTACGCCATTTGCAATCGATCTTTTTAAAGCATTGAGAACTAAAGTGTTTGGAACAAATTCTGTGATGCTTCTTCCATTTAAAGTTTTTTTGTGCAATTTTGTTAATCCATAACTGTCGTCTGTTGACATCCGTGGGAAATCTGGTACAATAATCCATGGATATATTACATAGATGTTGCAGAATTTACTAGAATAACACTGGATTAAATTATCGATAACAATAGTTTTTGCAACACTATTACAATAATATATAGAAAACTTAAAAATGTTCAAATATCATATTAAATATTGAATATAGCAGTCTTATAACTGAACTATAGGACAACACTTTCTTAAAAATATATAAACCAGTTAAAAAAGCACAAATAGTTATTTTGTAACTAAGCAAAACGTAAAATAATACCATGTTAGATCACTTACCGGTGAAAAGATACCGTTTCAACTTCATTTTTTTTACGAGCTGAATGGGATTTACATCCCCTTATAACACACGACATTCTTTATACTATTAACTTATGTTTTCTCTCAGCGAAACGGAGAAAATATGTGAATAACTAGATGAATTCGTTAATAAAACTAAACATGAACACACCTCTGACAGCCGACATCAAACACAATCAAAATGTGTAAACATTGTCCATACCCAATAAGTCAAATATGAATTGTACTTTCCAATTTACCATCATAATGGTGAAAATGGACTCCAAAATGGACTCCAAAGTGACATTCAAAAGTGTAAATTTTCCTGTTTTGACAGCGTTACATTTGTTTCACTCATTACTATATATTTTTACAGTATGAAAAAAGAGGACAACTATTACGCACAAATTAAGTCTTCAAATTTATGCTACTTCTATGCTTTAGTTATTGTTCTGAGGGATATTCGTTGATAGACGATTTAGCTCGCACAAAACCTTTTATATCATACCAACACTATTTTACAATGATAACGTTTTACTATCGACAGATCTTAAATAAACAAGGAAAATATTTACATGTTAATATATTTAAATAAGTTTTTAGGACAAATAGGATCTTATATTCTACTTAATTTTTTTTTACACTTACAAGTTTTTCTTAAAACTTTACAATAATGCCCTATTAATTCAATATCCTTAAATTTTATTATTCGAACAACGAAATCTATTATCAAGAGACAGCCTGCACAAATGAGTTAGCTACTATGTAATCTTTATGTAACAAAAGTAGGTCAACTATAGTTTTGAATTCTTTTGATCGTCTTTATTAAGAAAGAAATAAAATGGAAAATAACTTCAGAATTAAAGATACTTTTAATTTTTAATATAATGTGTCTAAATTTATCTTAAATAACATGGAAAGATCTTGTTTGGATCAATGGACCGAAACAAAAAAATGGTTCAATTGCTTCCTAATATTATAAAGCAAGACAGGTAGTGTAAGTCAATTTTAAAGACATGAATAGTAATCCCTAATTTGTGATACAACGGAATTCTCATAAAATCAATGTGCTGACATGACTAAGTACGCAACTTGTTCATGCTGACAATATTTTTAAAATTAAATATATTTATTTTATGGCTGTCTACCTTTATATTTGAGTAAAGACGTAATGTTAATGTGTAATATATCTTCATAAATCATATATGCTATGGATTTTTGCAATAAATCTGGATTGCTCACCAAAGTAGTCATCTTGTCCAATATAAATATTTATGATTTTTTTAATTTTTATTTTGTAATTGATATTTGATGACCAGGAAAAGTTTTAAAATATATTTTTTCGTTTTAAGAAAAGGACAGTTTATTAAATTTTGTTGGCAATAGATCAATTCAAACCTTTTTATATTAGATGAAAAACTATAACTGTTAATATTCATTTGGCGAACAGTAATTGTTCTGTACAAAAACTTAGTTTTTTCATCATTTACATGATCTGAAAGAGGTCTAGTCTAGTCTAGTCTAGTCCAGTCAAGTCCAGTCCAGTCCAGTCCAGTCCAGTCCAGTCCAGTCCAGTCCAGTCCAGTCCAGTCCAGTCCAGTCCAGTCCAGTCCAGTCCAGTCCAGTCCAGTCCAGTCCAGTCCAGTCCAGTCCAGTCCAGTCCAGTCCAGTCCAGTCCAGTCCAGTCCAGTCCAGTCCAGTCCAGTCCAGTCCAGTCCAGTCCAGTCCAGTCCAGTCCAGTCCAGTCCAGTCCAGTCCAGTCCAGTCCAGTCCAGTCCAGTCCAGTCCAGTCCAGTCCAGTCCAGTCCAGTCCAGTCCAGTCCAGTCCAGTCCAGTCCAGTCCAGTCCAGTCCAGTCCACTCCAGTCCAGTCCAGTCCAGTCCAGTCCAGTCCAGTCCAGTCCAGTCCAGTCCAGTCCAGTCCAGTCCAGTCCAGTCCAGTCTAGTCTAGTTGTTTTATGACAATTTTATGTTCGCCGTTCTATCACAAGTTGAGCCATACTATTGTTATCAAGGTAAAAGACTTAAGCTACCTTTTTATCTACTACTAATATTTATACTATTTAATAGTATCCTCATAGCAATTATGGAAGCAATTTAACAATAGTTCCAAAACGAAATCTTTTCTTTGTATTTAAATAAATCTAGCACTATAAATAAAACACGAATATTTTTTGCAAAAACTGTTTTAACATAAAGAATCTAAAAGAACTTGTCAGCATTGCTTTATACCAGTCACCAGGTCTTATAAATATTGATAATTTCAATACCTCATTATGTTAACTTTTAATATATTTGATCAGTTGCAAAAGTATAAGTATCTGCGGATACATATAGCGAGTGATGGTATATTAATTATTAATTAAATAATATTGAAATTATATAACGCTCCTTTGAAAAAAAAAGTCAACTAAGGTAAAGAAATAACTCTATTTATTTGCAGAGTCCTTGTACCATGAGACCATAAGACTATGTAGTACACTGTTTCTAGTATACATCGCTTGTATCGTTAATAACATAGGTTATTTATTCCACTGAATACAATTTTTTTACAATATAATACCTGAAATTTTAAAAACGCGTAGCGGTTTGACGTGACCTAAAATAAATTGAAAAACAACGTTCTAACAATAAACCTTTACAAAGTGTTACCTAAGTTTATTACTTTTGCACCTAAAAGCGGATGGTTTTTATTGGTTTTTCAAAAATATGATCACTTATCTATCCTATAATCAAAATTGAGCTTGTGAGAATTATTGTTAAGAAATGGTATATTTTTCAAAGCTTTTAGTTAGGTAAATTATTCAGTTCCAAATATTAGATAGTTTTCTCTCTCGATATAAACTTGAATTAAGATGATTCTATTATATAAATATTTGTAATTTCGTTCAAAATTTATCTTAATTAACAAACTTTATTACTAACTATAACTAATGAGCGGGTAATTATTGCATTGAAAGAAGATAATTATTTGAAATTATTATAATACATTTTTATACTTTGTCTTAGATTTCAATAAGTAGGTAAACTTATGTGCATAATAGTCACTTCTATCTAAAAATAATACCGGTAGGAAAAATTGCGTACTTGTTCGTGACAGCACATTTATTTATACTTTTTAACTGTAATATCATTACTCTTTCACATACAAAATTTTATATAAACAGAGAATAGTATTGTTGTGATGAGCATCCTATTTATTATTTTTATAGATATTTTCAAACATTGATAAAATTGAGTTCCCGGAATTCTTTTTGCTATTGTCACATAAGTGATGACTTGTATTGATTAAACGAAGGAAAGATAAAATATGTAAATAATAAATTGATTGTTGAGACACATTTTTAATTTACATGTTTTTTTATATTTTTTTAATCAACATTATTTTTTATAAGACAATTACGTCTCTTGCACATATTGCTTTAGAAACATAAACAACTTTGTCGTAGATAGTCATAAGAACTTTTCTAATACCTAGCACAGAAGTTGGCAAATAGTAAGAAGTGTTTTCAATCTAATAAATATAAATGAAAAGCTGAACAAACTTATAAAACTTCAAACTTCCTCTTATATCATTGGTCCTTGAAGAGCATAATGAAAATATTAAACACATAATAACAAGAAACTGAACCACTACTGTTTTTATTTGTAGAACCTGTTCATAATTCGTTGTGACAAATATAAAAAAGGATTTTTTTTTTTTCATCTTCGGAGGATCTCAGTTACTTAAGATAATATATTTAGATAAACGCTCTCTTAACAGATAAATACTTTTATTTACTTTTATATCCTTACCGTGTCAAAAATATTTTTTCTAAACCATGCTCTTAAGCTAATATTTGTCATTAAGATACAATATCATTATAGTTTATAAAAAAATAGCTGATTTTATTATTCCAATAATGCAAACGCTAAGGAATAGTGAAATAGTTTTTCTTTCTATGTTATGTTTGTACGGAAAAGCCGGGACAAACACTGATTATGATAGAAATGTAAATATTTGGCAACAAGGCACGAATTAATTCTAAAACCTTTTTGTGATGTCATTTTATATCTTTATATTAATGTAATGTATGTTAAGATTTATGGACATTATAATCACAAGGTTACAACCAATTCAAATAAAATCTATAGTTATATGTTACTAGAAAAACGAAAATTTACACAATACAACATACGAACCAAAACTATAAATTAAGCTAAGTTATTTTTGTTCCACACCTAAAGCCATTTTAAAAGCTCCAATGACCAATGTATCGTTGATTTTCCTTAGATTTTCTCACCATGAAGCTGTTGACAATAAGAGTTAACGAGGTACAGAGAAAATGTAAAACGAAAACGTTTTAAATATAAAGCAGTGTTCATGGCTGGTTTATGCTTACCTTTAATAAAAGATCTTATTTATAGCGAGTAATGGATGTAGTTTATCACAAAATCTCCTATTATGAAACTCCAAAACACAAATTTAATATTCAGTTTCCGAAAATTTACATACCTACAGCAAAATGAAAACATTTTGGTAGTTAACTTTCTATAAATCAAAACTTGAATATTTAAATATACTTGGCTGTTAAAATAAAATCCATTGCATATCCCAAGCATTTTAAAATTATTTACTTTAATTTACTATTATTATAACATATTTTTGAAATGTTCATTAACCTATTTTGATTATTTTTTTAATTGAACACTATTTATTTAAGTATATTTACTAATGTATAAAAGTAATAATACGTAATACAATCTAATTCCTTATAGTTAATAAAACAAATAAAAATACTGGTTTATAAATCTCACAAGTTCCATATTGTTGTACTTTGATGGGACAACTCGCATTATTTCGCTTATTTTTCTATTTGATAATTGAAACCAATATTTTAGTTCCAGAAGTCCCATTAGTCGTCTGACCGTATTCGATTATTTTTCATTCTACATAAAAAAAATTATTATGCTTCACATTTTTATAAACGTACAATTTTTCTTTTTTTCAGTTTTTATGGTTTATTTAATGACGTCATTTATAGTAAATAATTATACAAATATACAAGTAACAACTTCTTCTAACGCGCCACTATATGTTAATCTACCATTCTCATTATTTCCATGTCAGTAAGTAGACCGTCAGTCGTTGCGACATCCGGTTGTTTACTGAATAGAAACTTCAGTATACAACTCAGTATTTTACTTTCTTCTACTATCACACAAAGTGCTTCAATTCTTTTTATAAAGTTACGAAGATTGAAAGAGTTTTTGAACGCTCACAAACTAGGAGTTCATTAGTCTATTATATTTGAAAATGTAATGACAATTAACGTATTTGTATCATCGCTTTGTAATTGATTTTTTTTTAAATATATTGTTATGTTTGTCTATTATTTTTTATTATTATTAATAGCATCAAGTTTTTTAACTGACAGAAAAGTATAGAGGGCCTGAATGTTTAAAGTAAAATCTATGCCTATATTTAATAATATTCTAATAGTTGATAAAATTAACGATTTGGTTACAATAGATTAATAAATGTAGTTATTAGAGAAAATGGAGAGGTTTCAAGTAAACTTTCATCGTCTGAACGTTCTTATTTCTTAATTAAAAAATATGATGACGTTTATGTCAAATAAAATTTAAGTAAAAATGTCAAGTATCGAAACCGAGGTATTTAGGATATTCGTTGATAGACGATTTAGCTCGCACAAAACCTTTTATATCATACCAACACTATTTTACAATGATAACGTTTTACTATCGACAGATCTTAAATAAACAAGGAAAATATTTACATGTTAATATATTTAAATAAGTTTTTAGGACAAATAGGATCTTATATTCTACTTAATTTTTTTTTACACTTACAAGTTTTTCTTAAAACTTTACAATAATGCCCTATTAATTCAATATCCTTAAATTTTATTATTCGAACAACGAAATCTATTATCAAGAGACAGCCTGCACAAATGAGTTAGCTACTATGTAATCTTTATGTAACAAAAGTAGGTCAACTATAGTTTTGCCTTCTTTTGATCGTCTTTATTAAGAAAGAAATAAAATGGAAAATAACTTCAGAATTAAAGATACTTTTAATTTTTAATATAATGTGTCTAAATTTATCTTAAATAACATGGAAAGATCTTGTTTGGATCAATGGACCGAAACAAAAAAATGGTTCAATTGCTTCCTAATATTATAAAGCAAGACAGGTAGTGTAAGTCAATTTTAAAGACATGAATAGTAATCCCTAATTTGTGATACAACGGAATTCTCATAAAATCAATGTGCTGACATGACTAAGTACGCAACTTGTTCATGCTGACAATATTTTTAAAATTAAATATATTTATTTTATGGCTGTCTACCTTTATATTTGAGTAAAGACGTAATGTTAATGTGTAATATATCTTCATAAATCATATATGCTATGGATTTTTGCAATAAATCTGGATTGCTCACCAAAGTAGTCATCTTGTCAAATATAAATATTTATGATTTTTTTAATTTTTATTTTGTAATTGATATTTGATGACCAGGAAAAGTTTTAAAATATATTTTTTCGTTTTAAGAAAAGGACAGTTTATTAAATTTTGTTGGCAATAGATCAATTCAAACCTTTTTATATTAGATGAAAAACTATAACTGTTAATATTCATTTGGCGAACAGTAATTGTTCTGTACAAAAACTTAGTTTTTTCATCATTTACATGATCTGAAAGAGGTCTAGTCTAGTCTAGTCCAGTCAAGTCCAGTCCAGTCCAGTCCAGTCCAGTCCAGTCCAGTCCAGTCCAGTCCAGTCCAGTCCAGTCCAGTCCAGTCCAGTCCAGTCCAGTCCAGTCCAGTCCAGTCCAGTCCAGTCCAGTCCAGTCCAGTCCAGTCCAGTCCAGTCCAGTCCAGTCCAGTCCAGTCCAGTCCAGTCCAGTCCAGTCCAGTCCAGTCCAGTCCAGTCCAGTCCAGTCCAGTCCAGTCCAGTCCAGTCCAGTCCAGTCCAGTCCAGTCCAGTCCAGTCCAGTCCAGTCCAGTCCAGTCCAGTCCAGTCCAGTCCAGTCCAGTCCAGTCCAGTCCAGTCCAGTCCAGTCCAGTCCAGTCCAGTCCAGTCCAGTCCAGTCCAGTCCAGTCCAGTCCAGTCCAGTCCAGTCCAGTCCAGTCCAGTCCAGTCCAGTCCAGTCCAGTCCAGTCCAGTCCAGTCCAGTCCAGTCCAGTCCAGTCCAGTCCAGTCCAGTCCAGTCCAGTCCAGTCCAGTCCAGTCCAGTCCAGTCCAGTCCAGTCCAGTCCAGTCCAGTCCAGTCCAGTCCAGTCCAGTCCAGTCCAGTCCAGTCCAGTCCAGTCCAGTCCAGTCTAGTCTAGTTGTTTTATGACAATTTTATGTTCGCCGTTCTATCACAAGTTGAGCCATACTATTGTTATCAAGGTAAAAGACTTAAGCTACCTTTTTATCTACTACTAATATTTATACTATTTAATAGTATCCTCATAGCAATTATGGAAGCAATTTAACAATAGTTCCAAAACGAAATCTTTTCTTTGTATTTAAATAAATCTAGCACTGTAAATAAAACACGAATATTTTTTGCAAAAACTGTTTTAACATAAAGAATCTAAAAGAACTTGTCAGCATTGCTTTATACCAGTCACCAGGTCTTATAAATATTGATAATTTCAATACCTCATTATGTTAATTTTTAATATATTTGATCAGTTGCAAAAGTATAAGTATCTGCGGATACATATAGCGAGTGATGGTATATTAATTATTAATTAAATAATATTGAAATTATATAACGCTCCTTTGAAAAAAAAAGTCAACTAAGGTAAAGAAATAACTCTATTTATTTGCAGAGTCCTTGTACCATGAGACCATAAGACTATGTAGTACACTGTTTCTAGTATACATCGCTTGTATCGTTAATAACATAGGTTATTTATTCCACTGAATACAATATAATACTACAATAATTTTTTACAATATAATACCTGAAATTTTAAAAACGCGTAGCGGTTTGACGTGACCTAAAATAAATTGAAAAACAACGTTCTAACAATAAACCTTTACAAAGTGTTACCTAAGTTTATTACTTTTGCACCTAAAAGCGGATGGTTTTTATTGGTTTTTCAAAAATATGATCACCTATCTATCCTATAATCAAAATTGAGCTTGTGTCTTCAATTATTTGTAGATATAAATAATCAAATTACATAACGGTTTAACAAAAGTGTTTTTTGCCAATACAAAAGAACAATGAATGATAAAATAATACCATAAGTGAATTCTTTGTTTGTATTCCTTCAAAGGCGTTGAAGATCGTTTTTCTTCCATTAAGTAAGAATAAATATAAAATACTCGTACAAAATATATGGTTTTCATGAAAATTCACGAAATTTTTTCACTAATCACTAATGAATCTATGTTGTGCCTACAGATATAATGGAACTGACTTTCTTTGAATATTTATTTTATTGGCAGTATTATTTGAGAGATGTGCCATGGCATGTGATGAGGTTTGAAGCCAATAATCTTAAACATATAATATTATTTGTTTTAGTATTTATTACTCAAAAAATTGTGAAAGGACAATAATATATTTTATTTGTCTCACAGATGTCATTTATCGTTTTTCGTAAAAATATCTATAAAGTAAAACGTTTTATCCCCTCACAAGCTTTTGTCAAAAATTTTAATCATTTCATATTATATTTAAAACAATTTGAATGAATTATACGGGTGATTTAAATACAATTCGAATAAGCTGGTAACAAGATATAAATGATAAACACGGCAACAAAGTATATAAATTCAAAGAAAAGTGGACTACCCACTAAAATAAATATTTTATTCACTAATTCACTATTGTTTCAACAAGACTAAATTATTTTTATGTTTTAAATAAACTGAACATTATTAAAGACATCTTCAAATATGAATCAAACAATATTATGTCGGTATGAAATGTTTTATCTGGATATTTGTAAAAGAAAATAGATACGAGACAAAATCTACAAGAATTTTTTTTTTGATAATTATTTTTTAAGTTACACAGTCATGAAAACTGTAGGTTTTACATGACAGAAAACTGTCTATTTATCTATTGTGTTTGATTCCGCATTATAAAAAAATATTATAATACACAATATACTAATAACTTCTTGACCCTTTAACATATACGAACGAATATGAGCATAGATGTCTATGTTTCTGGGTTTGGTCGTTTATTAAATATATTCTCAGTATTTATATGTATTTGTATCGTTACGTTTACGTTTGAAAAAAACTGACCTTGAATGACATTTATAATACACATACTTTTAAAATTAATATGTGCATAGAAAATAGCTCTGATCGTGGCCGTAACCGACATTGAAACAATTCATCTTAGGTTGGTATCTTCTGAACAACTTCACGTGCAGTAAATTTTTAGATCACTCAGTTATTATTTTTGAAGCCTGATACAACGTACGAGGTCACTAGCAACTTTGATGAAAAACTTAAGTTAGTTTGTTTCTGGTAAGTATAATTTATGTAAGTCTTAATTTAATTTTCCATACTAGGTAGTTGTCATAAAATATTTACAAAACACTGAGAACTAAAAGAACCTAACTTCTAAATATTTACAAATTTAGGAACCGTATGCGTAAAAATACAGTTATATTGAAGGAGAAAGAGGAAGAGGGCTATGGATCTCCTCATTGGGACCTTCTTCCCTCTTTTGAAATTGGTTAAAAAGCTAAGTGCCTCTTCTTAAATATAATATAATTTAAAATTAAAATATTGTTAGAAATTACGTCTAGTATGTCTAGAGCAATTCTAATCAACAACCAACCAATAGGTCGATGCTGTGACAGTCAATTATTACTTTGGACAGTCTTGTCAAGTCATTTTACTTTAATCATTCTTTCAGAAACTGGCAGCTTATTAAAAAAAAAATAGTAAAATTCAGTTAAAGGCCTATTCCATAAACAGAACAATGTGCTATTATGACGACTAGGTATCAGATGTGCATTGTATTCACGGTAATATAATGTTGGTCCCTACCATGATCTGATTAGGGTGACCACATCTTTCTGCCATCATTCTTTTCCAAAAAAAGTTATTTCCACAAATAAAAATATTTTAAATGCTCAATGTAATGTTATTTGAACCTATTCATCCATAGGCACATTTCTAACTTGGACTTTGAGATTACGACAAGAGTAAACAGAATTTGTGAATATTGTCGATTTGTTTACATTTGTATGTAAGCACATAAATAAGATATTTAATTAACAATAAACAATTCACATAAACGAATCTAAACGAATTGTATTCAGTAATTGCCGACTCGTAGTTACTCGTAAAATATTATTGATGATATAAATACATTTGTTCTGAATGTTCTGAAAGGAACATTTAATACAATTTTAACAATATTACCGATTTTATTAGCGCTATAAACAATCTTCTGAATCTGTCGAAATGAAAATTATTTTACGTTTATTTTATCACCTTTAAAGCTGTGTCTGAAATGGTCTCAAAAAATAAGTTAAAACGATAATTGTTATATTATTACAAAATATATTGTGACATTTGAGGCTACTTTTGTGCAATAACTATTCTTAAAAGCCGTATCACGTCAGAATTAAGTTCCTATTTATGCCACAAACAATTAGGTTTCTATAAACATAGAATGCATAATTGTTTTGCTTGTATTTATTTAAGGATCTAGTTACCTAGGCATCTACTTAATACATAAATTTAGTAATTACATAAATAAGTTCTTTAATATTTCATATGTCTAAAATAATAAATTAATAGTTAGTACACTAGGGTAATAAATGCGTCTTTCAATTCTATTTGGAGTTGCGGAAAATATAAGGGTGACCATTCATTTATCATGTCTCAAGACATGAAATTCCTCCTCTTGTTATAATGCTTACAGAAATTATTTCATTTCTATTTAGGTCAAATAAATAATAGTAATATTAGCTTTTTGTAAGACTGAGAAATATGAGCTATATTATATATATTATAGATAATAGTGAATACTATTTGAAAACTGATAAACAAATACTTGTATAATCTCGAATGACGTATGTTTTTAGGAATGATTATTAGGAGTAAATTATACACAAACTTAATTTACGTCAACAATAGAAAGATCAACAAACAACATTCAAAAACTCTTTACACAATAGAATAAATACTGAATAAATACTGTTTAAGTATTATAAATTGACAGCAAATAAATATATAGATTTATAAATAAAATTTCAAAAGACTCAACCCATAAATTATCTTCGATAAAACAGAATACGTTTAACCAAATGAGTATTAAAAGATACCCTAAAAGATAAATAAACAGAATTATAGTATTATCATACTAGACATTTTCACATAAAACCCTTTTTACTATTCGGATTGGCGAAAAGATCAACTATGACGAGCTTTAAATTAAGTCTTTAAGTGTAAGCTTTTATATTAAATAAAAAACACTGATGAATAGAGTGTATTACAAAAAAAAAACGTAAAAGCTTTCACCCTCCTCTTATACAGCATGATCATAAAACATAATGCCACTGATAGCAATAAAGCTCAGAATTTGTCTTCTCGTAATTTATATCTCCTATTTATTTATTTACTACCTATATAGTTAACTTGATGGTATTTTGTTTGTATGCTAACGGCGGTGTTATAATATTCTGCCTTGGAGTTGTTCAAACAAAATGCAAATATATTTAATACAAGCTGTTGCACGTGACTTCGTCGCCATGGACTACAAATGCACAACACGTTACGAACATTAATTCAGAACTACTCATCGGACACGGGAAGGAAACTGTAAAAATGCTCCCCATTTGCCCTTTTTACTAACCGATGTTTTGCTATTATTATTGAAGAGGGCCTTTTTAATACAAATTGTCGCGTTACATAAAAAAATTGCAAAAAAGTTACGGTTATAGTATGGGATTCCCCCTAAAATATTTATTACATTTTAAAAAATCTATGCATATTAAAAGCGAGTCTAAGTGTAGCCGATATTAAAATTTAGCAAAAAAACGTTTGTTGTATTGAAGTAACCCTTATATACTTATTTTATTATTATTTAAATATATATTTTTGAAATAAGAACAAAACTAAATATTTTTTGAATATTTCAAGAATCTATCTGTTGCCATTATTAATATCGAATAACGAAAATTGAATGTGTTGTATGGGAGTCTCCCCCCTCAAATATTAATTTTATTTTGATTTTAGTTTTCGATGTTAAAGTGGCAACAGCAATACACCACCTGTAAACATTTCAACTGTCTAGGTTCCATAATTCATGAGTTACAGCCAGGAGACAGATAAACAGGCAAACGGACAGATGGCAGTCTTAGTAATAGGGTTACGTTTCCAAAAACAAATCAAATCTACTTCAGATATTCACGCGTTAAAATAATCTGAAACTTTATTATATTAGTATAGATTACAACGTAAATAGAAACACAGTTGTAATTAATAAATATGGTGAACTTTTTAAAATCGAAAATAACAACTTTATATATAAACATAAGAGCAATATTAGTAGGTATTCGGCCTTAGGCACTAATATAATATTTTATAATAAACATTGAAAACCATTTTTTCTTTGTAACTTTTGGCCACAAATTGGCCATTGTCTTGAAGAGTTACTTCTTGGCTATTGGGACCCGGTAAGAAAGAATATAAATTGTTAGGGATTTTTGTTATAGTATCTTAAGCCCCATCTTCTTACTAAATAATTAGATCAAAGCGATACTGTAATTATTTTTTTATATGGTGTTAATAACCTATAAAGGACGTTTATATTATTGATTCTATAAACAACATTAGTTTTAAGAAAACTTAGAGATATAAGCAGCAGGATATTTATCAATTTTATTTTTTATTCAAATGTCTAATAATCTACGAAGATGTGGCCTTTTAGCAATTCTTAGAAGTAAGTTAATACGTTGTTATTATTATTTTATTCGTTAAAAGTTGGAAACCTAAATCTTTGTAAATGGGAAAGCATCACAGTAATAGTGATCATATTAATGGTTTAATGAATTGTTTTTGTCTTTCTGGTGACTAGTATTATATATACTAACTTACTAAGTAACAAAGTAATGGGATACTTATTTTATCAATTATATACAGATATTAATTATGATTGTAAAACAAAAGTGTATTGTAAATAGAAATGTTCATAAACTAATAATTAATATAAAAGAGTATCCCTGAAGTTTTTTGCTAGACCATTTACAATAAACATTATTTGATGTGGCGTATGTATGCCTAAATAGAAAAGAAAAACTTTGATATTGATATTATATGCCATACTCTTAAACCAACATAGTTGTATAAATACAGAAGGGAAAAAATATTTTACTACTCTTACTAGAAAAAGCTACATTAAGCTAGTTAGGGTAAAATATAAATAATAGAACATTTTTAAAGACAGATATCAACCTAAATTAGAAACGTTATTAAGCTTTCTAAAGAACAGACAACAGAATCATACATTTTATCTAGAACACTGTATTTAGAATAGTGTCATAAAACTGTTGTGTAAATTGTTATACCTAATATTTTATTCCGTACAAACTTTAAAAAAAATAGTACAATTCTTATAAACAATTCCAGTAACTCCTTCCTTCTTCAGTAACCTTCTATTGCGTCATTACTAGATAAAGTAAATGTTCTAGCGAGGTCTGATTAGACCATAATGTTTCATGGATACCATAAACAACGAAAATAAAAATTACTTTTTATGTTTATACTTTATTATTATTATCATTCAATTCTATAAATAATATTATATAGTTTAATTTAATAATTTTAACATATGATCACTATATCCTAATAAGAGAAATTATGAGCTTACAAAAAAAAATACAAATCCTATGTTATTTGACAAGTTGTAATGTAAACTAGATATATAATTGTGTAAAATAAACAATATTGTTAGGATTCACAACATTAACTTCAACGTCATGGAAATGTGTTTTTATTGAAACTATCCTTTTACTGTTCGCTAAATAGATGTCATTCTTTACTCCTGAAGAAGGTTTTCCATTAATAAAATACAACATTTTATCTCAAATTAAACTGTTAATATATCTCCTCTTCTATAAAATACATTCTTATAAAACTTATTTTTGTGTAACTAAACCCTCAAATAAGAAGATATGACGTTACTACAATAATAACATTATAATATACCAGCTCTTGTCAACAACGTCATGTGCTCTCATCGATTCAAGAACAATCTTTTATCACATAAAAAAATAAATTCTAAAGCTGATTGAAAACATATGTAAAAAAAAAGTTTAGACTCTGTGTTTCTTACCAATAACTCAGAAACCAATATAGTGTACTATTTTATTAAACGTAGACAACCCTTCAGTGAACAACCATTCTTACAATAACGTAACACTTTGATATCTAGCGTCTTTTATTGCTCTTCTAAATTGGTAGTTACTCTTGTAATCTTGGACTAAGTAAAGTTTATAGTTATCCAGATAATAAATCAAGGTATTCAGAATTGTTATTTAATATATATGTAACATTATATTAAAACTACACGTATTTTTTGTTATTTACAGTTCACTAGTCTGTTAAAAAAACAAACTATAACACAAAAAAAATATGTTATTGTAAAAAGTTTAGATTTAATGCTAGACATTGTTTACAAGTGCATACCAAATAAAAATAATAAAAGTGAGAAAAAAAAAATATCCAGTCTTTTTATACTAATCATCATTATACACTACAGTTTTAATCATTAATTTATAAAATATATATCTCTGTAAATATATTTAGAAGTGATTGATTCTCTTTTAATATTATCCTCATTAGTAACATTTTATCACAAAAGTATATTTATATAACAGTCTCGTATATTTATAATTTTAGTAACGACAAGGAAATGTAAGCTATTTATTTTCTTTCTCAAAAACCTGTAGACGAGAAAAATACCTTAGCGTGTAATAAAGTATAAATAAGATGCAAATAAGATATTTGCTTGTATAATAATTTATAACTAGGAAGTGTAAAACAAGTAATTTAAGGTAAACACGACTTTCATTCAGTCATTTTATTCCTAAATAACATTTTTAACCCCCGATTAAAAAGAGGGGTGATATAAGTTTGACCTGTCGATTTGTGTATCTGTGTATCTGTATATCTGTCTGTGGCGAATTTGCGGCCAAACGCGTGGACGGATTTGTATGCGGTTTTTTTTAATCAAAAGCTATGCTTGTCAAGATGGTTCTTATCTATGTTTGATTGAAATAGAAATAGTCGTCTCCAAAATATTGACGTTTTATTCGTGCGGGGGAGAGGTTCTTATGCAATAATTAGCTGTTTGCGGCCAAACGCGTAGACAGATTTGTATGAGATTTTTTTTAATTGAAAGCTATGCTTGACGAGATGGTTCTTATTTATGTTTCATTGAAATAGAAATAGTCTTCTGCAAGATATTGACGTTTTATTCGTGCGGGGGAGAGGTTTTTATGAAATAATAATCTGTGTGTGGACGGATTTGAATGCGGTTTCTCGAATTTTCTCGAATCGAAACCAAACCTATTGTTTGGAGTCAATGGGAGTATTAAGAAAACAAATTAATGCGGTCATTATCATTCACTATTAATACCATGTAATAATATTCTATTCTATCAATACCTCTTCCAAATGAAATGAATAAAAAAATGTTTTATACGTATAAGAAAATAGTAACTAATCGTACCAGTTCTAACTTGTATATAAATTCTGAAAAGCTCTCTTAGCCTGGGTTCTATTCAGCGATTTTTTAAGAAAAGTTCTTTCTGTAAAGAGAGTTGCTTACTTACTTGTTTTGCATCAACCAGTATTGGAGTGTTTGTTAGCCATCGTTCTACGAAGTATTCTCGACAGGATTCAAACCTTTTCTCGTACTGAAGTAGTCTTTTACTAAACTCCTGCGACAAAAGTAAAAAAGGACATTATATATTAGAAAAAAAGTTATTTTATTTTATTTGTTAAGCTCAGATCATTTTATTTTATTTTATTTGTTAAGCTCAATTTACTCCGATGAATTTATAGTTCATATTTAGGAAGGCATTATATGGTTTAATTTAGAATTAAAATAAAAAATTTATATAAATAAAGATTGAAAAATAAACCGATACGGGCAGGGATTCGAACCCGCGACTACTGGGAAACCGTCCCGTCGCTCTACCAACTGAGCTACCGTATCACTATCCGCCTCGGTTAATTAAGCATCCTATATGTGATCGTCTTTATCGGGACGGTGGTGACATCTATTAGGTTTCTTTCGAAAATCCTAACCAATGTTTCTAACTTTGCAGTATAGATAAACATTGAAAAGATGCCACTACCGAAATTAATGTTTGAAAATATCTTTAAACATGTACAGCCATGTTAAGCTTATTTAAATTTATATAAATAAAGAATGAAAAATAAACCGATACGGGCAGGGATTCGAACCCGCGACTACTGGGAAACCGTCCCGTCGCTCTACCAACTGAGCTACCGTATCGCTGTCCGCCTCGGTGAATTAGGCATTCTATATGTGATCGTCTTTATCGGGACGGTGGTGACATCTATTAGGTTTCTTTCGAAAATCCTAACCAATGTTTCTAACTTTGCAGTATAGATAAACATTGAAAAGATGCCACTACCGAAATTAATGTTTGAAAATATCTTTAATCATGTATAGCCATGTTAAGCTTATTTAAATTTATATAAATAAAGAATGAAAAATAAACCGATACGGGCAGGGATTCGAACCCGCGACTACTGGGAAACCGTCCCGTCCCGATAAAGACGATCACATATGGAATGCTTAATTCACCGAGGCGGATAGCGATACGTTAGCTCAGTTGGTAGAGCGACGGGACGGTGTCCCAGTAGTCGCGAGTTCGAATCCCTGCCCGTATCGGTTTATTTTTCATTCTTTATTTATATAAATTTAAATAAGCTTAACATGGCTATACATGTTTAAAGATATTTTCAAACATTAAAATAAAAAGTTATCATGTTGCTACAAACAATTATTATATTTAATGCATTACAAGCTATTCATTCGCCAATTCATAAGTACTTATTTTTATTCAGTTATTTTAAGCACCGTTGTATCTGTGGTGTAGTAATTTACAGTACACACTTATAAAAAATATATTATTTTATTTTTTTGTGAAATAAAAGAATATTTAAAAATGTCACTAAAAACTTATATAAAAAATATAAAATTATTTATTATCAAGTAGTAACTCGATAATAAATAAATTTATATTTTTATTATTTTATTAATATAATTAATACAATACACCAATTAATTGTAAGAACAATTATTTGGTGTATTGTATTTATTATAATTAATTCATTCAGTAATTCATAAATACTTAGGTATTTCAGTCAATTCAAGTATACACTTATAGAAATAATATATTCATTACACTTTGTTTTGAAAATAATTTAAAATATAATAAAAGTTAATATTTGTTAGAATTTCTATGTGAATTTATACATTTCATTTTGTAAAGCTGATTGTCTTAAGAAGCATTTTCAGTCAATACTAGTATTATGTAGGAACACAATCATGCTCCTTCTAAGTCCAACGAGTGGAAGCATTGTTGGGGTTGATCCATTCAATAGGTCTTATTCGCCTTTGTATAGAACATGGATGTTTTACTATAGTGGAAGTGGTAGGATTATATATTAATATAAATAAATAAACAGATATGTTGCATCAGATATAACAAAGTTGTATTTTTAAATATAAATCTCTATTTTTATATGTATCATGTAAATAACTTGCTCTGAAAAATTAAGGGCTTGATTCTTTGCAATAATGAACATTTTAAAAATAAAAAAAATTGCCGTCCGGAACGTAATTTTTGCAAACAATGATATTTTTTTCATACATTATATATATTTTTAAACAAAGAAAACCAAACATGACAAATTTAAATTTTCTATATCTGTTTTAAATCTAGCAATCCAAAACACTTTACTAAATTTCATTCTCCAGTCTTTTTTAGATTTCTTATCCTTTATAAATCTCATAAAAGTTTCCGACTGAAAAACATGATAATGTATATTTTTTACAAAGAAAAACAAAAAATATATAAGTTTATATAAAATGTCATAAAAAATAATAATCTGCGTTTGTTGTGGAGTACTTATGTATACAATAAAATTATGTAGGTATAATTTACAAATGACATAAGAGTTATCTCTTATGAGAAATATATTTTTTAATGAACAAAGTAAATGAAACAGTTTTGCTAAATGATATTAAAAAACAATACTTAAAACAAACAAATTATAACAAAAAGGTTCTTGTTATTTTTAAAGAAAGATTGCAAGAAAAATATAATTGTAGCCTAGTTTTATTTAATTGTATCCCAACGAACTATTTAGTTTTATTGTCATCGTTTGAGACGAACATAATAATAGTTACTTAACTTATTATAATAATAAAAAGAGTGTAGGAATAGGACTTCTATCCTATTATTATAAATATTTTTCTTACGATCCTTCTACACAAATAATAAGATTTTTTTTATATATATTTGAAAAGAAGTTGAACTGCTTTTAAAATCACAAGATAAAATATAATTCAAAAAACAGGAATTATTTTATTTTGAGCCCCACTACCTTCGGACATTTCATATAATTTTGTTCAGTACATTATTTTTTTATATATAAAACATATACCTATTACCATGCTTGATCCTTCTGAACGAACTTGACTAAATGATATCAAAGGAAGGCTATTTCTATTAATACTCAAAAGAGATCTGTCAGTAACGATGGAGATAGTATTACTGCTCATATTGGACTGGACAATGCAGACACTAGAAAATTTTACATAAAACCCTTTTTATTGGTCAGATTGGTGAGAAGGTCAATTATGAGCAGATGTTTAAAAACAAGTCATAAGAAACAGCGATTTATTAATATCACAAAACTTTATTTACTAGGTCATATATAACAAATATTTTTAATTGCCGCAGATTATGTCACATTTTCGAGATAAATTTATTCCTTGTGTTCTGGGATATACCCACATTTTTTTACACTTTTAAAAAACCTAAAATATAAAAATAGGTCTCGATAGCCGATATGAGCAGATGTTTAAACAAGTGATAAGAAACAGCGATTTATTAATATCACAAAACTTTATTTACTCGGTCATATGTAACAAATATTTTTAATTTCCGCAGATTATGTCACATTGCGAGATAAATTTATTCTTGTATTCTGGGATATACCCACTTTTTTTTACACTTTAAAAAAACCTAAAATATAAAAATAGGTCTCGATAGCCGTTAACTTAAATGCATACCATTTAAAACCGTTAAAAGCATGAAGATACGAAACCTTTGAAACTATCAATAGATAATAATACTATTAACAATAATTTACTTTAAGCATGCAAATATTTACTTAAACCTACTGATTATGCTTTAGTATTTATAAATGCCTAGTAAACTAATACGCGGTAAAAATTAAATGGAGTGTATAATTAGATATTTTATAATATTTATCACATGTGAAAAGGAATTTTATTAAAAAAACTGAAACTTTAACTAATTATTATACTAATAAAAATAATTCTCAGGTTCTATTAGTACAATTATTCATTTATAACTTGCACCCATTTCCTAAGCTACAGCACGCTCATAAAACACAATGCTGCTGATGTCAATAAACTTCAGATTTCATCTTGTGATGATTTTGTGTCCCTTATTATTTTCGTTGAAAATGTGACTACATTTTTGTTGTTGTTCTATTTATCAAAAATAATACATCCTGTTCAATTAATTATAACAAACTAAGCTTTTGTTTTTTAAAACAGTGGCTGTTACATCAATATTTTCAATTGTTTTAATTTTAAAATAAAATGTATGTTGTCCCATTAACGTGAATTATGATTAACACTGTAGAGAAAGTAGATTAAGGTCAATACAGTTATATCTGTCTAATCTTTAGTAACTACTATTTTATTTTAGAAACTCAAACATTATTAAAATCAGAAGAGATTTTTAGTGTCAGTTTTAATAAGGGTAGCCTGCTTAGCCTATTTCAAATTGTAACGAAAGTATTAAGAATGTTTCGTTTTTTGTTATAAATATAAGACTTGTAGCTCTGATTAGAATAATAAAATAAGCGTATTTATATTTTTTAAAACGCTTTAATTAAAAAAAAATTATGTGTTTTTAAATTTTAATGATTATACTTAAAATATTTTTTATAGTTAATACCATACTTGGGCATTCGCTGTCATATAAGGGGTACAAAAATTCTCTCTGTAATTCCTATTTAGTATATTCGAAGCTACAACAATGTTTAAATATATTTACATAACGTCTATAAATTTTTTGACTATAAAAAAAATGCACCATAAATACAAGGAACATAATATGAAACACGTGAAAATAAAACAATTAATAATATACAAAAATACAACCACTTTGTCATTAATTAGACTAATTAACATATTTTTATAAATTAATTAAGTCGTTTGCTTTACAATAAAATAATATTTTTTTTTACATAATTGGTATATTACATTCAAAGTAATTTGTCTTTAATGGACGTGGGCCTAAAATTGATGTCGACAAGTAGATTTATAGAATACATCTGGCATTCACTAACTTGACAAGATGCAATTAAAATCAAGTAATTTGTCTTTGTCATGTCAAAAATATGTACAGATCTTAGTTTTCGTGAATCTGAATTTGAATCTATTCGTTAATAGTTATGGGCTTCTCCTAGGTAACCAAACATACGAGCTTATTAATAATAGATATATAATAGTATTTAAAAAGACATCTTGTGCTACGTATGTACAGAATTTTATATAAAGAAATTTAAATTTATGTTTAAGATAAAATACCATACACATAATTGAAAAAACTATTTATTAGTTATTTAGTTATAAAGATCAATATTTGTACATTTCAATATAAAAATAAATATATTACAAGCTGAAGTAAATAAAGTTGAAAAGTTTGCAATGTAATTATACTTTCAATAATGTTTAGTACAACTTGATTGATTGGTAATAGGTGCTGAAGCTTGGTGAAAAGGTATTTGACCCGGATTTCACACTTATATAATATAGACGCTGATGTTTTGTCTATTCATAGCTTCAAAACTTGACTTGCTTTTCTTTATTGAACTGAGAGAAATGAACTTCTTTCTGGTCAAAACTGTGTTTCGTTGTTTCACTACTCCTATCACTACTACTCCTACCACTACTACTCCTACCACTACTGCTCCTACCACTACTGCTCCTACCACTACTGCTCCTACCACTACTGCTCCTACCACTACTGCTCCTACCACTACTGCTCCTACCACTACTGCTCCTACCACTACTGCTCCTACCACTACTGCTCCTACCACTACTGCTCCTACCACTACTACTCCTACCACTACTTCTCATTCTACTTCTACTACTCGGAGAACAACAAGAGGATGGTGTTTATATTTGCGCTAAACACGTCTACGCTCGCTTTTTTATTGAAAATTTGACTACTATTTTTAGTTGCGTTTAATAATAAAATAATAATAATAAATAAATGAAATATAAATAAAATAGAAATATAATAATCAAATTTAGAAATTGCCACATATATATTACAGTTTTGAAAAAGATAATTGATATGAAAATGACAGATAAATTTACAGATGACTTACTGACTACTAAACTCATAAGTAATAGAAAATGCAACGAAATCTCTTTAAATAAAATATTTTTTGTTTAATCGACAGATATATGAATCAAAGCCACATTTAAATATAATACACGAACACATTTTAAAGTTCGACACGAACAACAATGTGAAATTTTTTAATTTATAATGTTCCAAAATTTAGATCTGTTAACAATTATGTATAATTTTCATTAAAAAGATTTTTTAAATAACTGTTTTTTAATTACCATTGCAGTCTTACATAAACTTATTTATTTTTGTTACTTTTTGCAAAAAACACATCTATACAAATTCTTTAAGACTTTATTTTTCCTTATTTCTTTCAGTGTTGTCGCAGGGGCTTAGTAAAAGACTACTTCAGTTTGAGAATAGGTTTGAGTCCTTTCGAGAATACTTCGTATAACGATGGCTAACGAACACTCTAATATTAGTCGATGCAAAACAACTTAGTAAAGACCGTACTTGGAATAAAGTTACTTGAAAGCACTTGATATTAACCATTTCTGAAACTGTTTTGAAAGATAATTATACAATATTTAATACTTCTATAAAAAATAAATAAGTATTTTTATATTTAATTTACAGGTCTCACAAACATGTATTAAAATTTCAGTTCAGACACTACATTCAAAAAATAAGGTATTTGTATCGTTGTCTAAAACCCTTAACACAAGCAAATAATTTGCTTACTTAGGGGTTAGATCAATTTGTATAATTTGTCCTGATATTAATATATCATTATTATAATATTTTGAATATTAATTAATTAATGTAAAGAGTTAATCTTTAAAAGAAATTGTACTGAGATTTGAAGCTATTAAACCATTCATTAGCATATTTTAAACTTGGCCTTTGAGAATCGAATCCACAGAATTCGTGAACACGTCTTGATTTTACACCCGTATATCTTAGCACATAAACGATAGATTTAATTAAACAATAAACAATAACCGAATTAATTAATTAACAATAAGTGAATCTAAACGAATTGTATTCAATATTTCCCGACTCGTGGTTGGTAGCCGTCGTTAAATATTATTGATGATATAAATAAATTCTTCTGAACATTTGTTAAATATTTTTGAGGTTTTGTACACTCAGAGATTTTATCTTATAAGTGACAGATGAATAACAATTAATCTTAGTTAGCACATGGAAGCGTGTGTCACAACGTTTTTATATTGTTACTTTTTATTAGTTGGTTTTTATCTTTTTGTAAAATAGATTCTTCCTAAGTTGGGTGACATTATTATTTTATTCTTGCTTTAGGAGCAAATACTTTTATGTATTTACGTCCCTAGTTTATCAATGTTTGCTATTTGTTAATTAAAATCGTACTCGTATCGAACAAATAAAAAAGGCCAGAAAAAATTAGGGCCAATAAAAAAATGTTGTTAGTAATTCTTAGATACAAAAGTATTTTATGAAGTATGTTTTCTTCACATATTATGAAAAAATTATTGTGTCTTACCGGAAAGTTTTGATCATCAATCAATCAATCAGAAAGAAATATTGGTAAAAACAAAAAATGAGTTTTCAAACTAAAAGGTTTCCATATTGTTGTTGTTGAAAGTTTATTTTGTGGTTATATTATATATTTTATTTGTTATGACATACTTACATATACATCTTTTTATACTAATACTAATAATACTGCTACTAATACTAATAATACTGTAAAGTCGCGCTATTTGCAATACTCGGAAGGAACATTCTATATAATAAGAATAATATTACCAATTTTATTAGAGCTATAAACAATCTTCTGAATCTGTCAAAATGAAAATTATTTTACGTTTATTTTATCACTTTTAAAGCTGTGTCTGAAATGGTCTCATAAAATAAGTTAAAACGTTGAATGTTATAATATTACTAAATATTGTGACATATGAGGCAAATTTTGGGTAATAACTAGTATTTGAAGCCGAACTACCTAAGAACTAAGTTTTTATTTAAGCTACAGACAATTATGCTTCTAATGTCATATGATGCTTTATTGTTTTACTCGTAATTAAGTATCTTGTTATTATAATCTTCCACTATCAATTGCCTTTGCCTTATAAAGAAACTGAAATAAAGTTAGTAATAACATAAATAACATCTTTAATGTTTCATATCTCCAAGACTTAATAGTTAGTACACTTGAATAATACTTACTAATTTTTAATGCTATTTGCAATAGCAGAAAATATAAAGGAAACCATTCATTATAATATATACTTTATGTAAGACCAAGAAATATGAACTGTATTTCTAACATTTACTATTTAAAAAATTATATATCAATACTTATATAATCTCGAATGATGGTTATTTTTAGGAAAGAACAGATGTTCTTTCGAACAATGCAGATATTATAAATTATTTTTTAAATTTTTAAATTTAATTAATATTTTTTTTTTTTTTTTTATTTATTTATTATTATTTTTTTTGGTCGTGGGGAAAATCCTCATGGATACCACTCCAGTAGGTGGTACCAGAGTGGTTATGCCGGACTGTTACCGGCTAAAAACCCCACGTGTGAGCAGTCCTCCGCCATGGTGGAGCAAGATGGGTTCGCTTTAGCATTCGCCAACTTGCCCCTGCGGTAGGCCCAGGTACAATCCGGGCCCCGGCACAAATGTGGGGTGACCTCACTCACAAGAAGGTTACCCCTCAGACGTATGGGGTCATTTTGTCAACCCAGCCGAAAGTCCACCGACTTCCGACCGGTAACCCCATCTTTACGGAGGGCAAAGCAGGTGGGCGAAACGTCTTCTCCTTACCCCCGTACGTCTGCGTCGGAGTAAGTCAGAGGAGGCGCCGTCCTCCCTTGCCCGCTCCGCGGCCTCCTTCTGCAT
Source organism: Napeogenes sylphis (assembly GCA_959347405.1). NCBI lineage: Eukaryota > Metazoa > Arthropoda > Insecta > Lepidoptera > Nymphalidae > Napeogenes > Napeogenes sylphis. The sequence goes on along the minus strand of OY365780.1, from coordinate 29,251,615 downwards.
CATAACGTCTTCGCAGAAGGAGACCACCGCCTGCCACGATCTCTCACTGTCGAGCATGGCGTTGATAACGATCGGCAGAGAGATACGCTGTCCTAAGGACGCTGAAAGCGTGTGCCGCTGTGGACTCCATGCGGCACACACCTCCAGCGTATGGAGCGCCGTATCCTGTGGCGCACCACACTCATGACAGACCGGGGTGGCCTCCCGTCTAGCGATTTGGTGCAGGTATTTTCCGAAACATCCGTGTCCGGATAGCACCTGCACCAAACGAAAGGTTAGCGACCCGTGTTGCCGCCTCACCCATTGCCGAAGGACTGGCCTAACTGCGTCCACCGTCCACTGCCCAGAAACCGGTGGGGCCAGGCCCATAGACCACTGACGCAGCACACTGTCCTGCGCCTCCGCTCGCATGCGTGTGAGCTCCTCTCGAGTTGGGGCCTCCGCCAGAGAATTCCTATCAGCCACGAAGTGATACGCTTCGGCGAAGACCACTGCTTGCAGCTCCCAGTCGGCATCTCCGGCCAACACGCAAGCCGCCGTCCATGAGACCGTTCTGTATCTTCGGGTCGCCCTGGTAGCGATGACTCGCTGCGGACATCGCAACAGGGTCTTGTTGGCGCGACTGAGGGCGTCCACCCAGACGGGTGCTCCATACATCGCCTTACTTCGGATTACTCCCGAGTACAGCCGACGGCATTTGCTGACGGCACCCACGTTCGGCAGCAAACTACCTAATGAGGCTGCGGCTCTCACGACTCTCGGAGCCAGCCCGGCAAAGTGGGCCCCAAAATTCCACCTGCCGTCCAGGGTGAGACCCAGATATTTCATCTGGGTCCCGACCCGGATCGGGATTCCATCTAACGAAAGCCGGGTACCTGGAGGAGGTCCCCCCGAGGCCCATGGAAAAGTAAAGCCTCGGTCTTATGAAGGGCTACCTTCAGCCCCACAGCGCGTATACGGCCGACCACAAATGCCGTACTAACCGCAGCCGACCGCAACACCTCCCGAAGATCCCTCCCCTTGGCTACGACTATCGCACGCTCGCAGGGAGCGTGCCCCAGAGCACCCAGTCGTAACCAATGTTCCATAGGAGTGGGCCCAGCACTGACCCCTGTGGAACCCCACACGGATTATAAATTAATTTGCGTTAACTAAATTTAATTTACTTTAACCAAATTTAATTCACGTTAACCAAAAACCGACCAAGAAAACCAAGTAAAAGACAAAAAAATAAAGGTAATTTTTTATAAATTTACCTGCGAATATATTGAATTATAAATTAAATATCTTCATTTTCATTTATTTATTTACATCTTTTCCATTTTAAATTATAATCAGTGATCACGTGTGTATGTGAACATGGAAATGTCAGGAGGGCCTATATCGATACCAGATTTATCGTAATTTTTTTTTTGCCCTTATGTAAAAGCATTTTCCATCTTAATGTTAAAGCTATGAGGGTTCCAAACGCGTCCTGGTCTGAGAAGAACAACACAACAAACTCAGTCGGATAATTTTTTTTGTTATTGTGATCACTGTTTCACAAACGCAAGAGTCAATCATCACCCCTTCGTCATATTTGTGGGAGGAAGGCAACCCGACTCCCGAAGCTACCGCAAGTAGTGACTTCTAAGGAATCGGTGTGATGCAGCAGATCGATAAAACAAAATAATTTACAACAAAAAACAAATTGCGGAGTTTACTAGCTATTCGCAATACAATACAATTAATTCCCAAGCCATACCGCCGTTGATGTATTCCTTTACACTATAGTAGGATTTTCTTATCAAATTAATTTTTACATATAATTTCAATTTATTTAATGATAAGCTTAAGGCTTCATTTGAGAGCTTACTATAAAAACGTATACAATCAATCGTAATCGGCGTATCAAAAGTTACAACCCTTAACTATCTTTAATAATTCATTATAAATTAAACCAATAAATTATTATACTATAATTAATTACATGAAATACTTTTATAGTCCGAATTAGTAAAAAGGTCAACTATGACAAGCTTTAAAGTAAGTCTTAAGTGTAAGCGATTAGTTTTAATACATAACAATTATTATGAGAGTATACAAAAAATAAAGACATGAAAATTGGATACATTGCTTTTCATTAGCGACAAAATTGCATTTTCATCCTGAGTTAATGACTTTTCTCAAAAGAATATATCCTGCAATATATATTTTATATTGTGTCAATCATCACATATATATTTTATATTGTGTCACATCACAAAAAACCGGCTCTTATTTTCAAAATATTAGAATGTAGTTACCCAGTCTAGACAAATCATAGAGACCACTGATATGAATGCAGCTAGTCTCTATTACCTATCAGACATATTTCGTATTGGTCTCGTTATTATATAAAAACGTAAAAGTTTGGAGCTTTCACCCTCCCCTCATGCAACATGATCATAAAACATAACGCTCCTGATAGCTATAAAGTTCAGAATTTGGCTTCTCGTACTTTATGTCCCCTATTTATTTCTTTACTACCTACATAGTTAACTTGATGGTACTATTTTGTTTCTATGCTAACGGCGATATGTTTAATTATTCTGCCTTGGTGTTCTTCAAACAAAATGCTAATATATTTAATACAAGCTGTTGCGCGTGACTTCGTCGCCATCGACTGCAAATGCAGGAAACGTTACATACATTACTTCAGAACTACTGATAGAGCACGGGAAGGAAACTGAACAATGTTCCAAATTTGCCATTTTGCATAACCAATGTTAACCAATCAAATCTACCTCAGATATTCACGCGTTAAAATATTCTGGAACATTATAATATTAGTATAGGTTACAATGTAAATATATAAATAAGTAGACACAATCGAAATCGAAAATAACAACAATATAAGATTACGTTACAGTTACGTTAAGTTTTATTTAATACTTTTTAGATTATTGCTACATTATCAATTAGCCATGGGTAGACCTACAAAAGGTGCTGAGCGCCTTAAAAAATATAGATCTCAATAAATAGTCTTAATCTTCATAGTCTTCTCAATAAAAAATCTCTTTGAAATACAATTTCACGTTCCTGTGAGACTATTAAAGACTTCACATATACAAACACGTTACACGTACACACACGTACATATATAGCACGTTTTGATTTCCTTCCGGAGGAGTTAGTTCAAAACTTGGATTAAAATGCTCATAAAATAAAAACTAATAGGCCTACCTGAATCAAATTTTTATGGGACCAATTCGAAACTATTCCGCATCAAACAAAAAAAGAATTACGTAAATCGGTTCCGAAATCGCGGAGAAATCGGTGTACATACATAAAAAAAACTAACCAAATTGAGAACCTCCTCCTTTTTGAAGAAGTCGGTTAAAAATAACGAAGAACGTAGAACTATTTTCCAGCTATACTATTTTCTTTATAAAACTACGCTACACTATAAAACCATTTATATTTATTATTAAAGTTCTCTCAACGCTGGGGTGTAAAATATTTAAATGAAGTTAAAGTGGATAGGTAATGCAGTTCTAAGAGCCCACAACATTACCTTCAAACTTTTGTTAATACGATGAATGAAAGTTTAGTTTAAATATGATACTATGAAATTGGCACATATTTATAAAAACGTATTTGACCAAACGACTCCTGAAAAAAATTAACCAAATTTAACTTTTGAATTTTTAACTGGACTACTTTTAGTTACTTAGCTAATTTTTTTAAATTATGAACCTTTTTGATAATTTATCACCTAACTAAACTAACGTTATTAGTAACATAGAACTAACAAAACTATGTAAGACATTGTTCTGCAATAGATGAAACTTGTTCTACGCTATTGAGTTCACGGCACAGAGTAGACGCAGACAAAGTTGTATGTTCGATCAATGTAAAGACAACTTACGACAACCTTTTAGACATTAAACTTCTGCATATACTTTAGTAACAACTCGTAGTAAGTTGATTTAAACTGTTAAAAAAACTTTTCAGGTATAAATAGAACATGTTTGTTAATTCAGATTTTACTTAAAAGCAAGAATTGAAAACCCTGGCTTCATTTACATTTACCACCTAAAAATGTTATTTAGGAATAAAATGACTAAATGAAAGTCGTGTTTACCTAAAATTATTTGTCTTACGCTTCCTAGCTGTAAATTATTATACAAGCAAATATATTGTTTGCATCTTATTTATATTTTATTACACGCTAATAATGTATTTTTCTCGTCTACAGTTTTTTTAGAAAGAAGATAAATAGATTACATTTCCTTGGCGCTAATAAAATTGTAAATATACGAGACTGTAATATAAATATACTTTTGTGATAAAATGTTACTTTGAGGATAATATTAAAAGATAACCAATGTCTTCTAAATATATTTAAAGAGATATATATTTTATAAATTAATGATTAAAACTGTAGTATATAATGATGATTAGTATAATTAGACTGGATATTTATAAGTATTTATTTTTTTATTTTTTGTCAGCACTTGTAAAAAATGTATAGTATTAAATCTAAACTTTTTGAAATAATGATAAAATAAATTAATATTACATATGTGTTATATATCATTCTAATTCTCATAAGTCATCAATATCTATTATTAATACATCACTAGCATTAATGTCTGCGCTCAATCCCAAATCCTCAAGTTCTTTCTGTAAAGAGAGTTGCTTACTTACTTGTTTTGCATCAGCCAGTATTGGAGTGTTCGTTAGCCAACGTTATACGAAGTATTCTCGACGGGACTCAAACCTTTTCTCGTACTGAAGTAGTCTTTTACTAAACTCCTGCGACAACAGTAAAAGGACATTTTGTATTAGAATAAAAGTTATTTTATTTTGTTCATTAAGCTCGGATTTACTCCGATAAATTTATATTTAATATTCAGGAAGGCATTATATGGTTCAATTTAGAATTTAAAAATATATATATATTTTATATATTACAAGCTATTCGGGAATCCATAATCCATATTTTTATCCAGTTATTTTAAGCACTGTTGTATCTTATTATAAACTTGTTGTACCTATTGTGTTGTAGTAATTTAGAGTACAAATTTATAAAAAATATATTATTTTAATTTTTTTGTAAAATAAATTTATATTTAAAAATGTAGCTTAAAACTTATATAAAAAATATAATAAATACAATACAGCAATTAATTGTAGGAACAATTATTTGGTGTATTGTATATATTATATTCAATTTATTCAGTGATTCATAAGTGTTACATTCAATTCATGTACACAATTATAGAAATAATATATTAATTACACTTTGTTTCAAAATAAATTTAAAATATAATGAAAGTTAAATATAACTCTATTTGTTAGAATTTCTGAATTAATTTATACATTTCTTTTTGTAGAGCTGATTGTCTTAAGAAGCATTTCAGTGAGCAGCGCTCACTGTCAAAAATATATTTAAAGTTTTTAATAAGGATACAATGTTAGGTACTGTAATGATTTTTATACCTTTCTTGTTTTTACTTAAAAATCCATTTAAATACTTCTTAAACAGAGTACTTAGTAACCATTTTAATCATATATCACACTGACATATTTTTATTGAACATAATCAAAATTAATCCATGTAAACTTGAGGAATTCTGAGCTACACAATCGACGTTATTTTTACCATCAACTTGCAGGTATAGATGTATAATAAAAATGTATTTTTAATCATAAACATTCAGTTAGCTATAAGCATTAACAAAATTTTAATTACTGAACATTCACAAAAGCCATTTTTCAGAAGATTTACACTGTTCCATACCAGAGTGCACCGGTAGACCGTACCGCCGGAAACGCGTAGACCCTATAAATCTGTAATACCTTCGAAAATATTTATTTAAATTACATGCTATAAAAGGTTATATTGTTTCATATTAAATGTAAAATGTATTTAAGGTACTTAATTAGATTAAAGCTGTATTTCTTAAAATCGCTTCGTAAATAACCTATTATTTTTCGTTAAAAATAAAGAATAAAAATTTGTTATTGTGGGTTATCCCTAACAGATATACATAATATTTATTTATTTATTTATAAATGTACAGTTTCAAATTCTATCTTATATGGGTGAAGTTCTGTACTCCTAGCTAGGTTATATAATAATCTGTATTTAGGAGTAACAGTCCTTTTCCCCTGCATAGTTGTTAAAATGTAATTTTGTACATATTTATCTACAGTGTTTTACAATATTAATAAATAACATAGTAATAAATTTTAAGGCCCAACTGAAAAATAGCATATTTTTACTGTATGTGTGTGTGTGTGTGTGTGTGTGTGTGTGTGTGTGCGTGTGTAAATGAGTGGTGTGTGTATTTTTAATGTATTGTATTTTTATCTAGTCTAAGTATTTTTCTATTTCATCAAAACCTTTGTTTTAGAGAAAAGAACGAACGCATTTCTTGCAATTGTAGTAAGACTAGCTATATATTTGGCATTTTTTATTGATTTTATTGTAAACGGATGGTCCAAGATAACAAAATAATCTTTTACTAAAAATAGACCGTGTACGTGGAAGAGAACATATCACGTTCCTACGTCGCTTGTTGTGTTTTACATATGGGGTTTTATGGTGCTGTAAAAGGACAGTTTGAAGTATAAAATTCTGACGAACATTAAGGATATTTAATTCATCATACAACTGAACAGTAGGGAAAGTTATTGGCCGAAATGTAGCTACTTTGAGTACGCCTTTATGTGCTATCTCAAGCGGTTTTAGATTACTTTTGGCAACTCCGCCCCAAGATGTAATACAATAAGTGACAACAGAAAGACATAGAGCAAAATAAACTCTTCTTACAATTAATTGGTTAGCAACACTTCTTAAAATTTTAAATAAGTACATTAATTTGCGAATTCTACATGTTAAAAGACCAATATGAGCCTTGAAATTTAAATTTTTATTTATCATAACACCCAAGTACCTCACCCCGTCCACCGACTCTATTGCAGGACAATCACAAGATGGTTTTATGCCATTGCAGCTAACGTGAGCTTTAAGTGACAAAGTTGACCTCGGCTGAGATGCCGCAGAAATGGAATAAGCCAAAAAATTGGTTTTCGCGGTATTAAGAGTAAGCTTATGAGAACGAAGCCAATTTAAGGCTAAATTCAATCCAAGTTGTGCTTTAGTATTAAGTACAGGCCATGAGTCGGCTACAAAAGTTAAGGCAGTGTCGTCAGCAAAAGACACAACCCTACAGTTTAGAATTCTGATATTACACAGATCATTAATAAAAATTAAAAACAGAGTAGGACCCAAAACGCTTCCCTGTGGAACGCCGAAGTACACAGGAAGTTCACCACTACTATATGCGTCAATCCTTACCATCTGAGACCGGGCCGTCAGATAGTTTCTAAATAATAGTAACGGTAGTCCCCTGATACCTACCTTTTCAAGTTTGAGAAGCAGAACTGGAATAGGTATAGTGTCAAATGCCCTTTTTAGATCTAAAAATACACTTAGAACTTTCTTTTTTTGATTCAAATTCTTAACCACATGGTCAACTAAGTCCAGGACTGCATCGTTGGTAGATCTAGCTTTCCGAAACCCATACTGTTGCTCAGAAATCAAACCAAAGTTCTCAAGATAGGTAACAAGCCTTTTGTTTATTAAACGTTCGAGGATCTTAGAGAGGGAACTGAGAACAGCAATAGAACGATAATTACTCGGAAGACCAGCGTCACCTGCCTCAAAGACTGGGTGAATAATTGCTTTTTTTAGAGATGTAGGAAAAACAGCGGTTTCAAAACACAGATTAAATATGTGAGATAAAATAGGGGCTAAGATGCTTGAATACTTTTTTAGCATAGAGGATGGTATGCCATCCCAGGATGTTGCAGCACTAGATCGCAAACAATTAATAATAGCAACAACTTCATCAGGATTAGTAGGGTGAAGGACGAAGGAAGATGTAGGAGTGGTATTACAATAGGTTTGTGGAATGGACAATGGTTGCAAATTTCGCTGGGAACTATTTATACTGTTTGCTAAGTTTTGACCGATATTGACAAAGTATGAGTTAACTTCATTGCAGGACTCAACTGGAGTAGATGATAGAGATAGTAACTGTGTGGGGTAGTGCACGGATTTTGTTGTGTTTGTTACTCGTTTTATAGTATCCCAAAGTGCCTTTGGGTTATGACTTGCCTTATCAAGTTCTAGTATATCATAACGTCATTTTACCTTTTTTAGAATTCTAGCACAAAAGTTTCTATATCTCTTATATGTCAATTGTAGTATAATATTATCAGGTGAATTCTTTAGTTTTTTATGTAACGCATCTCTATTCTTTATACAACGGAGCAGACCGGGTGTAATCCAAGGTTTGAGGATTTTATTTTTAGAAGGAATTGTTTTTATATTTGTATTGGCACTAATAGCTGTAGTCAGTAATTTAATAAGGCCATCCACGGACATGTTTGCGTCTTTTATAAGGAACAGGTTTGTAAAGTCCATTAGTAACATTGTCCTGTCAAGCCCTTCAGTATCTACTTTAGTAATAGTTGAAGTAATAATAGTCCGGGCAACATTTTTATGAATACATACCAATGTGGGGCAGTGATCGGTTACTGTTATATCATAGACAAAAGTATAGGTCTCTCGGTTGGTTTTTAATATTGTATGATCCAAACAATTACCTGCCCTTGTGGGTAGGGTATGGGCAGGAAAATAACCGTGAAAGGCAAGCGAGTCCAAATAATTATGTGATCGCATGTCCCGTGAAGTAGGCTTTATATCCACATATATATCTCCTGTTATGAGTACTGTTTTAAAGTTATGAAGAGAGGGAAGAAATGTATTTAGAACCGACAAAAAACCATCAATATTATCCATCGATGGGGAGCGATACATACACAAAATCGCAACCTCACAACCGACTCTTATTATAAGACCAGAGGCAGATTGTTTAAAGTCAAGTTCCTCACAAGTAGCTAATAAGTCATTTTTTAAGTATACCACAACTCCATCACTTTGGTTGATATGTTTGGTTGTCTTGAATGAGGTATAGTTTTGTAAAATTGGTATATAAGTATTGCTTAAACATGATAACCAACATTCAGTCAAGACAATGAGATCGCAGTCGATATTAATGCGATGTAAAAGTGTTTGAAGACTCAAAAAGTTGCAATTTATAGATCTAATATTAAGAGATAGTATTTTTAAAAAGTTATTTGGTTTTTGTATAATTATATTGGTATCTTCGGGTGAGCAAGTATTGATTTTAGATATAGAAAGTTGGTCAATGTTGCTATTTACGTAATTTACGTTATCAGCCATTATTTCGGTAAATAATGGGTAGATAGGAATACCGTATAAGATTTGTTAAAATTTTAATAAATATTTTAAAGGCGTAGAGGGGTACACTATTATTATCCATAAATATTAAAATACTTTTAGGCAAGTAATAGGAAATTTGTTGTGTAATGATATAGTGAAAGTGTAAGTAGTAAAAATAATTATGTATAATGTGTAAATTATGTGTTGTGTATAATGTGTAAATTGTGTGTATGACAAAAATTAATAATTGTAAAAATAGGCTATTAAAAAAACTTATAACTATTAAACATAAGACTAATATAAACTTTAAAGAAAAATAAAAACATTATCTAAAAATTCCAAATAGTCACTGGGTGATCGGCAACTGCTGTAGATGTTGTTCACTTTTAACCACAATAGATTGACTTGCAGAATCCTTTTTTAAAAGCACACGCCCATTGGATGTCCAACAATAGGTATATCCATGCGACTTTGCAAAGTTTCTTGCCAAGTAGAACAGCCTTTTGTTATGTGGTGTTAACAATTCAGTTATGTATATAGGTATCACTTGAGACGTTTTTATATTCAAATGAGTTGAACATACTTTATTATCAGCTTTTTTTTTATTAAATTCTTTCACTGCGGCAAGGAACTTTGTTATAGTTAAGGTATTTGAGAATTCAACGGTCAGTCCGGAAGCCGTGTGTTCCTTCTTAGACGGAAGCCGTACGATATCACGAATATTCAAGGTATCTGTGTCAGTACCAAGGTGATGTGACAGGTGTGAAATCATATCGTATAGCATACTCTTTGTTTCTCTTTCTCTCTTCGGGACGTTACGGAGTTCTATAGAAGTCTTTACAAGATTGTGGTCAAAGGACTCCACCCTGCCTTCTAGCGTGGACAATTTAAGAGACATATATTTACGTTCTTTTTCTAGACCTGTAATTTTATGTTCCAATGATAGTAATTGATCTGAAATATTTGTCATTGACTTTTCGAGGTCAACATTTGTAGCCTTTATTTCGGTGAAGTGATTTTTAATTTCTAAAATGTGACTCTCTAATTGGTCCAGCTGTGAGTTTTGAGCGGAAACAAGTTCATCAATCATTACTTTAATATCTTTTTTGAATATGTCCATGTTATCCTGCTTAACCTCCTCAGATAGGCATCTGCGTTTGGCTCGTTGGGTAATATTTCCCTGTAAGCCTTCATCAATACGTAAACTCTGAAGGTCCGATTCAGATCGTGATGGGAACTGATTTGGGGGCGTCTTAGGTGGTGTCTTGAACATGATGTTTTTGCCTTTAAAATCTTTTTACCCGTATATGCTCAGTAATTAACAGCAGGCGTCAGAAAATTAAAATAGTACCTAATTTGGCTCCGCCCTCTGTCTCTGTCACAGTTGTTGCTGTCTCCTTTCCGTGTGCACTTCGTAAGAACCACTGAGTTTATGCGCGCCTAGTATTTCTCCAAAGTAAGTTTATATTAAATTTTGTAATTTAAAAATAAAACAAAATATTGTACGGATTGCACGTCCAACGCTTTCGCGGTCCAAGGGGAGAAGGTCAATATACCATCGCGGATTTTCTCTTGCTTATATAAAGGTTATATGCTGTATGAATTTTCATTTTTTTTTTGTTTTGTGTGCACAATTAAAAGACAAACAGATAAACAGACAAAGATTTAAAAAATGCTGAAAATGGATTCTGTTAGTTATTACTTCACATCCTAGTATATTTTTTAAAATATTTTTAATGTACGAAGACTGCTCCTCTACAGATTTATTACATGTATAGAAAAGATTCGCATGGTATTACGTGATTGTAATAAATTGACATAACTTTTTTATTTCTTAACCGATTTAGATGATATAAACACTAATTGTTAAGTGAAGAATGTAATAATATATTCCTGAAACCCGCATTCAAATTGGTTGAGCCGTTTCTGAGATTAGCGGGCACAAACATACAGATATACAGACATACAGACATACAGACAAACAGATAAACTGAAAAACCATTATTTTGGGTTCTCTTGCTTTTATAAAGCTATATATGATTTTTTTTTTTAATTCCATGTACAGGAATGGATCAGTGACAATTTTATTATATGTATAGATAAATAAAAAGACAGATATAATATAGTAATATTTAAAATATAAATCGCTATTTTTGTATGTAACATGTAATTTACTTTCTGTGAAAAATTAAGGGCTTGATTCTTTGCAATAATGAAAATCTTAAAAAAAAAAATACCGTCCGGAACGTAATTTTTGCAAACAATGATATTTTTTTAATATATTATGTATTTTTATAAACAAAGAAATCCAAACATGACAAATTTGAATTTTCTATATCTGTTTTAAATCTAGCAATCCAAAACACTTTACTGAATTTCATTCTCCAGTCTTTTTTAGATTTCTTATCCTTTTTAAATCGCATAAAAGTTTTTGACTGAAAAACATGATAATGTATATTTTTAACGAACAAAAACAAAAAAAAAAGTTTATATGAAATAACACAAAATATAATAATCTGCATTTGTTGTGGAATACTTATGTATACAATAAAATTTTGTAGGTACAATTTACAAATAACATAAGAGTTATCTTTTATGAGAAGTATATTTTTAATAAAAAAAATTAAAAGAAATACTTTTGCAAAAGTAATATTTAAAAAAAATATAACGTAAAACAAACAAATTATAAAAAAGGGTTCTTGTTATTTTTATAGAAAGATTGCAAGAAAAATATTAATTGTAGCCTGACGACCTAGACTTACTTAATTGTATCCCAACGACCTAGTTTTATTGTCATCGCTTGAGACCAACATAATAATAATTACTTAACTTATTATAATAATACAAGGAGTAAAGGTATATGATTTCTATCCTATTATTATTAATATTTTTCTTACGATCCTTCTATACAAATAATAAGAACTTTTTTTATATATATTTGAAAAGAAGTTGAACTGCTTTTAAAATCACAAGATAGAACATTATTAATAAAACAGGAACTATTTTATTTTGAGCCCCATTTTTTTTAACCTTTTATATAATTTTGTTCAGTACGTTGTTTCGTTGTATATCAAACAAATACCTATTACCATGCTTGATCCTACTGAACGATCTCAACTAAATGATATCAAAGAAAAGCTATTCCTATTAATACCCAAAAGAGATCTGTCAGTAACGATCGAGTTAGTATTACTGCTTATATTGGACTGGACAATAAAGACACTAGAAAATTTCACATAAAACCCTTTTTATTGGTCAGATTGGTGAGAAGGTCAACTATGAGCAGATGTTCATAGTCATAAGAAACAGCGATTTATTAATATCACAAAACTTTATTTATTCGGTAATATGTGACAAATATTTTTAATTTCCGCAGATTATCACACATTTTCGAGATAAATTTATTCCTTGTATTCTAGGATATACCTAAAAATTTTTATATACTTAAACTTTTTATATACTTAAAAAAACACATATATAATTATAGGTCTCAATAGCCGTTAACTTAATAGTATGTTAAAAAAGTGAAAAGGAACAGGGCCATCATTTCCGTTTACACTTTCGATGATAGTAATAATTGTCGACTGAGGTAACAGACTAAATATATATATATATATATATATATATATATATATATATATATAACAAAAATGCAATGATAATAAAAGTATACTTTTTATAAAAAAAAACTGATATACTCACGTTGTATTAATACAATTATTCGTTTATAATTTGCACCCATTTCCTAAGCTACAGCACGCTCATAAAACACAATGCTGCTGATGTCAATAAACTTCAGATTTCATGTTGTGATGATTTTGTGTCCATTATTTATTTTCGTTGAAAATGTAACTACATTTTTGTTGTTGTTCTATTTATCAAAAATAATACATCCTGTTAAATTAATTATAACAAACTAAGCTTTTGTTTTTAAAAACAGTGGCTGTTATATCAATATTTTCAATTGTTTGAATTTTAAAATAAAATGTATGTTGTCCAATTAACGTGAATTATGATTAACACTGTAGATATAGTAGTAGATTAAGGTCAATACAATTCTATCTGTGTAATCTTTAGTAACTACTATTTTATTTTAGAAACTCAAACATTATTAAAATCAGAAGAGATTTTTAGTGTCAGTTTTAATAAGGGTAGCCTGCTTAGCTGGCTACTACTACTCCTACCACTAATACTCCTACCACTACTACTCCTACCACTACTACTCCTACCACTACTACTCCTACCACTACTACTCCTACCACTACTACTCCTACCACTACTACTCCTACCACTACTACTCCTACCACTACTACTCCTACCACTACTACTCCTACCACTACTACTCCTACCACTACTACTCCTATTACTACTGCTCCTACCACTACTACCTACTCCTACAACTACTACTCCTACCACTTGTACTACTCGGAGAACAACAAGAGGATGGTTTTTATTTTTTTTTTCTTGTAATACATAGTTCAGTCTTATAGATGAATTACATAATTTTAACATAATGAGCTTACTCATTTCTTACAAAGGCAAAAGAATGCTCACAGCATTAAAAATCACATGGAACGACAGTATTTGAATAGTTTTTACCTTTTATTTTTTCTAAGTTCTACTTCTTTAGTATTTCTAATTCTACAATCTAAGAGGTGGAGAGATTTTTGAATAAGTAACGATGTTTTCAAAGTAAAATGAAATCGGTTACAAAATGTATGTTTTGTTAACCTGTTAAATTAATCTAAACCCAATGGTTTTTTATTTTTTCTGTAGCAAGACTATTTTTTTTATTTTTGGTGTTGATTTTATCGTCGATTCTATCTCTTGTACCTACTCTATGTAATGTATTTTGATGTTATTCTTGTTATACATTCTTATTACTAATATCGAATTTAAGCTAGCAATATGTTGATCTGTTACTTACCATTTATGTATTAACCACCTGTATAGATATTGTCACATGTATTGCACTCTTATAATGGTCCAGCGTTTCCCGCGACTCTGCCTGCATGGACTAAAAAGTGCAGCAATCCTAAGTAACTCCTTTGCTCAATCGTTGTTCATCTAAATGTTTTATTTACTTGAAAATGTTATCTCCAAGAAAAGCGAAAAGTACTTCCAAACGTTAGTTAAATAATATTTTAAAGCGGATTAATTTAAATTTTACCTCTTACAACTTATTTAAAACAAGGACATAACTAAAACTGATTTCATTCTATGTCCTTGAATTAATTTTTACTTGAATAAGATATGTAAAATAATATTTAAAACAAATATAAAATTTTGAATTAATCGATTCAGGCATGATTTGAACCGGCAACCTCTCGGAAACCGTCTCAAACTTTATACCAAACTACTACTAATATTATTCTAAACGAGTTTTTATACATAAAATATAAAAACTCTGGATACGGCACATAATGTCGGTTGTGTTTTATTTTTATTTTTCTGTTTTATTTTTCTATTTGCCGTTTTGGTTGACTGCTAGAGAATGCTTTAGCATTAAGTCCGCCAATTGTACTTTATATTGTGCAGAGAAAGAATTATATAAATAAATAAATAAAGAATGCTGTTACGGCACATAATGATCTTATTATTATTGTATATTATAATAATAACGTAGCTGTGACATTACTTATAAAAGAGATGATCGATTATTGTTTATTAATATTTGTATGCGAGGTAGCAATTAATTCCCACACACACACACAAAGTGCAGTTATTGTGTAATCCCTGTCGCAAACTTGCTCCACAAAGTTACTGGACACACAAAATTGAGCTGGTTGAGTAGACGGGCTAGAACTATTTGTGAACAGCTTACTTTATATGTTCCCATATTATTGAAGGGAGACTTCATTGTTTAAACTAAAATGAGTCCCATGATATATACTAAGTATTTAGATATATTTTTTAAAGGTTTATTTTATCGTATGTATCAATAGCAAACATTATTATTTGTATTTGGTTAGACTTTTAATATATTTGCGCTAAACACGTCTACGCTCTCTTTTTAATTGAAAATTTTACTCCTATTTTTAGTTGCGTTTAATAATAAAATCATAAAAGATAATAAATAAATGAAATATAAATAAAATAGAAATATAATAATAAAATTTAGAAATTGCAACATGCATATTACAGTTTTGAAAAAGATAATTGATTTGAAAATGACAGATAAATTTACAGATGACTTACTGACTACTAAACTCATAAGTAATAGAAAATGCAACGAAATCTCTTTAAATAAAATATTTATGTTTAATCGACAGATCTATGAATCAAAGCCACATTTAAATACAATACAAGAACACATTTTAAAGTTCGACACGAACAACAGTGTGAAATTAAAAGATAATGTTCCAAAATTTAGATCTGTTAACGATTATGTATAATTTTCATTAAAAAGGTTTTTTAATTACTGTTTTTTAATTACCATTGCAGTCTTACATAAACTTATTTATTTTTGTTACTTTTTTTAAAAAGCACATCTATTTAAATTCTTTCAAACTTAATTTTTCCTTATTTCTTTCAGTGTTGTCGCAGGGGCTTAGTAAAAGACTACTTCAGTTTGAGAAAAGGTTAGAGCCCCGTCGAGAATACTTCGTATAACGTTGGCTAACGAACACTATAATATTAGTCGATGCAAAACAACTTAGTAAAGACCGTACTTGGAATAAAGTTTCTTGAAAGCACTTGATATAAACCATTTCTGAAACTGT
Organism: Napeogenes sylphis; assembly: GCA_959347405.1. Lineage (NCBI taxonomy): Eukaryota > Metazoa > Arthropoda > Insecta > Lepidoptera > Nymphalidae > Napeogenes > Napeogenes sylphis. The sequence continues at coordinate 29,235,610 of OY365780.1, read as the reverse complement.
TTTGAACGAAAATTATACAATATTTAATATTTCTATAAAAAATAAATAATTATTTTTAATATTTAATTTACATGTCTCCCAATCAAACATGTATTAAAATTTCAGTTCAGACACTACATCCAAAAATTAAGGTTGATTATAATACAATATATACACAGCAACAACAGATAGACGATGGTCGCACCTAATTGGTTTATTTCTATGTCCTTTGATTACTGACAACGGAGGATTGGACTTAAAAGGATTAATCGAACTGTTGATTTGTCAATACAATTTGGTTTATGACGTATATTAGAGATGATTTTAATATCTAATTGATATTTTATCTGTAATAGATTGACTTATTTATTATACTATATTTTATTAACGTTTTAATAACATCATTGCTCGAGTAGCTATCTCAGATTCCCAGTGAGGGACAGGCATGTATGTGATGAACAAAGATTTTTGTATTTCTGAATTTGTTTAAAATACACAATGAAATACACATTATAAATACTGAATTCCCAGTATTTATAATGTGTATTTCTATGTAGGTATCTGTATCGTTATCTAACACCCTAAACAAAAGCAAATAATTTGCTTACTTAGGGGTTAGATCAATTTGTGTAATTTGTCCTGATATTATTATATCATTATTATAATATTTTGAATATTAATTATTCAATGTAGTTAGTTAATTTTTAAAAGAAATTGAAGATTGAAACTGAAATTTGAAGCTATTAAACCATTCATTAGTATATTTTTAACTTGGCCTTTGAGAATCGCATCTCAGAGCCTCATCCTGGACGGGAGGTGGATTTTGGGGCTCATTTTTCTAGGCTTGCCCCGAGAGTTAGATAGAGCCGCTGCCTCACTGGGCAGGCTGCTGCCAAACTTGGGTGGCCCTAGCTCCAATTGCCCTCAGCTGAACTCTAGAGTCATCCGCAGTATGGCCATGAATGATGCACCCGTCTGGGTGGATGCCCTCAGTCACGCCAACAAAATCCTGCTGTGACTTCCGCAGAGGGTCATCGTAACGAGGGCGATACGCGCATACCGGACGATCTCTTGGAAGGCAGCATACGTGTTGGCTGCAGATGTCCCCTGGGAACTACGAGTGGAGGTTCTCGCCGAAACTTATAACTTCGTGGCGACGAGGAAGTCCCAGGGAGAACCCCCGACGTGGGAGGAAGTTGCACGTCTGCGAAAAGAGGAACACCTTGCTGCGACACCTTGTCCTTAGGACAGAATCTCTCTCTGTCAAGCGTTAGTAACGCCATGCTCGTCAGTGATAGATCGTGGCAGGCGGCGGTCTCTTACTGCGAAAACGTAATGATGCAGAAGGAGGCCACGGAGCATGTCAGAGAAGATGGCGCCTCCTCTGACTTGCTCTGGCGCAGATGTACAGGGTCAAGAAGGACACCGTTCGCCCACCTCCTCCGTCCTCCGTTAAGATGGGGTCACCTGGCTCAGACTCAGTCCGGCAAAACTACTCTGTTACCCCTTATCGGAGTGATATCCATGAGGACTTTCCCCGCTCACAACAAAAAAAAATGGAAGCGTATGTCACAGTGTTTTTATATTGTTAATTTTTATTAATTGATTTTTGTGAAATATATTCTTCGTAAGCAGGGTGACATTATCACTTTATTCTTGCTTTAGAAGCAAATACTTTTATGTATTTACGTCCCTAGTTTATCAATGTTTGCTATTTCTTAATTAAAATCGTACTCGTATCGAACAAACAAAAAAGGCCGGAAAAAATTTGGCCCAATAAAAAAAAATGTAAGTAATTCTTGGATACAAAAGTATTTTATAAAGTATGTTTTCTTCGCATATTATGGAAAATTTATTGTGTCTTACCGGAAAGTTTTGGAATCAATCAAAAAGAAATATTGGTAACAATGAAAAACGAGTTTTCAAACTGTTGTTTTCGGTTTTCATATTGTTTCGGTTTTCATATTGTTGTTGTTGAAAGTTTATTATGTGGTTATATTATATATTTTATTTATTACACATCATAAATAGACATACTAATATATACATCTTTTTATACTAATGCTAGTACTGCAAGTACTACATCTTTTTATACTAATGCTAGTACTGCAAGTAAAGTCGCGCTTTTTGCAATACTCGGAAGGATTATTCTATATAATTTGAACAATATTCCCGATTTTATTAGAGCTATAAACAATCTTCTGAATCTGTCAAAATGAAAATTATTTTACGTTTATTTTATCACTTTTAAAGCTGTGTCTGAAATGGTCTCATAAAATAATATAAAACGTTGAATGTTATAATATTACTAAATATTGTGACATTTAATTTTGGGCAATAACTAGTCTTTGAAGCCGAACTACCTAAGAACTAAGTTTTTATTTAAGCTACAAACAACTATACTTCTAAAGTCATATGATGCTTAATTGTTTTGCTCGTAATTAAGTATCTTGTTATTATAGGCTTCTACTATCAATTGCCTTTGCCTTATAAAGAAACTGAAATAAAGTTAGTAGTAACATCAATAAGATCTTTAATGTTTCATATCTCAAAGACTTAATAGCCAACAGAGCTAACAGCATAGACAGAACCAAAAAAAAAAGTTGAATAATACTAACTAATTTTAATTCTATTTGCAATAGCAGAAAATATAAGGGTAACCATTCATTATAATATATACTTAATGTGAGACCAAGAAATATAAACTATATTTCTAATATTTACTATTTAAAAAATTATCTATCAATACTTATACAATCTCGGATGATGGTTATTTTTAGGAAAGAACAAATGTTCTTTCATACAATCCATGGATATTGTAAATTAATTTACGTTAACCAAATTTAATTTCCGTTAACGAAATTTAATTCACGTTAATCAAAAACCGACCAAGAAAACCAAGTAAAAGGCATTGACTGTTAAAGTTTTATAAATTGACAGCGAATGTATTGGTTTCATTTATTTATTTATATCTTTTTTACTTTGAATCATAATCAGTGATCACTTGTGTACGTCAACATGGAAGTGTCAGAAGTGTCCTATTTCGATACCAGATTTATCGTAATAAGCCCCATTTCAAAAGCATTTTCTATCTTAATGTTAAGAAGAACCACACAACAAACTCAGTCGGATATATTTTTTTTGTTATTGTATTCACTGTTTCACAAACGTCAATCTTAAAATCAAGTTTAGAACAACTAGAACGGTCGCAATCGATTGGAAATTAAGCCTAATGATTTCAGGAAACGAAAATGAAGTAATACCAGGTAAAAAAACAGATTCTTCGACCTGCCACACAGCCAGTTACCGCAAGCAGCACTCGTTCACGAGCATAACGCAAGAGTCAGTCATCACCCCTTCGCCATATTTGAGGGAGGAATTAATAATAAAGAAATAGACGATAGATATAATAGACGATAATTAATAATAAAGAAATTTTTAATTGAAAAATAACGAAGAACGTAGAACTATTTTCCAGCTACACTATTTTCTTTATAAAACTACGCTACACTATAAAACCATTTATATTTATTATTAAAGTTCTCTCAACGCTACGGTGTAAAATATTTAAATGAAGTTAAAATGGATAGGTAATGCAGTTCTAAGAGCCCACAATATTACCTTCAAACTTTTGTCAATGCAATGAATGAAAGTTTTATTTAAATGAAATACTATGAAATGTGCACATTTATATAAAAACGTATTTGACCAAACGACTCCTGAACAAAATTAACAAAATTTAACCTTTGAATTTTTAACTGGACTACTTTTAGTTACTTAATTAATTTTTTAAAATTATGAACATTTTTGATAATTTATCACCTAACTAAACTAACGTTATTAGTAACATAGAACTAACAAAACTATGTAAGACATTGTTCTGCAATAGATGAAACTTGTTCTACGCTATTGAGTTCACTGCACAGAGTAGACGCAGACAAAGTTGTATGTTCGATCAATGTAAAGACAACTTACGACAACCTTTTAGACATTGAACTTCTGCATATACTTTAGTAACAACTCGTAGTAAGTTGATTTAAAATGTTAAAAAAACTGTTCAGGTATAAATAGAACATGTTTGTTAATTCAGATTTTACTTAAAAGCAAGAATTAAAAACTCTGGCTTCATTTACATTTACCACCTAAAAATGTTATTTAGGAATAAAATGACTAAATGGAAGCCGTGTTTACCTTAAATTATTTGTCTTACGCTTCCTAGCTGTAAATTATTATACAAGCAAATATCTTGTTTGCATCTTATTTATATTTTATTACACGCTAATGTATTTTTCTCGTCTACAGTTTTTTTTGGAAAGAAGATAAATAAATTACATTTCCTTGGCGTTAATATAATTGTAAATATACGAGACTGTAATATAAATATACTTTTGTGATAAAATGTTACTTTGAGGATAATATTAAAAGTAAATCAATCACTTCTAAATATATTTAAAGAGATATTTATTTTATAAAAATAATGATTAAAACTGTAGTGTATAATAATTATTAGTATAAATAGACTGGATGTTTATAAGTATTCTTTTTTGGAACGTATATCCTTATCGAGCGTTGTGAAAGGGGGCTAGACGGTAAAAATTCTTACCAAAAGTTGGCACGACATGTTTTGCTATCTCTCTCTCTCTCTCTCTCTCTCTCTCTCTCTCTCTCTCTCTCTCTCTCTCTCTCTCTCTCTCTCTCTCTCTCTCTCTCTCTTATAGAAACCAAGCGAGATATTTTCATTTCTATCATTATTATTTTTTGTATTATATTAAATTGCTTCGTAGTTCTTTATTATTTATTTGATATTGGAGTTTGTTCTTTTAGAATCAATTTGCAAATAAGACAGTTTAAATGAAAATAATAATACAATTTTGTTATCAAATATACTCCTAATATTTTATAACAACGCCATCTACTTATACCTTAGGGAAACATAACTACATCTGTTATATAAACATATCAATACAAAGTGAAATCGCTAGGTTGCGGGACAATAACTCATGGGTTTTTTGATTAATACTTTTTAATTTAGTTATTCATTTTATTTACATTTATTATAAATTATCAGCGAAATATCATACAAAAATAGAATACAAATATTATTCTTTAGCATATTAGCTTAAGCTTATATTAATAATTTAATACCATAAAAATTGGAAATGTATCCAATCGTTCCCTACATGGAAATATAAGTCTTTACTTACCTACATTACAAATAATAAATATTTTAGGTTTTAATTAATTATTTTCATTATTATTTTTTGTATTATATTAAATTGCTTAGTAGTTCTTTATTATTTATTTGATATTAGAGTTTGATGCAATTTGTAACAATTATTACTAAAATTTAACCTACTAATTAAGTTTATATTTAATAATAAAAAATGTAATAATAAAAAAAATATATATATATTATAGCTTAATTTTTTTTTTATCACAATTCCTTCAATAATTAATCGAAAGGAACTTCGTTCCATCCGGGTGTCCATTGACACCTCTTATTTTGTAATCATTTTTTTTTATTTTTTATTTTCTCACTTTTATTAATTTCCTTTTTTAAGCACTTGTAAATAATGTCTAGTATTAAATCTTATGATACGATAAATTAATTTTACATATTATGTATTATATATCAATCTAATTCTCACAAGTGATCAATATCTATTGTTAATAGGTACATCACTAGCATTGATGGTTGCGGTCAAAACCGAACCAATGCGGTCCAATTGTGTGGAGTCAAAGATCATATTAAGAAAACAATTTAATGCGGCCATTATAATTCACTACCTATTAATATTCTGTGCTATCAATACCCTTTCCAAATATTTATTAGAAATTAGACAGCAAATTTATATGTGTTTCTATCCAGAATTTTAAAAAAAATATTATAAAAAAAGACAAAACCGAAATCATATTAAATAACACTTTATTAAAACATTTTTAATACTTATAGAAAATAATAACTAATCGTATGAGTTCTGATCTGATCTGATTTGCATACAAATACTGAAAGGTTCTTTTACCCTGACGAAGCTTCTTAGCAATCCATGGATTCACCGTGCGGGTGCCGGGCCCATCGCGTTGCAAGGAGAGGAGTGCAAGCAGTGCCTGGGACTTGCGACCCAGGAGTAGGTATAAGGGGCCCCTTTATCATGCTCAAAAACGCTCACCTTCACCCTCCACACTCCTCTCCTTATCTAACCAAATTTGTAAAGAACCTACTAATGCCGCCTTTGAAGTACGTTCTAGAAATGAACCGATGCTTGTTCTAGAAAGGACAAGATCTTTAAGTAGGCTATAGAGAGATTTTGCTGTTATACCTCTCGCTCCCACTTCTACCGCGTACAAACTAACTATAAATTTATTCCTGATCAGTTCGTTGGTTAGTTCGTAATACTTATTGAGTTTGAATGTGTGATCCCTTGGGATGTTTTTTTCCCAAGGAACAGTAAGCTCCACAAGTATCACGCGCCTCAAATGTTTCGAATACAGGAATAGGTCCGGTCTGGATGACGAAATACCAATATCCCCAGCGATTTTGTAATGCTTTTCATACGTGTCCATCATGAGAATCCAATCAGGAGCCGCGCCTAATATTGAATAAGACTTCGCTGTTGATTTTTTGGAGGAGCCTTCTTTTACGAATTCTACAGATCGTTTGGTGGTTGTTATACCCTTCCGCGATCTTGCTACTGAAAGACTAACCGCTTCCTGTATGATTTGTAATACCTTGTCGTGGCGACGCGAGTATTGACCTTTATCTAGAAGTACCCTACACCCTACTAATAGGTGTTTCGCGGTTCCTATTGCCTCCCCACAGATGTTGCAAGACTTTTCGGTGGCTTTGCCCCATCTTACTATTCTATTCAGTTATTTTTTAAGAAAAGTTCTTTCTGTAAAGAAACTTGCTTACTTACTTGTTTTGCATGAGCCAGTATTGGAGTGTTCGTTAGCCGTCGTTATAAGAAGTATTCTCGACGGGACTCAAACCTTTCTCGTACTGAAGTAGTCTTTTACTAAACCCCTGCGATAACAGTAAAAGGACATACAATATTAGGATACAATTAATTTTATTTTATTTGTTAAGTTCGTTTATATTTCAATAAATATATAATGTAACATAAACCTGAATAAAAGAATAATCAATTTTAATAAAATATTATTTTATGGGCGAAGCATTAAGTTTTATAAAAAATAGTTCTTATTGATTTTCCAACGACACTATTCTTGTGAGATATAATACTTCCAAACCAATGAATTGGAAGTTCGGTCCAATGGAACGAGTATTAACTTTGGTTAACATTACTTAGTTAACTTAACACCCTAATGGAAATTATGTTTTTGTGAACTTTTAATGGTTCTAACTTCTAAGTATATTTATAACTACAAAATATAAATTGTATTAAATATAACATTGTCAAAATTTATTCCGTTATTCCAGGATATTAAGAATAACTGTTAAGTAGAAATTCAAACTAACAGGTAAGCTCACATACGGATTAAATTGGTTTGGTTAGGAATTGGAGTCGTTTACAATCCAAGTCAAGTTATAACGAAGCAGATCATATGTTTTTACCAGCACTTTTGTTTGTGTCTGATTTATATGTTAATAGCAAATATCTTCAGAACATTTAATACGGATCTGCCTTAGTGTTAATTCATGTTTCACGATATATATAATTTACATACTTATAACGAATATTATATGAGCTTTAAGGTCGAAGTTAATTAATTGTACGTTTAAACAATCAAGTATTATTTATATAACATATACATGTTCAATTTGATTATTTCTGACATTGTACCGATTGCCTTGTTACTAAATAGTTTGTATATTTTAAATTATTTGCAAAGTAAAGCTATAGTTTTTACAAAATATTAAATTTCTTGACGAATTTTTATATAATTAAGTGCGATCTTCTCTCCGAAATTTTATGTCCAAAACGATAAAAAACTTATTAATTGTAATTACATACAACTAAACTATAAGACGATTTTTCTCGATATTAAGTGCTGTTTGTTTGTATGCCTTTAATTAATTTAAAACAGCATACAGAGTGCTTATTTTCATTTACAACACACAAAAACATATTCGTGCCATAATGGCAAAACAATAAAAGTATTTGAAGGGTTCTTTTATGAACCTAAAAAAAGGAGGTCTGATTTATTAGAAATATATTAAATTGTAAATCCAAATAATTTATTTTTCTCACAGAAAACAATAACTATAAAATTAGATAATATTTTGGATAAAACTAAAAATGTATGTGTAGCTCAGATTTGCTTTGATTGTCAGTCGAGAGGGGATGGTAGGAGAAGTCGCGTGTGTTAGATATTATAAGATTCTACAATTAAAAACCACTAAAATAATATACTATAAAGTATTTAATCAGGCTCTGCCCACTATATATATGATAATATTATCTGGATAAGTTTAAAGAAAAGAAAGAACTAAACAAATATATCATTTAATATAACAAAATGACTCCCAGTACATGAATATAATAAATACAGTAATATAGTTATTACTGTGTAATTATTTAGACACAATTATCAATAACTTAATATAGTGAAATACCCACGATAGTTATTACACATATTATAAACAATATAAGTATAAGAATCACTTATCTTGCCAGTTGTCCAATACAGATTACCTTTAATAGAGGCTAACAGCCATATTTATAACATAATAACATCGACAGAAGCGCCAACAGCAGCTTCTGGAGATTGGTCATATTCACAACTCTAAACATCATTAATTATCTCATAATAACAATATAATAGTACATAACCATTTTAAATGTCTAGAATATTTATAACAATCTTATATCTTTCACACATTTACGGCTTACCTAATAAGATATGTAAATACAATATATTTAATATCTTCAGGCTACTTCCGATAGTTCGTCAAATCAATATCTTTTACTACTTTAATAATGTACTAGTAATAACAATGATATATAGTTCTAAATAAGTCTAAACTCTTAAATCTATTGCTACATCAATATTTCGCATATTTATTGTCAACGGTATTATGTAGTTTCATATATAATAATATCTTTATTTTACCTACATACAGAATTACAATATAATAACAATATTATATGTATCAATATTACATATATCTGTCACGTGCAACCGATAGTTTTAGACAACAAAATACTTAAGTACCTGAGATAAAATCTATTGAATTATTACTTTATTATTTTTGAGAAATGATGAGGAATATCTATTAGTATTAAAATGCGCTAATTAAAAAGTTAAACTACAAAAAAAAACAAAAACAACAATTAAGCAGTAAAAAATATATTTATTATCATTAAGTTGCTACAACCAATTATTTATTATATTCTATTTATCACAAGCTATTCACTCGGTAATTCATACGTACTTATTTTTATTCAATTTCAAGTATGGAAAAAATATATTGATTACACTTTGTTTCAAAATAAATTTAAAATATAATAAAAGCTAATATAACTCAATTGGTTAGAAGTTCTGAATGAATTTATACATTTCATTTTGTAAAGCTGATTGTCTTAAGAAGCAATTTCAGTCAATACTAGTATTATGTAGGAACACAATAATTCTACTTCTAAGTCCAACGAGTAGAAGCATTGTTGGGATTGATCCATTCAATAGGTCTTATTCGCCTTTGTATAGAACATGGATGTTCTACTATAGTGGAAGTGGTAGGATTATATAATAATATAAATAAATAAACAGATATGTTACATCAGATACTGTTATATTTAAAAGTTATATTTAAAATATAAATCGCTATTTTTATTTGTAACATGTAATTTAATTGCTCTGAAAAATTAAGGGCTTGACTCTTTGAAATAATAAAAATCTTAAAAATAAAAAAGTACCGTCCTGAATGTATTTTTTGTAAACAATGATATTTATTTATACTTATAAAGAAACAAAACCAAACATGACAAATTTTAATTGAATTGAACAAGAGAGATAAAGGTTTTAAGAAGAGTTCTTTAAAATTTTATGAACATTATAAAAGAAAAGGTTTAAAAGTATTATTTATTTTTTTTAATAAAAAGTTAGTTTAAAAAAAGGAATAAATAAAGTTTTTATTACTTTTATAGACGTATTGTAAGAAAAATATTAATTAAAACGACCTAGTTTTATTGACATCGAGACGGAGACATCGACATTGAATAAAAAACACTCAACTTATTATAATAATGAAAAGAATGCTCAAGATGGAATTTTAAAATTAATCTTTCTTACCATATTTAAAAAGACGTTGACCTGAATTTATTACATAAAACATAATTGTAAAACACAGGAAATATTCTATTTTTAAGCCATATTTGAACATTTTAATAAATTTTATTAAGTATAGAGATTGTGTTGTTGTTACATATTTTAAAAATTAATATATTTTAAAATTTTAGTTTTGCCATACAAATTTTATTTGTTGCCTCTGAACTGGTATTAACTTTGAACGTAGGGATGATGCCCGGGCGTTGACCTTTTAAGAACGTCTTACAAAATATAGAGCACTAAGTAAAAGAGGAAGCAAACATTTTTGTTTCGTTTTTTTGTGTTATCAAGATTTGTAAAAAGTCATAGAACAAATGTTGTTGGGAATGATGTGAGGCTGCGTGGAAGAGGTGGCCAATTTGTTTGATATACAAATAACCCTGTATATCAAACAAATTTCTAATACTATCCTTGATCACTCTGAGAACTTAACTAAATGATACCAAAGGAAGGTTATTCCTGTTAATATCCAAAAAAGATCTGTATGTAACGATCGAGATAGTATTACTGCTTATATTGGACTGGACAATGCAGACACTAGAAAATTTCACATAAAACCCTTTTTATTGGTCAGATTGGTGAGAAGGTCAACTATGAGCAGATGTTTAACTTAAGTAATAAGAAACTGCGTTTTTAAACTTATAAAATATTATTAAATTAAGGATTTTATCTAACAATTTCTCTTTAAATTTATTCCTTGTATTCTGGACTATACCAACTAAAATAACTATGAAAGAAAAAAAAATACAAAAATACATGTTAAAAAATGCGATAGGTAATTATCCCATTAGATATTTATTTAAACTGTATGCTTATTATTACTTTAATGAAAAAATAATTAACATTAAAGTAATAATAACCTTAAATAGAAAGCTTTGTATCACATAATACTACAGTTAAAATTTAATATAAGTATAAAATAAACATTTTATGATGTTTCTTACAAGTGAAATGGAAAAGATCTATAATTTCAGTTTACGGTTTCGATTATAGGAATAGTTGTGGACCAACGTAACAAAATAGAATATATATAAATGCAACGATTTTAAAGGTATTAAACATGTTCAATCTTTAATGAATTACTATACTACTAAAATAACTGATAATCAAAATAAGTTTTTCCTAGTATTAATATTTAACTCGTTTATAACTTGCACCCATTTACTAAGCTACAGCACGCTCATAAAACACTATGCTGCTGATAGCAATAAACTTCAGATTTCATCTTGTGATGATTCTGTGTCCCTTATTTATTTACGTTGAAAATATTAATAAATTTTTGTTGTTGTTTTGTTTATCAAAAATAATACATCCTGTGAAATTAATTATAACAAACTAAGTTGTTATTGTTGTACGTTGTAAAATTAACGTGGAATATCATTAACACTGTAAAGATAGTAGATTAAGTTCAATATAATTATATCTTATAATTAATTGTAGAAACAGAAATACTACTTAATTTAAGAAACTTAAACATTATTAAAATTTGAAGATTTTTTTAGTGTCAATATTAAATAAAGTAGCTATTAAATACTAAAGCAAATATTAAGAATATTCGTTTTTTTTTGTTATAAATTCATAGTTATAACAAAAAACCAAAAAATCGTAGGCACAGATACAAGTCTTATTATAATCATTTGAGGAGAATAAATGTATTATCCTCACAAATGTAATATACTTAATTGCGCACATATGCGCGCACATTTTTTAAAACATCTTAATTAAGCAAAGTGTTATGTCAAACATTAAATGATTATACTAATATAGTATAGTAGTAACATTTTGTGCATTTTTATCTGTTTCTTTTTCTTTTTTTTTTAATGTTTTGTGTGCAATAAAGTATTAAATAAATAAAAATAAATAAATAAATAGTTTATACCATTCTTAGGCTATTCTCTGTCATATAAGCGTATCCGTATTACTCTCTTTGTTTCCTAGTCAAGATAGGTATGGCATATGTGTTATTCTGTAGAATAAAATAATTATTAAAAAATAAATTTGAACACAGGATTATAAGGGCCACGTCCAATTGTATTGTTACACAGATTTTACTATTCACACTTCACTTTAATTTACTTGTATTTAAACCTTCCTTGGTACTATACTGCTGTATAGTACGAAGGAAGGTGTCTCCCGAATATCGTCCTAACCGCAGTTTATATACCCTTCTGTATTAAGTCCCTCTTCGTATATTCAGTATTCATAGTCCAATCATCTACTTTGAACGTATCAAAATAACAACTACTCGTAAATCAACAATTGTAAGTATCGGTAAAGACGGTATTAAATACTGGTTTTAATTATGGAGTCTTATTGGTTCTTAATTTTCTAGCTTATTCAAGTATTTACTAATCAAGCAAATGTCCCTTCGCCAGAAATAATAATCTTAGACAAATAAACTACTTTCAGCATACGAAAACAACAATTCCATGACATAACAATTCTAAATATTAACATTAAGTTAATAAAACAATTATTTAAATAATTACACCTACTAAGTCAGTTTCTTCTTATTTATCTAAAATTAATAATTCATTAATTTAAATGGATCAATATAGTAACCATCAAAATAATGAAACGAATCAAAACAATACGAATGGTTATAAAATTGTCGTTTAACAATATTATAATCTAACAGAATGATCTTTAAAAAAAAAAAATTTTTTTTTAGGTATGTGCTATACAAACATAATAAGAAATTCTAGGTTCCATGTGTAGGTATTATAAAATTGGTTATTCCGGTCAAGGATGTGTGATCTTTAAATTTATTGAGGGCCTTATCCATCTCTCTCTATTATAATAAATTATCTTATAAAATTGTAACATAAAGCATAATATCAAGGAATTAAAAATTAATAATAATACACAAAAATGAAAACACTTTAACATTTATAATGCTAATTAGGATAATGACCTAAATTAATTGCTTTTATTGGCCTTACAATAAAATAATAAATTTAAGTAATTGGTATATTCCATTCAAAGTAATTTGTCTTTAATGGACGTAGGCCTAAAATTGATGTCGACAAGTAGATTTATAGAATACATCTGGCATTCACTAACTTGACAAGATTTAATTTAAATCAAGTATTTGTGTTCGTCTTCCATCCATACCAATTTATTAATTCGTAAATAAGTCTGTCTGTCTCTCTGTCTGTCGGTTACGCTTTCACGCTTAAACCACTAAACTGATTTCGATGAAACTTGGCACAAACGTAGATAGAATGTCGAGAAAGGTCATAGGCTACTTTTGGTAACCAGGTGAAAATATCTCATTTCTACGGGAAACAACGTAAATGGAAAGAAACACAGCACTGCACCGCTTGTTACGAATACGTCGATCTCATAGTAGCTGATAAGTTGATGTAAAGTTCTAATAAAATGTTCTTATTTAGTATGTCTAAAAATAAGTCCGTTATACATCTATTTGTGGTAGGGCAGACAAAATAATGTTTTTTGTTTTCGAAAAAAAGATTAATAATTTCACAGCTTATAATTTATCAAAAGATGTACTTATGAAATATAGTAATTTTATCATCTAGACCATTGTGGAAAGATAAATTTTGCCTTTTGAAGTATGTTGTTGGGACTTGGGTTACATTAGTTTAATAAAATAAATACAGGAAGATGAATATCAACGCGGTTTCGCGCGCCACGCGCCTTAACGTTGGGTGGAAACTGTAGGCCCCACTAATAATAAGAGTACCTAAACCTAGACCTAGTTATGCAAAGCCTACAAAAAAGACAAACTTCTTTTATAGTAATAAACTCTGTTAGAATAGGACACCGCGCCCCATACACTACTTCGGTTATTTAATTCGTCAGAAGTAGTTAAGTTATATATTTATTTAGTACATTTACGTATTCTTTTTTTGTGGTTTTTGTGTATTTTTTGATACTTAGATGATAAGGTCTGTAAAAGGTGTTTGATAATCTTTAGTTTTTTTGTAATTTGTTATTCTGTTTTAAGTCTAAGTTTTGTTCACAACCAAAGATTAATTAGGTAGGTAAGTGTGATTATGTTTTTTCTTATGTTTTTAACTCACATTTCACTCACAAAAGAAAAAAAAACACTATCACTAGTAAGTACTATGCAAAGAGTTCATGTTAAAGGTAAATTAATTTTTAGATTAATCACCATTGATTTTTCTAGATTTATCTCTTTGATATTACAAGTAATTAAATAAACGCCATAATTAAAAAAAAATAAGAAATGTTAATCATTAGTAAAAAATAATATGCAAAAAGTATATTTATTAGCTATTTACTTATATAAGTCAATATTACTAGAATACAATATTCAAATATATATATTTCAAGCATTCAATGTGAAAAGTTAATATTGTTATGCTTTCAAGAATTTTCAGTTAAAGCTTATTGATCGGAATCGTGGTAGAAGGTGCCGAAGTTTGGTTAGACGGAATTTGACCCATTTCTCACACTGATATAATGTCGACGTTGTCGTTTTGTCAATTCATATTTTGAAAACTTTTATGTATCACAGGTGTTCTTATATTATTCTTTAAAATACTCTTTTCTTAAAGTATTATGTATGAACTACATAATTTTCACGTAAATGAGCTTTTACAGAACTTTCCAAGGCATGACCTTGCTCCAAGCATCATCGGCTTTTTAACCTTTATTTTTTTCTTAACACTATTTGTTTAGTATTTCTAATTCTTTATTGTAAGAGATGAGAAGATAAACGTAATTTCTTAAGATTTTTGAATAATAATGTTTGTAATGAATAGTAAAATGAAATCAGTTACAATTTTTATGTTTTTGTCAACCTGTTCAATTGATTTAAACTCGATACTACTTTATATATCTTGCCCAAGTTATTCATTATTATTGTTGAGTGTCGTCGTCGCTGTTTATTTTTGTATTCTGTCTAAAATACTTCGATGTTATACTTGTTATATATTCCAATTACTAATAACGAATTTAAATTAAATTAACAATATGTTGATCTGCTACCTACAATTCACGGATTATGCACTTATATAGATACTGTCACATGTATTGCATTTTTACATAAGACTAGCTTTTCCCACGACTCTACCTGCACAAACTACAATCTTGAGCAACTTCTTTACTCGACTGTTGTTCTTTAATATGTTCAACTTATTTGAAAATGACACAACATTTAAACCTAGAAAACATTTTTCAAATATTATTGAAAGAATATTTTAAATCGGATTCATTTAAATTTCACCTACTTACAAACTACCTTTTAATTACTAGAATCAATAATATACAACAGAGATAAATAAAAATGGTTTCATTCCATGAATTCACATTTACTTGAATGGGATATCCTATTATCCCAGTAGAATATTTTTTTGAATTAATATAATATTAAAAATTAATCGATACGAAGCAATGTGACACTTTGAAACTATTTAACTGATTTAAATTTTATTTTAATACGACGCTTTTTAATTCTTAATCATTTACCAATAAACGAAATATTTCAAACATAAATCTGTGGATACGACATAATAAACCGCTTTGGTTATATTGTAATGAATGTAATTGAGCTATTTATTTATAATTCGGATGATCGGATATTGCTTCAGCATGTATGTTGCGAGGTTTTAATTAATTTACACACACACACATAGTGCAGCAGGCAGCTATTGTGTCATCCCTGTCGCAAACTTGCTCCACAAAGCTGTTGAGCACACAAAATTGTGCTGGTTGAGTAGACGGTTTAGATCGATCTGTGAACAGTTTACTATATATAAAGGTATATTTTTGAATAGAGAGTCCATGGATTAAACTAACATAATTTCCATAATAAAGTATGCTGTTGGATATATTTTTTCCGGTATAATAAACAAATTTGCTTTCTTTTGAAAAAACAGATACTTTTACTACTTTTTGCAAAGAGCGCATTTGTACAAATTCTTTCAAACTTATTTTTTTATTTTTTCTTTCAGTGTTGTCGCAGAGGCTTAGTAAAAGACTACTTCAGTTTGAGAAAAGGTTAGAGTCCCGTCGAGAATAATTCGTATAACGATAGCTAACGAACACTCTAATATTAGTCGATACAAAACAACTTAGTAAAGACTGTAGTTTGAATAAAGTTTCTTGAAAGCACTTGATATAAACCATTTCTGAAACTGTTTTAAAAAATGATACAAAATTGTATCTTTATTTAAGAGATAAATGTTTTCAATAAGTACATCCATGTCTGAAAAATAAAAATGTAAATATAATGTAAATGTATGAAAAATGTCTTTTAGTTCAGGTTCTACGTCGAAAAAATTAAGAATGATAGTCATAGAATATACTCTATATAATTGATACTGTTATCAACAATACAAAATGGCCGCCCTTAATTGGTTTATTACTATGTCATTACTGACAATGGGAACTTCGACTTGACAGGAATCATCGAATTGTGATATATTGTCAATGCAATTTGGCTTATGACGTATATCAGATTGATATTATTTTGATATTGAAATTCAATTAGTTTTTATCTTTTATAGCTTTATTCATTTATTATACTATATTTTATCAATCTTTTAATATCATAAGTACCTACTTTTAATTGTATTTGATGTGATATATGTAACATAATTTATACAATAAATTTGTCATAATTTTATAAATAACACCAAAATTTTGTAGATATTAAATTATCACCAAGAGAGCGTGAAATGATATAAAAATAAAATAAAAAATAAAATAAAAAATAAAAAAAAATGTATAACCTTGAAGTTATGATATCAATAATAGGAACGTAAAACCTTTTACGTTATTTTAAGACTCCCTAACCTAACTTTTGTAGATGTTGATGTTGATGTTTTTGTTTCTTGATAAATTATTTGTATTTTGATACAAATATACATGTTTATATTTTTTAATCTATATATATAATAAAATTGTCACTGATCCATGTCTGTACATGGAAAATATAAAAAAAAACATCATAGGACCTTTATGACCTTTATGACCTTTAGGCAAGAGAACCCAAAACAGTAGTTTCAGTTTGTCTGTATGTTTGTGCACGCTAATCTCAGAAACGGCTAGACCAATTTGAATCCAGTTTTCAGGAATATATTTTCACAGTCTCCACTTAACATTTAATTTTTATTTTATCTAAATCGGTTAAGAAATAGAAAAGTTATGTAAATTTATGTCAATCACGTAATAGGTACCATGCAAATCTTATTCTATACATGTTATCATTTCTAGAGTATCTGTGTAGGAGTAGTCTTTGTATATTGAAAATATTTTAAAAAATATACCAGGATGTGAAGTGATAACTAACAGAATCCATTTTCAAATTTATTTAAATCTTTGTCTGTTTATCTGTTTGTCTTTTAGTTGTGCACACAACACGAAAAAAAAAATATTTTCAAAAAAATCATACAGAGAGAGATCTTTATAAAAGCAAGAGAACCCAAAACACTGTTTTTTCATTTTGTCTGTTCGTCTGTATGTCTGTATTTCTGCATGTTTGTATGTCTGTATGTTTGTGCAAGCGATTTGGATGCAGTTTTCGGGAATATATTGTCATGGAATTCACTTTATATTTTGTTTTTTTTAACAATCGGTTAACAAATAAAGAAGTTAATAATCTCTTATTGTCGTACCATTGCTGCTTACCAGTTTGAAGGTTTATAGTTTTTACAAGCTTTGGTAAGTACAAAGGGTACGTTTTATCAAAATCAAAATCGCGTACAAAGTCGCAGGCACAGCTAGTTAATAATAAAACATAAAGAAAAAAAGCTTCTCAAGAATTTGCTTCCATATTTTACTGATATTTTTGTATGTTTTAATAGCCTGAACTGCGGTATTCATTTAATAATTACTTTCATTAATATATACTTACCGTTATTAATAATGTCTACGAATAGCTACGAGCTACGAAGACGGTGATACAAGAATCGTATAACAGGAATGAGGTCATTTAACTCCACAAAATGAGAGATATCTAAGATACGTTAGAACCTATAGTTCACTCTAGTAAAATCTGATTCAAAATTAAATATTATTATAAAGTTGCATTTTAATAGTAATAGTAAGCTTCATAAAAATGCGATAAACTTACAATTATTATCAAAACAATTCATTTTTAGTACAAACAAATACAAAATAAACAAAATACAAAAATGTTTTTTCTTTGTAAGTAAAAAATATATTAGTTCCCTAAATTTTTGTTTCAAGTTCCGAAAAAAATAATTTAGCTATACTTATAGAGTTTAAAAGTTTGTTTGTTTGTAGAACTATTGATATATTGATTTTAGGATTTCTTTTCGCACTTGTTATTCTGATCATATTGAGAATAGTTATAGAATATATGTATTGTTTAAAGTTATAATAATACGACTATAGTAACCAATATTCCCAATATAATATATAAAAGTCTTTTAAAACTTTTTCTTCACTTTATTCTTAAACATGTAACACCTTTTTACAGTTTTTGAAGTCGGCGAGAACAGCTAGTGTAGTCACATCCTTAAAGTAACTTAAAACTCTGCAATTTAAAATATAAAGCCTGCCAAGTGGGAGTCGGACTCTTGCACGAATGGTTCCATACCAATATAAAAAATAACAATAAAATCACGTGTCTTGTATGAGGCTCCCAAACAATAAATATTTATTTTATTGTGATTTCAATATTTATTTTTAAAATCAATATATAACTAAATAAATACTTACATAATTGTATCTATTTCTAATGTTTACCTGTTATCGTTATCAAAATCTAAACGCAAAAAAATAGTATTAGTTGAGTGAATATATATTTTAATTTGTTTTTAGTATTTGTTGTTACAATGGCAACAAAATACATCATCGGTAAAAAAAGTCGCTGTCTAGCTGTCACGGTTCATAAGATACAATTTGTAGACGGACAGCGAAGTCGTTGTAATAGGGTTCCGTTTTTACCTGTTAAGTACGGAACCCTACAAACTAAAACAATAACCTACAAAGTTGTTCTTGTGTACATGATCTATTAACTAACTAACTTCTAAGTTTACTTTATCCCGCTTCAAGAGCTAGTAGCAATTTAGAAGAGTAATAAAAGTCGCTTGCTAAATACAAAGTGTTGCATTTTTGTTACAAATACAAACTTGTATTCTACAATGTTTTTCAACACGGAAATATACTAGCTTTTGCCCGCGGCTTTGCTCGCCTTAAATGCGTAGTAAAACAATTCCAAGAACAATTAAATTATTGGCTTCTGTATGATTTATTTTAAGTTATACAATCAAAATTACATCATTCACTGTCAAAAGTCTATTTAAAGTTTTTAATAACCTTACAATATTAAATACTATAATTTTTTTATACCTTTCTTGTTTTTACTTAAACGTCCACTTCAATACTTTTAAACAGAGTACTTAATAACCATTCTAACCATATATCACACTAACAGATTTTCATTGAACATAATCAAAATATGACCATGTACCTAAACTTGAGGAATTCTGAGCTACAAAATCGACGTTATTTTGGCCATCAACTCTGGTTTTATTTAAAAAAATAAATAAAAATCAATTTTAAAAGCTTAATAATATGTATTAAACATTGAGTTAGCTATATGCATTAACAAATTTTTAAATACTGAACATTCATTCAACAAAGGCCATTTTTGCACGGTTTGCACGGTTCCATACCATAGTGCACCGGCCAATCATACCGCCGCAAATGCGATATCCCTATATTTTAAATTTGTAATATCTTCAAAAACATTAATTTAAATTACATTCTGTAAAAGGGTTATTTCGTTCCATGTAAAATGTATTTAAGGAACTTAATGAGATAAAGACTTAATGCTGTATTGCTTAAAATCGCTTCGCAAATAAGCCATTATTTCTCGTAAAAAGTAAAGGATAAAAATTGACTATTGTAGGCTATTGTGGGCTATTATGGCCTAAGAGATAAACATATACCACCGCGGACTTTCTTGTAGAACTTTTTAAGGTATACAGTACATAGTATATTATTTTGATCTATCTCGTATAGTTCAGCCAGCGTTTGCAATGTCTGACTTCTCATTAGAAATCTTGAAATTATCAGTGGTTCTCTAATATATTAAGCATGTTTTTATAAATTTAAACCTTTCTCTTGAATCACTCTATCTGTAAAAAAAACTGTATCAAAATCCGTTGTGTAGTTTTAAAGATCTAAGCATACATAAAGACTTAGGGACAGACGCGGAAAGCGATGTTGTTTTATACTATGTAATGATATTATGACCTTAAAATGACTTAACCTGAAATTGGTCTTTCAGTTTAGTACAAGTTTTAGTAAAATAAAGAAAAGCGAATGAAGTTAACATATATAGAAACATATTATAGATATATTTTTGAGAAAAAATGTACTTCTCAATTTCTATTGTTTCGATGATTTTGAGTTATAAAAATAAAATACATCGAAGCATCGACTTAATAAATGTTTAATAAAAGTTGAATTAGCTTCTTATATATAAAAATAACCTAAGGCTGCATTATAGGGTTGCCAACTTATTTGAAAAGAAAAAAATATAAAAATGTTTGAATAGGAAAAATAAACGCATTTTTTTTGCATTTCTTTTTTTAATTTTGTTTTTTTTTTTTTTTTAATTTTTAAGTCTGACAATAAACATTTAAATAAATAAATAATTCGTTCCTAATTAAATTTATTACCATTTCGAAATGTTCAAATTTTATTTCTCTTTTTTTGTTAGGAAACATGGAAAGCGAGTTATTTTCGCTAAACTCAAACCATTTTTTCACACCTATCTGACTGAATGAAATGTTAGATACATTTCGTTCAGTAATTATAAATCGTTTGCATCATCAGTTTTAACTGATATGTAAAATAGTTAGGTACTTAAATCCCATGAGTGTTTTATTTTATGCTTGAACTGAAATAATTGTAATAGAAAATACTAAAACATTCATTAATTAAAAAAACGAACATAAATTAAGCTTCTTTTATACTATACTCAGCCCTGTTATTGAATGATCAGATACTGTGTATTTAATTAGGTAAATATTGTATAAAGATTATTTGCTCTTTCCAAACCCTACATAGGCAACTACAAATCCGTAACACAAGCATATTCTGAAAATTTCATAGACCTCTAATACGTACAGAGCAATATATCTCATAAGCTGAATGTACACAAATCGATCTATAGAGTACACAAAATCCACTATCCGTTTGCCGAACAGCTTTGTTGAACAAGTTGCGTCTTTTACGAGGATAACAGACTGGTAGTGTCTGTATGTATTGTTGATTAATCATAAACTTTACTACACATCTGGAATATAAAACTTTTGTTCCTTATTATGATTGATGAAGGAATAGTTTGAATATAATAACTTCTATGATAATATAAACGTAAGAATTCGTAAGAATTTGAATGTACTTTTGGTATATTAATTAGTAATAATTTATTATATATTTATTCCTAAAAATTGATATAAAATAAATTATGAAGATTATATTTAAATAAATTTTATTGAATTTAATTTTTATTTAAGTAAATTGATGAGACTATGAATATATATATAGGAATCGATAGACTAAAAATAAAGTAGAACCGAAATGTTTCATTCATTTTAACCGGACTTTAGCACCTGTCTACATAGTTCCGTAAAGTCCGAATTTCCCATCAGAAAAGCTTCTCTTTTGAAATCGCCTCTATACCACTGGGAGAACTGAGATTAATAATTATTTATTTTATTAAATGATTTCAACAATTATGAATGAAAGCAGTATTTTACTTTAATTATTAACTATAGAATAAAAAGATGCGATTTATATTAAGCGTTTAATAAAACCCATTGAAATTCAATCTTATTATTAATTATTATTATTTACCTAAAGTCCATAATAACCTTTAAAAAAAAAACTGTTTTTTATATTTATATTTTTCACGTCTAAACTATAAGCTTGGTTTGTACTTTGTATAATTAAGTTTATCTGGACATTGCATCAATTAGATTTATTTATTTGCATTTATTAGATTATTTAGAATTCTTAAAAATCTAGATTTTTTAATGTCTGACCTCTTTGGACAATGATACGAATCTAAAAGAATAAAAAAGTTTCTTAAATCTAAATTTATAAAGATTTTTTTCGAAAGCTTAATGTCTCAGGAACGTTTCAGCCAATACGAGAATTACACAATTATCGCATTTCTAAGTCCTTAGGGTACAGCTTTATGCGATGCCTTTTAATAGACCATCGCTTTTCTATTAAATATTGATTTTCTATACTAGAAGTGACATGTATGTAATCTACTTATTGAGAAGGCTTCATAGAAAATTTATTTGTAATAAAATAAGGTATCGTATTATGATGACATAATGTCACCTTTTATGATTAGGATATTATCTTTTACACGTTACAAGAAATATTTCTTTCGGAAAGAAAATTGAATTCTTCAATTAAACTTATATAATATATATAATATAATAATAATAATATACTTACATTGATTTATTATTCGCAGATATACTACCCTGGTATTTAAATATCGGAAATGAAAGACTATAAAATGCTTATTAGCATTAAGGCCAGGTATCCCTACAAAACACATTGTTAGAATTCGTTTTTGAAATAGTAAACATTGAAATTTAAATCTAAAAAAAAAATATTTTAATTTTGAGGATATATTGCAAGGAATGTACCCGATGAAAACATCATTTAATAAAATTGGCTCGATAGAAAAAAATCACAAAGTTACCTCTTTACCGTCTTTTTATCTCCAATTTTTCGGTTTTATTTCTAAAATAAGCAATTAAACATTATGGGTCTTTTACCAAAATAATGTTCATTGATTTCTCGAGGCATTTTACCCGATAGTATTTTTTTATTCAATCTCTTATTTTTTAAATTAATTATTCAAGCTAAATTCGGTCCACAGAGAACTCGTCAGTGTCTCGCGAGACGTTGACAAGGTAAGACGTGTATCAAAATTTTGCAGATGCAATTTTGCGATTATCATGACATATATTATGTCATTCCCTAGTTTACCACAGTCTAGCTTTTTCAGTAGGTCCAAAGAGAATAATAAAAATGTTAAAATTGAAGACGTGTCAATCGAACATTTTGCAAAATCATGAATAACTGTCAAAGTAATCGAATTAAAATAGTAGATCATTTGAGACGTGGTTAGTTTACAACTTTATATCACTAAAAATTTTTATAAACACCAATATACACTCAGAGTAGGAATCAAACCCGCGACCGCAGATGCAGCACACGCACCATTAGACCATAGTGTTTTCTGTAAATTACATATGTTGTCTCTCTGACTGTCGATACATTCAACGTGAACTGGCTGTTTAAGCAGATACATCTAGTGCGCGACTTCGTGGTCACGCACCAGATAGACGTCCTGTTAGTACAAGAGACCTTTTTGAAGAAATGATAAATGATAAAGAAGGTTTTTTCCAACCTGTTACCTGTTGATGACAATTACTTTTTAAGAGAATTACAAGAGAAAGCACCGCACAATAATCTATTTAATTGTAATGCAAGTAATTTATGTTTAGTCGATGAAAGAAGAAATGGACTGATATCGTCTTTTAAATTTGAATGCAATATATGTAAAAAAAAATATATAAATATAGAATTTTTAATGTGAACCAAGACAACCTTACAGGTAGAAGCCTTAAATCTAATCGAAGATATTCCAATGTTATTAAAAGCATTACGAAAACGAAGATAAAATGTAGAAAGATAATAATGAATTATATCATCGTATTTCATTTTTAACTTAACCTTTTTTTAAACATTATAAAAAGTTGATAATTAATAATAAATAAATTTTTAATTGAAAAATAACGAAGAACGTAGAACTATTTTCCAGCTACACTATTTTCTTTATAAAACTACGCTACACTATAAAACCATTTATATTTATTATTAAAGTTCTCTCAACGCTGGGGTGTAAAATATTTAAATGAAGTTAAAGTGGATAGGTAATGCAGTTCTAAGAGCCCACAACATTACCTTCAAACTTTTGTTATTACGATGAATGAAAGTTTTGTTTAAATGAGATACTATGAAATTGGCACATATTTATAAAATCGTATTTGACCAAACGACTCCTGAACAAAATTAACCAAATTGAACTTTTGAATTTTTAATTGGACTACTTTTAGTTACATAGTTAATTTATTAAAATTTTGAACATTTTTGATAATTTATCACCTAACTAAACTAACGTTATAAGTTACACAGTACTAACAAAACTATGTAAGACATTGTTCTGCAATAGATGAAACTTGTTCTAAGCTATTGAGTTCACTGCACAGAGTAGACGCAGACAAAGTTGTATGTTCGATCAATGTAAAGACAACTTACGACAACCTTTTAAACATTGAACTTCTGCATATACTTTAGTAACAACTCGTAGTAAGTTGATTTAGAATGTTAAAAAAACTGTTCAGGTATAAATAGAACATGTTTGTTAATTCAGATTTTACTTAAAAGCAAGAATTAAAAACTATGGCTTCATTTACATTTACCACCTAAAAATGTTACTTAGGAATAAAATGACTAAATGAAAGTCGTGTTTACCTAAACTTACTTGTTTTACGCTTCCTAGCTGTAAATTATTATACAAGCAAATATCTTGTTTGCATCTTGTTTATATTTTATTACACGCTAATGTATTTTTCTCGTCTACAGTTTTTTTAGAAAGAAGATAAATAGATTACATTTCCTGGGCGTTAATAAAATTGTAAATATACGAGACTGTAATATAAATATACTTTTGTGATAAAATGTTACTTTGAGGATAATATTAAAAGAGAATCAATCTCTTCTAAATATATTTAAAGAGATATATATTTTATAAATTAATGATTAAAACTGTAGTATATAATGATGATTACTATAATTAGACTGGTATTTATAAGTATTGTAGACAGAAGTAGACTGATATTTATAAGTATTTATTTTTTTATTTTTTGTCAGCACTTTGTATTAAATCTAAACTTTTTGCAATAATGATAAAATAAATT
Source organism: Napeogenes sylphis (assembly GCA_959347405.1). Taxonomy (NCBI): domain Eukaryota; kingdom Metazoa; phylum Arthropoda; class Insecta; order Lepidoptera; family Nymphalidae; genus Napeogenes; species Napeogenes sylphis. The sequence continues at coordinate 29,210,357 of OY365780.1, read as the reverse complement.
AATATTACATATGTGTTATATATCATTCTAATTCTCATAAGTCATCAATATCTATTGTTAATACATCACTAGCATTGATGTCTGCGCTCAATCCCAAATAGTAGTAATCCTAAAGTATTAAGAAAACAATTAATTGCGGCCTTTATCATTCACTATTAATACTATGTAATAATATTCTGTTTTATTAATGTTTAAAGCTTCCCAAATCTTTATTGGAAATTAGACAGTTAATTTCTGTTTCTGTTAGTATTTACTTACAAGAACAGTAATTAGATAAAAAAACCCGAAATCATAATAAATTATAATTATAAAAAATAACAAAGATGTATAAGAAAAAGTAACTAATCGTATCAGTTCTAACTAACATACAAATTCTGAAAAGCTCTCTTAACCTGGATTCTTTTCAGCTATTTTTTAAGAAAAGTTATTTCTGTAAAGAGAGTTGCTTACTTACTTGTTTTGCATCACCCAGTATTGGAGTGTTCGTTAGCCATCGTTATACGAAGTATTCTCGACGGGACTCAAACCTTTTCTCGTACTGAAGTAGACTTTTACTAAACCCCTGCGATAACAGTAAAAGAACATTTTATATTAGAATAAAAGTCACTTTATTTTATTTATTAAGCTCGGATTTACTCAGGAATTTAATATTCAGAAAGGCATTATATGGTTTAATTTAGAATTTTTTAAAAAAGTTATCAAGTTGCTACAGCCAATTATTACATTTAATGCATTACAAGCTATTCATTCGGCAATCCATAAGTACTTATTTTTATTCAGTTATTTTAAGCACTGTTATATCTGTGCTGTAGTAATTTAGAGTACACACTTATAAAAAATATATTATTTTCAATTTTTTGTAAAAATAAATTTATATTTAAAAATGTAACTAAAAACTTATATAAGAAATATAATAAATACAATACACCAATTAATTATAGGAACAATTATTTGGTGTACTGTATATTTTATATTCAATTCATTCAGTAATTCATAAGTACTTAGGTATTTCATTCAATTCAAGTACACACTTATAGAAATAATATATTAATTACACTTTGTTTCAAAATAAATTTAAAATATAATAAAAATAACTCTATTTGTTAGAATTTCTGAATGAATTTATACATTTCATTTTGTAAAGCTGATTGTCTTAAGAAGCATTTTCAGTCAATACTAGTATTATGTAGGAACACAATCATGCTCCTTCTAAGTCCGACGAGTGGAAGCATTGTTGGGATTGATCCATTCAATAGGTCTTATTCGCCTCTGTATAGAACATGGATGTTTTACTATAGTGGAAGTGGCAGAATTATATATTAATATAAATAAATAAACAGATATGTTGCATCAGATATAACAAAGTTGTATTTAAAATATAAATCTCTAAATTTTTTTATATAAATATAGAATGTAAAAAAGCGATACGGGCAGGGATTCGAACCCGCGACTACTGGGAAACCGTCCCGTCGCTCTACCAACTGAGCTACCGTATCGCTGTCCGCCTCGGTGAATTAAGCATTCTATATGTGATCGTCTTTATCGGGACGGTGGTGACATCTATTAGGTTTCTTTCGAAAATCCTAACCAATGTTACTAACTTTGCAGTATAGATAAACATTGAAAAGATGCCACTACCGAAATCAATTTTTGAAAATATCTTTAAACATGTATAGCCATGTTAAGCTTATTTAAATTTTTTTTATATAAATATAGAATGTAAAAAACCGATACGGGCAGGGATTCGAACCCGCGACTACTGGGAAACCGTCCCGTCGCTCTACCAACTGAGCTACCGTATCGCATCTTCGTATTCTTCTTCTTCTTCTTCTATCTTCGCATCGCATATTTGTATCGTATCTTTCAATGTTTATCTATACTGCAGAGTTAGTAACATTGGTTAGGATTTTCGAAAGAAACCTAATAGATGTCACCACCGTCCCGATAAAGACGATCACATATAGAATGCTTAATTCACCGAGGCGGACAGCGATACGGTAGCTCAGTTGGTAGAGCGACGGGACGGTTTCCCAGTAGTCGCGGGTTCGAATCCCTGCCCGTATCGGTTTTTTACATTCTATATTTATATAAAAAAATTTAAATAAGCTTAACATGGCTATACATGTTTAAAGATATTTTCAAAAATATAAATCTCTATTTTTATATGTAACATGTAAATAACTTGCTCTGAAAAATTAAGGGCTTGATTCTTTGCAATAATGAAAATTTTAAAAATAAAAAAAATTGCCGTCCGGAACGTAATTTTTGCAAACAATGATATTTTTTTCATACATTATACATATTTTTAAACAAAGAAAACCAAACATGACAAATTTGAATTTTCTATATCTGTTTTAAATCTAGCAATCCAAAACACTTTACTAAATTTCATTCTCCAGTCTTTTTTAGATTTCTTATCCTTTTTAAATCTCATAAAAGTTTCCGAATGAAAAACATGATAATGTATATTTTTTACAAAGAAAAACAAAAAATATATAAGTTTTTATGAAATGTCATAAAAAACAATAATCTGCGTTTGTTGTGGAGTACTTATGTATACAATAAAATTATGTAGGTATAATTTAAAAATGATGTAAGAGTTATCTCTTATGAGAAGTATATTTTTTAATGAACAAAGTAAATGAAACAGTTTTGCTAAATGATATTAAAAAAAATACTTAAAACAAACAAATTATAAAAAAGGTTCTTGTTATTTTTAAAGAAAGATTGCAAGAAAAATATTAATTGTAGCCTAGTTTTATTTACTTGTATCCCAACGACCTAGTTTTATTGTCGTCGTTTGAGACGAACATAATAATAATTACTTAACTTATTATAATAATAAAAAGAGTGTAGGAATAGGACTTCTTTCCTATTATTATTAATATTTTTCTTACAATCCTTCTATACAAATAATAAGATTTTTTTTATATATATTTGAAAAGAAGTTGAACTGCTTTTAAAATCACAAGATAAAACATAATTCAAAAAACAGGAATTATTTTATTTTGAGCCCCACTACCTTCGGACATTTCATATAATTTTGTTCAGTACATTATTTTGTTCAGCGTCTCCGTCACCTTGAAGACCCCACTTTTTCTTCCCTATGGGTTTTAGTGGACACAGGAAACGAAAAAATCCTGTATTCCTATGTCTACCGTTCGCACAGCGGTGACCAGAAGACAACTCGTTTATTTGAGTATCTCAGTGAGGCTGCAGATATGGCTCTGTATCAGTACCCTTCGGCGCAGCTCGTCTTTCTGGGGGACTTTAATGCCTGTCATCAGGACTGGCTGTTCCCGGACCAGAAGACCGACCATGCTGGAAGAGAAGCGCGGAAATTTGCGTTGTCCTTGGACCTCTTTCAGCTCGTGAAGCAAGCGACAAGGGTACCAGATGTGGTAGGCCATACAGCCAATTGCCTGGACCTTCTGCTGACAACTGATCCGGACAGGTATCGTGTAGAAGTCACCTCCCCCTTGGGAACCTCCGATCACTGTCTGGTGAAATCTGTGTTTACATATTCCCCACCAGCTTTCGAACCTCATGGTGTTAGGCGAGTATGGAAATACAAGTCAGCAGATTGGGATGAGATGCGACACTTTTTTGCGTCTTATCCTTGGCGGCAGGTCTGCTTCTCTTCTTTGGATCCGTCGAGTTGCGCGGATGCTATAACCGATGTGGTGCATCAGGCAATGGAGTATTTTATTCCTTTTGCTGACGTACCCATCGGTGGCAAAGCTCGCCCATGGTTTAATGCCGAATGTGGTCATGCTCAAGGCCGAAAACATTCGGCATATCTCCTTTGGGCTGATGCTTGAACCCGCAAAACTCCGGATGTAAGTTTGAAGAAGAGAGCCTTTAACCAAACTGCCAAGTCCTACAAAAAGGCATTGCGGAAGGCTCGTCTCGATCGAATCGCTAAGAATGGCGAAAAGGTCTCTGTCAGACCAACTGGCAGTCGAGCTTTCTGGTCTCTTGCGAAAGCGATCGAGTCGAATTTCTGCCAACCCTCACTACCTGCTCTGCTGAAGCCGGATGGATCCCTGGCCCACACAGCAACAGAGAAAGCGAATGTATTTGCTTCTCTGTTTGCTGATAATTCACATCTAGATACTGGCAATGCTTCTCCAGCGCATCTTCCTCACTGCGGTATTTCGATGCCTGAAATCCGGATCACTAACAAAGAGGTATGGAGAACATTGTGTCGTTTAGATGTGAATAAAGCCAGTGGTCCTGATGGTATACCAGCCATTCTGCTCAAGACATGCGCAGCTGAGTTGTCTCCTGTATTGACACGTCTGTATCGCCTCTCTTTCATGACTGGAATAGTGCCGAATTCCTGGAAGCTTGCTAATGTGCAACCCGTGCCCAAAAAAGGCAGCCGTGCCGACCCTGTCAATTACAGACCGATTTCACTCACCTCCATACTCTGCAAGATTATGGAGCGTGTATTGAACTCGCGCCTACTAGCATACCTAGAAGGTAACGATCTGCTCAGTGACTGACAGTACGGGTTTCGCCGTAATAGATCTACTGGGGACCTCCTAGTGTATGCTACTCACATTTTAGGCGAGGCCATCGAGAAGAACGGAGAAGCGGTCGCCGTCTCTCTGGACGTCTCGAGGGCATTTGACAGGGTCTGGCATGCGAGCCTTATAAGCAAGCTTTCAGCGTACGGTATATCTCCTGGTCTGATCGGCTGGGTAACGGACTTTCTGAGCCACAGATCTCTCCGAGTAGTTGTCGACGGGTGTTCCTCGGAACCCTTGACAATAAATGGCGGAGTGCCTCAGGGGTCTGTTCTTTCTGCAACTCTGTTTCTGCTGCACATTAATGATCTGTTGAAGCCCGGTATCTATGGGTATGCAGACGACAGCACAGTTGTAGAAAGATATCTGCCGAGTACTCGGGCTAGTCGAGATCAAGTACAGTCTGAAAGAGAAGCCATGGTGCAACGTTTGAATGACAAACTTCAGGCAGTCTCCGCATGGAGCAATGCCAATCTTGTCAAGTTCAACGCCACCAAAACACAGACGTGTCTATTCACCGCCAAAAGGAGCCCTTTCACCTTGGCTCCTACTTTCCAGAATGTATCCTTGGAATACAGTGACCGGCTTCAGTTGTTAGGCTTAGAGATTTCCTCGAACCTCAACTTTGGTCGGTTCATTGAGTCCAGAGCAAGAGCAGCAGCAGCAAAGCTTGCCGTTCTTGCGAAGGTTCGGCAGTACTTTACACCGGGACAGCTTCTTGTTTTATACAAAGCACAGATCCGGTCGTGTGTAGAGTACTGTGGACACATATTTGCTGGTGCCGCAAAGTCTCATCTTGCGGTTCTGGACTCAATTGAGAGGCGAGCAAAGAGGCTTATAGGCGATCCCGAATTGGTCGAAGCCGACCTCCAAAGCCTTAAACACAGGCGTAAAATTGCTAGCCTCTCAGTATTCTATAGGATACATTTTGGTGAGTGTGCGCAGGAACTACACGACTTAGTTCCCCCGTCCCCCTTCCATCACCGGACGTCCCGACGCACGGCAGGTATCCATCCTTTTGTTGTGGACATTGCACCTGTCCGAACGAAGCGCTTTGTTTCCTCATTTTTAGTACGTACAGCGAAGGACTGGAACAATTTGCCTGCGTCGGTATTTCCGGCCAATTATAATGTGGGTGTCTTCAAGAGAAGAGTGAATAGGTTGCTAGGGCAATGCGCCTTACCATCTAAGACAACATTTCACTTACCATCAGGTGGAATGTAGTCAAGCATTGCCCTAGATCATATAAAAAAAAAAATAAATAAATAAAAATTTGTTATATATCAAACATATACCTATTACCATGCTTGATCCTTCTGAACGAACTCAACTAAATGATATCAACGGAAGGCTATTCCTATTAATACTCAAAAGAGATCTGTCAGTAACGATGGAGATAGAATTACTGCTTATATTGGACTGGACAATGCAGACACAAGAAAATTTTACATAAACCCTTTTTATTGGTTAGATTGGTGAGAAGGTCAACTATGAGCTGATGTTGAAACAAGTCATAAGAAACAGCGATTTATTAATATCACAAAACTTTATTTACTCGGTCATTTGTAACAAATGTTTTTGATTTCCGCAGATTATCTCATATTTTCGAGATAAATATATTCTTTTTATTCTGGGATATACCGACATTTTTTTTACACATAAAAAACCTCAAATATAAAATAGGTCTCGATAGCCGTTAACTTAAATAGTATGTTAAAACCGTTAAAAGCATGAAGATACGAAACCTTTGAAACTATCAATAGATAATAATACTATTAACAACAATTTACTTTAAACATGCAAATATTTACTTAAACCTACTGATAATGCCTATTTATAATGAGTATTTATAAATGCCTAGTAAACTAATAAGCGGTAAAAATTATATGGAGTGTATTATTAGATATTTTATAATATTTATCACAAGTGAAAAGGAATTTTATTAAAAAAACTAAAACTTTAACTAATTATTGTACTAATAAAAATAATACTCACGTTCTATTAGTACAACTTTATTCGTTTATAACTTGCACCCACTCTCTAAGCTACAGCACGCTCATAAAACACAATGCTGCTGATGTCAATAAACTTCAGATTTCATCTTGTGATGATTTTGGATCCATTATTTATTTTCTTTGACAATGTAAATAAAATTTTGTTGTTGTTCTATTTATCAAAAATAATACATCCTGTTAAATCAATTATAACAAACTAAGCTTTTGTTTTTAAAAACAGTGGCTGTAGTTATGTTCGGACGATCAGGAAAAGTCTTTTTAAAAATTATTTATTTAATTAAAATTACAATTATAATAAAACGTCTTTTCCTAACTAAAGCTGAGACAAAAGTGACAAATTAAATAATGAATTAATTAATAATGAAATAACTAAATAAGCAAAATGGATTCCGCGACTCGGCGTGGGATCTGCAATTCAGCAACTTTACGGCGATGGGGTCCTGGTAACGCCTCCCCCCTTAAGAAGGAAGCTGATCTTGGAGATTCCTCCAGCGTCCTCGCTGATTTCTTCTTTTTCTTGGTCCATTTTCTTTTCATATAATGAAACAGTTTCCAAGTTATGAAAATAAGGCATATAGAACTAAAGTTGTCCAGCTAGGAGTTGCCATAACAAGAGGCTAATTGACTTCATCTGTATCTGTCAGCTTCTGAGCCTGGTTCACTAGGTTACGAATGTTGTCAAGCGGTATGTCTTCAAGCTGCAATGTATATTCAACTGGATTTTCAAACTTAGAGTTCTTTAAATTTGGTAGTGGAATAATTTCATTGATATTTAATGTTTTTCTATGTTTTGGAAGTGTTACATTCATGAAAGTTATTTTACAACCTTCTGTAATGGTTATTAAATGGGGTTTTTCTATTTTCTGGTACTGAGTTCTTCCCTTACATATCTTCCTTAAAATTTCTTCTTTAGCTGGTAGTACTATCCAGGTGTTATCGTTGGTCTTCTGGATTTTTTCTCTTCTCAAGACCATTCTAGCTCTTACACAACTGGCAGGTTGATGTTGTATCATAGCTACGATACAGTCTTCAGAGTCTTTCGTAGATACTTCGTCTAGTTGACTGCATAGAAGATTCTTCTCAGAGATGTGGCGACATCCGTCGTTGAGGTAAGAGTACACTTCACTCCCAACTACAAGGTATTTGGATTTGGGAATTATAGTAATATTTTGTTTATCAGAAATGGAATAGATATGGACAAGGTCATATATATTAAGATCAATAGAGGGAATTTCTAGTACAAAATTAAGTGTATGCTTTGTACTGTAGGCCTTGACCACCACAGATTTTTCTATGTTTTCTAATTCATTAATACCTATTTCCGAGATAGGGTTAAAGATATAATTTTGTTTGATAGTTAACAATTCGGTAATAAAATTTTGCCCGTTTATTATACTAGGGTGCATGATTCCCATTCGAGAGAATGTTATTGCGTTTTCTAATATCATCAGCTTATCTAAAATTAACTGCAAACTAAAACTTATCTGTACGTATATATCTAGAAAATGTAATTGATTAAAAACTACATTACTACTATTAGTAACATTATAAACCAAGGCCGATAGTTTTAATTGATTATTATTTATTTTGTCTAAAACTGATGTAAATTCTTTAATAGTGTTTTCTGCTAAGATAATAATTTTTTCTTGCTTATTATTAATATTACTTAATTTATTTTGAATATAAGAAATTTCTTGCTCTATCCTTTCTGCATCATCATTATCTAAATTGCCTGTAACTGCTTTAACTATCGATCCTAGACCATTTATTAGTCCTCGCTTAACTCTGTTACTATTACTTAAAGATCTAAATAAACTAAGCTTTTTTATCATTTAGGCTAAACGAATATTCTAATTGATCTTTATAATTCTAATTGATCTTTATAATTCAAAAATAATACATCCTGTTAAATCAATTATAACAAACTAAGCTTTTGTTTTTAAAAACAGTGGCTGTAGTTATGTTCGGACGATCAGGAAAAGTCTTTTTAAAAATTATTTATTTAATTAAAATTACAATTATAATAAAACGTCTTTTCCTAACTAAAGCTGAGACAAAAGTGACAAATTAAATAATGAATTAATTAATAATGAAATAACTAAATAAGCAAAATGGATTCCGCGACTCGGCGTGGGATCTGCAATTCAGCAACTTTACGGCGATGGGGTCCTGGTAACGCCTCCCCCCTTAAGAAGGAAGCTGATCTTGGAGATTCCTCCAGCGTCCTCGCTGATTTCTTCTTTTTCTTGGTCCATTTTCTTTTCATATAATGAAACAGTTTCCAAGTTATGAAAATAAGGCATATAGAACTAAAGTTGTCCAGCTAGGAGTTGCCATAACAAGAGGCTAATTGACTTCATCTGTATCTGTCAGCTTCTGAGCCTGGTTCACTAGGTTACGAATGTTGTCAAGCGGTATGTCTTCAAGCTGCAATGTATATTCAACTGGATTTTCAAACTTAGAGTTCTTTAAATTTGGTAGTGGAATAATTTCATTGATATTTAATGTTTTTCTATGTTTTGGAAGTGTTACATTCATGAAAGTTATTTTACAACCTTCTGTAATGGTTATTAAATGGGGTTTTTCTATTTTCTGGTACTGAGTTCTTCCCTTACATATCTTCCTTAAAATTTCTTCTTTAGCTGGTAGTACTATCCAGGTGTTATCGTTGGTCTTCTGGATTTTTTCTCTTCTCAAGACCATTCTAGCTCTTACACAACTGGCAGGTTGATGTTGTATCATAGCTACGATACAGTCTTCAGAGTCTTTCGTAGATACTTCGTCTAGTTGACTGCATAGAAGATTCTTCTCAGAGATGTGGCGACATCCGTCGTTGAGGTAAGAGTACACTTCACTCCCAACTACAAGGTATTTGGATTTGGGAATTATAGTAATATTTTGTTTATCAGAAATGGAATAGATATGGACAAGGTCATATATATTAAGATCAATAGAGGGAATTTCTAGTACAAAATTAAGTGTATGCTTTGTACTGTAGGCCTTGACCACCACAGATTTTTCTATGTTTTCTAATTCATTAATACCTATTTCCGAGATAGGGTTAAAGATATAATTTTGTTTGATAGTTAACAATTCGGTAATAAAATTTTGCCCGTTTATTATACTAGGGTGCATGATTCCCATTCGAGAGAATGTTATTGCGTTTTCTAATATCATCAGCTTATCTAAAATTAACTGCAAACTAAAACTTATCTGTACGTATATATCTAGAAAATGTAATTGATTAAAAACTACATTACTACTATTAGTAACATTATAAACCAAGGCCGATAGTTTTAATTGATTATTATTTATTTTGTCTAAAACTGATGTAAATTCTTTAATAGTGTTTTCTGCTAAGATAATAATTTTTTCTTGCTTATTATTAATATTACTTAATTTATTTTGAATATAAGAAATTTCTTGCTCTATCCTTTCTGCATCATCATTATCTAAATTGCCTGTAACTGCTTTAACTATCGATCCTAGACCATTTATTAGTCCTCGCTTAACTCTGTTACTATTACTTAAAGATCTAAATAAACTAAGCTTTTTTATCATTTAGGCTAAACGAATATTCTAATTGATCTTTATAATTCTTATGTAAATATTTATGTACTGTATATACTTCTGTTGATTTTGTATATAAGAAAAGTGTTAATAGTTTTGAAGAGGATATATGAAGTTCTGTAATATTGTATACACATACAAGATTAAAGGAATCTACTTGCTTAAAGACTTGCCCTTCTTTAATGAGCAAAATACCATTAGTATTATATATGGGGTCTATAACTATATTTGCTTCTGCGTAGAGCACGAGGGCTCCTGCGATGAAGGTCCTGTAACAAGATGAGGCCTTCTAATGAGTTTGTAATGAACTCTAATAGATTTGGAATTAGGGTGACTACCTATGATTTCAGCTATATTATTAGGGTGTAAATAAATGATTTTATACGGACCTTTATATGCTGGTTTGGTCTTGTCGTTTCGTGCTGTCTTAGCAACCTGCTTATGTACCATCTCACCTACCTTAAAGCCTATTTCTTCTGCTACTTGATTTCGTTTACTTATTATTTGCTCTTTATTCTTGGATAAATGAGCTGCTACACATTCTTGTACTGCTTCGGCATTATTTTTATGTTTTAAAACATAGTTTTGATAGTACTTGTTAGGGTAATAAAGTTCTAGGGGATTTCTAGATGCTGTATGACCAAACATTAACTCGTGTGGTGTATAACTAGTACTAGAATGGATTGCATTATTATAAGCGATTACTGCATATTTCATTAATAAGGGAATAGGATCCTCTGTATTGGTCATTCTTTGTATTCTTATTATTTCACTAATAGTTGAGTGAAACCGTTCGATAGGAGAATTAGAATTGGGATTATATGAAGTTGTAAAATGAATATTAATATCATGCAAAGAAAATAATTCTTTTATAAGATCTTTTTCAAATTTTGTATCAGAATCGGTAGTTATTTTCAGTGGCAAACCGAATACTGAAAATATTTGTAATAACGCATCTGCTACGTGTATACTACTAGATGCAGTTAAATGAATAGCTTGTGCGAATTTGGAAAAATTATCTATGATTGTTAGAAAGGTTGCTCCTCCTGTAGAAAATAAAAACAAAAAAAGATGTTCCATGGGCTTATTAGGGGTGTCTGTCAAAGCTAAGGGTGGTTTAAGAGGGTTTCTCTCGTATTTAGCTCGTAAACAAACATCACATTGATTAATATATTTTTGAATACTAAGTAACATATTTTGCCAGTGGTATTTTCTACGAAGTTGTTTATAAGTTTCTTGAATACCTCTATGAATAGATTTACCTATGTGATATTTCTTAATTAATTCTTCCTGTTCTATTTTACTTTCTACTGTAATTACACGAGATGTACATTTGAATAATTTAGGACCTCTTTCATTAAATACTGTGGTATACACACGTGAAAAAGCTAAATATAAATCTTCACTATGAAAATAACAATGAAACATACGATCAGCTATGGTATGTTCTTACAGGAATTTAATAATTTCTTCTTCGGTATTGTTTATAGGAATAAAAACATCTTTTATAATTTGCCTAGAATTTATTGATCTATCCTCTACACGGTAAGTTGATCGCGGTGTAGATCTTACGTGAAATTGCTTTTGTTGCCTATCAATAGCATCTGATACTATAGATATGCCTCTATTTTCATTATCTGGTTGAGTGTGATTAGTAGATATTAATTCTTCCTGATTATTGTCTACTGATGTACCACATTCAGTTTCAGGTAATACTGATTGTATATCTTCATTTATTATTATGTTTACAGTTGGAGGTTCTACTTCTTGTTGCCTGCGTACATTATCAAATATTCTATCAATTATTTCGTCATCATCATTATCATCAAAATTTACAGCTAAAGACTCTGCACTATTATGAAAAACTTTAATTCTAGATAATGTATCTGCGTTTGTGTTTTGACTTCCCTTTTTGTATATTATTTCATAATCGTACTCAGCTAATTTTAAACGCCATCTTGTTAATTTTGAGTTTAGATCTTTTAAAGACATTAAGCATGTTAATGGGCGATGGTCAGTGTATATAGTAAACCTTCTACCGTATAAGTATAGTCTAAAATATTTAACTGCCCAAACTATTGCTAACAATTCTTTTTCTATTGTTGAGTATCTTATTTCAGTTTCTGATAGTGTTCGGGATGCATATGCTACCGGTTTATCTGAACCAATACGACCTTGTGATAGTACAGCTCCAGGGGCGACATCAGACGCATCCGTCGTTAAAATAAATGGTTCATCAAAATTGGGGTATTGTAATAGGGGTGCATTTGTTAAAATTTCTTTACACTTATTAAATGCATCTATGAATTCAGTTGAATGAATTACTTTATGGTTTTTCTTAAGACATATGGTCATTGGTTTTGTTAGCTTTGCGAAGTCCTTTATAAACTTCCTGTAATAACCTACCAAACCTAGAAATGATTTAATTTCTTTTTGAGTTTACGAGAGTGGAAAATGTAATACAGCTTTTTTAATTTTATCTTTATTAGGTTTTAAACCTTAGTCAGTAAGTTCATGACCTAAGAATTTAACTTGTTTTTGAAGAAATTCTGATTTATCTAATTGTATTTTAAGATTATGTAATTTAAAGCGTTGAAAAACTTGCTGTGATTTTTCTATATGTTCCTGTAATGACGTAGATGCTACAATTACGTCATCAAGATAAGTAAATACATTAGTTATACCGCGTAATATATGATCCATGAGACGCTGAAAAGTACTGGGTGCGTTTTTAAGACCAAAAGGCATCCTAAGAAATTCATAGTGCCCTCGTTCAGTAGTGAACGCTGTCTTTTCTACATCATCTGGATGCATTTCAATTTGGTGGTAGCCGCTAACCAAATCTATTATAGTAAAATATTGTGCTCTACCTAAACGGTCTAATATATCGTGGATATTTGGAAGTGGATATTTATCTTCTATTATTCGATCGTTAAGTCTCCTGTAGTCTATAACGAGTCTCCATTTTACTTTTCCTGAAGCATCTGGTTTTTTTGGAACTATATGAACAGGGCATGACCACGGGGAAATGCTTTCACCGATTATTCCTTGTTTCAGAAGATTATCTACTTGCTCTTGAATTTGTTTACGTTGTTCTATTGATTGTCTGTAACTTCTAACAAATATAGGAGTATTGTCTGTCAGTCTAAGTTGATGTTTTACTGAATTTGTAAATGATAAGGGAATATTTTCCGAATAGAAAAGCTCTCTATACTGATAACATACACGCATTATTTCTCTCTTTTCTTCTTCATTCATATGGTCTGTTCTAATTTTACCTAAGTTCTTACAAAGTTCTTTATCAAAATCTGTTCTAGTTGTCATTGAGTTTAATTGACACTGCGTTTCCTCAGTTTTCAATTTATTAGAATAACGGTCTAGCTCGAATGGTGCCGGAATAGTTACATATTTTTTATTAGTATTAAAATTTAAAATAGATGTATAAAAGTAACCATTTCTAACGCTTATAATTGCAGCGGGGGAAGTTACAACTTTATTCCAAGAGTAATCATCATATGAATATTCGCCATCCAAACAGTGTGCTTTTATTTTAATTATCTTTTCACATCGTGGTTCAATACAAATCTTTTTATTAGGATAATCAAAACAAATAGGTATTTTAGCATTTGTTGTACATAGCAATTTATTTTTTATATCAATGTTACTTGATAATACTTTCAATTGGTCTAACCCTATAAGACCTCTGTATTTAGGATCAAAATCGAATAATAAAAATTTATGATATATTTCGTTATTAAAAATTGGTGGTAATGGTAAATGAGCAACTAAATCATGACGTGTACTACCATGAGCTGTTTTTACCTCGAATGGTTCATATTCTATGCAATATTCAAAAATAGTACCTACTATTGCATCGGGAGAAATCATAGAGCGGGATGCTCCTATATCTATAAGAAACTTACCTTTATATTCGGGTATTTCAATATAAGCTAAATGATATTTATAATGATTAAGTTTTATTATTTGTCTATTTCTTTGAGCTTCACATTGTGAAAATCCTGCTCCTTATTTTCATCAATTAATTGATTTTCACATGTACTACCAATGTCGTCAGAGGGTTGTTGTTCCTCGAAATATTGTTCTTCGCTATTTTCATAAGGGTAACTTACCTGATAATAATCCTCTGGGGTGTAAAAAAGCTCTTCAGAGACAAACTATGGTTTCTCTGGTTTATTTACAGATCTCATACTTACGTCTGAAACTTTCTGGGGTTGATTTATTTGCTGTTGGGGTACATTGGGTTGTCTAAAATTATAACTATTATTACCTGAAGGTCTGAAGTTTCCTTGAGGAGTATTTTTCCAGGGCAACATATTATTCACCCATTGCTGTCGTTGTTGTGGTGTCCAATTATTACGTTGGGGCACAAAATTAGGGTTTATAAATCGTGAGGGGTTGTTATTAAATGAACGTGAAAAATTAATAGGTTGAAAAGACCTACAGTAGACAAATAAAACCTAAATTTGAAAAACCTAGGTTGTTCAAATTTAGGTTTTATTTGTGAAGTAGATACAGTATTTGCACTTGGATTTGCTTGTTTATAGTATATAAGTTTAGCCTCCTCTTGTCTAGCTGATACAATAGCTAACTCTAGGGTTGCTGGTTTCATAATTCGAACACCTACTCCTACGTTAAAGTCTAATTGACTTATATAATGTTCAATGATCATAGAATCGTAATAAGTTTTATCGGAATAATTACCTACCGTATATAACGTATCTAATATATCTCTAAATCGCTTGCCAAAAGATTCAGCATCCTCCGATTTTAGGCGACGCATCCTTGTAAGCTCTTGCATAACCTGAATCTCATTCCTAGTTTCACCTAATCGTCTTAATAAAGCCTGCTTAACCTCGTTCCACGTATCAAGCAAATTTTCGTAAGCGATAGCTTCTATAGCCGCGCCACTAAACTTGCTTTTTTTTAAACTTATTAATAGGGGATGAGATTGCCAATTAACATCGATTAAATTAATAACATTCTCTACCTCCCTTATATAGTAATTTAATATTTTCGGATTACCATTTTATCTCGGAATTAAGTCTCCAATAGATTTAATAACATTATCGCAATCTTTAAGCGACATGTTAACGCTTTAACTATACGAATACTTTATAATAAGAATGGATAACAATAGAGTAATACGATACCCTATTGTAATCATACAATTACGGTGTGAATGCTGTGGCGATTTTAGCCTAACTACAAAGCACACAATATAAATATTCAAATTGATTTTAAATTGGAATATTATATTTGTAATAATTAAATATAATTAATATCATATAAATAACGACAGGAAATAGAGCAGAGGAACTTGGGAGTAAAAGAGTACTTACCACAAGCTCTGCATCTCTTGCCGGACCTTGACTCAGCACAGGATCCCCTTATTTCCGGAATTTCCCGTAGATTAATCGTCTGCACAGGTTCTATGTAATAGATAGCGGTTTCTACGATTAGAACCGTACACTTTAGTTTGAAAGTGCCGCGAACCTACCGACTGCGCCAGTTATGTTAGGACGATGAGGAAAAGTCTTTTTAAAAAATATTTATTTAATTAAAATTACAATTATAATAAAACGTCTTTTCCTAACTAAAGCTGAGACAAAAGTGACAAATTAAATAATTAATTAATTAATAATGAAATAACTAAATAAGTAAAATGGATTCCGCGACTCGGCGTGGGATCTGCAATTCAGCAATTTTACGGCGATGGGGTCCTGGTAACGCTGTTAAAACAATATTTTCGATGTGGTAGACCATAACATCGGGTCGCCGGCAAGAGCCTTTTAGACATTGAACTGCTGCATATATTTTAGTAACAACTTGTGGTAAATTGATTTAAAATGTTAAAAAAATTGTTCAGGTATTTAAGAACATGTTTGTTAATTCAGATTTTACCTTAAAGCAAGAATTTAAATCAAGAACTCTGGCTTCATTTACATTTACCACAAATATGTTATTTAGGAATAAAATGACTAAATGATAGTCGTGTTTACCTAAACTTACTTGTTTTACGCTTCCTAGCTGTAAATTATTATGCAAGCAAATATCTTGTTTGCATCTCATTTATATTTTATTACACGCTAATGTATTTTTCTCGTCTACAGTTTTTTTTGGAAAGAAGATAAATAAATTACATTTCCTTGGCGTTAATAAAATTGTAAATATACGAGACTGTAATATAAATATACTTTTGTGATAAAATGTTACTTTGAGGATAATATTAAAAGTAAATCAACCACTTCTAAATATATTTAACGAGATATTTATTTTATAAAAATAATGATTAAAACTGTAGTGTATAATAATTATTAGTATAAATAGACTGGATGTTTATAAGTATTATTTTTTGGAAGGTATATCCTTATCGAGCGTTGTGAAAGGGGGCTAGACGGTAAAAATTCTTACCAAAAGTTGGCACGACATGTTTTGCTATCTCTCTCTCTCTCTCTCTCTCTCTTATAGAAACCAAGCGAGATATTTTCATTTCTATCATTATTATTTTTGTATTATATTAAATTGCTTCGTAGTTCTTTATTATTTATTTGATATTGGAGTTTGTTCTTTTAGAATCAATTTGCAAATAAGACAGTTTAAATGAAAATAATAATACAATTTTGTTATATTTTATATATTTTATTATATTATATTTGTTATATTTTATATATACAATTAAAATTATATTTTATAACAACGCCATCTATTTATACCTTAGGGAAACATAACTACATCTGTTATATAAACATATCAATACAAAGTGAAACCGCTAGGTGGCGGGACAATAACTCATGGGTTTTTTGATTAATACTTTTTAATTTAGTTATTCATTTTATTTACATTTATTATAATAGTTATTCATTTTATTTACATTTATTATAAATTATCAGCGAAATATCATACAAAAATAGAATACAAATATTATTCTTTAGCATATTAGCTTAAGCTTATATTAATAATTTAATACCATAAAAATTGGAAATGTATCCAATCGTTCCCTACATGGAAATATAAGTCTTTACTTACCTACATTACAAATAATAAATATTTTAGGTTTTAATTAATTATTTTCATTATTATTTTTTGTATTATATTAAATTGCTTAGTAGTTCTTTATTATTTATTTGATATTAGAGTTTGTTGCAATTTGTAACAATTATTACTAAAATTTAACCTACTAATTAAGTTTATATTTAATAATAAAAAATGTAATAATAAAAAATATATATATATATTTTTTATTATTTTTTTTTTATCACAATTCCTTCAATAATTAATCGAAAGGAACTTCGTTCCATCCGGGTGTCCATTGACACCTCTTATTTTGTAATCATTTTTTTTATTTTTTATTTTCTCACTTTTATTAATTTCCTTTTTTAAGCACTTGTAAATAATGTCTAGTATTAAATCTTATGATACGATAAATTAATTTTACATATTATGTGTTATATATCAATCTAATTCTCACAAGTGATCAATATCTATTGTTAATAGGTACATCACTAGCATTGATGGTTGCGGTCAAAACCGAACCAATGCGGTCCAATTGTGTGGAGTCAAAGATCATATTAAGAAAACAATTTAATGCGGCCATTATAATTCACTACCTATTAATATTCTGTGCTATCAATACCCTTTCCAAATATTTATTAGAAATTAGACAGCAAATTTATATGTGTTTCTATCCAGAATTTAAAAAAAAATATTATAAAAAAAGACAAAACCGAAATCATATTAAATAACACTTTATTAAAACATTTTTAATACTTATAGAAAATAATAACTAATCGTATGAGTTCTGATCTGATCTGATTTGCATACAAATACTGAAAGGTTCTTTTACCCTGACGAAGCTTCTTAGCAATCCATGGATTCACCGTGCGGGTGCCGGGCCCATCGCGTTGCAAGGAGAGGAGTGCAAGCAGTGCCTGAGACTTGCGACCCAGGAGTAGGTTTAAGGGGCCCCTTTATTATGCGCAAAAACGCTCACCTTCACCCTCCACACTCCTCTCCCTACCTAACCAAATTTGGAAAGAACCTACTAATGCCGCCTTTGAAATACGTTCTAGAAATGAACCGATGCTTGTTCTAGAAAGGACAAGATCTTTAAGTAGGCTATAGAGAGATTTTGCTGTTATACCTCTCGCTCCCGCTTCTACAGCGTACAAACTAACTATAAATTTATTCCTGATCAGTTCGTTGGTTAGTTCGTAATACTTATTGAGCTTGAATGTGTGATCCCTAGGGATTATTGTTTCCCAAGGAACAGTAAGCTCCACAAGTATCACGCGCCTCAGATGTTTCGAATACAAAAATAAGTCCGGTCTGGATGACGAAATACCAACATCCCCAGGGATTTTGTAATGCTTATCATACGTGTCCATCATGAGAATCCAATCAGGAGCCGCGCCTAATATTGAGTAAGACTTCGCTGTTGATTTTTTGGAGGAGCCTTCTTTTACGAATTCTACAAATCGTTTGGTGGTTATTATACCCTTCCGCGCTCTTGCTACTGAAAGACTAACCGCTTCCTGTATGATTTCTAATACCTTGTCGTGGCGACGCGAGAATTGACCTTTATCTAGAAGTACCCTACACCCTACTAATAGGTGTTTCGCGGTTCCTATTGCCTCCCCACAGATGTTGCAAGACTTTTCGGTGGCTTTGCCCCATCTTACTATTCTATTCAGCTATTTTTTAAGAAAAGTTCTTTCTGTAAAGAAACTTGCTTACTTACTTGTTTTGCATCAGCCAGTATTGGAGTGTTCGTTAGCCGTCGTTATAAGAAGTATTCTCGACGGGACTCAAACCTTTTCTCGTACTGAAGTAGTCTTTTACTAAACCCCTGCGATAACAGTAAAAGGACATACAATATTAGAATACAATTCATTTTATTTTATTTGTTAAGTTCGTTTATATTTCAATAAATATATAATGTAACATAAACCTGAATAAAAGAATAATCAATTTTAATAAAATATTATTTTATGGGCGAAGCATTAAGTTTTATAAAAAATAGTTCTTATTGATTTTCCAACGACACTATTCTTGTGAGATATAATACTTCCAAACCAATGAATTGGAAGTTCGGTCCAATGGAACGAGTATTAACTTTGGTTAACATTACTTAGTTAACTTAACACCCTAATGGAAATTATGTTTTGTGAACTTTTAATGGTTCTAACTTCTAAGTATATTTATAACTACAAAATTTAAATTGTATTAAATATAACATTGTCAAAATTTACTCCGTTATTCCAGGATATTAAGAATAACTGTTAAGTAGAAATTCAAACTAACAGGTAAGCTCACATACGGATTAAATTGGTTTGGTTAGGAATTGGAGTCGTTTACAATCCAAGTCAAGTTATAACGAAGCAGATCATATGTTTTTACCAGCACTTTTGTTTGTGTCTGATTTATATGTTAATAGCAAATATCTTCAGAACATTTAATACGGATGTGCCTTAGTGTTAATTCATGTTTCACGATATATATAATTTACATACTTATAACGAATATTATATGAGCTTTAAGGTCGAAGTTAATCAATTGTACGTTTAAACAATCAAGTATTATTTATATAACATATACATGTTCAATTTGATTATTTCTGACATTGTACCGATTGCCTTGTTACTAAATAGTTTGTATATTTTAAATTATTTGCAAAGTAAAGCTATAGTTTTTACAAAAAATTAAATTTCTTGACGAATTTTTATATAATTAAGTGCGATCTTCTCTCCGAATTTTTATGTCCAAAACGATAAAAAACTTATTAATTGTAATTACATACAACTAAACTATAAGACGATTTTTCTCGATATTAGGTGCTGTTTGTTTGTATGCCTTTAATTAATTTAAAACAGCATACAGAGTGCTTATTTTCATTTACAACACAAAAACATATTCGTGCCATAATGGCAAAACAATAAAAGTATTTGAAGGGTTCTTTTATGAACCTAAAAAAGAGGTCTGATTTATTAGAAATATATTAAATTGTAAATCCAAATAATTTATTTTTCTCACAGAAAACAACAAATATTGAATGAGACAATATTTTGGATAAAACTGTATGTGTAGCTCAGATTTGCTTTGATTGTCAGTCGAGAGGGGATGGTAGGAGAAGTCGCGTGCAACCGATAGTTTTAGACAACAAAATACTTAAGTGCCTGAGATAAAATCTATTGAATTATTACTTTATTATTTTTGAGGAATGATGAGGAATATCTATTAGTATTAAAATGCGTTAATTAAAAAGTTAAACTACAAAAAAAACAAAAACAACAATTAAGCAGTAAAAAATATATTTATTATCATTAAGTTGCTACAACCAATTATTTATTATATTCTATTTATCACAAGCTATTCACTCGGTAATTCATACGTACTTATTTTTATTCAATTTCAAGTATGGAAAAAATATATTGGTTACACTTTGTTTCAAAATAAATTAAAAATATAATAAAAGTTAATAAAACTCTACTTGTTAGAATTTCTATGTGAATTTATACATTTCATTTTGTAAAGCTAATTGTCTTAAGAAGCATTTTCAGTCAATACTAGTATTATGTAGGAACACAATCATGCTACTTCTAAGTCCAAAGAGTGGAAGCATTGTTGGGATTGATCCATTCAATAAGTCTTATTCGCCTTTGTATAGAACATGGATGTTCTACTATAGTGGAAGTGGTAGGATTATATAATAATATAAATAAATAAACAGATATGTTACATCAGATACTGTTATATTTAAAAGTTATATTTAAAATATAAATCGCTATTTTTATTTGTAACATGTAATTTACTTGCTCTGAAAAATTAAGGGCTTGACTCTTTGAAATAATAAAAATCTTAAAAATAAAAAAGTACCGTCCTGAATGTATTTTTTGTAAACAATGATATTTATTTATACTTATAAAGAAACAAAACCAAACATGACAAATTTTAATTGAATTGAACACGAGAGATAGAGGTTTTAAGAAGAGTTCTTTAAAATTTTATGAACATTATAAAAGAAAAGGTTTAAAAGTATTATTTTTTTTTTTTAATAAAAATTAAGTTTAAAAAAAGGAATAAATAAAGTTTTTATTAATTTTATAGACGTATTGTAAGAAAAATATTAATTATAACGACCTAGTTTTATCGACATCTCTCTCTCTCTCTCTCTCTCTCTCTCTCTCTCTCTCTCTCTCTCTCTCTCTCTCTCTCTCTCTCTCTCCCTCTCTCTCTCTCTCTCTCTCTCTCTCTCCCTCTCTCTCTCTCTCTCTCTCTCTCTTATAAAAACCAAGCGAGATATTTTCATTTCTATCGTTATTATTTTTTGTATTATATTTAATTGTTTCCTAGTTCTTTATTATTTATTTGATATTGGAGTTTCTTCTTTTAGAATCAATTTGCAAATAAGACAGTTTAAATGAAAATAATAATACAATTTTGTTATCAAATATACTCCTAATATTTTATAACAACGCCATCTATTTATACCTTAGGGAAACATAACTACATCTGTTATATAAACATATCAATACAAAGTGAAACCGTGGCGGGACAATAACTCATGGGTTTTTTGATTTATACTTTTTAATTTAGTTATTCATTTTATTTACATTTATTATAAATTATCAGCGAAATATCATACAAAAATAGAATACAAATATTATTCTTTAGCATATTAGCTTAAGCTTATATTAATAATTTAATACCATAAAAATTGGAAATGTATCCAATCGTTCCCTACATGGAAATATAAGTCTTTACTTACCTACATTACAAATAATAAATATTTTAGGTTTTAATTAATTATTTTCATTATTATTTTTTGTATTATATTAAATTGCTTAGTAGTTCTTTATTATTTATTTGATATTAGAGTTTGTTGCAATTTGTAACAATTATTACTAAAATTTAACCTACTAATTAAGTTTATATTTAATAATAAAAAATTTAATAATAAAAAATATATATATATATTTTTTATTATTTTTTTTTTATCACAATTCCTTCAATAATTAATCGAAAGGAACTTCGTTCCATCCGGGTGTCCATTGACACCTCTTATTTTGTAATCATTTTTTTTTATTTTTTATTTTCTCACTTTTATTAATTTCCTTTTTTAAGCACTTGTAAATAATGTCTAGTATTAAATCTTATGATACGATAAATTAATTTTACATATTATGTGTTATATATCAATCTAATTCTCACAAGTGATCAATATCTATTGTTAATAGGTACATCACTAGCATTGATGGTTGCGGTCAAAACCGAACCAATGCGGTCCAATTGTGTGGAGTCAAAGATCATATTAAGAAAACAATTTAATGCGGCCATTATAATTCACTACCTATTAATATTCTGTGCTATCAATACCCTTTCCAAATATTTATTAGAAATTAGACAGCAAATTTATATGTGTTTCTATCCATAATTTAAAAAAAAATATTATAAAAAAAGACAAAACCGAAATCATATTAAATAACACTTTATTAAAACATTTTTAATACTTATAGAAAATAATAACTAATCGTATGAGTTCTGATCTGATCTGATTTGCATACAAATACTGAAAGGTTCTTTTACCCTGACGAAGCTTCTTAGCAATCCATGGATTCACCGTGCGGGTGCCGGGCCCATCGCGTTGCAAGGAGAGGAGTGCAAGCAGTGCCTGGGACTTGCGACCCAGGAGTAGGTATAAGGGGCCCCTTTATCATGCGCAAAAACGCTCACCTTCACCCTCCACACTCCTCTCCCTATCTAACCAAATTTGTAAAGAACCTACTAATGCCGCCTTTGAAGTACGTTCTAGAAATGAACCGATGCTTGTTCTACAAAGGACAAGATCTTTAAGTAGGCTATAGAGAGATTTTGCTGTTATACCTCTCGCTCCCACTTCTACCGCGTACAAACTAACTATAAATTTATTCCTGATCAGTTCGTTGGTTAGTTCGTAATACTTATTGAGTTTGAATGTGTGATCCCTTGGGATGTTTGTTTCCCAAGGAACAGTAAGCTCCACAAGTATCACGCGCCTCAGATGTTTCGAATACAGGAATAAGTCTGGTCTGGATGACGAAATACCAACATCCCCAGCGATTTTGTAATGCTTTTCATACGTGTCCATCATGAGAATCCAATCAGGAGCCGCGCCTAATATTGAATAAGACTTCGCTGTTGATTTTTTTGAGGAGCCTTCTTTTACGAATTCTACAGATCGTTTGGTGGTTGTTATACCCTTCCGCGCTCTTGCTACTGAAAGACTAACCGCTTCCTGTATGATTTCTAATACCTTGTCGTGGCGACGCGAGTATTGACCTTTATCTAGAAGTACCCTACACCCTACTAATAGGTGTTTCGCGGTTCCTATTGCCTCCCCACAGATGTTGCAAGATTTTCGGTGGACTTGCCCCATCTTACTGTTCTATTCAGCTATTTTTTAAGAAAAGTTCTTTCTGTAAAGAAACTTGCTTACTTACTTGTTTTGCATCAGCCAGTATTGGAGTGTTCGTTAGCCGTCGTTATAAGAAGTATTCTCGACGGAACTCAAACCTTTCTCGTACTGAAGTAGTCTTTTACTAAACCCCTGCGATAACAGTAAAAGGACATACAATATTAGAATACAATTAATTTTATTTTATTTGTTAAGTTCGTTTATATTTCAATAAATATATAATGTAACATAAACCTGAATAAAAGAATAATCAATTTTAATAAAATATTATTTTATGGGCGAAGCATTAAGTTTTATAAAAAATAGTTCTTATTGATTTTCCAACGACACTATTCTTGTGAGATATAATACTTCCAAACCAATGAATTGGAAGTTCGGTCCAATGGAACGAGTATTAACTTTGGTTAACATTACTTAGTTAACTTAACACCCTAATGGAAATTATGTTTTGTGAACTTTTAATGGTTCTAACTTCTAAGTATATTTATAACTACAAAATTTAAATTGTATTAAATATAACATTGTCAAAATTTACTCCGTTATTCCAGGATATTAAGAATAACTGTTAAGTAGAAATTCAAACTAACAGGTAAGCTCACATACGGATTAAATTGGTTTGGTTAGGAATTGGAGTCGTTTACAATCCAAGTCAAGTTATAACGAAGCAGATCATATGTTTTTACCAGCACTTTTGTTTGTGTCTGATTTATATGTTAATAGCAAATATCTTCAGAACATTTAATACGGATGTGCCTTAGTGTTAATTCATGTTTCACGATATATATAATTTACATACTTATAACGAATATTATATGAGCTTTAAGGTCGAAGTTAATCAATTGTACGTTTAAACAATCAAGTATTATTTATATAACATATACATGTTCAATTTGATTATTTCTGACATTGTACCGATTGCCTTGTTACTAAATAGTTTGTATATTTTAAATTATTTGCAAAGTAAAGCTATAGTTTTTACAAAAAATTAAATTTCTTGACGAATTTTTATATAATTAAGTGCGATCTTCTCTCCGAAATTTTATGTCCAAAACGATAAAAAACTTATTAATTGTAATTACATACAACTAAACTATAAGACGATTTTTCTCGATATTAGGTGCTGTTTGTTTGTATGCCTTTAATTAATTTAAAACAGCATACAGAGTGCTTATTTTCATTTACAACACAAAAACATATTCGTGCCATAATGGCAAAACAATAAAAGTATTTGAAGGGTTCTTTTATGAACCTAAAAAAGAGGTCTGATTTATTAGAAATATATTAAATTGTAAATCCAAATAATTTATTTTTCTCACAGAAAACAACAAATATTGAATGAGACAATATTTTGGATAAAACTGTATGTGTAGCTCAGATTTGCTTTGATTGTCAGTCGAGAGGGGATGGTAGGAGAAGTCGCGTGCAACCGATAGTTTTAGACAACAAAATACTTAAGTGCCTGAGATAAAATCTATTGAATTATTACTTTATTATTTTTGAGGAATGATGAGGAATATCTATTAGTATTAAAATGCGTTAATTAAAAAGTTAAACTACAAAAAAAACAAAAACAACAATTAAGCAGTAAAAAATATATTTATTATCATTAAGTTGCTACAACCAATTATTTATTATATTCTATTTATCACAAGCTATTCACTCGGTAATTCATACGTACTTATTTTTATTCAATTTCAAGTATGGAAAAAATATATTGGTTACACTTTGTTTCAAAATAAATTAAAAATATAATAAAAGTTAATAAAACTCTACTTGTTAGAATTTCTATGTGAATTTATACATTTCATTTTGTAAAGCTAATTGTCTTAAGAAGCATTTTCAGTCAATACTAGTATTATGTAGGAACACAATCATGCTACTTCTAAGTCCAAAGAGTGGAAGCATTGTTGGGATTGATCCATTCAATAAGTCTTATTCGCCTTTGTATAGAACATGGATGTTCTACTATAGTGGAAGTGGTAGGATTATATAATAATATAAATAAATAAACAGATATGTTACATCAGATACTGTTATATTTAAAAGTTATATTTAAAATATAAATCGCTATTTTTATTTGTAACATGTAATTTACTTGCTCTGAAAAATTAAGGGCTTGACTCTTTGAAATAATAAAAATCTTAAAAATAAAAAAGTACCGTCCTGAATGTATTTTTTGTAAACAATGATATTTATTTATACTTATAAAGAAACAAAACCAAACATGACAAATTTTAATTGAATTGAACACGAGAGATAGAGGTTTTAAGAAGAGTTCTTTAAAATTTTATGAACATTATAAAAGAAAAGGTTTAAAAGTATTATTTTTTTTTTTTAATAAAAATTTAGTTTAAAAAAAGGAATAAATAAAGTTTTTATTACTTTTATAGACGTATTGTAAGAAAAATATTAATTATAACGACCTAGTTTTATCGACATCGAGACGGAGACATCGACATTGAATAAAAAATACTCAACTTATTATAATAATGAAAAGAATGCTCAAGATGGAATTTTAAAATTAATCTTTCTTACCATATTTAAAAAGACGTTGACCTGAATTTATTACATAAAACATAATTGTAAAACACAGGAAATATTCTATTTTTAAGCCATATTTGAACATTTTAATAAATTTTATTAATTATAGAGATTGTGTTGTTGTTACATATTTTAAAAATTAATATATTTTAAAATTTTAGTTTTGCCATACAAATTTTATTTGTTGCCTCTGAACTGGTATTAACTATGAACGTAGGGATGATGCCCGGGCGTTGACCTTTTAAGAACGTCTTACAAAATATAGAGCACTAAGTAAAATAGGGAGCAAATATTTTTGTTTCGTTTTTTTGTGTTATCAAGATTTGTAAAAAGTCATAGAACAAATGTTGTTGGGAATGATGTAGAGAGGCTGCGTGGAAGAGGTGGCCAATTTGTTTGATATACAAATAACCCTGTATATCAAACAAATTTCTAATACTATCCTTGATCACTCTGAGAACTTAACTAAATGATACCAAAGGAAGGTTATTCCTGTTAATATCCAAAAAAGATCTGTCAGTAACGATCGAGATAGTATTACTGTATATTGGACTGGACAATACAGACACTAGAAAATTTCACATAAAACCCTTTTTATTGGTCAGATTGGTGAGAAGGTCAACTATGAGCAGATGTTTAACTTAAGTAATAAGAAACTGCGTTTTTAAACTTATAAAATATTATTAAATTAAGGATTGTATCTAACAATTTCTCTTTAAATTTATTCCTTGTATTCTGGACTATACCAACTAAAATAACTATGAAAGAAAAAAAATACAAAAATACATGTTAAAAAATGCGATAGGTAATTATCCCATTAGATATTTATTTTAACTGTATGCTTATTATTACTTTAATGAAAAAATAATTAACATTAAAGTAATAATAACCTTAAATAGAAAGCTTTGTATCACATAATACTACAGTTAAAATTTAATATAAGTATAAAATAAACATTTTATGATGTTTCTTACAAGTGAAATGGAAAAGATCTATAATTTCAGTTTACGGTTTCGATTATAGGAATAGTTGTGGACCAACGTAACAAAATAGAATATATATAAATGCAACGATTTTAAAGGTATTAAACATGTTCAATCTTTAATGAATTACTATACTACTAAAATAATTGATAATCAAAATAAGTTTTTCCTAGTATTAATATTTAACTCGTTTATAACTTGCACCCATTTCCTAAGCTACAGCACGCTCATAAAACACTATGCTGCTGATAGCAATAAACTTCAGATTTCATCTTGTGATGATTCTGTGTCCCTTATTTATTTACGTTGAAAATATTAATAAATTTTTGTTGTTGTTTTGTTTATCAAAAATAATACATCCTGTGAAATTAATTATAACAAACTAAGTTGTTATTGTTGTACGTTGTAAAATTAACGTGGAATATCATTAACACTGTAAAGATAGTAGATTAAGTTCAATATAATTATATCTTATAATTAATTGTAAAAACAGAAATACTACTTAATTTAAGAAACTTAAACATTATTAAAATTTTAAGATTTTTTTAGTGTCAATATTAAATAAAGTAGCTATTAAATACTAAAGCAAATATTAAGAATATTCGTTTTTTTTTGTTATAAATTCATAGTTATAACAAAAAACCAAAAAATCGTAGGCACAGATACAAGTCTTATTATAATCATTTGAGGAGAATAAATGTATTATCCTCACAAATGTAATATACTTAATTGCGCACATATGCGCGCACATTTTTTAAAACATCTTAATTAAGCAAAGTGTTATGTCAAACATTAAATGATTATACTAATATAGTATAGTAGTAACATTTTGTGCGTTTTTATCTGTTTCTTTTTCTTTTTTTTTAATGTTTTGTGTGCAATAAAGTATTAAATAAATAAAAATAAATAAATAAATAGTTTATACCATTCTTAGGCTATTCTCTGTCATATAAGCGTATCCGTATTACTCTCTTTGTTTCCTAGTCAAGATAGGTATGGCATATGTGTTATTCTGTAGAATAAAATAATTATTAAAAAATAAATTTGAACACAGGATTATAAGGGCCACGTCCAATTGTATTGTTACACAGATTTTACTATTCACACTTCACTTTAATTTACTTGTATTTAAACCTTCCTTGGTACTATACTGCTGTATAGTACGAAGGAAGGTGTCTCCCGAATATCGTCCTAACCGCAGTTTATATACCCTTCTGTATTAAGTCCCTCTTCGTATATTCAGTATTCATAGTCCAATCATCTACTTTGAACGTATCAAAATAACAACTACTCGTAAATGAACAATTGTAAGTATCGGTAAAGACGGTATTAAATACTGGTTTTAATTATGGAGTCTTATTGGTTCTTAATTTTCTAGCTTATTCAAGTATTTACTAATCAAGCAAATGTCCCTTCGCCAGAAATAATAATCTTAGACAAATAAACTACTTTCAGCATACGAAAACAACAATTCCATGACATAACAATTCTAAATATTAACATTAAGTTAATAAAACAATTATTTAAATAATTACACCTACTAAGTCAGGTTCTTCTTATTTATCTAAAATTAATAATTCATTAATTTATATGGATCAATATAGTAACCATCAAAATAATGAAACGAATCAAAACATTACGAATGGTTATAAAATTGTCGTTTAACAATATTATAATCTAACAGAATGATTTTAGGTATGTGCAATACAAACATAATAAGAAATTCTAGGTTCCATGTGTGGGTATTATAAAATTGATTATTCCGGTCAAGGATGTGTGATCTTTAAATTTATTGAGGGCCTTATCCATCTCTCTCTCTGTTATAATAAATTATCTTATAAAATTGTAACATAAAGCATAATATCAAGGAATTAAAAATTAATAATAATACACAAAAATGAAAACACTTTAACATTTATAATGCTAATTAGGATAATGACCTAAATTAATTGCTTTTATTGGCCTTACAATAAAATAATAAATTTAAGTAATTGGTATATTCCATTCAAAGTAATTTGTCTTTAATGGACGTAGGCCTAAAATTGATGTCGACAAGTAGATTTATAGAATACATCTGGCATTCACTAACTTGACAAGATTTAATTTAAATCAAGTATTTGTCTTCGTCTTCCATCCATACTAATTTATTAATTCGTAAATAAGTCTGTCTGTCTCTCTGTCTGTCGGTTACGCTTTCACGCTTAAACCACTAAACTGATTTCGATGAAACTTGGCACAAACGTAGATAGAATGTCGAGAAAGGTCATAGGCTACTTTTGGTAACCAGGTGAAAATATCTCATTTCTACGGGAAACAACGTAAATGGAAAGAAAAACAGCACTGCACCGCTTGTTACGAATACGTCGATCTCATAGTAGCTGATAAGTTGATGTAAAGTTCTAATAAAATGTTCTTATTTAGTATGTCTAAAAATAAGTCCGTTATACATCTATTTGTGGTAGGGCAGACAAAATAATGTTTTTTTTTTCGAAAAAAAGATTAATAATTTCACAGCTTATAATTTATCAAAAGATGTACTTATGAAATATAGTAATTTTATCATCTAGACCATTGTGGAAAGATAAATTTTGCCTTTTGAAGTATGTTGTTGGGACTTGGGATACATAGTTTAATAAATACAGGAAGATGAATATCAACGCGGTTTCGCGCGCCACGCGCCTTAACGTTGGGTGGAAACTGTAGGCCCCACTAATAATAAGAGTACCTAAACCTAGACCTAGTTATGCAAAGCCTACAAATAGACAAACTTCTTTTATAGTAATAAACTCTGTTAGAATAGGACACCGCGCCCCATACACTACTTCAGTTATTTAATTCGTCAGAAGTAGTTAAGTTATATATTTATTTAGTACATTTACGTATTCTTTTTTTGTGGTTTTTGTGTATTTTTTGATACTTAGATGATAAGGTCTGTAAAAGGTGTTTGATAATCTTTAGTTTTTTTGTAATTTGTTATTCTGTTTTAAGTCTAACTTTTGTTCACAACCAAAGATTAATTAGGTAGGTAAGTGTGATTATGTTTTTTCTTTTGTTTTTAACTCACATTTCACTCACAAAAGAAAAAAAACACTATCACTAGTAAGTACTATGCAAAGAGTTCATGTTAAAGGTAAATTAATTTTTAGATTAATCACCATTGATTTTTCTAGATTTATCTCTTTGATATTACAAGTAAATAAATAAACGCCATCATTAAAAAAAAATAAGAAATGTTAATCATTAGTAAAAAATAATATGCAAAAAGTATATTTATTAGCTATTTACTTATATAAGTCAATATTACTAGAATACAATATTCAAATATATATATTTCAAGCATTCAATGTGAAAAGTTAATATTGTTGTGCTTTCAAGAATTTTCAGTTAAAGCTTATTGATCGGAATCGTGGTAGAAGGTGCCGAAGTTTGGTTAGACGGAATTTGACCCATTTCTCACACTGATATAATGTCGACGTTGTCGTTTTGTCAATTCATATTTTGAAAACTTTTATGTATCACAGGTGTTCTTATATTATTCTTTAAAATACTCTTTTCTTAAAGTATTATGTATGAACTACATAATTTTCACGTAAATGAGCTTTTACAGAACTTTCCAAGGCATGACCTTGCTCCAAGCATCATCGGCTTTTTGAATCTTAACCTTTTTTTTTTCTTAACACTATTTGTTTAGTATTTCTAATTCTTTATTGTAAGAGATGAGGAGATAAACGTAATTTCTTAAGATTTTTGAATAATAATGTTTGTAATGAACAGTAAAATGAAATCAGTAACAAAATTTATGTTTTTGTCAACCTGTTCAATTGATTTAAACTCGATACTACTTTATATATCTTGTCCATGTTATTCATTATTATTGTTGAGTGTCGTCGTTGGTGTTTATTTTTTTACTCTGTCTAAAATACTTCGATGTTATACTTGCTATATATTCCAATTACTAATAACGAATTTAAATTAAATTAACAATATGTTGATCTGCTACGTTCCATTCACGGATTAAGCACTTATATAGATACAGTGTCATGTATTGCATTTTTACATTAGACTAGCTTTTCCCACGACTCTACCTGCACGAACTACAATCTTGAGCAACTTTCTTCTTTCTTTACTTACTTGAAAATGTTGTCTCCTAGAAAGCATTTTTCAGATATTATTGAAAGAATATTTTAAATCGGATTTATTTAAATTTCACCTACCTACAAACTACCTTTTAATTACTAGAATCAATAATATACAACAAAGAGATAAATAAAAATGATTTCATTCCATGAATTCAATCCTATTATCCCAGTAGAATATATATTTTTTAATAAATATAATATTAAAAATTAATCACTACTGGATTAGAACTAGCGACCATTGGGGAACCGTCCAGGCGCTCTGCCAAATAATTGAGTCTCATCAAGGCTTCCACGATTGCGAAGTAATGTGACACTTTGAAACTATTTAACTGATTTAAATTTTATTTTAATACGACGCTTTTCAATTCTTAATCATTTACCAATAAATATTTCAAACATAAAACTGTGGATACGACATAACAAACCGCTTTGGTTATATTGTAATGAATGTAATTGCGCTATTAATTTATAATTCGGATGATCGGATATTGCTTCGGCATGTATGTATGCGAGGTTTTAATTAATTTACACACACACACATAGTGCAGCAGGCAGCTATTGTGTCATCCCTGTCGCAAACTTGCTCCACAAAGCTGTTGAGCACACAAAATTGTGCTGGTTGAGTAGATCGATCTGTGAACAGTTTACTATATAAAGGTATATATTGAATAAAGACTCCATGGATTAAACTAACATAATTTCCATAATAAGGTATGCTGTTGGATATATTTTTTCGGGTATAACTAATAAATTTGCTTTCTTTCACATAAATTTTACTAATATTTTAATTTGCGTTTGGGCAATAAAATAAAATCATTGAATATAATTATAGAAAATATTTTATTAATATTTTTATAATTAACAAAATTATATAATATGTAGTAAAAATAATAATTGATGTGCAAAACCCACATATTTTTATCCAGATAAAATTACAGCTACTAAATTTATTCTTACTGACTACTAAATTTATGAATTATGCTGATTACACCAATATTTCATATAATACTAACAAATATATGAGCCAAAGGCACATTTTAATTACATTACACGGACACATCTTTAAGTTCGATACAATGGACATTATTTTTCTGATTACTATAATCAGAAAAATAATGTCCCATAACTGGTCAGTTTATCTAACACTATGTACTATTTTAAACATACAGGTACTTTTGCAGGTATATACACTGTTTTAAATTACCAATGAAGGTCTTGTATCAAGCTTATTTATTTTTACTTCTTTTTGCAAAGAGCGCATTTGTACAAATTCTCTCAAACTTAATTTTTTCTTATTTCTTTCAGTGTTTTCGCAGGGGTTTAGTAAAAGACTACTTCAGTACGAGAAAAGGTTTGAGTCACGTTGAGAATACTTCGTATAACGATGGCTAACGAACACTCTAATATTAGTCGATGCAAAACAACTTAGTAAAGACTGTAGTTTAAATAAAGTTTCTTGAAAGCACTTGATATAAACCATTTCTGAAACTACCTACCTAGTTGTTGACTACCTTGCCGTAACACAGTTGCGACTAGCACGGGAGGTAAAAAATTCTTGTATATTTCTTATCTGTATACCGCCAACTACCGGTTAAGGCCAGGTATCCCTGCCAAAGTAGACATTCAGCGCAACCCCCGCCCGCGTAATATAGGTACATCGCGCGTTCGCAGCGGGCATTGCGCATAGCCACGTAACGTCATCCTTTCGCCACAGTATAGAAACAAACCATGTTTAATAATTTATTTCACTTCAAAATATTAATGCATTTTTATGATATTTTTATGTGCTAATAATGTTATTGATTTTCGTAAATAAATAAAGTTTTTGGTATATATAGAATAAAAATAAAAAAAATTATATATTTAATTTAAATTATATTTATGTATAATCATAGTAAAGTAGGTAGCTCTAAATTAAGGTACTTTAAAACTGAATATTTAGTCGGTGTATATTTTGTGCCGGTAGTGATGCCTTATCACACACACAGAACACATAAAATACACATATAGAATGCTTAATTCACCGAGGTGGACAGCGATACGGTAGCTCAGTTGGTAGAGCGACGGGACGGTTTTCCAGTAGTCGCGGGTTCGAATCCCTGCCCGTATCGGTTTATTTTTCATTCTATATTTATATAAATTTCTTTACACATATTGCATTCAAATTTAAAAGTCGATATCAGTCCATTTCTTCTTTCATCAACTAAACATAAATTACTTGCATTACAATTAAATACATTATTGTGGCGTGCTTTCTCTTGTAATTCTCTTAAAAAGTAATTGTCATCAATTATACGCCGTCCTTTAATAGGTTGGAAAAAAATCTTCTTTATCATTTATCATTTCAATCATAAGCCCATCATTGCCTTCATCAGTTTCGCTGCAATAGCAAATAAGATATCAAGATAGTATTACGCGGACACAAAATAAATTCAATATAATAACTAACTTGATAGCTTTGGAATTAACAACTGGTTCTTAAGATGTTCAACACATGGAGCATCTTGAAAATGTTCTAAAATAATTTGTAATGATTTCTTCAAAAGAAACTTAAAAGAAATAACTGTACAAAATAAAAAAATGTAGACCTGTACTTTATGCCATTAAAAAACAAACAAAATACTTACTTAGTAGTAGAAGATTGCAACTGCAAATTACCATGCTCTGATTGATATGTTAGAAACCTCAATCGGTTGTCTGAAAAATAACAACTTTGTATACTTAGTTCTTTATCCTTTATACTTATCCTTATTTAAACACGTGGTCTTTTTATACGAGTACATTCGAGTTGACATTTACTCGTAGTTATGTAGGAATATGATGCTATTTATTGTGTGGTCAGGATGACAAATATCAAAAAATCAAAGGCAGTACTTACTGTACTCATTCTTCTCTACTGTTTTTAAGTTTAAGTACTGTTTGTAGTAATAAACCTTTTTTATTTCTTGTGATTTTTGAACTGAAACAATAAATGTTATAAGTACGTTTGTAAAATATAGTAGGTTTAAAAATATTCAAAACATTATGATCACAAAATCATTCAGTAGCTAAAACATACAACATATGTATTTTAGTCAGTTGGGACCTCCGTTATACCGATATAAACGATTTGTGTCTGTATGTTGTGTTTTTTTTTTTTTTTTTTTTTTTGGAAGAGGAGGGCAAACGAGCTGGAGGATCACAGATGACTTGTGATCACCACCGCCCATGAACTCTTGCAACATCCGAGGATTTACAAGAGTGTTGACGGCCATGTAGGTAGGAGTAGACACCTTTTTTGAAGGTATCCATGTCGTACCGATCTGGAAATACCACTGAAGGGAGTTCGTTCCACAAGCGAGTGGAACGTGGAAAAAATGTCCTTGAAAACCGCACAGTAGAGGATCGCCACGCATCCAGGTGGTAAGGATGATATTGGAGGCGATGGCGCGCTGTGCGGTGATGAAATTCAGCGGCGACATTAGGTCGAATAGTTCTTCAGAACATTCCCCGTTGTAAATGCGGTAGAAGATGCACAAAGAAGCCACGTCTCTACGCAATGCCAAAAAGTCCAGCCGTTCGCAGAACACCGGGTCCCCGACAATCCGAACGGCTCTCCGTTGTACGCGGTCAAATGGTAGAAGCTGATATTGGGGTGATCCAGAGATGAGAACAATACTCCATGTGTGGCCGGACCTGCGCCTTATAGAGCGCAAGTCTTTGGCCAGGTTTGAAATACTGCCTCGCTCTATTAATCACTCCCAATTTCTTCGAGGCCAACTTGGCCTTGCTCTCCAGATGACCACGAAACTGACAATCGCTCGAAATGTCGAGACCCAGTATTCTGATACTTGGCGGGGCAATGAGGGGAGTGCTCTCGAAGAGCGGTGATACGACAAATGGGGTTTTCTTAGTGGTAAACGCGCAAACTTGTGTCTTTAGGGGATTGAACTGAACGTGGTTCAGTTCACCCCACTCAGAGATCAGCCCCAAGGAAGTCTCTATAGAGGACACAAGTTTCTTTCGGCACTCGTCGACGTTTTCCCGAGAGAGACCTGCACGGCCGGAATATACCGCATCGCCAGTGCTGTCATCCGCATAACAATGTATGTTGGAGATATCCAACATATCTGGGTCTTATACCGACTTGGGTCCTCTTTTTCTGACTAACGTATGCAAGCCTTGTAAAGTATCACCTTATTGCGAAGGGACAATTTACTCCGCTTGCCTAACAGCGGATATAAACGACCTAGTATGTAGGCCGCTCTGCTACGAACGGTCCTAATATGGTCCTAATATTAGAAGAAAGATAGATGGATGCTAGTACGATCATCTGATGGCCGGTCATACCAACCTGACATAATGACGCTCCTACGTTAACTAGTTGGGGCGGTTCGAGCGGAGTGCAATGAAGAGACCTACTGTATTAGATGATGGTTCCCCCCTTCACGATTACACGGCTTCAGAAAGGTCTCTTGTACTAACAGGACTTCTATCTGATGCGTAACCACGAAGTCGCGCAGTAGATCTATCTGCTTAAGTAGCTCGTTCGCGTTGAATGTAGCAACAGTCAGAGAGACAACATATGTAATTTACAGAAAACACTATGGTCTAATGGTGCGTGTGCAGCGTCAGCGGTCGCGGGTTTGATTCCTACTCGGAGTGTATATTGGTGTTTAGACAAATTTTTAGTTTTATAAAGTTGTAAACTAACCACGTCTCAAATGATCTACTATTTTAATTCGATTACTTTGAGAGTTATTCATGATTTTGCAAAATGTTCGATTGACACGTCTTCGATTTTAACATTTTTATTATTTTCTTTGAACCTACTGAAAAAGCTAGACTGTGATAAACTAGGGAATGGCCGTCAGGGACATTGAATGAATAATATTACAAATACGAAAGAAATCAAACTTACCATATTTTTTCGCGATGTATTTCTTCCTTAATCTTGAAAATTTTGGTTTTTTATTTCACATTCCGTAGAATAATCGCACAATTGCATCTGCAAAAATTTGACACACGTCTTACCTTGTCAACGTCTCGCAAGACACCACAGAGTACTATAAATAGAGTGCCGACTCCGAGGTTTGGACTACTAGCGCCTCCTAGACTTAGGCCGACGAAAACTACTTAGGAATGTCTGGTATGCAGATACTGCATTCCTTACGAATTCCTTAATAATATAATTTT
This sequence comes from Napeogenes sylphis, assembly GCA_959347405.1. Taxonomy (NCBI): domain Eukaryota; kingdom Metazoa; phylum Arthropoda; class Insecta; order Lepidoptera; family Nymphalidae; genus Napeogenes; species Napeogenes sylphis. The sequence continues at coordinate 29,173,931 of OY365780.1, read as the reverse complement.
AATTTTCATAAAGCTATTTATTATAAATGAAAAATGGAAAAACGTGTTTAACCATTTTACATTTATAATAAGTAGCTTTACAGAAAGTGTTTACCTGAAAATAAGAGTAAATAAAAACAAATTAAACAATTTTTACTTTATTTAAAATACAACATTGTAATATAAATACATATAGCAGATTATCAGTTTTAAATTGATTGAATACATTATCGAGTTCACAATTAAATAAAATTTGTCTTTTACAAATATTTAATTTATTTCATTAACTTTGAAGCAAAATAAAAAAGTTAAACCGCCAAATACTTAAATTATATGCATCCAAATGCTCGATCCTTGAGATCGTTAGTTTAAAGCAAACATTCAAACTAATTTATGTAAAAACGAAGTAATAATAATTCTATATTGAATAAGTTTCTATAATAATAAAAACACAAGAAATAAACAAATAAATTGTGAATTTTAAATAAATATAGAGAATGCATCCCTGCCCATATCAATTTAATGACTATTCTATATTTCTTTAAAATTTTAAATGGCTTAACTTTTTAAATAACTTAACATGGGTATACATATATATAGAATAAAAAAAATATATATAAATATTAAAGAAACTGTGTTCTATTTAAAAATAGAATTAATTCATCTTATCATTACTATTATTAGGTAAACAATTATAAAGAGAAAGAAATACAATTGAGAAAGACAAACATAAATGTATAACCTAATAGAATTACCAATAACAATTATTTTACTTAAGTACTATGTATATGATTTGCTAGGACCCGTGTTTCCAGCTCCAGGCGGGACTTATCTTGTGTTCTACTTTCTTGATTATTGGACAGCAGTATTCTGTAATTTTCGAAAGACATTATTATCTGTTTAGTTTATTTGAATATTCATATAAAAAATAAATTTGCATATTGTTTTCTTTGTTAATAGTTTCTGTTAGTTAATTATTGAATTATTAATTTTTAATAATGATTAAACCTGTTATGTAGTATATATTTACCAATGAAGTGAGAAAAGTGAATGTTTTGTAACCTAAATTCTATTAATTTTTAGTTGGTATTTTTTAGAGATTACCATGTTTTAAAACAGTATAAAGTGTTTCTTTAGATAATACATAATGATTTATAAATTCTATTAATTTTTCATAAGTATTTTTTAGACATTACAATGTTTTATACCTCGGTATATGTAGATTCACTTGGTATCATTTAATATAATATAATTTAGTCATTCCTGCAGACACCAGTATTTAAATACAGAAAAGTTTCTTCTTCTTTTTCTCTCTTCTTTAGTTCTAATATTGGAGAGCCTAGAATGAAAAATAAATGTTAGTTAAGACTACGGTGTATGATCCTTTAAAGACAGGTGTGACTTGTGTATGTGTACATGTGACTTACAACATGTATTTTATTCTTACTATGTCTAGTGGCAAAACTCTCGTAAGGAAGACAGTTTTATCAATCAAGGTTTTAAAAATAACTTTATTTTGGCTGTGTTTTAAAAATGTTGTAAGTGAAACATACAAAGTAGTTAAGAAAAATTCAAAGCAAAATGGCAAAGGCAAATTGACTAAATTACCGGTTTTAAGTACAATTTACAAACTTCACTCCTTTTTAAAAACAACATAATTATTATGGACAGATTCAAAGTAATAGGAGTATCTTTTATTAAAAATTTAGTTTTAATAATGTGTGTTACAATATCCTACACTTTAGAAAAACATTTAATTATGGCAAGTGCAGGATATATTAAGCAGCTTTTATTTGATGTATTTTTTACAATTTAATGATTATATAATAAAAAATGAATCATCTTAACAATTGGTGCCAAAAAGAATGAAATGAACAAACATTCAAAAATAATAGTGATGAAAAAGCTATTTCAAATGCAAAACATGTAGGTGATATATGACTAAATCAAAAATTAAATAAATGTTCTAATGGGATTGAGTTTAAATAAATATAATAAGTTTATTTAAATTTAATTATAATTTTAAACATAAATTTATTAAATATATACTTTCAAACATTAGCAATAAGTTTTTAATTTAAGGGTACACTACAGTTTTTCCTCCCTTTGTAAAAAAATGTGCTTAATGTGCTCTTACCTATACTTCACTCAGGTAATTCTTCTTTACTCTTATCGTGAAAGCTGTAGTAACTGCCACAGAACATATATAATTCATCAAAGCATAGTGTCATATCTGCAGTGGCTTTGGTTTCTTTAAGAATAGTGCCATTTTACCAAATCTATTACAAACTTTGAAAAGAAATTGTGAGAATGTTGTGTTGTGCGTCTACAGAATATTTGCCATAATTTACCCTGTAATTAAAAGAAATAACTAAATTAACAAACATAATTATATTAACATCTATAAAAAAATTAAACAAAAATAACTAAACAATATTATAGATCACCATCAGAAGAAGTGAGTGCTATTGAAGATTCACAATATGAAATTATGAATAGCTATATATAAATAAAAATATACATCTTTTATTCATTTTAAAGCAGCAGAATTTGAAAGAGGTATCCACTGTTATATCTATTCCAACCTATAAATTAAACTGTGGATGTAATACAACAATAACAAATGTTAAACTTAAATTACTATTGTTAATTAAAATAATATTATTTCCAAACAAATATAACAGCAAAATCATAATGTTTGTACTATGTAATTATGTGTAAAATAATATATGAATATAAGAATAATAATAATACCTAATACATAAAAAATATATATGGTCATTAGTTGTTATACAAATTAAGTTTTTTTTTTAAGTTCTATGTTGGACATTTTATGTTCTATGTTGGACATTTTATGTAATTATAATTATAATGTATCAACATTATAATGTAACAACATTATAATTATAATGTATCAACATTATAATTACATTAAGAGTATACTTTTAAATTTTATTTTAAACATCATTACCTCCAGAAAATGAATTAGGTGTTAAAGTGGATTCCTTGCATGAAATAACAGCTTGCTGAGAAGATGTTGGATATTCTGTAAATTAAAATTAACATAGTATATTTACTTTAGCATTTACTTTATTAACTTATTCCAGGTTGACAGTCAATGCCAGGAGGACTATTTTAAAGTGTTTAAGTGATTCTTAAAGGGGTATAATATTTGAAACCTTATGTAATACTAAAAAATATATACATATTTGAGAAAGAAAACAGATTTCAAGTCTATAAAACAAAAGTATATTATTTATTTAAAAAATGTTTTAAACCCACATTTGAAAGTTAAACTAATCAAATTAAAAACTGTTTCCCTACAACTTCTTGTTTCTATAAAACTGTTCTAATTTCATTGAATTTAAAAACTAATAAAAAACTGCCAAGAATGTGAATGATATATTATCAAATATCAATTACAATTTTCTCCAGAGTTTAGATATCAACATCTGTATAAAGCAGGTGTATATTTTTATCTGCATTAACCTCATTGAAATAAAATTTAAGCAGGTAAAGAAAACAATTACCCATAAACTGATTTTACTTTAATGTAAGCTTATAGACCCATCAGACTTGCAAACACAAGATCCTCTTGTATGTTGGCAATTTAATACCAGCTAATCAATGAAACAAATAGAGGCCATGTGTGTGAAATATACATATATATATATATGATATAGGTTTCAATAAGTATTATGTACCTATTTTAAGAAAGAAGATCCAGTAGCACGGTCACACCTTATACCCATGTATAAGTATTTTCTAGTACTTAAATGTACTCACTTATAAAGAACTAATGACAGGATGCGTTAAATACTAGTCTATTAGAGAATAATGCTATTGCTTACTTGTTTGAGTTTTATTGCATCTTAGAACACAGCGTCTGGTACTAAACATTTTAAAATACGACACCAGGATTCTGGATCCTAGCAGCAGAAGAAACTCGCCGTCCAAATGATTTCTAGACATAGGCTGTATAAGATTCTCACTGTCCAGTTAAACCTGTAATTAGTCTGCAGAAGAATCTCGCCGTCCAAATGTTACGATGTAATGTATATTTTGGATACTGAAGTTCAATAATCCACACTAGGTTTCCAAAACGTCATATATTGAAGCTTTCTTATAACATCTTATAGTATCTCTGTACTTTAAAGCCCGAAACAATCATTTGCCACAATATAATGCTTTATTTCGAGAATTATTTAATTTCAAATCGGTATTCGGTACATTTTAAAACAAGATGGAGGAAAAGAAAAATAATTATAGTAAATTATAAGTTTCTTTTAACGCGGTACATCATTAAAAATGTTCGAAAAATATAAATCTTTAAAGTGTTCAAATTATCTTATAAGTCAGAAAAAATATTTTTACCATAATAAAAAATTAATTAGAATTGATAAAAACTATATTTTATTATTAAATAGATATCATAAAGTAGTGATTTAAAACGTTTTAATTCACTGTGATGCATAAAATGGTACGACCTAAGCTGCTATCCTACTCGCACACCTAAGCCGATTCAGGAATGCGGAGGAATGCTAGTACTGAGTTAACATACCCTGCAAGACACTGACGAGCTCTCCGATGACCGAATTTCGCTTAAATAATTAATTAAAAAAATAAGAGATTGAATAAAAAAAAACTATCGGGTAAAATGCCTCGAGAAATCAATGAACATTATTTTGGTAAAAGACCCATAATGTTTAATCGCTTATTTTAGAAATAAAACCGAAAAATTGGAGACAAAAAGACGAAAAAGAGGTAACTTTGTGATTTTTTTCTATCGAGCCAATTTTATTAAATCATGTTTTCATCGGGTACATTCCCTGCAATATATCCTCAAAATTAACCATATTTTTTTTTAGATTTAAATTTCAATGTTTACTATTTCAAAAACGAATTCTAACAATGTCTTTTGTAGGGATACCTGGCCTTAAATTAAGACAGTTGCTAATGCATGGTTTACGTAAATAAAATAAATAAATATTGTATTGCATTGTAGTGATACCAAAACCATTAACCTGTTATTACCTATTTTTAATTTAAATACTACTGTCATGTACTATGTGAGAATAAAGATTATTATTATTATTATTTCTGAAACTGTTTTGAACTAATGATACAATATTTTATCTTTATTTAAGAGATAAATAAGTGTTTTTAATAAATACATCCGTGTCTGAAAAATAAAATGTAATTATAATGTAAATGTATGAAAAATGTCTTTTAGTTCAGGTTCTACGTCGAAAAAATTAAGAATGATAGTCATAGAATATACTCACAGTATCAACAATACAAAATGGCCGCCCTTAATTGGTTTATTTCTATGTCATTACTGACAATGGGAACTTGGACTTGACAGGAATCATCGAATTGTGATATATTGTCCATGCAATTTGGCTTATGACGTAGGTATATCAGATTGATATTATTTTGATATTGAAATTCAATTAGTTTTTATCTTTTATAGCTTTATTCATTTATTATACTATATTTTATCAATCTTTTAATATCATAAGTACTTTTAATTGTATTTGATGTGATATATGTAACATATTTTATACAATAAATTTGTCATAATTTTATAATTAACACCAAAATTTTGTAGATATTAAATTATCACCAAGAGAGCGTGAAATGATATGTACAAGTGTTATTAATACCATTTAATAACAATTATTAATAAAAATAATGATTTCATAATTAAGAATAAAATATTTTTTTCTATTACGTGTACCTACTATGGAAACATATCCACTTCAATTTATCTTCCAAAAGTCCTTCTATCGTAAAGATTTAAAAATATATAAAAAAAAATGTATAACCTTGAAGTTATGATATCAATAATAGGAACGTAAAACCTTCTACGTTATTTTAAGACTCCCTAACCTAACTTAATTTATAAAACAGGCATACAATTATACAATATACATACATACATACGACTATACAATTTTTATATAACACTTGTATTTATTCATTTTATCTTCATGCGTAAAACAAAGCTTGAAGGTATATTGCTATTAAGAACGCTTTAAACTTCATTACCAGCTACTTTAACTTTATCTAAATATCTTAACATCTAATTTTCAGCGAACTTCACTAATAATATTTTTGTAATGTGGAGGAGAAATTTCACATTACTTAGAATCAAGCATATTTCTGATTGAAAATATTTTATAGGATGTTTTTGTTTCTTAAACCATAAATTATTTGTGTTTTGATACATATGTACATGTTTATATTTTTATACCTTAATTTATACATATGATAAAATTGTCACTGATCCATGTCTGTACATGGAAAATATAAAAAAAAACATCATAGGACCTTTATGACCTTTAGGCAAGAAAACCCAAAACAGTAGTTTCAGTTTGTCTGTATGTTTGTGCGCGCAAATCTCAGAAATGTCTTGACCAATTTGAATCCAGTTTTCAGAAATATATTTTCACCGTCTCCACTTAACATTTAATGTTAATTTTATCTAAATCGGTTAAGAAATAGAAAAGTTATGTAAATTTATGTCAATCCCGTAATAGGTACCATGCAAATCTTATTCTATACATATAATCAATCTGTAGAGGAGTAGTCTTTGTGCATTGAAAATATTTTAAAAAATGTACTAGGATGTGAAGTGATAACTAACAGAATCCATTTTCAACATTTTTTAAATCTTTGTCTGTTTATCTGTTTGTCTTTTTACACACACTTGTCTTTTACACAACACGAAAAAACTAATATTTTCAAAAAATCATACAGAGAGAGATCTTTATATAAGCAAGAGAAACCAAAACAATGTTTTTTCATTTTTTCTGTTCGTCTGTATGTCTGTATTTCTGCATGTCTGTATGTCTGTATGTATGTGCACTCGATTTGGATGCAGTTTTCGGGAATATATTGTCATGGAATTCACTTTATATTTTGTTTTTTTTTAACAATCGGTTAAAAAATAAAGAAGTTAATAATCTCTTATTGTCGTACCATTGCTGCTTACCAGTTTGAAGGTATATAGTTTTTAGGTTATAGTTTTTACATGCTTTGGTAAGTACAAAGGGTACGTTTTATCAAAATCAAAATCGCGTACAAAGTCGCAGGCACAGCTAGTTAATAATAAAACATAAAGAAAAAAAGCTTCTCAAGAATTTGCTTCCATATTTTACTGATATTTTTGTATGTTTTAATAGCCTGAACTGCGGTATTCATTTAATAATTACTTTCATTAATATATATTAATGAAAGAAAGTAAGTATATACTTACCGTTATTAATAATGTCTACGAATAGCTACGAGCTACGAAGACGGTGATACAAGAATCGTATAACAGGAATGAGGTCATTTAACTCCACAAAATGAGGAACATCTAAGATACGTTAGATACTTTATTCACTCTAGTAAAATCTGATTCAAAATAAATATTATAATAAAGTTGCATTTTAATAGTAATAGTAAGCTTCATAAAAATGCGATAAACATACAATTATTATCAAAATAATTCATTTTATAGTATAAACAAACACAAAATAAAGAAAACACAAAAATGTTATTTCTTTGTAAGTAAAAAATATATTAGTTCCCTAATGTTCCGACAAAAATAATTTATCTATAGTTATAGAGTTTAAAAGTTTGTTTGTTTGTAGAACTATTGATATATTAATTTTAGGATTTCTTTTCGCACTTGTTATTCTGATCATATTGAGAATAGTTATAAAATATATGTATTATTTAAAGTTATAATAATACGACCAATATTCCCAACATAATATATAAAAGTCTTTTAAAACTCTTTCTTCACTTTATTCTTGAACATGTAACACCTTTTCACAGTTTTTGAAGTCGGCGAGAACAGCTAGTGCAGTCACATCCTTAAAGTAACTTAAAACTCTGCAATTTAAAATATAAAGCCTGCCAAGTGGGAGTCGGACTCTTGCACGAATGGTTCCATACCAATATAAAAAATAACAAAAAAATCACGTGTCTTGTATGAGGCTCCCAAACAATAAATATTTATTTTATTGTGATTTCAATATTAATTTTTAAAATCAATATATAACTAAATAAATACTTACATAATTGTATCTATTTCAAAAGTTTACCTGTTACCGTTATCAAAATCTAAACGCAAAAAAATAGTGTTTGTTGAGTGAATATTTATTTTAATTTGTTATTAGTATCTGTTGTTACAGCGGCAACAAAATACATCATCGGTAAAAAAAGTCGCTGTCTAGCTGTCACGGTTCATAAGATACAATTTGTAGACGGACAGCGAAGTCGTTGTAATAGGGTACCGTTTTTACCTGTTAAGTACGGAACCCTACAAACTAAAACAATAACCTACAAAGTTGTTCTTGTGTACATGATCTATTAACTAACTAACTTCTAAGTTTACTTTATCCCGCTTCAAGAGCTAGTAGCAATTTAGAAGAGTAATAAAAGTCGCTTGCTAAATACAAAGTGTTGCATTTTTGTTACAAATACAAACTTGTATTCTACAATGTTTTTCAACAAGGAAATATACTAAATTTTGCCCGAGGCTTCGCTCGCCTTAAATTCGTAATAAAACAATTCCAAGAACACTTAAAGAATTGGATTCTATATGATTTGTTTTACGTTATACAATCAATATTACGATTTCGGCACACATCGCTCACTGTCAAAAGTCTATTTAATGTTTTTAATAAGGATACAATATTAAATACTGTAATTTTTTATACCTTTCTTGTTTTTGCTTAAACGTCCATTTAAATACTTTTTCAGCTGAGTACTTAATAACCATTCTAACCTTATATCACACTTATAGATTTTCATTGAAAATAATCACAATATGACCATGTAAACTTGAGGAATTCTGAGCTACACAATCGACGTTATTTTGGCCATCAACTCTGATTTTATTTTAAAAAATATACATATCAATTTTAAATGCTAAATAATATGTATTAGACATTCAGTTAGCTATATGCATTAACAAAATTTTCAATACTGAACATTCACAAAAACCATTTTAGAGACAGTTTGCACGGTTCCATACCAGAGTGCGCCGGTAGACCGTACCGCCGCAAACGCGATGTCCCTATATTTTAAATCTGTTAAATCTTCAAAAATATTTATTTAAATTACACGCTGTACAGGGCTATTTTGTTCCATGTTAAGTGTAAAATGTATTTAAGGTACTTAATTACATAAAGAATTAATGCTGTATTGCTGAAAATCGCTTCGTAAATAAGCCATTATTTCTCGTAAAAAGTAAAGCATGCATGGAAAGCGAGTTATTTTCGCTAAACTCAAATCATTTTCTCACACCTATCTGACTGAATGAAATGTTAGATACATTTCGTTCAGTAATTATAAATCGTTTGCATCATCAGTTTTAACTGATATGTAAAATAGTTAAGTATTTAAATCCCATGAGTGTTTTATTTTATGCTTGAACTGAAATAATTGCAATAGAAAATACTAAAACATTCATTAATTAAAAAAACGAACATAAATTAAGCTTCTTTTATACTATACTCAGCCCTGTTATTGAATGATCAGATACTGTGTATTTAATTAGGTAAATATTGTATAAAGATTATTTAAGATTATTTGCTCTTTCCAAACCCTACATAGGCAACTACAAATCCGTAACACAAGCATATTCTGAAAATTTCATAGACCTCTAATACGTACAGAGCAATATATCTCATAAGCTGAATGTACACAAATCGATCTATAGAGTACACAAAATCCACTATCCGTTTGCCGAACAGCTTTGTTGAACAAGTTGCGTCTTTTACGAGGATAACAGACTGGTAGTGTATGTATGTATTGTTGATTAATCATAAACTTTACTACACATCTGGAATATAAAACTTTTGTTCCTTATTATGATTGATGAAGGAATAGTTTGAATATAATAACTTCTATGATAATATAAACGTAAGAATTCGTAAGAATTTGAATGTACTTTTGGTATTAATATTAATTCGTAATAATTTATTATAATTTATTCCGAACATTTGTATTAAAATAACTATGAAGATTATATTTAAATTAATTTTATTGAATTCAATTTAGATTTACGTAAATTGATGAGACTATAAATATATATAGGAATCGATGGACTAAAAATAGAGTAGAGCCAAAATGTGTCATTCATTTTAACCGGACTTTAGCACCTGTCTACATAGTTCCGTAAAGTCCGAATTTCCCATCAGAAAAGCCTCTATTTAGAAATGGCCTCTATACCACTGGGAGAACTGAGATTAATAATTATTTATTTTATTAAATGATTTCTACAATTATGAATGAGAGGAGTATTTTACTTTAATTATTAACTATAGAATAAAAAGAAGCGATTTATATTGAGCATAGTTTCATAAAACCCATTGAAAATCAATCTTATTATTAATTATTATTATGTACCTAAACCCTTAAAAAAACTGTTTTTTGTATCTATATTTTTCACGTTATTGTCTAAACTATAAGCTTGGTTTGTACTTTGTATAATTCAGTTTACCTGAACATTGCATCAATTAGATTTATTTATATTTATTAGATTATTTAGAAATTTTAAAAAATCTAGATTTGTTAATGTCTGGTCTCTTTGGACAATGATACGAATCTAAAAGAATAAATAAATTTCTTAATTCTAAATTTATAAAGATTTTTTCAAAAGCATGTCTCAGGAACATTTCAGCCAATACGAGAGTTACACAATTATCGCGTTTCTAAGTCCTTAGGGTACAGCTTTGTGCGATGCCTTTTAATAGACCATCGCTTTTCTATTAAAAATTGATTTTCTATACTAGAAGTGACTTGTATGTAATCTACTTATTGAGAAGGCTTCATAGAAAATTTATTTGTAATAAAATAAGGTAACGTATTATGATGACATAATGTCACCTTTTATGATTAGGATATTATCTTTTACATGTTACAAGAAATATTTCTTTTGGAAAGAAAATTGAAATCTTCAATTAAACTTATATAATATATATAATATAATAATAATAATATACTTACATTGATTTATTATTCGTAGATATACTACCCTGGTATTAAAATATCAGAAATGAAAGACTATAAAATAGGTAATAAGCATTAAAAACGAACAGATTTTTTTTTATAAAACTATTTCTTTAAGATCTACCAAAAATGTTAGCAACTACTGTAAGCTCAGAAATAATTATTTTTAATATAATAATAATAATAATTTAATAATTCAATTCATATTATAATATTATTAAAAAACCTGAGTCACTGCCATCTTTAATCTTGTAGTCAATTCAAATAGTAACTGACAACACGAGCTAACCAACAAACCAAGCTTCATATCCAGTGTAGTGTTGTAAAATTCACAGAGATGGCGCTGCAGCAAAATATCATAGTTAAAACATTACTTAAGAAAGTTTTTTATAGATAATCAAAATATTTTTCTACGAATGGCATATTATATATATTTATTTTTATATAATAGGCTACATATTTGTAATAGCATACTTGTTTACCCGCTATATGAAGGTCAAAATGCTATGTTACATGTCTAGAATAGGTTTAAGTGGTAGATATGTTTTGGGCTTAGGACTTTTTATTGTTTCTTATAAGTGTGGCATGTTGTTTGACAACACAATACGTTATTTTACTGACTTACTCTGTATGTTAGAAAATATAATGTGCGTACGAAAAAAATAATGTAAAAAGTATTTTGCATAATATTACTAGATAAAATCATTCATATTTCCTAACTTCAAACTCACTAAAACAAAAATTGTTGGGCAATGGAATTCGACTTTACAATAAATTTCCAATATTTGTCACCAACCTATCGGATAAAAAATTAATGGGAAGAAATTTGCTGATATTGAGAAGGTTTTTCAATTACCATATTTTTAACAATTCTGTAACAATTAGCATGTTACTTGACTTATTTACTTATAAGGTTTTGGTCTATTGGACTTCTTTAATAAAGGTATAAGGTGTTTTAATTAGTAATTACTATTCCTTTGAATGTTTAAAGTAAATTTTTGGTTTGAGGTATAGTAAATGTATTATGTATGTATTAGTAAATTATTAGTATGTGTTGTGGCTTTTTCTACTCTCCTTTTCGGTAACACGCTTTATTTGAATTCTAACTTATTCTCTCATATCAGTTATGACTGTAACCCAAATGGTCAATATAATCGGTAATTTTAATTTTATAAATAATATAAAAGAGTGTCCAGGAAGTCAATTACTGTCTTGTAGGTATTAATTATAGGTACAAATTATAAATTCACACTTGGTAATAAATTACAAATTATTTGTTCCAGTTCACACTTGTTCATAAATTAGAAATTATAAGTCTAGTTAGCTAGTAATAATTTGTGTCAAACCAATTAATGTCCTCAATATTAACTCTATAATCTTATTATTTACTCTATAAGTTATTAGTTGCACTAAGTTTGTGACACGTTTACGATATTATAGAATACAATAATGACGGCAGCAAGTTCATTTTCTGTAATAAAGTAACCTTTTAACCTACAACCAATATAGTTTTCAAACTACATGAAATTTTCTGAAATATAGTATCTGTATCCTAAAATTATATTTTCTAGGTAATCTAGGTCTCTCTAAGGCAAGTCGTGTTGCGAGATAACGACGGAACCAATATGGACACTGTAATGAGCAAAGACCTTGTGAGGAATATATTGAGAGAATATAAAAGTCGTGGAGTAGATATTGATTGAATACTTTTTACTATTTTTAAAATCTATATCCACAAAATAAAAGGGTGATTTTGTAATTTTATACACTTCATTTGTGTTTATTATTGAAAATAGAACTTTAAATACAAGCTCATATTTTATTATAATTAAGGTTATCTCGTTGGTTTTGTATACTTTGAAATTTATTAAAATAATAATCTCCAAAGTTTTCATAGTCCACTTGACAGAGGGCGGGGTCATCAACCCCTGATATCGGCTAATATAACCCTAACTGTTAAGGTTGCAATCTGCGAATCTCGCGCGGAAGTTACTGTTCGTGACTCGTACCCAAATGAGATCAATTATTATTTATAGTTATTTACTGTTTTTATTGCTATACTTTGAAAATTTTTAACTAGTTTTTTTATTACTACTATAATAGAAAAAAGAAACTACTAATAATTAATGTAATTGGTGGTACTTAATTTTTTGTTGTGTTTCTATTATATAATTAATATAATATATAATATAGGATGGCAAAAAATGACACAAGTCACCGCAATCGAATCCCACAATCTTTAGCATCACCAGAAAAAATTCAATATCATGCTGAATCTTGGAGAAATCAGAAGATTATTTAGGGTCATCCCTATCTCAAAAAAATCGATATTGAAAGTTTATTCTACATTTTAGTGCTTCTTGAAATGTACTTGTACCTCACAAGAAGCAGATGTCAAAAAATATATACCATTGCTACAGACACCTTCAGCCCCTAATCAAATTTAGATTCATATTTATGGTTTAAAAAACTCGAGGTGATTGTGGAGTTACTATTTTATCCTGAGAGACCTCTGTATCATAAAATATTAGTCTCATTGCAATCTTTATCACTTCCCCATTAGAGCAGGGAAGACGATACTATTGTCTGGGTCTTGTCATCTGCATATTACTAAGTGTTGGTGTTAGCCCTAAGGTCTGGAGACGACAGTGACCCTCCAAAAACATTATGTAATTTGGCCATACCGTGATTACCATACTAGAAGAATATGATAGATTCTATCGAAGACCTTTCCAAATTCCATCTGGACATTACTCTTAATTGAATAAGAGCTAAATATTAGTGACAATATTTTCTTACATTTTCATGAGCAGGAAATATTCAAATAAAACGATTGTTAAAGGATTAACTTGCGTTTATTACATTAACATTATAACATTACAAAATAAAACTATATTCAAATTCACTGAGCATCATGTTTTTTTCTTGAACTGCGCTTATAACAAATATAAAAGTTTAAAAGAATCAAGATTGTAGGTAAAAATGAATCCATCTGTTTAGAATCTATTAGTGCACATAAGCCCCTTTGCAAGACTTTACCAGTGATATATGAAGTCAAATTAAATATGGAGTTTATTTGCGGTTCTTCCCATGGACCTTCTTAGGAACTTGTAAAATTTCACAATGATGCATATTAGAAATTAAAATCTTTGACCAATAAAGGAGACGCGATAACAACTTCACTAAAATCCTCATAAATGTTTGCTCCGTACTAATGTTACTGTTATCTTGTAATTATATCAATGTGATAGTAAAGATAATTAAAATTACAAACCTTGGAAACCCCAGGGTTAAATAGTTCCCAATGAACTCACTTTCCATAAATCACTTCAAAGCCCATACGAATTATCAATAAAATATACAAAAGCATTTTCAATATATACACTTCGTGTGCGGTTATCGGAGACCGTTATATGTGAACGTGTAGAAAATTAATAGTATATGTATTGAAGAAGGAAGTGTTTTTAGTTTAGACTGCCATAAAGTTTATGATTAAGAGCCTATAAAGTATGCTTCTCTAGAATTTCAGATATCAAGCATATTTGACCACAAAAATAACGATAAACTAATTTTGATGACTTATTTGCATTTTAATTACCTTAATAATTAGTAACTATAATAATTAGTAACTAACGGGATATTAACCATCTTTTTAAAAAACCATTTAATCTTAAATGGCGTTCCAATAATACATATTTTAAACAAATTTTAAACAGGTTTTGTCTTTAGTTCAAAAATGTTGGAGAAGTTGATCTTAAAAAAATATTTCAAGAGCATTTTTGTTAAAGTGGTCGTAAGATTATATTTAACATTATTATAAGATATAATTAAAACAAACACCACTAAGTTTAATATAAATCACACGTACTATAAATCTAATGGGTATGGTTAGAACCGTGCAAAGTAAATATAAAACTGTGAATTCTGATAATTTTCGACGTTTTAAATTACCATTTTGTTCATGGGTATACCTAAAAACACCGAAAACTAAAATATTTACCTTTTTTAAATACAAAAAATCCATAGATGTTATGCTATTGTCTAGACTTAGAGTAGATTATATTATATTTCTTCCAGATCATAAAATTTACGATACGCGATAAATATAATTAACCAGAACAAATGATATTTCACAGCTAATTAGTAGTGGTAGCAAAACTATAAAAATAAGCACTTCCTACATTTATACAAAGGAAATAAGGCCCTATTCACACGCTCCATTATTTCTACAATAGAAAGGTCAATAGCAATTCGTACATCGGTTCATTCGCACTATCGGCGGCTAGCAATCTCATCACAAATTGACCAGCCTATTTCCTTATTGCGCTCGCGTCATTGATAACAACGGTCCGTTTTGTGTTTTAAGGTGCTTACAAACTTCATTCAATTTAGTCGATTTTGTTTCATGTTTGTATTGTAACAAAATATAATATACAAATCTTATTTTATATGTGTTATTTATTTACTTATAATCTTTAGTAAATTATATGTTTTCTATAAAACGTAGTATATCTAACAACACAATTAGTAATCTCTTAGTTTGTTAATTTTATTGTACTATTCCAATTCCCGATTCCCTACGGTATGTTTATTACGATTTCATGCGTTAAATATACAACCGATCAACAGGATTTTTTTCACATACATAGTCAGAGGGTATATTCCGGTCATCACTAAAAAAATACTGCTTCCGAGGAATATTAAAATAATTTTTACACTGTCACCCTAAATAACTATTTTTAACAAATGGTCATTTATTACAATTGACATAAGTTAAGGACGATACTTCATGTGTTTCTTTTTCGCTTCTTAATTGGTGTCAAAATTAAAATCTTTATGGTCTAAAAGTAATGAAAGTCTAAATATAAAATTTTACAATTTTACAGTAGAATTAGTCGTTAATGTGTAGAAAGCCTTATTTACGCGTGAAATAATCAGGTGTTTATGTTTAGGAAAATTACCTCTCGAAGATTCGTATTCGAATCCTTGACTTATTCAGGATTCTGAGCATTAAGTATTCTAGCGGGGAAATTGGCTCTGCCTAGAGAAAACTCTCGTTTCTTATAGAATATTTAAAGAAACTATACGTTGTACAACACACAACAATAAAGTTTTCATCTGTTTAATCAAGCACTTTTCCTTAGGGAAAAATTTAATTGATTTCATATTAATACAAAACCATCAAGATTTTAGAACAATTTATGAAAACAAAACGTACATTTGGTACACATGGCTGTAGTTATCTTTTGGTTCTGTATATTTTCCTCTACTATTTTGTAAATCTTATTTTGGTCAAATAGTTATTAATTTGAATAAACAGTTTCAGTGACATATATACATAACTTATTTAAAAAACTAATGTGAACTTCTAAATAATATATACGAAAATCTAACGTCTTTAAAGTTTTTTTTGTGAAAATACGGCATTATTAAAAAATAAGCTTTTTTAAATATTTATATACAGTTCTATATTATTTCGTACGCTACAAAAAAACCTTTTTTTTTTAATTTCTAAAAGTGCATATCGTTGTTCTTATTTCAAACGCGTAACGCCTTTTTGTGGTCTATGCCGATGGAATGGCGGCCAACAGATAATTTATTGATACAAGCTAGGATGGTTGTTTTTTTAAAATTCTGAATGGGCATAGATAATGAGTTTAGCAGCAACCTTACAAAATATATGATCGTTTAGAAATAAATTATAGATACTCTAGAATATATACGAACCTCTAGAAACCAGACAAGACTGTTACAGCTCTGAGGTGGCGAGATTTGACATGGTTATGTCAGATTTTGGAAGGAAAGAAATACAGGCTCAAAGTTTCTTACCTCTACGCAGGTACTGATGTAATCATTATAATTATAATAAACACAATTATTATTGCCACTTTACGCTCCTTAAGAACTCTCTTTTAGACAATTGCTGTTGTGAAAAAGTGATTACTTCCCTCATTAATTAATTATCGCTTACGATAGTAGGCCTGGTAGAATAGTAGGTAGTCTGTCTATTGGTCAAATAAATCGTTCTTAGACGGTTTTTTATTCTATGTTTATTATATATTCTATGACTATGATATCGATTTAAAAAACTAAATTCGCGTTAAATGTTTAGTTTCTCTACAAATAGAAACGTATCTGAGTAAATCTGGGTCTTAATCAAGTTCATCAAGACTATGAAAAATCCTTCTGAGCTAAAAATTCTGGAATATTCCACATTATCAGTCAGATCTGATTATTTTTTGCAGCGTATCCGTTTTCCCATATCAGCTATGAGCTTAAAAAAATGATTCAAATTTCACCTTTTGTATGCGATTTAAATCAGTACTATGCAGTCCTAAAAACAATTTAAAACCTTCAACATATTCCAAGTGGAACTTACACTGCATTTTGATTTTAAAGATAAGAACTTAATTACACTTTGAGGCATCTTATCTGTGCGTTAATTATATAATAGTCTGTTTGTCTTTGTTTATGAGAAAAAGGTATAGCATAAGTTATTTTTTATAATAGTACGCTGTAGTGTTATTGCAATCCCTTTTTTTATTTTTAATTGATTTTAAATCTACTGAGGAGAAAAAATATCATATATATTCTTAAGATAAAATTCACTTTTGTATAAGAGCTTCCTAGCTTCTAATTGGTAAATATTTTCTCTTACTCTGGAAAGATATAAAGTTGGCAAATACCTATATATTTTCCTTAAACATTCTGGAGAATAGTAGTGCCCTTTTCTCTGAATAGCGTCATAAAATAACTGAACTTTAAGGAAGTAAAAGGTTTGGACCGAAAAGAATTCAAGATAGTCCTTTGTGACTCGAGAAACAAATAGCATTATTCAACTTACTGTACTTATATGTAAACAATGACAATTTTATAGTATTTTTTACCTTCAGATAACTCTAATTAATATCATATAGAAAAATTATCCCATTCAATTCTAAATATATAATATTTATATTTATTGAATAAAACATTTGCCTATTACAAACAAGTGTATGATTAAAATCCAAGATAAGAAAAATATTAGTCATTACAAAATGTCAATTGTTGTCGATTGTTTTCATAGAGTTGTCAATAGTAATCATATTTCACACAACCTCAAGTGACAATTTAATTAAAACCATTATACCAGAAACTTATTATACATAGAATAGGGGTAACTTAGAGACGCTTATGAGTGTCAGTGTCTCACACATAATAGAAGGTGCAAGATCAGAAATCGATAATTGTGTTTGTCTCATCAGAGATGCAAGACAGAGAGACAAATAGGTAGCTTTATTTGCTTTCTCTTTTTTTAATGACACATTTGAAAATGGCTTTCCTACTTTATATATAATAACTCTATGATAACACCGAAGCTTTTATATTTTAAGTGAGAACTGTCACCTGTTTGGTAGTCATCATTCTCACTAATAATTCTGCAAAAAAGATCACGAAGTAAACTAACTCGTGAACAGAAAGGTATTAAAAGTTTAAAGTTTTTTTGGGACCTTGAAGGACAGGAAACACAACCACAACATAAAACGGATTCCACATACGAATTACTTATTTAAGATTGGTTTACATGACTATATTAACACTTACATTTAAATTGTAAAAGTTCATTCACTCTTATTTCCATAAAAATAAAATATTGTTACAAGATAGACTTTTAGAAGGTGAATTAGGATTTTAAAAAAATGTATGCTGCAAGATATCCAAAAGGATATATTGCAGCATACATTAGACATGATAATATATTTGATGTTCAGTTCATAAGGGCACGATAGCGCAGTTTACAGAGCGACAGGCAAGACTTCTTAAGGGAGCAGGTTCGAATTGTGTTGATAAATGTTATATTTAAATAAGTGTAAAAACAATAAGTGTAAATAATACATAAGACTAATATGTGTGTAAACTATTTTGATTATTATATAAAGTTTTTCATAATATTGAACGGCATGTGAACCCATTTTTTAATTTTATAACCATTCTGTCTGACAGGATACGTTCCGTCTCAAAGTTAAAAAACATGACCGTGTTAAATCTCTAAGAATTATTCATTTAAACGTAAATGACGGAATTTTTACTAAGTTATTTGAAAACTATTTACACCATTTGAATAGAATGGGGTTCTCAGAATGCCTGGAAGAAGTCTGTGAATAGTTTTGATGGGTGATACATCGCAAAAGAAGTTTGTGGCATCTTTGAAAAATTTACATTAAATTAAAATATTATTAAAAATATACATGTGAATTAAACAAAATAATAATATTGTATCAGGTACTACTACTAATTGTACAAAGTCTAACGATTATAAGACTAACTCAAATCTTGACCCTTTTTATCAATATCAATAAATGATCCTAATATAGTTTTTGCTAATACTGAAGAAATTTTAATTTGATTTTCGAGTTATCAATGCAAATAACCTTGGGGTTGAGTTTATATGAGGCAATTGAAAGTTGACTTTTATTTTGGAATGTTAATTAAAATAATTATTAAATTGTATATAAATAGTATAGAAAGTTACATATAAATTAAAAATTGTTATCATTATAAATAAGTTAATTTATAAATTACCTTGCGACATTATCCTTAATAAAATAATATATTTGTAGAAGAAACTATTTAATATACATTTCGACCTCAAGAAATGAAATAATTATACAGTTTGACATAGTTTAATTTCCACGATAGCAATTTTCCTTCATGTTTGAAAATTAGACGACTTTAAAATGTGATAGAAACTTAGTAATTGCGCTGAAAGTTCAGGATTTATTTCAGTTAGAATGTTAATTAGCTTCTATCGTGCAAAGACACGATTATACCAACGAATTCTGTCTAAATTTAGAATTTGACATTCGTAAAATGATTGCCTTTGTTTTGGTGTTTTTAACTTTAATTGTATCTTATATTACGATGATTAGCGTGTCAGGTGTTTTCTTTGTCTAATATTTATCTTTAGAAAATAAAATTTATCTTTGGTTATATGTATGTGCATATATATTTATATATATATATATATATATGTGTGTGTAAATACATACAGCTATCGCACAAGATAAAGTTTTAAAATTAGTTAAAACAGTTAATTTACATGTTAAAACGGAGCCCAAGGCAAACTAATTTCGGAATATATTAAATAACAAATAGTCTCCGAATGTAATTATAACAAATTTAAACTCAACCAAATTTCCTGAAATACTTTCCAAATTATCATATTCTATAATTTACTCTAATTAGCGAGTATTAAGAACGAAAATTAAACAGAACAGAATATTTTAACAGAACAGAATATTAAACAGAACACGGATGTCATAATTATAAACTAACCTCTATTTTCCTATTTTCAGTGCATTTCTTGAAGGTCTAAAATTAAAAGCTTCGCTATCATTGCCATGGCCGCCATGACATCATAAAACACGCGATTTCGTGACAATGCGGGTATTATCTATACATTCGCATTATATTTTCAAGGGAACCCATGTTTGTCACATTTCTTTCCATTTTATCATAAATGGCTTGTTATAGATAAGAATATTGTTTGCATAAAATAAAGCAGTTGGTTAGTTGTTGACTAAGATAACAGATTTTAGATTTTTTATGAAACGGTTATTAATTCTTTTATATGGAAAATATTTCAATATAAGTCTTCCTTTGGCACGAAAATATACAAAAAAATGTATGAACAATTTAGTTTTAATTTATTTGGAAACTTTTTTCTTCAGCTTCAAGGGCGAACCTTCAAAGATACTAATGTTAATTTATAACTAATTAAGCCCAATTAATGACGAATTTTATATAATTATCTTCTTCTCCCGTACTAGACAAGAGAATTAAATTGAAAGTTTTGAAACATGTTAGAAGAATTTATATGACCTCCTTCAAAAGCAATTTTAATGGAGTCTTGAATTGTTGAGTTTTATATCTTATTTATGATAGAACTATAAAAAAACACTTATAAATCCTTCATATAACCAGCAATGGTATCAAAAATATACTTGATGGCTTTTATTCATCATGAAATGTTCACTGAACACGCCAGATAAATATTTTATGTCTCATGACAACCGAACTATAGAAAGATAGTTTATTTAACTACAGATATAAATATCTAATATAGTGACAATATGGTAATAGTATTGTATTGTATTGATTTTTAAAACTCAATAAAGAACTGACCCTTCTAACATTAACAGGAGATAATGAAAAGAGAACGGAGATTCCTCGCTTACTCAAAAAAAAATTAAAACTAAGTTATGAATACTGGTAAGAATGACGGAGAGAAAAACGGAATTGGGTTTAAAATAGTTTATTAATACTGCGAACAATTACCAGGTTTACCTACAAATACTTCAATTATATCTTAATAATATATAAATTAATTGCTATAGGAAAAACTCCATAAACCAACCAGGTACCTTTTTAAAATTGGTAGAGCGTAAATCATTTAGGAACACGACGCTGTCCCATTTCCATAGTATCATATTACCCCGTTATATGACCTAATAAATATATAGGAGTGTCTCTGACGCATTGTTTAAACTGAGGTGTAGGTTTGTCGAACATTGTCGTGTTTATTTAAAATATTTTTATAAACAGTATTATTATTACTTTAATATTTATCAGCAGGAGGGCAAGCTTGCGTGTCACCTCATGTTAAGTTACTCACGGCCTTTTACATGAGTACTGTGATGAACGAGAGTGTTTTCTGACTTTGAGGTGAGTGTAGGCCCTCTTTTTAATGTCTTATCTATCTGGAAACCGCGAAAGGAAGTCCATTTCACATCTTCGTGGTTTTGGTAGAACGTACATTAAAACTATATATTCATTATTGTTATTTATTATTATAGTTCTAACTTGATACTCACCAACTATAGCACACATATTCTATACTACCATGTAAAGATCATGTTATTACCATACGTAATAATTCTGTAAAAACAAAATTTTGTTACGTACAAAAATACTATTTAAAAGTTGACTCTTACTTGTAGTGTTAAACTAAACTTATATTTTACTTTCTAAATAGTGTATAGATACATTGTATTAGATAATAATTAATGCACACAAAAACGTCGAACGCTACGTGGTAACCATCTCATTTGGCGTTACAGCTAACACTTGGCTCGCTAATTAGCTACCGGCTACGATAATGACCATAGACTTACAAAGCTATCGCAATAGATAGAATAAATTACTAAAATGTAGACCTTTATAGTCCTACTCCTCGACGAAGGCTCCTTTCCTATAATGGTAAGGGGACTTAATCACCACGGCAAACTAACTAACTGCCCGCTATTTGGGTTAAATATATTAGATTATTTTTCAAATCTAAATTGTCTCATACTATTTCATCTTGTATGTTGAATCTTTTCTTTTTGATTGAGGGCCTTCCTCAATACATTTACTTTGCCATTTCATGTAATAATTTCATCAAACGTGTTTTTTTTTGACAGCTCACAAAAAGTTTTTATTTTTGCGTCTCGACCCTTGTAGTTCAGTTCCAACCCCTATTAGTCTTACCACTTTTACTTCGATTGACCACTTACGAAGACAAAGCACTCGATTGACGTTTAATAATTTAATGTTTATTTTTAAAATATTTGCATAATTTATCGCTAATTAAATTCGATAATTAAATTCACTAAGCCTGTCTAATAGAACTTAAGTTGTATGTTTGAATATCGTATTACTTTTGGTTTCAAAGGACTGTGTTAGCATATTGCAAGAGAAACTAAGATAATAAACATTAAGATTAATAAATGGTGGAACAAATAAACATTAGAAATAAAGAAAAATAAGAGTAGCTTTGAAATTACAAAAAATATATTTATTCTAGCGACACTTTAATATTTATTAAGATATCTGTAAATTATTAACACATTTATATACAATATATTTATTTATTAACACTATCCAGTACAACCCTATCTTTATGCAAAGTCGTAACAATGTAAATCTTGCAAATGCATTTAAGATTCGTTTACTTTAGCACACGGCACGCTTTAGAGGTGAAAATAAACCAGGAATGCCTAAGACCTAAGATTAAACTAAGATACGCTAAAGCCTATATTCAAGTTTAAGTGTAAATTGCATCTCATTATTTTTTTTGTTATAACTGCTATTATTGTTAAAATAATTATTTTATTTTGACTTTGAAACTTCGACTTTTATTTTGACTTAGTTTTATTTTGATTTGGATGAATGATTGAAAATTTATTTAAAGTTTCTCTTTTTTATCCATTTTATATAAAAACAGATATACTTTATTAATGTGCATTCGCATTAATTATTTTTGTAACAGTAATATTTTTGTGCCAATTGTACTCCTGAAAGGCCTGCGTCGGTTACAATGTATTACAATTAAGTAACTATTATTAATGTACCGTACAGAGTTCAAAAACCTTTATGAGCGAAACCTTCCTTTAAAAGTGTAAATTTATTCAAATTTCAAAAAAACAACCCGCACGCCTGCATCCTTTCGATGCGGTTACGTTAGACAGAGAGAAATATAGACTTTACCTATATGAGTGAAATAGACAACTATAAATCCTTAATAGCTACTAAGAACCCGTTTAACAATAGCTAAGCCAGTGATGCGCGAGGGCAAAAAATAAAAGTTTTTTAATAGATATGATGTGTTTAAAAATCAAGCCTTTTTCTAAAAGACAGGGATGATGAACGCTAGCTTTTATTTTTGATAAATGATATTTCATTATTATTATTATATATTTTTTATTATATATTTTATTAAACTGATTGACGAATCTTATAAGGGATACATTTTATTAAAATGTATTTTTTTTATTTTTTTTTAAACGTCAAAACTCAAACCACAATATTTTATGTACTTAAAATAATAATACAAAATAATAAATCAACAAACAGATGTATTAGGAATAGAGAGGTAATGTTTATCAATCTCGGCCTACGTTTATTAAAATGAATACTAGTTTGATTAAAAGTTATCTCCGAAACGGATATGCCTCACCGCATGCGATGTGAAATGCATACGATGTACGAATATCAACAACTTTGCGGCTTCACTTCACTTCATATCTTCACTTCGCTTATATATCTATCTATCAATTATACATATAATCGATTCTGTAATAAAAAAGTTTTCTTTACTCTTAATGAAAAACAATAAATTTATCATCAATATCGTCTCCATAATTTATAAACATTATTCCAGCAGTGTATCTTTTTTAGATTAATTATTAACAAAAAAAAACACGGGTAAAAAGATTATCTAAAAACTGACGTTTAAAAAAATATGAAAAGATGAATTAATCAGTGTCTTCACTTTTTAATCCAACTATTTAACCGACTATTTGAAGAAAATAATTATTATTGTTATTATTTACTATGCTCCTTATATTTTGTATACAGAATAAACATGTAATTTGTAATTTAATAACTGTAAAGCTTACTCACTCACGAATCCAGGGAAGTATCATTTGAGTTTATAAAATATTATTGCATTTGTTAGCCAGATTATTTAGAAAGGTCATAAACAGGGCAGACCATACCATATGGCAAACGAGCGACAACTCCAGACATCAGGTCTTAACAGCGCCACATTGTTAAAACAATTATTTATAAAAAAAATGTTTTTAAAGTTAAGTTCGCTAGCTTTTTTTTCATCCTAAACTAGCCTCACCTCGGCACTGGTTACATGGAAGAACATTAATGGACATGTAATGTGTATGGATAATGCTGAGATAATGCAGTCAGTAGAGTGGAGAAGCAGGATAAAACTAGTGTTTTTTTGGTAATAATTAACATCACATTCGTTATTTTTCTAATATTTTGACTGTTAATATAAAATTAACCATAACTTTAAAATGTAATACTTTTTGTAAAAACAAATAAATCTTTTAAAAGATAATTCTCAGTTAAAATATAGTAAGAACTCCGAGAGTCGGAATTTGTTTTAAGAGTAATCTTTTTTTGATTCCAAAGAAACGTCGGTCCCAAAATATTTGATATCGAGAACCTGGTATTTAATTCCTTAGGAACTTGTTTTTATTTATTCTTTCTGGATTAATCCAGGTGTACGTTAGTTTTATTATATATAAAAAAATTAAGCTAAATATTTGTTATGTTCCTATGATTCGAACCATCTTCATCAAGAAAATAGACTTAAGTACTTAATTTGGTTTCATAAAATTAGTTACTATATGTATACATATTTGGATATATTTTATTATATATTAACTAGATATATATTATTGATATTTATTTTCTAATCATAAATCGTAAAATATATTTTTTTAGCTTTTATTATACTAAATAATAAGATAAAAGGGGTGAGAAGCTGACGGAGGTCACTAGTGTATTAGTCTTTAAGAATCAATAAAAACTTACAAAGCAGTGGATCAAATCTTAATTGGCAACTAAATCAATTTATCCCTTTATTTGTACTTTGTTGATACATTAAATGTATATCTGTCAATTTGTAATTAATGGTGGTCCAACTTTCACCTTGTGAAGAGAATTCTTTTTTTTATATATATTTGATGATGTATAACAAAAATCGTTGAAGATGTATAACAAAGTTGATATCGAGAGGGTAAAAACGGAACCCTATTACTAAAACTTTGAGGTCCGTTCGTACGTCTGTCTGTCTCCAAGCTCTATCTCCTGATACTACGTGATAGCTAGACAATTGACATTTTCATAGCTGAAGTACTTCTGTTGCTTCTATAACAATAAATACTAAAAGTAAAATAAAATAACTATTTAAGGGGTCTTCTATATAACCAACATAGTACTTTTTTTCTCCATATAAAATTTAAATATATTCACTTTAAAACTAAAGAAATAAACTTTCTATTTTGTTTTTCAAACAAACGTAGTCTTATGATAAGTGGTTATTGATGTTTGGTTTCTCTCACAGTACGGAAAGCACATAATATTATAGACATAGCTATTAAATGCCTTTTTCCTGTGTGAATGAATCTATCCCATAACTCTACCCCGATTAAGTCACTCGTATGAGCTTCAGTAATCTGACTAGAGTTAGACTATACTAACTTTTAAACTATCGCGTTTCATAATATACATTATATTACCACATAAATACTGTTTTAATTAATCTGACTGTCATCAGGGCCAGTGCAACCTGGTCTAAATGTCAGCTTTTTTTTTTGTCTATACTGTTAGCCCTTTTGGCTATAACAACGTCACCGGGGGAGCGGGTGGGTCAGGAGACCTACCCTTAAAAAGGGGGGGAGGCAGATGGGCCCCCATGGGGAACAACGTCCTGAGGGCGTCTCAGATTGAGACACGGACCTCGGCTCAGGGCGTCGTTAGTCAGGAGGGACTAACGACGAGTCGACTGCGGATTGGAGACGTTGGTATATCTACAAGTGATCCTTAGAGAACTTGTAAAGCGCGGTATCGTCAGCGTACATGGCAAGGTGCACTTTAGGTCGCGGCCTAGGAATGTCGCTAGCGTAGATGGAGTAGAGGATGGGCGAGAGAACTGAACCCTGGGGGACACCGCCCTGATGGGGCGGGGGGTTGACAAAACGCCTTCCACTCTGTAGAGAAAGGAGCGATTCGACGATGAGTACGAGTTTGACCGACACCTTGAACTGGTATAGCTTGTACACCAGTCCATTGTGCCAGACCCTGTCGAATGCCTTAGCTACATCGAAAAAGAGCGCTCCTGTCCTATGCTTCTTGACCCTCACAGTCGCCCCTATCAGTATGTGCTCCGTGAGGCGTTGCACCTGATGGGAACATGAATAGTTGGCTCTAAAGTCGAACTGCTCATTTGGGATGATTTTGAGTCTCTCGACTTCCGATCTAAGTCTACAGAGGATGATTCTCTCATATACTTTCCCTAAGGAACTAAGAAGACTAATGGGACGGTAACTACTAGGCAAATGCCGGGGTTTGCCCGGCTTATGGAACCCTATCACTATGGCCTCTTTCCACTGGGCCGGAAACGAGCAACCGGCCAGTAGAGCGTTAAAAATGGTAACAAATAGGTAAATTAAAGGAGGCGGAAGGAGCTTTATCACTTTATTAGTGATCCTCTCGGGATAAATGTCAGGCAATTAAAATTTGACAACTATTTGTTACACGTAAATTTCCGTTTATTTGAATAATTATATAGAGTTGGGCTCTATATTTTAAATATCGGTTTAACTTTAGTTAATTTATCTTCAACTACAACTATTAAATTAGTATCTAAAATAATGTATTGTATATAGATCCAAAATCAGTTAAATCTTTGTTTATACGTATATACGAAAAAATGTGTAGTGTAGTGTGTTACACAAAAAAATATATAAAAAATCTGGAACCATTTTGTTATTTATATAATATAACTCTACGTGTTTAATTCTGTTTACACACTTAATTAATATTGACCTTTAGCACGGAGACCATAACACTACATCAGATTACAAATTTAAATAAACTTTCTGCAAATGTTAATATGTATGAATATTACGTAATATATTAGATAACATAATATAAAAACAACACTTTAAAAAATTTAACTTTCACAGTGATATTTCCACAATGAAATGATAAACAAAGATTTGCCTTGATAACATGATATAAGTCATATTTTTAATAAAACTTCTTGAGATTAAAAATTCAATAAAAATTTTAATCTATTCCGTTAACTATTTAATTTACATATTCATTTTAAAATCTTTTCTTCCCTGAAACACAATAATAGTTCTTTATTAATATTATTTAATTCATTATTTAAAATATTTATTCTAGTTTTTCACTTTAATAATAAAAAAAAACAATCTCCTACGGGATATTTTTTATTTGAAAATTTATAAGTACTGAAGCCTGCGTTGAACTCGAAATTACCGACTATAATAAAAAATGTTTACGGAATTTCTATATGACATTATAGATATTTAAACATGTTCATTATTTACTTTGAAAATAATAAAACTCTTCTAATCAATTAATAGTGAATTTAAAATCATATAATTAATGCTCTTATTTATAAAAAAAGAAAGAAGTCTTATTTATGGATTCAAAATTAAGCTCCACAGACCTTACATTTGATTTTAAAATGTCCAATACTTACAAGATGATAAATATTCAGTACAAAACATAAATAAGATCAAATTTCTTAACCCGGAAGAAACCAGAAGGTACACTCTCAGTCTTTTATTTAGTTATATACAAGGTGCATAATTTGACACCAAAGAGTAATATTTAAAGTTAAAAACCGACAACTTCACGTGAGCGAGTGAGACAGAAAACTAGCCCAAAGCAAACCGGTCTCAAACTAACTTCACTCAGTTGCATTTTATTAAACGAAGGTCAATCAGGCTGAGTCTAGGAGTCGACTCAGATGCTCAGTGACAGTCGCACCGAGCGGACGTCAAACGTTCGACAATAAACGTCACCAAAAAGTCGTTTTTAAAATAACGGGGGTTGCTAATCTGTGATTGTTTATTATTGACAGTGTCCGTGTATGCTGTATAGAAAGTTATACATTGACTATATTATTATAGTATTGTAGTGTTTGTGTGTTAGTTTGTGCTAACGTGGGGTGTTTGAACCGTATCCGGAAAGTTTTAGGTTATTTGGTAAGTTTTTATTGTATATACAGTTAACTTTGGTCTCGTTGCATCTTTAATTTGTTACTTAGGTGTATTTTAAAAAGAGAAACTAGTTTTGATACATTGATTTTTTATTAAATAGTTTAATTGATTTTAAAAGTTTTATAACATAAAATAAGCCTATTAATTTTTTATTAGGTTTCTTGTGGTTGCGACTCATAATTAATAAGAACTGGTTAATTTTTCACTCTTATAAACCTGACTTATTCAAGCAGGGTCTAGGTCTCGAGACGACACAAAAAGTAGTGTAATAGTAGCTGGGTTGCAAAAATTGCATCACTAATGTGATTTTGCGGAAAAAACGAAAAAGTTACTGTAGATTCATTTTAGAAAAGGTGAGACAAGTTTTTTATCGCATACATAGTCGATTTTGTTGTTTTTTTTAACTTAATGTAGCGTTTATTTCAAGGTAGTTCGGTAGTTTCTCATTCTTCGTTTTGAAAGTTAACTAGGTAGGTAGCTACTGTTGAAAGTAGTTAAATAGAGCAATATTGAATTAGATTGCTTATTATAGTTTATCTCTTATCGTTTTTATATTTCGTATATTAATAGTTTTGATGTTAAATTATTTTATTTAATTAATACATCTTTTCACGTAATATATTTTATTTCTTGTAATAGTTTTTTCTACTAATCTAGTAATAGTTCCATAAATTTTTCGTAGTTATTATTTATATTTGCTATTAGTTTAGTATTAGTTTCAGTATTTTTATTAATTAAGTAGTTCTTTTAGTACACTCTTTTTACTTTTTATTTATAACACTTTTGTCGTGTCTAAAACATTTTTAAAAAATCTTTTACAGTGATAAATTATTACCCTTCTTAATTTGAAAATATGTGTATGGTTGTTATATTGTAATATGTGTATGATTGTTAAATAAAAGAAATTTATTTTTAGGTGAAAAAGAACTTTATCTTTAAGAGAAAGAGATAAACAGATTAAAATAATGTCAAAGTAGGTACATATAAATGTGATTTATAATTAATTGTATTGTCTTTTTAAAATATTATTCATACCTTTGGTATACTTTTATAAGTATTTGTGATTATGTAGGTATCTTTACTTATATTAAAAGTAAGAGAGCCTTTTTATGATTAAGCTACGTTAGATGAAATATGTTCATAATAACGTATGAAACAAATAATTCTATACATATAATATAAAGTATATGCTGTAAGTCACCTTGTGCTAAATATCTAATTACGATTGAGTTCAAAGACAATTTTCTCGCTTTCACTTGCCAAGTTTTTGGTTTCCACTTTTATGTTTTTATTAGGACCTTCAATTAAAGTTTAAATGTCAGAACTTCCAAGTAAAGCTTTTATAAAAAGTTTTACTTAAAGTTCTATGTTTTGGAAGTGTTTCAATATCCATCGCGTTTTGTCGGCACTTCTATATTGACCTACCCTTTCGAGAACCGTGCAAGTCAATTTTGAAGTTTCATTAGTGCAAAATGTAATTTAAATAAAAACAATAAATTTACTTTGACGAGTAAATTCATTATCAAATAATGGCTGCTATCAAATACCTAATTGATTTAATCACAAAACAAAGCACTTGATAGCATAGTATATAATAAACAATTACTTATATATTTAAAGTTTTAAATTCTATAGACTAGTTTGAATTGATCAAACAATTTCAAACAGATAATTCCATCAGTCATTAATGTGGATACTAACCGGTAGGAAATGTAGGTGTACAAGAACAGCAGCATAAGTTTGCTTCCTCTGTAAGGTCATTGACATCAGGATCCTACATATTATCTATCAATTTGTTCCCCTCATATATTAAATTAAGGTGTATAATCACTGGTAATAAAAGTGATTTAAATCGAATAATCTACTTCCATATGTATTTATATCTAAAAATAGTGTGACGTCACTATTATGTTTGATTTATTGGGGAAAATTATGATGATTTTATTTACGATAATTATTAAGTAAATAAAACTGATTATAGATTTATATATACAAAATTGAATTTTGTATTTCTATGTTATAGGTATTAAGGATTGGAATTTACATTATAAAATGTTTTTTTCGGAGAAATGAATAAATATATTATCACCAAATTAATAGATAGTTCTCTGGTGATTCATATTGATAATTTTTCGATATCTGTATAAATTTACAATATTAATGTTGCTAAATAAAAAGAGATACTATGTTTTTAATTATTTTTATAAAAACAAATACGTTTCCCGACTATTATTAGTTTGTCATCTATTTTCTTTGTTAGCTTTAATTATAGATTTATAGATCCATTTAAATGTAACCGAATTTGGTAGATATTTTTATAACGTACATACAAATCTTAATACAATTGTTTAATTATTATATTGTATAAAATGTTTATGATCTGTCCATGGTAGAACCTGTGTTTATCAACAAATTTACTACCGCAGAAAACAATACAAATAGAACATTGTATTAAATATCAGTATTTATCTGACTTCATTTATGTATTAAGATAATAATTGATGATACCACTAGACAAATTACACCCATTGATTTAACCCCTAAGAAAGCAAATTATTTGCTTGTGTTAAGGGTATCAGACAGATACAAATACATAAAAATACATGTTATAAGTACTTCGAATATATCTAATAAGCGTCCAAACCCGGAAAATACAGATATCCATGCTCATCAGAACCTGTCGAGAATCGAATCCGAGTTTCTTTGCGCCGTGATACGTTAGGTTTCTGAGCCAAACACTCGACGATAATACTTATTAATTATTTTCACGTTTTTGTAGATATCAAATAATAACTAAAAATAATATTATAATTGAATATCATATTAATTCAAAAGTATTTCATCGTAATGATGTAAATTTATTTACTTAATATATGTAACGTCGTAGATTATCTTGACATTGGCGCGGAGAAAATTAACATTTTTTGAAATTTTATCGAATAAAAGATAATGATTATTTTAACATAATTGGATCAAGGTTTAAATGTGTTTGCATTATAATACATATTATTAAATAACAAAGTAATAAAAAATGATGTGTAATCATTTAAAAGTAGATCAAAATCCAATTTTCATAGATATATTAAAATAAATCTTTAAGAACTGATACAGTTAGACAAGTCTCACATGTGAATGAATAAGACAAAATCTTACTTTGTAAAGGAAAACTGAATAAATCGAGCATAAAGTGCACGTCACACTAATTTACTAGCTTAGCTTAGCTTCTACATGTTTCATACTTGAATTCACAACGCGAACTATGCTTAACAATGATTCTTACCTGAGCTAATAATAATATCTTAGCACATCTATTATCTTCAAAGAGAAAACGGAGAAGATTATATATATACCTACTTTTTGGCGCTTTATATTTGACAACAACTTATATCCAACAATATGATAAGAACCAACAAACCTCCGCCATATTGGTTACAAAATTCAGCAGATTATATATTTCTTACAATGTAATATGTGTCTCACCACTCTGTATAAATATATAAAAAATATATAGTTAGCTAAGTTATCAGTGTGACCAGTGCTTTATTAATATGAAACGAACGAGGAAGCAGTATCGCCAAATCGGTCAAGGTACTTGCGAAAGAGTGATATAACTGTTGAGTACCGTTGAAATCTACTTGATTGTACTCTGAGGGGAAATTATATAAGTCTTAAACTGCTTAATTGCATGGTTACATTAGTACTGTACTTAGAGATTGACCGTTCTATAAAAGTGATCCGAATTCTCTACCAATGGAGCTATCGTATCGATTTTTTAAACGATACGACAGCTCAATTCAAACGACGGTATGGTTTCCCAGATATCCCAGGTTCGAGTCGCTTTTTTTCTCGGCCTTCTTTTCTTTCTATTCTAAATTCAAAACA
The DNA here is from genome assembly GCA_959347405.1 of Napeogenes sylphis. NCBI lineage: Eukaryota > Metazoa > Arthropoda > Insecta > Lepidoptera > Nymphalidae > Napeogenes > Napeogenes sylphis. Next base: position 29,141,481 of record OY365780.1, on the reverse strand, counting down.
AATATTGATGATTAGAATCTACGGAAATATTTTCATCTTTTTAGGACGACGATAACACTGTTTTATTAAAAATAGGTTTTCTTTGTCTTAAGTTATGTCAAATATAACTAATTAGGTTTCTGTAACTAAGTTACGTAAGTATTTTTGTATTATGCAGTTATTATTAGTTAGCCCTCGACTTTGTCTGTTTGGGACTATTGCCAACCTTTATAACATCGGTAAGATAAAAAGTAAAAGAATACAGCCTACCCTAATTATCATGAAACGTTATGTTTTTAACAAAATTCAAGGACTTTGAAAATATAATTTTTGATGAGTCATATGCTTTTTATTATAAACATCTTTACTTTTTCTATTATATATAGTATAAGATTACTTAATGTTTTATTACAGTACATTAAGAAGTATATATTTATAACTCAATTCTTTTTATACACAAATACAAAAAGTATTGTTTTTGCATTATTATGGAATTTCATCCGTGTTTTAAGATTTTTGCTCATTTTACAAATCGTGAGACTCATGAGGTCGTGACTTCGATTTCTTGCCAATAATTTGACGTCATCTTCACTTTTTACATATTAAAGGTCGCGTAGTTATTTTGCGTAATATATTAGTCAGAGTTCTAGGTTCATGTTGATCATTGTTCTCGGAAATTGCACAAAAAATTCCGATTTTCATCAATACATTAAATTTGTATCCGTTTTATGAATTATTAGCTACAGGTTATAGAGAGGCATAATCCAACCAAACCCATTTAGTTATGCATAATTGATAATGAGACCAATTTGTCTAGTTCCATAGATCTGAAATAGCAAGCTAAGATTATATCTACTTATTAAAGAATTTTATACATCGTTATTTACATTTTATGTAGATAACTTTTATAAGGTACAATTATCGTATTTCTTTTTATTTCTGAACAATCTTAAGATAATTATATTTTTATACAAAAATCTAAAGCGACTTTTTCACGTAATCAGATAGAAATAAATACCAGAATATTCCAGAATATTTCTCAACAAGAAACTAGACTCATAACGATAGAGTAAATATAAGATCGTCCATTTTTAATTTCAAATAGGTTCTCAACGAGGTTCGCCATGTTGTTTTACCATGATGACGTTTCTTTTGACTCTGTATTTATATATATCATCTGTATCGGTTTTTGCATGATTTGATGAAAAGATTATTATAATTTGAAATTACTAACGCATTGAGGGTTTTTAACCCTAATTTATCGATGGTTGTTACAGTATTGCTAATGACAGTTATACCTATTATATATGAAAATATTGAAAATTTAAAAAATGTCGCTTATTTTGACATTGAAATTACTATTGAATTTACTGTCAGTTAAATAGTCTTATTTGTTTTTTTTTATAGATATTATATTATTTGTTCATCACTTAAGTCTTATGTTCTAAGTAAACATATTAAAGTTATTTAATTTTATAAATAAAAGGTAGTTTCATTTTAAAATTATGGGAAGTTGAAAAAATAAAATATTATCTTAAGAAAAGGTCAAGAGTAAAGTGTTTATTAAGTAAATATAAAAAAAACTGGTTAAAACACATTTATATCACCAAGAAATTTAGGGCAATTGAACTATCTAACAAAGATTTGTTGTATTTTGTAAACAAATAACTCTAATATTCTTTCGTAAATTATCAAATGTAGTTATGATTGCAGTTAAAAAAAAGTGTGTTTTCATATTTTTATTAATTTCCTAATCGCTACCAGCGTTATCAGATTTAACTTTTACAGTTTTTCGATAAAATGAAGATTATATGCTCTATGATAGTTAACAAACTATTTGAAATATATTTCTAAAATCAACGAGAATATTGCATACCTATTTTCGTAATAAAACAAGAAATTTACACACACAGAGAGAACTACTAATTTACACGATGATAATAAGATAACATTTATTAATTTTAAATACTGGACGGATTTCGATGAAACTTTGTGTGATGGATAGCTTTTTCGCGGAAAAATATAACCAAAAAAAATTTTTTTTAATGGATTTTGTATAATATTTTAGTGTTTTTTTAAACACTGTTACAGCAGACACATTCGCCGTCAAGATCTAATTTCAATTATTGTAATTGAATGAAATCAATTATCAATTGATTACGTAAAATCCATTACGATTTTCATGTTTATAATTTTTATCATAGATAACAGGAAATCGTGTCGTTTGATAACCTAATATCATTTGATAACATTGACACTATCTTGTGAAAGTCCTAATTTCTAGCACTTGACCGAATTGTACTGATAACTTAACTCACTATAAGATACATTTGATGAATTATATCTAATAGACAAAAATGAAAAATAATAAGTAAATGTCTATAGAGCCAAAGATTTTTTAATATTATTCCTATACATATTGTAATTTTACTTTAAATATATTTTAAGGCTTTATCTACGAACGTTTATTACTACAGTATGTATAAACAATATATATATAGATATATAGATTTATAGATATATATAATATACCATTTTTAGAATATACAAATATTTGTATTTTAAGATACAGATGTATGTATATACACATAATTATATTTTAGGCCATTTTGTAATATATCTTAAAATTTACTGTTAAAAATCTCAGAAAGTACTAATATAATAAATTTTAAATACTCTCCTCCACGAGGCTGGTTCATTAGCAGTAATTACTACCGTCTTTGTAACTTATTGCATACAATTCTAAGCTTGTCGGCTATTAGCACTAAAACTAAAAGCTAGGCTTTCAAAGTTCCAATATAAATTATTTTCTTTAACCATTAAGCTAATATAAGAAATATCTTAAGAATTGTTTGTATTTTACAAGTAGGATAATTATTTGGAATTAAATAGAATAAAGAATATGCAGATGTGGTTTTTTTTTTTATATATTTATTTTATTCTTTATAACTTATCAATTTCTAAGGAGATATTGTTATTTTTTTAATTATTTCTTTAAGCAAAATCTTTTTGTTTTGATAAAAATATTTTAATATATAAAAAATATTTATAATACAAAACACTTATCTCTTATCATTCTAAATTATTCAAACCAACGGGCTTTCTAGCTCTTAAATTGTTTACATTGAGTAAGTGTGCTCTAGCTATCTCAATCTTAAAACCCACAGATTTGATAGACAATACAGCTGTCCTTCTCCCACGCTGATTTTGAAACATTTTTATAGCTAAATACATAAAGATACCTTATAGTAATAGACAAATATCATTTTCAGTAATATTGTAATGATAAACTTTATAATAAAATAAATCATTTCAAGTTACCAAAACCAAATAAAATATATACAAAATAAAAGTATTTTAATAAGTAACAATAAGTAAAATAAAACTTTTTTATCATCAATTTATTAAATTATTTATACTGATAAAAGTATCAGTGTAGATAATTTACTAAATTGATGATAAATAGTAAAGGAATAATAGTAAGAGTGATAATTTATCTTCACTTCAAAAGAAATGTCGACATATCTCTTTCCACTCAGCAATAGAGATTAGTATTGAATCCCTACTTCCTGAAACAAAATATAACGTGTGGAATGCTAAACTAATTAAGGAATACGTATAGCTTAATTTCCAGAATGCCGCAACGGAATAACAGTGGTCGTGAATTCGAATCCTAATCGAATTTTTTTATCGCAATCCATAGACATATCATTTATGAACTGAGATTTCTTGCGATTTCCCCATATAACACATATATCAGTGATAATATTACAAGCTCTATCTAGTATATTGCATTGTACATTCATAAATTGACAAAGATGTTATATTTGCTAGATAAAGAACATACTTCTACATTTTATACATATTCAATATCGTTCATATTTATAATATTTACTATTTAATCACTATTTAAGTTAATTTGTAATATGATTAGATTTTAAAATATTTTATTCAGTATTGCTTATTATATTTTTTCGAAACATTAAAGTTAAATACAATTTTAACTTAAATTACAAAAAAAACAAGGATTTGAATTTGAAACCTCGATATAACTTGAAGGTATTGTGGCAACTGAGCATAAACGTTCGAAGGGAATATCGATTGGATATGTTTTACATTTATTAGAAATACATTAAAAACCCATTTTTTTCTATTTGTAAATGATAGTCGAATTAAAAAATATCGTAGGTGTGAAGGAAGGCTACAGACAAATTGATTGATGTAAAACAAGATGGATGTGTATAAAATGATATCATTTGACCTCATACATTGTTCAATAATTATTTTTTATCTTGTCTAATTATTTGTTAGGTGTCTGTTGGATTGAAGATCTAGTGATATGATAAGATATGGTGGATATCAGAAGCTATAATATAGCTACGTACACGTCGAGTGCTTTAAAAAAATAAAAGCCACTTATAAATATCTATTATTAAAATCTATAAGCGAGTGATATATTATTAAAAAAGAGCCAAGTTATTGACGGACTGACAGACAGTTTATAGATTATAAATTTGAACAATGCTATTCGTGTATGTTTTTGCTATCACATATATGAGATGTCGAATGATTTATTCATCTGGTTATAAGATGAAACATAAAAAAACAAATATTATAATAAATGTTAAAATGAATAAATATTATTTAAAATCATGCGTAAGTATATAAATATTAACTTAAATATAGAATATGTACAAGCTTTAAAAGTTACTACACAAATACAAGTCTGTATGTATGTCTGTTGAAATGTCATGACTCAAATATTTGTTAGACTAATTCTAAGATACTTGACAGAGTTTGCGTGTAATTAACACTCAAATAAGATAACTGTTATAAAAAAGTTCCAAGGAATGGTTAGTTAAGAGTGAGATAAGAGATTAATTTGTTCAACAAATAATATTTTGGGGACACATACGATTAACCTAATAATATTAGGTATGTCAGTGTATTTTGTTGTGTTAATTTATTTAAGATAGTACAGTTTTGCAAATATGTAAATGTGAATTTTAAATAATTGTCTTTAGAAAAAGTAGCAAAGAGAGAAGTGTCACGATAGCTCAGTTTGTGCAGTTTTCTGAAAAATATCCGGAGATCGCAAGTTTAAACTTATTTTATTAATTTTATTAAGTTATTGGAAGAAACAAAGCATCAATTCACCATAAATATTAAAAAAAACTATACTGGCATGTCAATAAAGCATCCACAAAAAAGTTTACACAACGGAAGTGAAAAATAAACTATTAAATAAAAAACAATGAAAAAGGCTAGCATTATATTGATATTTTCTCCTAATAAATCTAGTTTCGTATTTAAAAAAGCTTTAGAAAGAACCTTTGTCAGGTGTTGTCTTATCCCCTATACAATTTCCTGTACCAAACGACTTTCTTAGAAATTCAAAACAAAACCATGCCTTCCATTACACAAAGAAAAGCAGACCATATACGGATTTTCACTTTGAGTACTTTCTTGTAAGAGTTCGTCACTTATGTTTCGTAATGTTAAATGGCTTATGTTGACCAATTATGGGACTTAAGTAAATATATTATGGGTCATTATAGCGTGAGTTTTTAAACTTTACTTTCTCTTTGTTTATATTAGTCTGCTCGCTGTATTTGGATGTTATTTCGTTAGAACTTCTTGACGGTCGTAAAAATATGAGTTATACTTTTTGTTTGCAGGCACTTCTTTATTCTTAATGGTGTATTATATGGTGTATAATAGACCTATATAAATCAAACTATGAATATCCAGTTTTAAATAAAAATCCGTCAATTTAGCCACGTTCAGCAAATTATCCTATACTAAGTAATATGTTGCAGTTAAAAGATTGGAATTTAATAATTTGACTTGTAATTTCATAACCTACTTTGATATAATTTGTGCAATATTAATTTATTGTTATTAACTACATTTCGTTCACGGTTCTGTCTGCGTTTATAAATTTACCTTCCAAATTTGATTACTGCCCTAGGTTTGAGTGCCTTGTTAACTTGTTATAGTATAGGTTGCCTATTGTAAGATATAAACACACAAACAGACAGTTTTATACAATACAAAAAGATATTTAAGAATAGCGTTATTGCTGGAAGTATTTCAAGGTCTTTTCATTAATAAATAAGAAATATCTAGCTTAAAATCACCAAGAAAACTTCGAAATTAATAAATTCGCTTTTTACGATAGGATATAAGAATTACTTAGTAGACGGAGAAATTACTATAATCAAGTACTTGAACCGAGAATCGAATTAATTCCTGGTCGGAAACACACATTATAAGTACGCCATTATAGCCCTTAATGTAAAAAAATAAATACTATTTTGTTATAGCATTGTATACTATGATCGCACCCTAGTATTTTAAATCATTAAACCATAACATTTCTTATAGTTACCATAGAAAGGTCTCTTTTGCAATACAATTTTAAAAATAGATATTTCTGCAGGATAACAATGTATGGATACAAAAATACATCTTATACCACTATGCTTAAGGCTAGTTTTGGTATGTATGTAAATCCTGATATGTTTAGTATATTATTATCATGTAATCTCAGTCCTAACATCCGGTCATTGTGATCTCAACTTTGAGCATTAAGTCCGAGACCTAAGCGGATAAGCTTTATAAAAGCTATATTATTACATCCTATATGTGCTTTGCAATTATATTACTATTTATTTTAATATAGAAAATAGTATTTTTAATTAATTAATATTTTTTTAAGTTGAAGGACTCCAAGCTACAATAATTAAAAATGAACTTATTTCGTGGACGATGTAACAAACAAATATGTTTTAAATAAAATTTATAAAAATAATAATTATGGAAAAAAGACATTCCTATTAAAACTTAACGTTTATTAACAAATTGCAGCTTAATATTACTTAATATATATACTTTTTATGAATAAAACAGTAATTATTCCTACCATGAATTAATAAGAACTACCAAAAATTCCCATGTGTTTAATCGTTGTTTTTGCAACACCATTAGTGTCAAAACAATGAACGCTAATTGTTTACTGATTTTACATATTTTTTATTATCTATGAGAAAATCTTGATAAGCTTATCAGTTTTCACAGAGTATTTAATTTGTATTGTAAAAGTGTTCAGCCATTTGTTAATCACAAACAATTTCAGGCTTCATTTAAAGATAATAATCAGAATAAATTTAGTAAATTAAAATCGATTTAAAATACTGTGGAAAACTAGAAGCAATAATAATAATATGTACTCTTTGATAATAATTTTGATATAATTATGACGTAACTGTAAAAAATCTTCTCTTTTTTTTGTTTTATTAAGGTAACAAAATACTACAAATTTTAACAAAACATAGATTAGAAAAATTACAGCTCATAAGGTTTCGTGTAGTCATATTACTGAAATAGAATTAAACAAATTTAATTATAGTTGTTATTGACACAATACATAATAATAAATTTCAAATTTATGTTCAAGGCTTTGAAGCAAATAATATAATTGTTCAATACATTACAATAATTTCCAACAAAAAATTCTACCGCAATGCCGGACTAAAAACTAAATGTTTTTCTTTACGGTTAATTTGTTTCCTACCAAATGATTATTAAATCGTGAACAATTTTATGTACTGAAGTTTAACGCATCCAATTATAATACCACTTTTAAACTTTGAAGTTCGCTCTTTTATAAATAAACCGATTCTCAATTTAACATATTTTCCCCATAGACACCTTCTAACATGGTAAAAAGCCTTTGAATTGATTGGTGTTCGGTTCGAGTCTGGACGTGACAAACATTATAATTATGTTTATCCGGTTCTACAGGAAAAAGAAATCAAGAGAATACTTGCAAAACAAAAACTAGAGATTATCTTCAATGGAGACAAAAACTTGACTCAATGGAATGTAATCGGAGATGTATGAAAACTTTATAAAATATGAAATAAATAAGATTATAGCTTAAAAAATACATAACAATATGTAAATGTAAGTAAGGACAACACCATCTAACATCACTTATTCAAAAATAACTAAATCAACCATATCTTCATAGAACATTCAAAATGTAACGATGATTATAATAGTTAAATGTTAAATTATGATCTCAAGTTCATAGTCACAGTAGACCGTGATGCCCCTAACCTTAACGAGTCGGTTAAATCAAACGTATGACTAATTGAAGCAATATAAGGAAGTAACACGATGTATGATGTCATGAATGAAGTTTTTACTTCCCATTAAATGGTTATGGATGATAATCCAAATTAATAAGTTTGGATTCTTAATACAGAATACCTGAAAAATCTGTGTCATTCTGCCTCCATATACCCTTGTGTCATTCTTTCGTTTTTATTTTCTTTCTCTCTCTATATATTTTTCTCCATCTCTTTCTGACAAGTTATGCACTTTATGGTCACAGTCTTCCTTTTTATTGTCTCCACATTGCTGTCTTCCGCACTGTCTTCTCGAATTTTCTATTTATGTTCATTATTTTACTGAAAACAAGGTATATCTTGAGTAGGTTTTTTTATGTTTTAAACATTTTGACCTTTTCGATATATACTTAAGAACCGGTCTGGTGTTGTGGCGCCTACTCTTGAAGTTATTTTGGTGGCTTCTATAAGAATTAGAATATATATTTATTATCTAGAGTCGAATTAATGTGTATTTTAATGATTTTGTTTTAAGTATTTATCACAGACCTAAAAAAGCCAAAATAAATAACAAGACCATTATTAACAAACAAAATACAAATACATTCTCAAGAATATGAATCTTTTCAAATTATCGTACCTACTAAGTATATAAAAATATTATAAATATTTGCAGTTTAACCTGTTTTTTTTTTATTAATTACCATTATTTTACGATATTTTATGATCATTATCCATAAATTAGGTATAAACTAATTACCGCTGCGCTTGCGCAAGTATAGGGCTTTCCAGGTCACTAGGTCTATCGGGGATCGTGACCAACTCGGGCCTTGAGGTGTTAGAATTCTAAAAATTCTAGCTACATTAATAATCTTAAAACTAGTAAGTGATTCTATAGATTATTCAATTGAATACTAATGCTTTAGCAGTAAATTCTCAATCACAACAATAAGTTTTAGTATATTTCGGATATTTTTAATTTATCAATTGCAGTTTCTTTTTCACTTTATTTAAAGTAACGTAAAGTACTTGTAAAATAACGTAATTTAACAAATTAAGTTATAATCAATTCAACGCATAAAATACAGAAGTTAAGTAGTTGTTTGGTAATTTTGAGCAATGATTAGGTTAAGTTTTGTAAGATTACTGCTCAACTACAAGATACCGGGTGTCCGGCAAAACGAATGCTTACCTTGGAGGCAAGCATTAGTTTTGCATTGATTAGTCTCAGGTTCGATTTCTGGCCATGAAAACATTACAGTATTATACTGATATACTGTAACTGATACATTTGTACCTGTTATTAAACCGGCGTTTTAGAATGATTAACATATCAACTTTACTAATAAAATAAAAAAATAAAAATGAAATCAATCTTCGTAAAAACCATGTCATAGAAAAAAAGAGGCTGACAAAAAAAAACTAAGAACTTTTCTTTTCTCAGGGACAAACCTTTTGTATCTAAATGGAGAACAATAGAGTTAAGCTTCAGCAGTTGAGAGTTGTGAGAGTTGCTTTACCTCATCAAAATCATTATAAAGTTATAAACAAATATGTAGAGTTTAGTAAAGCCTTCCTCGTAAAATAAACCGATACGAGCAGGGATTCGAACCTGCGACCTCTAGGGAACTGTCCCGTCGCTCTACGAATTGAGCTACCGTATCGCTGTCCGTCTCGATACCTCATCAAAATCATCATAAAGTTATATACAGATATGTAGAGTTTATTTAAGAATTTATCGTTATTTTTTTCTTGATTTTTTTAACTTAATAAATAAAGGGTTATTTACCGATCTATATAAGAAACAAACATGAGATTTTTTTTAGATAATACATACAATAATTTATATCAGCTTGTCTCCTGTTGTGTTATAAAGTAATGTAAATAGAGTAAATCCAAATAATTACTACTAACACTTTAGTTAGAACGTTTTTTTGTTGATATTTCCCTATTATGTCAATTTAATTTAAGCCAAATTTGGTGTTAAAAGAAGAAATACATGTAAAGCCGAAATTGCTACCGTTATTTATATCTTAAGTCTCTTTAAAAACTAAAATTAAGCGAATAAAAATGCTACCAATAACAAGATTTAGTTCATGTGCATGTGTATAATTTGATTGCTCCCAATTTTAAATATATTTTTTTATTGATATTCAATTCAGACTGAAAAGGCCTTAATGGAGCACACACACAAATATAACCAAGATATGTTCACAAATAAATTTGACACACATTAATATTCGCATAAGACATGCAATCGATCGAGATAATTCCGAAGGTCAGTGTGATCACGCGTGTGTCAGATTATTAACCTACTAACATTATACCAGTTTTAAAACAATGGGTACAACAATAGATTAAGGTGTTTCAGATAGGGACGGGTTTTTGGTATATGAATGAATATATAACGAGCTGGTAATAAATGCAGGACCGGATCTAGTTCTGATTTAAAATATGTTCATCAATTACAAGAACATACTATGAAAAAAAAGGTTAAAGAATACTAATTGGAATTTCTTGCTAATTATTTTCTATGAAACTAAACTTTAGGAACCTTGCAAACGAGAGTGATGTATAATAAGTGCATTGTGCTGTTTTTGAAATATTGCTTTATTTTTTTTGATAAAAGTAAAGTTTCAACATTTTTTAAATAACCTTCAAGAATATATGAGTAAATAAAAAAATGATTTAACAGTTTCTGGGAAATTATATTATATAAATAATATATGTTTTTAATACTTGACTTGGCGGTTTAGAGGTTCGCAAGATTTTTTCTTATTTTCCTCATCTTACACACCAAAAGTTTATCAAAATCGATTGATGACAGTCAAACGTGCAAGTCATATTGAATCATTTTGAAAAGTACATTTCTCAAACTCTTTATGTAACAATCAAATGTATATCGTAATACACACAAAATAAAAACATTTCAATTATCTGAATACGTTTAATAAAACAACAATTCACATCTTGTATACATTCAACAACATTTAAACACGGTTATAATTACTTCACGCTATTAACATTCTTAAGTACACGCGTTATTTGATCTAGAATCCTTTAGATTATATCTTGCCCTAGTAATTAAAATAAATATTTAAGTCCTGTGATGCTATATAAATTATATCTTGCACAATATTATATAAGTTTGGAAGGTACAGTAAGTTCATCTTTATTCTTGTCTTGTTACTAGATAACACGTAACATTAGAAATAGAAGTTTAGTTAACATTATAATCCTCATATAAAATTAAGTTAACATAAAATATAATTCTAAGATATTAATTAACAATTACACGAACGCCACTCAATTTTGTTGATGATAATTCAGTTAATTATAAATATTATTATACATATTCAGTTAATTATAAATATTAATATAAATATTCAGTTAATTATAAATTTAATATGAATTTTATTATAAATACTAACATTTGTTTAAATCTATCTTAATTCTGTAAAACGAATCGCATCAGATTAGAAATATTGTTAGTAATATTCCGTGAACATATATATCTAGCTTTTATCTGCGACTCTTTTCGCTTTGTACGAAACCTAATAAGCTTAATAAGAGTAGGAGCCCCCTTGCACCCTCTGGTGAAAAAAGTGACTTTTCATTATCCCCATTTTCAGAATTAGGACTTCAGAAGACAGATTTTTTTTCGATATAAGTGCTTTTGCAAAAATCCACAAATCCAACATTAAAACTTTCACAATTGCAATGTTATTCTGATAATAATAATGAAATCTCCTCAATCTAAGTTCACTTATCGTTTTGACTGAAATTATCTAAACATGCCACATCTAGTAAGTCGGTCGCTGGTCACGTGGTGAAGTAGGCCACGCTCACTTTCAATCAGCTGATACGTGATATCTTTGAGAACGGCTCATTTCACAGAAATTCGCATTTATGTGTGAGATATTTTGATAATTCTTTGAGTAAAAATAAAAATTCTGAAGTGATGTGATGAACTCCTAGAGATATTTTTATAATTCAAGCCGAAACTTATTTTTTGGAACAGTGATGAATATCTGAAATAAAAAAGTTATACTGGAGTATATCATACAATAGAAGATGGTTTTTAATTATTTTATATTGGTTGATTATTTACTATTAGTTCATTTACTTGAGAAAAACTTTTTATTGCAAAATTTTATAATGAAAAATTTCATAGAGAGATGTTTGACATTGCCTATAAATATTGATTATGTTAGGTTTATTTATTTCTTTAATAAATATTGGATGATAAATTCTTCAACATGGACAGGACTCGAACCTATAGGACGTTGACCTCCGCCCCATAAATACTATTATATTATGTCAGATTCATTATAGTCCATTGAAATATTACATTTTTTAGGCCTTACCTTGCGTTTTTTAGAGGACGCAGTTTTATTTGAAAATAAATATAAAAAAAATCAATACTAATATTTTTTTTATCTGATAAATAGTTTGAGAGATATAACGTAAAAACCATTTCAACCCCTATTTTCAAAATGGCGGCCGTGGGACAAGGGTGGCGACCCCACAAACTTGGTTTTAGCTTGACACTGACCCCCCCTACACTTCAAAAAAATAAAACTGCGTCCTCTAAAAAACGCAACCCCAAATGTAACTTTTCAATGGACTATTATGATGGGTGACACCATGGCTATTTGGCAGGCCGTGAAAAAGCTATGCAAGATGTTCGGGTTTCATAAGATCGTGTCCTGTTTGTCCTAAAGATATATATATATACTAGCAGACCCGACAGACGTTGTCTTGTACACGCGTCTTTAATTTCAAAAATCAAACTTAAAAAAAAGTATATTAAAAAGTTATCACAATGTCTAACGTCATTACATGTACATTTATCATAATTCGACCAATCGATACCGTGTGAATATGTAATTAAAGATTTTTTGTTTGAATAAATGAATTTGTTTCAATATTTTTTTTTATATTTCACTTTTTACGTAGCGAAGCACGTATCGGGTCGCTAGTACTAAAATATTTTTCTTATTTTTATCGCAAAGCGAAATGTCAGGGCAGACTATAATTAAAATATAATATTATTTAATATTTGACATTGCCATGGTAACGCAGTCCGTCCGAACCAATGTGAAACATTCCAAAATCACCACCTACTTACACATTAAAAATTAATCAAAAAACCATTTTCCAGTGGATCAAATTGTGAATCTAAACAATTCTCAAGCCCCCTTGAACACACACAAAGAATTTCAAAAAATCGGTCCAGTCGTTTAGGAGGAGTTCAGTGACATACACACGCACACAAGAAATATATATATATAAAGATATATATGTATATAATTTATAAAAAATAAAAAAAAACATATTAAGACTCATTGTTAAATTATATACATAAATGTACAAAAAAATGTAACTAGCTTTTGATATAATTCAAAAGCAACAAACGCAGGTGTCCAGCAATTACAAAGTAATCTTGACCTGCATACGTAATACGTGTAGGAACGATCAAGATTTATTGGGTTTGCTACTTTTTGTTCGTATAGTGTTATCATGCATATGTTATAACGTTACATAAGAAAAGCATTAAGACCTGTAGATAATGTTTTGGAATATAACCGCAAAAAATGTATGTTCTCAAGTGGTTGTAAAGCTTCTTTACGTTTTCTATATATTAGATATTTTAAGCGACTTTTTACTCGAACTATAATATTTTTTACTTAACATATTGTAACTATTAACATTTTATATTTCTTAATTATTACAATTATTTCCCTCAGGGTATCTTAGTTTATCCTTGCCTTATTGTCAAAATTAACTATTTAACAATAGCATATGTGTGATTTTTTTTAAGGTTACGATTAAGAAAAGTTGTCTCAAAACCACAGACAGACAGTCATTAAAATATTTGGAAATCTTTTGTAGTAATCACGAGATCACATGTAATAAATAAAAATCATAGTTTTATAGTAGAGGTCCATTCGTACTACTTTAAGTGTATGTATTTGTTAATTTGAGTAGGATTATCCAATTTACAGCGCACTATTTGAAGCCAAAAAAGAGCGAATTAGAGTGTCTGACAATCAAAGGAAGTTTTTAGAATGCGATATTAGTAGTTAGTAGACATAACTTTCGACAAATTGGATTATGGAATGGCTGTTTCAGCAAATATCAACTAAATTTAGATTTTGTTTAGTTTAATGTCAAATTATTGTTATAAAATGACAGAAACCTAGATATTTGAACTTTTCACTACTTATTAATTGTTTTACATCGCGAAGTTCGTCATTTTTATCCTGGAGTATCTTCTGGTTTAAGCTGGAATAAAACTTATTCCAATACTTAGAATTTCGTCCTAAAACGTAAAGTTATATATAGATAGACACTTAATCTAGGTCAAATATTAGCATGTAGATATTTTACCTACAGGTGCATAAAACCATTTTTTAATCATATAATGTTTCTTTGTTTCAGTCCTTACCCAGCCATACAGCTTAGGTAAGAAAAACATTTATTTTTATTAACTTCCAGATAACTATTGTACCTGGTTTTTTATTAAAAAAATATAGTAATCTGAATATAAAACTAAAATAATAACAGCGAACAGGAATCAAACCACAAACTTCTGGTACATATTAATTATTGATCTCAACAATAAGAATAATTATAATTTAGTATAACTAATATATTTAAAATAAATTCTAATGACATGATATAAACATTTAAATGGTTTTTATATATAAAAAAAACAATATATATGGCATTGTACATCGTAGAATAAAAAGCATGTTAAGAAATATCTCGTTATTGCTTGTCATTGTATTTGGAATTATTGATAGTTCAAAAAAACTAACAAAAATCGATCTCGTAACATCTATTATTTATTTGCCTTCACGATTCTTAAGACGATATGAAAATTACTTTAATGACGTTGGTATGATGTATTGTAATCATTTATCTATTAATATAATAACGAATTGGGTAACTTTTAAATATGTATATTACTATACACATATAAGGAAATATTATAGTTAAATATTTCTATTTGTATATAATATTTAGGTATATTTTAATATTAAACATAGTTTAACTTACAGTTAGTGGTAACTGGCAACTTGTCGTTACATAATCTTGTTTATCAAAAATTGGCATCTGAAGTACTTAAAGTATTTCAATATTAAAAAATACATTGTCAAATCACATACAAACAGTTAAATCAATAGACATATAAAGACATTGTGTTCTATAAAATATTTTTTTTTACTATACTAAATTTATTAAGAACTAATGGAACTAATAATACAAACTAATACAACAAAGTGGTAAGAAATATAACCAAATTGATATTGATAGGATCAATTTGACTTGATCAGTCATTTCGCAACTCCAATCATATGTGATAACTATGTTGCAATGTATCAGTAATGGCTGCACTATTTGTAATTTTGAAATTAATAATTATAGGTTAAGAACACTTTGGGATTTGGTGAGAAATATAAACCTTCACCTAGTGGTGAGTGACAGACATATGGAAAAAAATGTTTGTGTTGACGTTACATCGTGAGGATAAGGATGAATTGAGGATAGGTATTAAGAAATACGGACAGAAAGGAGGGAATTAAGACATCCTGCTTTTTTATTTTACCTGGAGGTACTTTCTACCTCGATCCTCTTTGTGAAGTTGGCACTCTTGTCAAGTCAGGCTATGATAAGAGCTGCAGTGACTACAGCTAGGGACTACAACCTACAAAACACAAATTACCCTACCGTAAATGTTTTCTTGTAAGATATTATAAGATATTCATATTATAAAGATAAAGATAGACATTATAAAAAATCATAATGCAATTTCTATGATAATTATTTAATTATATTGTAACGACGCTTTACTGAAACAGATCGTCAATGTTGTAAGACCAACGACTTATTAACATACGGGCTATTGTAAGCAAATTTCACGAGATGTTTGATTGACTGGCGAATGTTGCAATTTCAATTGCAATTTTGTCATGTCTGTTAAATTGAGGTGCGTCTGTATGTCATTCAATTGTGTGTGTTTATTGAACATAAACAATAATAAATATATAAGTTTATGCTCATTTATATGTAAGTACATACCTATACATATGTATATTGCGTATACATAACGTACAAACATAAGTATGTATACTATATGGTATAATTTAGTGTATATTATTACTCAGTATTATATAAACTATGTATGTATATTCATAATTTCATTTTAAAGACCTAAGTCCACAATCATACTTCTTGACCTCTACCCAATTGTTGCCTGAAAGAAATAGATCTTTAGCAAATAGGCCGCCTATTACATTTTTTGATTTGTGCAATAATAATTATTATATCATATATATATATATTACTTTGTAAGTACCATATATTGAAATTTCAAAATCAATTGCGAAATTTAAAAACTCCGGCTTCAATTATAAAATTTCACCTTATCGAAAAAAAATCCCCTAACTATAATTATAACTGAGTCAAAAACCATAACAAACAATGATAATTACAATACTTACGTCATATAAAGTGAAATATGATTATTTGTAGACAAAGCCTCTAAAACCTTCGCTTACACTGCAATTTACTAGAATTAACACAAGACACGTTTCTTCTCGAGTGTATAATTATACACAACTCAGAATGAAACTCATTGTTCACTTTTACTATCGTAACTAAATGGAACGGTACAATCACGATTAGAAGTGTATAATAAAATATAATTTAATTTTGTATACTTAATTGCTTACACAAACTAATAAAAGACATGTAGTGTTTAATATATTATTAGTAGTATTACTTCCATACGCAAATATAACGCATTTAATGAAACGGAATTTAATTTCTTTCTACATAGATCATGAAGTAACTATCCGAAATACAGCTCAATTAAAGCAAAATACAATATCTCAGAAGTAACATCTT
The DNA here is from genome assembly GCA_959347405.1 of Napeogenes sylphis. NCBI lineage: Eukaryota > Metazoa > Arthropoda > Insecta > Lepidoptera > Nymphalidae > Napeogenes > Napeogenes sylphis. Next base: position 29,124,451 of record OY365780.1, on the reverse strand, counting down.
TTATCTATTCTATTTTGAAAGAATTTAAGAATAATAATAAATTTCTTACCAACCTTAAATGATAAAATTTTTGAATTAATAAGCATAACAAAATGAAATAAAATCCAAATGAGCTATTAAAATGTGAACATCTTTTGTTCGCGAGTGTACACAAAGTGTCGACTTTCACCGTTGTTCACACTCCGCCCTTTCTACGGAAAGACAATGGTATAGATAATTACGAAGTGAATGCAATGTCGCGAACGCGGTACCAATCAGACACTTTATTTTTACATACTTTTTATGGTTAGTAATTACGGGAATATTACAAAATACGCCCCAGAGATATCCTTCGATCAGATACATAGAAATACCCTGTGTTCCAAAAGACTATCTTACATTTTAAATGTTAAATTACAAAAAGTGATAGAACGCCGAAGTCCCATTAGATCGGTTCGAGTCTTGATAGTGTCAATCCATTTTTCTTTAGAGGTTTTCTTAACTATTAGATACGTATTATTACGATTTGAAATACCGTATAACATTTTACGAAAATCTTCTTTAAGGTTAGTTAGTAAATAAATATTTTGTCATTTGGAGGCTATGCATATCATTATAAACCCAAATTAAAAACTATCAGCAGCGATAGTAACCATGCGTGTCAAGGCGACTTATCAAACGTCAAAGTGACAGCTCACATGATAAAAAAAAGGAAAAAATGTCATGCCATTGAGGCAATGAACCCTAAGGTGTGGTAAGAATAATAATTTTTTTAGAAAGGAAATACCTACGATCCGGTGTTCAATAATATTTAGAGAAATATTAACATTATATTTTTTTAAATAAAGCATACAATTGCGTATTAAAATTAAAAACTGCTGTAAATGTGTGTTTGATACTTTTATTATGAACATCGACAAACAACTTTCTTGCCTTTGGACGATTATAATAAAGGTTTTAAAAAAATAATACATATATGTCAAAATGTTGGACAACGCTTCAAAATAAACAAGAAAGCAATCAACCAACATTTTACAATCAAAAATATTTAAACGTAAAATTTATAAAACTGTCTCTTTTTAGACCTATAATGAGATAAGTAGGCAATAATAGTAACATTGGTGAAAGAGACTTAATAACATTATCGTAATTCACTTTACCAAAGACATTATTTTACATAATTTGCTTTTTCAAAGAGGATACAAATCTAGAATAATTAACTAATATTAATAACTATTAACTAACTAATCTAAAATAACTAACTAATCTAGAATAACAATCTAATCTAGAATAAAAAATATTAAAAAATGTAACTTCTATCGACTATTCTGACCATTTAATATTTCATCAAAATTCTCAACTTGTGGAACAATGGCCTATCTCAAATCGATTCCTTCTCCCAAAAATTGTATGAAACTTGATTGATTATTAATTTCTGAGAAGGTCACGGTTATAACCCATGAGAGAAAATAATCGTTAAAAAATAAATTTCAATCTCGCCAAAAATAAATTACCCATTTTAAGTTCCACAGTTCGTGTTTTAGGTATGGGTTCGTATGAATACCGGTATAATGATAGACTTTTTGATTCTATAGCAATAATACTTTAAAAAAAATTATAGTCTTCTATGTAATATATGTGTGAGGAAACACAAAAATATATCTAGTTATAATAAAGTTAACAGTTAATAATTGTTTCAAATAATTTTATTTGTTATTCGTTTTGTGAGATCAAAATTACCCAATAATTATTCATAAAAGAAATTGAACACTTATCCCTATCCAAGTATTTATCCTTAAAGAACGGGGATACTTATCAAAATGAATGCACACGAGAACGTAATTATGAGATAGACAAGATAGATTAATGGTAATCTGACAACGGTACATCATCGTTCTCTCAATTAATTTGCGGATACAGATAGCATGCGAAGTTATAAACCTGCAATAACTGACCGGATTACGCACATAGAGTTATTATACATAGAGTGAGGGACCCATAAGCCTTGAGTGTGAGTGTCAATCAAGTAATAAAAAAGTAAGATGAAATAAATATTTGTCTATGTCTTATCACATATATACGAAAGAGACAGATAGCCTCATTGGCTTTCTCTTTTTTTTAGTAGACACATTTTAGGCTGGCTTCCCTAATCTTTCTATATAATACTTTATGATTACGCATCCATATGGACAGTACTCATTTTACTTATTAATTAGTTTTGTTTCAAATAGATATGAAATATTTTTTTAATATAAAAATTTCACCCAGCTTTCCTCTCGTAAGTTGATATTTATTTAATGTTTAAGGATTTGTCACTAAAAGTTTTTTGTTTCATATTTTATGTTTATACCACGTAACGAATATTCCTTCCAAATGTCTGTTGGTTAGTCACGGAAACCTTTATATGAGTATTGACTACGCCTTAACCTTGTGACAAATGTGCTGATACAATAAAACAAGATATTGTTTTATTCAAACATGTCTACTCATATCTTATCTATATTTTGATTCAGACTTTTAAAAATGAACATTATTGTTAACATTTTATTATTATTGTTAGCATTTGCGTTTTAATTGTGATATATTATCATACTTGCTTCTGGCAGCGACTTTGCCCACACTGTATAAGCTAGTTATACAGTGGAGTTGGAAGTTGTTATAAGAATATTTTCGTATATCAGGAATAGTACTATTCTCTGGATGTATGTGCTTTGTCCTTAGCACTCTGTATGTTAAGTTTCATGATGATTATTTGTGTAGTTAAGACGTTAAAGCGTAACAAACAAACTCACATCCTTTATAATTTTAAATAGCATATTTATATATACATATACCTACAATATATATATATATATATATATATATATATATATATATATATATATATATATCCGGGATATGTGACATTGTATTCTGTAATGACATTTAAATGTTCTTGTTATGTTCACTAACAATGAAAATAAAATGTGTCACTTTTTTTGTTCATTGAAGTTATTTTCAACTCACCCACTTATCAATAACGGAAGCCGTTAAAGAAGCCTCGAATGTCGCTATAATGAATGAGATACTTATATACAATAGCAACTTTAAAGGTTCTTTGAATAGATAAGAATACATAAAATAATTTATTTTATTAACACAAATATGTATTATATTAAAAAAAAGAAAATATATTTATTTATAACTGGTCGAAATATTAATATGATATGTGCTGGGAAAATAATACAAATTTAAATTTTAATAGAAATATAACGAAATGATTACTACCTACTTATCAATTTCATGCGTAAATTAAAATTTATGGTGTAAATAAAAAAACAAAAAGAAACAAACAAAATTCACGGAACTCTAAAAGCCATAAAAGCTACAAGCGTGACCTATTTTTTGAACATAGAACCTTTTAAAGGCCACTTATGTATCTTTAAGGTTAGCAGTCTTCAAGTAGTCTTCACAAAACCTTTGTTAATATTCTCAATCTAATTTTAACTCTATTTTTAATCTTTTGATTTATGTTCAACGAATTGTCTGTCAAATAATGAATAAAAAAACCGAAAATGGATTCCAAGATATTAGGTTTTAAATTTTGACGTGTCCGAAATAAAAAGGTTAATCTGGATGAAGAGTTTTCAACCTAAAATTAATATCCTCTAAGATTGGTATATGTTATTTTATGTTTTTTAATACAGCAATTTTATTTAGTTCTGTATAACTTAGCGATAAGACTTTAAATTTATTGGATTTTATACAACTGCGTAATTCCTTAAGACTATTACCGGGTCCTTATTTAGGCATGTTTACATTATCTCTGCGTCCGCCATTTTGTTTTATTATGGTAATATTATTAATCATTATAAATCGTTACTTTACTAATAAGGCAGACCTATCAAAATTATACTTTTAATGTTAATTTAACAACGGTATAAAAAACTACAAAGACCACTAAGCAACACTAATAATAATTTAAACATTTGTCCAAAATATTTGTAAACACTTCAAAATGAAGAAATAATTGGTATTTAAAGTACAGTTAAGTGTACAAAACAAAAAGGATTTAATACTTTTTTAAATAAACGTTCTCCGGTTTACTTGCGAAAGATCAGTTGACAGTAATTGCTTTGCTCAATTGTTTTAAATAAACAATTTGCTCAGTAATATTGAGCTATTTTCTTTTATATAATAAGCGTGGAAGGCGTATACGTCGAAGCGTGAATGACAGTATAGTACTTAGTATATGCAATTTCATCTTAAATTACTTTATTTAATTTCATTTAAATAGATAGATCGTTTTATATTCCTAACGTTATTTATTATTCCAATTACACCAAATTAGGGGTTGTAAGTGCACATTAATATAATTAGTAAAGAAAAATGCTAATTTCTTATGAATATTTATATAGAATTGTCTTCTACCAACTGTTCATCGATATTCATTATTTAATGTATTTCACAATAAGTCATGAATAATAATTTGAAACTGCATTTTTCGCATGTACAATTTTGCCGACTGTACCCAAGAATCGACACAATTTCAGTACATATGGCCTTAGTTTAAAGTCTATTATTGTTTGAAAGTTAAAAAAAAAGATAAAACTAGGATGCAGAACAAGTGGTGTATGCAGATGGGATAATAGATGGTGTTCGATGTTTGTGCCTGTTATGACAGATCACGCAATTGAGTATTATAGTGCGGGAATATAAAATGCTGCTTTGTCTTGCTATATTTAAATATCAAGTAAGTAAAAAATCGTCAATATTGTTTTTTTTTAATTTATTATAAATAGATGATGGTCACCATAATTACTATTACATTACTTTCCTTTAAAAACAATATGAACTTTATATAATAAAGATATTCTAAATACAAGGTCCCTTACAATTAAACTAATAATCAATTTATCTAAAAAAAATACAATGTTATGCATATTAACTATAAAATAAACATTTTAGCTAACACTAAACAAAAGATGACACTAAATAAAATTATGAAGACTGTTTATCAAAAACAAATGACAATGGGTATTGTATATAACCCTAAGCAACCCTCCAAGTGCTGACTCTACTAAGGCTACAATATTTAATTAATTCATATTAATGTATAATGTATAATATATCTTTACCGTTGTACCATACATTCCAATTTGACTTTAATCATCGAAATAAATCCTACATGATCTCTTCATGTGAGATTAATTTTAAAGCTATCAAAAGAATAAGAACTCTTTGATAGTAGGCCGATTTAACTGCGTTTGTAAATCAAGTTGGAACCTGTAATACTATATAAATATATATGATAAATCTTTTTTCTGTGCTCTGAAGTTGTCAAAGTTATTAAGGTTTAAAACCTCTTACGTGAATTGATTATTCTTAATGGATTTTAAAGTAGCTTTAATGCAATAGATAACAGAAAAAAACTGTCCTGTTTTTTATAAATTTAGCCAATACAGAATATAATAATTTATACCCAGTATTAAAATTGTTGGTACTAGCTGTCAGTTTTAAAATGATACGGTGGTGGATACTGCTGTACGATTAAGTTAACGGTCCACTTTTAAATCTATGAAATATGAAGCTTCATATAAACTTAAATGTCGCCTACCTATTTTATCGGATTGTTTTAAGTTAATGTTAAAATTATACAATCTCCTCGTTAAGAATGTTTTACAAATTCAGATAAGTGATTTATGTAATGATTTATAATGATTTATTTGTCTACTATCAATACCAGACTGATTTAGTTTGAGTATCATTTGAGATTTTACACTTGGCAACTTTTCAGTTATATTCAATCAACAACTTGTTCTAGGATTTCATCAGATGACGAATAACATACAAAATATATATATTAATTTATACATATATTAATCTTTTAGAAGCGCCATTTTAGTGGCACGCAAACTAAATTTAACCTTAACTTCAAGATATACGATGCGTAGCGCAGTGTTTTATGAAACTATGGCTGGATTTATGATTCAACATCTAGACCGTAGCGTGGATAAATTAACTGACAGCTTGACTTTGACCAATGTTTGAAGAATGACCGGTTTTACCGATTGTTGAATGTTGTTTGACCGATGTTTTCTTATTCGGTATTTTGCAAATAATTTTAATTTATCGGAAAATGTCCAGCTCTGACTGCATATCTGATTATGACTGCACGAAATATCGGGTATACGAATTATATCATTCTACTTCATCATAGATAAGATTAAGTTGTGGAGGAATAAATCTTAAATGACAATAGATCTGGCAGCGACCATTAGATGTTGACGGGTTCATACCACACTTGATTTATACCAAGTCTGAATATATTTCAGTGAACATAAATCAAAGGCTTCAAAAGATTTGATTTCATCGAATTGATATTGTATCTCTCTGAACTGTACCTCTGATAAATACTTACATGAAATAAATTTCCTGGTTTATTTATAAACATATTTCATACATTTCCATCAATAACATAAAACCTGATTAACATGTATGAGCTATTATTATCTTAAAAGCTTAATTATATATATTTCATCTCTGTTTAAGACGGTTACAATTAAATGCTTAAGCAAATTTAAATTCGACTGTATATGCTTGTATTAAAAACCAAAATTCAATAATTGGATATCCATATTGTTATTGATAGGCATCTATAATATTTAGAGTGGTTCATTCGAAAATAGTTTCTCTGCTATTTTCAATAAGGTATAATTTTGATCGGATTTAATATGTCTAGATATGGTCATTGACATAATATGACTATCTTAATTGCTTGGTTTTTATAGAATATAAAAGGACAACACACTGTCAAGGATTCTATCTATAATTGCTTTGTAAAACCAATATAGGATGTGCAAATGATGATCTGTTAGTGTTGAGGTTATTGACCCTGACTGTTAAACCTAAGGTAGTGGGTTCGATTCCCACTTTGTACAATTCTTTGTGTGATCCATGGATTATAAATGTATGCACATCAATGACATGAAGGACATATCATGAACTTTATTATGTGCATGGTGGGCAATGTAATAAAATAATAATGGATCCTAATAATAAAGTGCTAAGCTTCGTGAAATATTTTCTTAAGTGTATACAATTAGGCCAAAAAACAGTTATATATTGTATGTTCTTCACGGTATCATGAGTAATGTTTACGTTATTCCGTAAGTACTTTACATATTATATTTTTATTATATCTTACTTACAGTAAATTTTTAGATTTAAACCTATTCTTGAAGAATAGTTTTGAACATAAAAAATATATTTTGTATTATTTTATACTAAAAATTTAGACAAAAAAGATGGTGCGGTGTCTTTTGACGAGAGGTCAATGTTCTTGTTAAAAAACTTATAGTGATATGGATCATTCTATCAACGGAGCAACGATAAAAAATAGACCCATTACCTAGCACAGTAAAAAATATCCTAGATGTTAAATAGTTCAATTTAAATAAAAAAATATCTTAAAACAAATTAACTCAATTCAAACACTAACGGCCAGATATCTAAGATATCAGAAAAATAATTTATTCCAGTGTTGTTTCATTTACATAGACTTTTAGGAATGTTACTTCAATGAATCATCTAATTCTGTTAAGGATCAACAAAGACATTGTTACAATACTAAATTACGTTTTGTAACGACTTAGTATATTATTTGAGTTACGTTACAATTTGTAATCAATATGAGTTATCACAAATGTATTTCTTCATATATATAATAAATATATATGAAGAAATACATATGTGATAACTCATCATATATAAATTCTGATGAATTATACGAAAATGGGATATGAATTAATATATATGTGTGTATATTTAATTTTGTTTTATATGTTAATTCAAGAATTGGAGCTTTTAAACTTTTCCTTGGGATTAGTTTTAATTGGTTTTTTAATTTAATTCTTATACCTTTAGATTATTTGTTTTCTATCAAAGGGACAAATAAATTTTACGATTTGTAGTATTAAGCATTTCAGAAGGAATCATATCAGATAAGTTGCTTTCTATTGCAATAAAGTTGTCCCTTGTTGCAAAATCACAGATATTTCACCGCCAAATTCTGATCTAGAAGAATGTTGACCAACAGGATTGTCAATAAATCGGCTGAGATTTTGTATCGAGCTGTCAGTTCCAATCTAGTGTCGTATGCAAATGTCTATATAAAGTAAATAATAATAAAATTTATTATTTATTTTTAATATTAATGAACTAGTTATTGTTTCTATTTTATTCATTATATTCAACTTATACTATTTTTAATGATATATTGTTAATTATTATATATCAAACAACTACAACAAATAACCGCCCCGGTTAGCCCAGACGCGTAAAGAGTAGCGGGGCAAAGGGGTTCGGGGTCGATTCCCGAGAGGAGCATAGATATTTGTATTTCTGGGTTCGTTAAATATATTCGCAGTATTTATAAAGCGTGTTTTTATGTATTTGTATCGTTGTCTACCACCCTTAACACAAACAAATAATTTGTGTAATATGATATTATATTATATATATATTATTATATTATACTATTAGAAATAGTTTATTGTATCGGGTTTTATTATATAAATATACTATATACTTATATCTTAACAAAGTAATCCGAAGAAAAATAGATCGTATAATAATATTGCAGTCAATATGATGGATTATGTAATTAGTATGAAGAGGGCATAAATCAAGATTAATGCTTGTAATAATGAGAATTCTGTTACTATTATATTCTAATAATGTCGAATATTTCTAATGAATAAATAACATAAATAAATTAGGTACTGTATATATTTACAATTTATTGACATTAATTTGACAAGGTCTTAAATGTCACGGATAAAGCATTCCGTCATCTCTTACGTGTCTGTCGGGGACTTTTAAATATGTTTGTCTATTTGTCTGAACGTGACCTCAAAAACTATCTGTGATTTTGATGCGATTTTAGCAAAACATTCAAGCAAAACAAATGATTCTTAAATAACCTCAGTGACCAATATCAACTGACTGGGTATAATAATAAAAATAATATTACCAATCTGAACACAATGTGGTCAGTTCCAAATTAAATTATGTTCAACCATATTAAATCCAGCTATCATTGCAATCTAGCACGAACTAGATAGTTTACGCAATCACACATACCTAGAGCTAGCTCGAAAACGGACTATTGGAGATAAGATCTGTTATTAGCGGCTCCGTGTAAAGGGTTCCTGACCATTGTCGGTCTGATTACAATCAGCTGATTGACTGCTCAATTTCTATCGCATTTACATTGTTATGTCATGATTTGCTTCGGCTAATTATCTTGGAAAATTATTACTATATATGATATATTTAAATACTTGTTAATATTACATTTAATATATTCAAGAAAAAACGAAAATTTTATGGTAAGCATTGACAAAAGCGAAATAAGGAGATTTGTTGTTTCGTGTTTAAATTTTAAATGACTTAACCGAATGAATTGAGGCTCGCACAGTATCTATAGAAAATATATAATTATAGAAGATATTAATACATTCATGTATGAACACTTAAACTAGAAGAATTTTATTATGTTATTATAACTATTTATTTACATCATACGATCCGACTCTATATCTAATGATCTAGAGTCGTTACCGAATAGTATAAACGTGCTCTCTTACATAAAGTTTAAAAGGTCATTTATAATAACTAGCTAACTTATATCGTAACATGGGTAATTCTTAACTGTCTAACTCCGATATGGTTACAATAGACGTAATTAATTCTTATTCAACTTAATATCTTTGATATAATATGTATATAATTATACCAGTTTTATTTATATTTATAGCATGTATTATATACCTCTGTCTGTTTATTATCTATTACACTATTATATAAATGAAACTGAATACTTATATTTTTTAATTTAAACTCTATTATGTCTATCGAACTTGAAAAGCATTTTCATTCGTCAGCCATTCATTTTAGAAAAAACTATTAACTAATACTACTAAATATATGTACGGTTTATACTTATTTATTTCTAAGTAAAGAGAAACTAATATTCATAAAGTGTAACGCCCCTTCGTTTTGCTCACAGACGAAGTCGTTCGCAAGAGCTAGTTACAAGATGAAATAGTGACAACAGAAGCTTAACAATGTATTTACTACACACACAAACATATTTTACAAACACACAAATACTACTTTAACTTTTACGCACACATAAATTACACATACTATTTTAACAATCACATACAACAGAACAATGATATCTTTAAATTACTAGCACGTGCCAGTCAAGAGCATATTACAAGAGAATAATCGTGGTAATTAATTAACTTGAAAAGCATAGAAAGTTATATTTTCAACGACCTACTTGCCCTTACAAGTTGATAACATTTTGAGATTGTATAATTCACTTTACCAGTTGTAGCAGTACATTATGTTTTGTTGTCGTTTCTTTTTATTTATAACACACATTCACAGAACACATAAATATTTATAAGAATACAAATTACTATACAACATCCCACCCTTGCCCTTCATATATCATTTAAATGTTTTCACTCAAGATAAGACTCTATGTCTTGAATGCTAGGAGTGCGTTTTGTCTATATTTTTTATCACTGTACATTATTGTATACGGAAGCCGAAAGTGAAATTGTGCAATGGTATATTAAGCGCTTTCTAAACGCCCCCGCGAGTAACACTGACTTTATTACTATAAAGCATTGTTTACACTTTGACACAATGTATTGGGGCTTAGATAAATTAGATACGGAGATATCGTGGCTCGAGTTGATCTTAAAATTTTATTTAAATTAATAGGTCAATTAAGATAATCATTATTATTGGTATTTGATTAAAATATTTAAAATGTTTTATGAATCATCGGTCAAAATATTCAGAAAGATATTACGTCCGAGAATAACAAGAATCATTTAAATATTCCTTTTTTTTGTGGCATAATGAAAACCTCATTAATATCGGTTTACCGTTTCTTTGAAGTGTTACAAATATTCAAAAATAATCATCTGGTATTTACACGTGTATTTTATTGTCATCTTGCCTTCACATAAATTTAACATCGTTTTAAGACATTTTTATGACTTATTATTTATTTAAATACATTTTTGAGTTCTTACAAAAAACATTATATTTAAACTATAAAGCTGTATAAACATGGCTTAAGAGTTAAAGTACTTCTATTGTATTGTGAGTTGTTCCATTCGTTAACAGATTTCTCTTAAACCAAGTTTTTTTATTTGTCTTAACTTGATCTTTGTTTATTAAGTTAACTTTAACTTTATATGCTTAGTCTTAAGTAATATTGACATACACTAAATAAAGAATCATTAAAATAAAAACTCTAGGAGAGCTCTATTTATTTTATAATATTTTTTCAAACTGTACACAGACATTTGATTTTCTATGAAGTATATCTTGTGATGACAAGAGACTTGATTACAAATTAATCAGAATTTTGCTCGACTACTTTCAGACCCATTCAGGCTTCCTATTCCGAATAATTTACGTGAACATAGCCGGATATATATTTAATAATCATCATGGTTTAAGAAAGTTTTATTACAAAAATAATATAAATAATTATAAAAACCGTATATTTAATAAAATAAAACATATATTTTTTTACTTTATCCTTCTCAATTTCATCCTTTTCATTTTATTTGTATCAAGTTACCTCATTTCTTAGAAACGTATGACGTGTCAAATAGGAATCTTGAAGACAAAATCTAAAGCTTTGACAATATTAATTTAAAATGCCTTTTATTATTTGTGACATAAGGTTTAAAATTGTTTTGTAATAAACACATGGGTAACACGCACATCGTCACGTCAGGCGACCGTAAATAAATGTATTTTATTCCGATTTTGAACCATAAATAAAGTCAACAAAGTACTTTTAAGTAAAACCAATATTTTGATGAACTCGTATTACATTTATTTTTCCGATAAGGAAATATTTTATACCATATATGGTATTAACCTTTACGGACAAATAGGTCTTAAAAGACCTAAAATAAATCAATTTGAAATGTTACTTAAAGTCGAAAGTATTTTTTTATAACAATTAATACATAAAATATTAAAATATATTAAGAATATTTCATAAATTATATACATAATATAATACTATTTTTAATTTAGTTTAATTTGAATCAATTACTACCTCAAACCTATGCTTGCAATGAAACAACATAATGTTTTAAAAACAATTTACATCTGCAATATTGCAACAAGATTCTCAATTACATTGTAGTTTTCTTTACAAATCCTCATTTTACCAAACAAAACAATAACAATAACGAGGTAATTCTAAAAATAGAGGGCACTTAATCATCATCAAGAAAACATCAACGTGGGCATGTGAGAGAAATGAGAATAAAAAGACACTTGACTAATATCGGTCGTAACGACCGTGTAAGATGTGCGAGGGTTGAACCTTGTAAAGGGTAGAGTTCAAGAAGTTTTTAATATCATGTTCCTTTTTATATCATATTTCTTTTCTTATATACTTGCATGGCTATATGTATCTGATCTAGGCAGTAAATAATATACATGATACTCGTTAATAAAATAAGGATTTAACTGCTTAAAAAAGTAAACTCCAACCAAATTACCTGTGTCGTGAAGTTTATTCTTAACACAAATATATATATACTTGTATATATTACGTTATATACCTAAAAGAAGACTGTAGTAGAGCAAGCCAGTCGAATACGTAAAAAGTTTAATTACTATAAGCCCCATGTTTAAATATTCAGTTTTTTCCATGCCATAGCAATTTACGATATATATTACAATAAAAAATATATCCTACATATATTAATATATGTAAATGTACACCATTTACATTTATTTCCCGTGCATTTCATTATTTAACACATCCTGTGTTTTTTCCTATATTTTGCTCGTACAGAAAATAAAACTATATTATTTTAATTTGTTGAAAACTTATTTGTACAAAAAAAAAACATTAATACACTTTCGAGACATATAACCAAATCTCGAGAATTATTTACCCAAAAAATTAGTTAGTTCAGAGAAGAAAGTTAAAATTTCTCTTAAGTAAAAGTGTCATAATCAATACACTCAATGGCTTTTGTTTTCAATACTCAACGAAGGTGAATACATTTTAGTTAAGAATAGAAAGTTTTATCTAGCTTTAGAACTAGTTAGACCGGATTACGGTTTTTAACTATTATGTATAATATATATGATAGCATTTTGTCATCAATGCAAATGGTGAACATAACATTGTGATTAGATTTAGATACAAAATTAGAATAACCAATCTTATCTTACCAAAATTATATATTATATTTGGGGTATATATACAAATATAATATATGATTTACTCTGTTACTTTCTAAACGTTCATTGGCTATACTTCACTTGTTTTACATAAATCTGTGGAACTTCTAAGTTAAACAAGGGCATTGACAGAAATCGTGACTGTAGGTACTAAAATAACTTTATTGTTTGCAACAAACTAACAAACATATACCAATTGGAATATATTTCAAAAGTGATTTATTATTTTTGTGGTATAAGGTCTGGCCTTGCCGGAATAGAGTCTCCCTCTTACAACGTATAATAGAACTTCAAAGTTGTAACTCTATCCTTACTTATATCCTCTTCTCCTTATTCTCTTTCATTCTTCCCTAGTTTTTCCTAAGCTCTCCTTTTTATATATATATATATATATATATATATATATATATATATATATATATATATATATATATATATATATATATATATATATATATATCTATATATATATATCTATATATATATATATATATATATATATATATATATTAATAAAAACCAAATCTTTATCAAAATCAGATATAAATAGAAAACGATATAATGTTGAGATTTGACATCTTTATAAGAAAACCGCTATTACGTAATTTTTATTGTTACTGTAGTACGTAAATAAAGTTGTGTGAAGACTAACAATTGCATAATAATCATAACTGTCATACTGAACTACCGAATACGAATACCGAATACCGAATCTTCTACACCAAGATTGCATTAAAAGTCATTGAAAAGTCGAATTATAATTGATCATTCTTCTTTATTTTTTATTATTACTTATTTTATCAGTCCTCAGTTCATTCGTTCTTAATATATCTTAAGTCTTTTGTGAAGTTTTTAAAGTTATTTTCAGTTTCTATAATTCACCGTACCGTTGTAACATGTATCACATCATCAAGACAAAAATTCAGTCTTCTTCAGTCTTCAGTTCATTCATTCTTAATAGATCTTAAGAGCGTTTGTTGAACGTTTCTTTCTAAAAGTGCTTTTCTGTTTGTTATAATAGAACATACTTCTTTATTGTTATTTGGTGTAAGAGTCATATTACATCATCAAGAAAAAGACGTTGCATATTTTATTTGTAAATCTAAAAATTGTTCAGTCTTCTTCAGTCTTCAGTTCATTCATTCTTAATATATCTTAAAAGGCTTTTGTTGAACGCTTCTTTCTTAAAGTTCTTTTCAGTTTGTTCCAACGTTAACTTAGTGGATTTAATAATGCATGGAAATTCTTTGTCTCATTTGGAGTAATGTTCATCATTTACATGTTAATATGCGTATGCTGTTATAACTTATACATGCTGTTTTAATTTAAATAACACCTGTTGTATAAAATTAAAGCATGAATTTATTTCTTCACTTCACAAAAGGGATTCCCTTTTAAGTATAATTTAGTCATTGACTTAAAAAATACTTGTCAAGAATAGATAGGATATATTTATTTATGTCATTTAAGTGGAACATAATTATTTGTTATTACACGAGAAAAAAAATACTAAAATATAGAAGAAATAATGTTGGTTTTTATTTTTTTTCTATACCTACAACCTTTCATTTATCTCTTAAGTGAAATACAATTATTTGTTATGTTACAAAAAAAAATACTAAAATTACTAGAACAAATAATGTAGGTTTATTTTTATCTTTTTCTATACATCCTGTAGATATTTTCCTGTCTTCCCTGTAGCACAATACTCGGTAATTTGTTACGCTCCGCACGGTAAAGGCATGACGACTGTAGGTTCGAATACCGGTCGGTGAAACCAGACTCAACGATGTTTCCTAGTACGTTCTATATGTAATTAATTATCTAATTGTATAGCAACGCTCGCCCTTTAAATGTTACCTGTGTTTCTTTTTAATTTTTATTAAAGCGTTTTCTAATGAAAAATTTTTTTCAATCCTAGTTGTCGAAAAACATTATGTATATAATATATTTTTATAACATTATTTATGTACGAACGACTTTTTTAATTATAATAAAATTATTATAAATATATTTGTATACAAAAACAGAAACAATTTAGCATCTAATAAATATAAGAAACAAAGACGCCACGTCACACATCTGTCTAGATTAGAACAACAAACAAATATATATACTATATCATTTATTATATATATAGTATATACCTCTATTACTTTATAAAACAAACCCCAC
The DNA here is from genome assembly GCA_959347405.1 of Napeogenes sylphis. Classification (NCBI taxonomy): domain Eukaryota; kingdom Metazoa; phylum Arthropoda; class Insecta; order Lepidoptera; family Nymphalidae; genus Napeogenes; species Napeogenes sylphis. Next base: position 29,109,007 of record OY365780.1, on the reverse strand, counting down.
TCAAGACTTATTTGTAATTATGACCATGGTATCATTATGGCGTTCGCATCGCAAGAGTGTCTTGCATATTAATACCATAAGTATTGTTCATAACGCACCACGCATATTGATAGGGAGATAGCGCTTTTCTCGATACCGAAAGTCATAGTTCCCATGATGTCATAGGATGTTACATTACAGGTCGTTGACCCCAGTTAAAACTAGTTCCTGCTTCACATATCCGATAACTCGATTAGAATCAATTTGTATTGGTACTAATCGTTATGTTTTTGCATTTTTTTATTTATTCCATATTAATAACCGCCTTGTTATTCACATGATTCACATTGGTTTTGCCATAAATAATAATTGTTATAAATACCGGTTATTAACCTTTGTTTTGATTGAGAAAATATATTAAAAAATCTTATTTTGTTTAAAACGTTGAGGGACAAATAAAAATAAATTTAGAAAAAATAAAAATTCTGTGGTTTTCGCCTATAAAGTAATGGAAAAAAATTATGAACGGAAATGGATCTCGATTTCTATAACATTTCTATACTTTTATTGATATTACTCAAAATCATTTGAAATAATCAAACTAATACGAAGTTTTAAGTGGAATTCCAGCTTTTTTCACTTCAGATTCCTGAATCTATGTACCTACATTATTATTAAAGCAAAACTTAAACAAAACTCATGATTTTAATTATAAAACGTTTAAACTTTTACATATATTTACCTTATCTTATTCTCATCTTTCATGCCTACAGAAAATCTTACCGAGTTTGGTCTAAAAATAAAACACTCAGATCGTTTGAATTATCTTAAAGAACAACGCACACAAAAAGGTTACAAACGCTATTTAGATTTTAGAAAATTATAATTTCTCTCTCTCATTCAGACAAATATTAACTCCAACAAAAAATGTTCATTATACTAAGTGATGATATTAAAGCTCAAATATCAAAATTTGCATTTGCGAATATCAATTAATGATTATATCATACATGTATAATGGTATTTAATTAAATAATTTGTCTTAGTATTATCAAAATAAGATATAAACAAATTAACGTTTTTTAGTTTTTACTTTATATTATGTGAGACGAAAATCGTGCCTAATATTGGATAAAACTTTAGCAACAGAAACAATTAAAAATTGAAAATCGTATAAAATGATTTAGTTTAGCTTGACAGTGATACTATTTTTTAATTACGATTACATGAAATTTGGAATTATTATATTTAAGTAAATATATGACATGCTTTGTGGTTATTTATTTACGCGTTACCTAAAGTCGTCCAGTGTACGTTGCTCTTTACGTAGACGCATGTAAAGTAATGGGATATAGGCATTTTTAATAGAAGTCTCCAATCGAAGAGATGATCCTTATAATTAAGTTGGTTGTTATGATGTTCGAGATTAAAACTGAGAGCTATTTTTATGCAAATTTCCAATGCGTCTACCATTATTGAACCTGTTACATATAGTATCTTGGGTTCGCCTTATGTACTAGATCATATACTCCAATATAGGTAACTGAGATTATATCCAGTACTTCGTTCATATCACTTTGAGATCGTATAATAAGAAATAATTATTGCTTAATTAGAATATATTTAAAAAGAGAAACGTTTAAAAAAATCTATAAAACGCCACTTCAAATTAAATTATTATATATTAAGTTAATAAATATTTTTGTGAGAGTTTCCATAAAATGGATCGAAGAAAGTTTTTCAAGTAACATTCTTCATAGTAGCTTCATGGTTTTCAGGACGCTAGACAAATTTTATCAAAAAAAGTTTCGTATTAAATATAAAAAATAACCATAAAAAAATAACCATACATTAAAAATGACACTATATATACTATAGGTGAGTGAAAATTCACCTGTTGTTAAAACTAAAATTTAAATTAAAGTTATAACAACAGGTGATCTTGGGAATAGCTTGTTATATACTGACATTGTCAAAGTGTGGGTAATTTATTACTAACTTCATCTTTATTACCTAATATATAAAACATTGACCTTTATTATTACATATATAATACTTATACCAATTGTAATGCCTTTCACACGCATATTGCAAGCACTAACGACATACAATTCGTTTTGCTCCGTTTATTTTATTAAAACTGTATCTTATTTTATATTATTAAAGTTGATTATTGCTTGGTTTTTTATTTATATAGCATTCAATGTAATTTAATTCGTATTGTTAGGTGTTAAAGTGCATTTTTCATTATTTTTATTATGCACGGGGTGGTCACCAAAGCGTGACGTCATTTGATAATGTTATAAATTATCACATTCAATTGACTAGAAATTTTATACATTTTATGTTATTTTATTTTTTTGTTACAGATCGATAAGAATCCCTCTAGTCAAAAGGTAAGAAAAAGTATTACTTCAAAATACCTTAAAATGTATCAACAAATTGTTAATATTTTATTTAGATTGCTTAACTGGGTTTACCTTCTACAAAATAATAATCACCGGTTCTGCATACATATATATGAGAAAAATTGTAATTATGTATATACAGGGTTATTTGTATTTGATTGGGCTCCTCTTGCAGGCAGCCTCTATATATCAATAACAAGAACATTTGTTCTACGACGTTTTAAAATTAATAGTTTTTAAAATTTTAGTTTTCCCATACAAAATTTATTTGTTGCCTCTAAACCGCCATTAACTTTGAGCGCAGGTGTGTCGCCCGGACGTTGATTTTAGGTACTTCTTATAAAATACAGAGTAATACGTAACAGAGGAAGCCAATTTTTGTTTAGTTTTTTTGTTTTGTTTATCAAATGTTGCTGGAATGGTCGTAGAGAGGCTGCCTGCAAGAAGTGGCCAAGTAATTACAAATAACCTTGTTTAAATGTAGCAATTAAAATAATTCATCCACAAGACCATAGCTGATGATTTTTAAACATCAACAGAATTTATTGAATACTCATAGTTAAAAACAATCTATTAGGTTAACATTCAGACAAAACAAATTACAACTACATTTATACATCAATTTCTGAGTTAGCTTCCTTCGGACAAAGGCTGAAAACTTAGACAGATATACATACACCGCCATCTTTTTATTATATATGTCAAATATTAATGTATTTCATTTACACTTTCATTCATTATTTGAATACCTAAGGGATTTTCCTTAACCTTAATCACAATAAAGGTCTATACAAATTCATTTTCACCTTTGTATATCTAAGGGTTTGGACAGGCTGGTGATGAGTCAGTGAGTCAACACTCGTCCTTAAATGTATATGTGTGTGTGTTTGCAGATTATCCTCTAATGTTTTAGAATTCGATTAAAAATGTTTTAGAGATTGATATAAGAAAATTGAAATATATATCACTTTGTATCGACAGTTCCAGGGCTTTTTGTTCTTTACCCACCTTTTTGCAAAATATGTCATTATGTATATGTGTATGTTTATTTGCAATCAGAAAAAACGCTGATTCCAAATATGTATAAAACTTCATTTCGCTTAGAAATGTTGCCTAGACTAGCCCAGCCATGGAACCTGTGGAAAGCCGTTAAGAAGAAAATAGAGTAAAGAAAACTTTAAAAAATCCAGTTAAAAGAATTATGATGACCATAACTTTAAAATCATTTAAAAAAGTAGATTAAATTTAAAATTCAAACTATAAAAAATATTGGTTGTAAGGTGTTAAGGCAACTTTGTTTCATGTCTTTATTTGACTATAAAATTAATATTTAAAGACCATTTACTGTCAAATGAACGTAAAAGATACTTGTAAAATCGTAAAATAGGTAATAATCACAATATATGTGAAGTCTAGACAAACTATATAACTATGATAAGAAGGAACCTACAGATGGCGCTGCAATTGTATAAAAACCGGTCAAGTGCGAGTCAGACTCGCGCTTGAGGGGCTCCTTACCATTACATATAACAAACGGCAAAAAACACGTTTGTTGTAAGAAAACCACCCTAAAATATTTATTTTTTTTTTTAAAGTCAATATATAACTATATGTTCTGTGAAAATTTTGCAAGTGTCATCCTGTTGCGTAAAAAAATTTCATTTTCTGTATGGGAAGTCCTATAGAGGCAACAAAAAATACATAATCTGAAAAAAAATCAACTTTCTAGCTACACGACAGACAGACAAAAAGAAAGTGATGTTTTATTAATAGAGTTCCGTTATCACCCTTTAAGTAAGGAACCCTAAAACTATTATCAATGTAATATTTTCCAAAAAACAAAATCGAGAATGTTACATCCACTGGGAGGCGTTATGCGCTTTGATTGAATTATTAATAATTATTATTACAGACGGACTCGCGAGCTAATGCTAGTATATATATTCATGGTTGCAGGTTACCAACCTGTCATGTTATTAATATTACCCTTAAGGCTTTCGCGCAGTTTTTCTTAGACTAAGCTGATTTGAATAATTGCTGTAATTATTTGAAGAATGTTGCTTTAACTTGTGACATTATAGAGCTTTGTGAAGATAATTTATGTTAATTTTTTTACTCCCTTTGTCACTATTATTAATAAGTATAATTTTAAATATGCTAATATATTGAAGTTTGTGTCATTGAAGTATGTTGTTATGAATGATGTATGCATCCTGTTTTTTGTCATGTTACAACAATTTACAACAGGTATATTAATTTAAAAATAAAATATAAAATGTATTGTAACTGACATATGTGAATTTAAGTATCTAACCGTACTAAATATATAGTCTCGAACAGTCAACGTTTCACTCAACATTTTACGTAAATGTACATTACGTACATTACACAGTTACATTTTACGTTTACAAACTCAATACTTTTTTTTTAATGTAATTTCTTTCTCGTCATTTTCGTCTTTAATATTATTTTCAAGGTTTGAAAATATCTATTAACATATGTTGCCATGCTAAGCTCATTTAAATTTGAAATAAATATTTAATGAAATGTAAATAGATACGGGAATAGATTCGATCCTGCGACCTCTTGAAAGCTATCCCATCGCTCTACCAAATGAGCTACCGCATCCTTACAAAAAGCTTATATTTAATTTTTATTATTTATATTTAAAAAAAATACAATGGCAGATGCACCCTTAGATTATATGTTGTTTGCCTACGCCTTGCATTTTTACCAAATATCTAGATGTGTTATCCGGCCAACTTTTAATCTGTATTTAAAATTTAAAACAAATACTTTGAACACTTTTGCTACAAACATGCAAACATATTTAAAATAGGATTAAATCTTGGTATATATATTGCATATAGTAATAGAAGTATATGATTTGCTAAATAGATTCCTGAACAGCAGATGCACAATTTATTGAGACATTTGCAGATTCACAAACCGCATACCGACTATATGCCAAAGGTCTGCATGCCAACGAAATATCATCATACAAAAACTTCACGCGAATATGTACAAAATGTAGACATCAATTATCTAAGAATTCATGAACCGTTATATTTATTTCCATAATAATCGCATGTAAAATCTTATCACAATTTTCATACAATAACAAATAAACGAAACAGCAGCAACGGGTCATTTTCTCATACAAGTCAATTATCAACACAGAGTAATGTAAAGCTGATGTCTGTATATTCAGGTTGCAAGGTTATCTAGACTGTGACGGACTAGGAATCTGTGTAGGCGCGTATCACTTAATGTGCTAGGGTTGACTGTTTATCGATGTTTTATACGTTTAAATGACCAACGATGAATTATTTAAACGACCTCAATAGATTTTTAAATGCGTTTGCGGAATTGACAACTATAATATTTTCTTTATAATAGTAGTAGTATTATAAATAGTTAATATATTATTTTTTACTTAAGTATTAATGACTACATATATTGGGTTATTGGTATCACAGAGATCGCTGGTTCTAGTCCTGCACGTATGGATGCATTTTTATTTTTGTAAAAAAATATGTGTTTTTTCATCCCTTAAACGTTTTGTTCTATAAAAAAATTACAAACATGTATACACAGAAAGATAAATAATCATATAGACTAATATGATACTTACAATATGTAAATGATCGTAGGAACAACGTTAATAAAATAAATGTCCCTCAAGTAGAAATACAGATAACGAAAATAATGTACTTTATCGTTTTCTTAACAGCATTCTACAATTTTTGCAATCATAATAAAAGCTTTTATATTTCAAAATTGAAGAATTATTAGCAAATTTATGGCACAATAGAGACAGCTTCTATTTTATACCTACGATATCTGTCAATTCCTTACGTCTAACATGTTAATTTATAGTGGCTTTTAGGAATTAAAGTCATAAACAATTTATGTTGTAACAAGAAATGTCGATAAAATTTTATCGACTCTTCACTTCACTATTCTGAAGCTACGTATGTTGTATATATTTTTTGCATATAGCGTGCTTAAAAGACATTGTAATGAAATATATTATCTGCTAGAAATAACCTACGACTTACTTCAAATCGAATAACATTCTGGATATTAAAATAAATTGTAATCTAAAATAGGACTGTAAAATAATCTCACTAGATTCCCGATAAAAAATCAAGAAAAAATATTTAAGAATCATTTGTCGATTTTAATAACATACAAAGCATATGAATATAAAAAAACCCATTGCGTCTTTTTTTTATATATTGAAGATCTTAAAGGTTTCTTTTATATAAAGTTTGTCAAGCGAAAGCTTATTCATAAATTTAGATATCTAAAAAGAAAGTTACCAATATTTATTTTACACCTTTTACAAGTTTTAAGAAATCGTCACTCGATTTCCTTTGATCTTGACTTTGAACTTAAAAATATGTTGACCAGATTTCGAATTATCAAATATTTGTTGTCTCGGTAGCTCAAACATATTTAGTATTCGTAGTTAGTAGAGGGAATTAATTGAAGTTTTCATGTAAAAACTTTACATAATATGGTAGGTAATGTGTTTACTTTGTAACTGACTTTTTGCACAACTAACATGGTATGTTCATAAAATATTGTTATTTGTCATAATTACTTTCAAAGTGGAACTATAAGACTGCCACAGTCTAAAAAAATAAGTTGCATAACTGTTTATTTTTAACTACACCTGTCAGTTGTTACGAGTATTAACCTCAATGTGACGTGACGTCATTGAGCCAAGTGACAATGATATGCCAAAAAGTACTCATTTGAGTAGCACCTGCAAAAGAAAAGATAAGGTTTTAATAAAAAAACCCATATAATTATGTTCACTAAAAACTTACAACTTTAAAACCAATATTTCATTACATACATTGTTATTTCGCACTCAAAAATATATAATTAAGTATAAATTTATCTAATGATAAACTTATTTTTTATCATCTCATACCTAATTAAACTTTTAATGATAACTAGTTTCATATACTAATTTAATGATGGACGTAACGGACCTCCATGCCCATGAAAAGCTAAGTAATTTCCTTGATAGAAAAATAATTATGTAAATAGGTCTAATAGTTCTTAAGTTATAAGCATAGAAACAGACAGAGAGAAAGATGAGATGGTGCGTTCAAAGTAAAATAAGTTACAGAGTATATTATCAACACACACATATTTAGAAACACACCCACACATTCATACATTGCAACCTAAGCACTTAGATAAATAGTTCCCATACCCCCTACAATACTCATAAATGCAAAACAATAAACATTGGGCAGACAAGATAATACACGAGCACCGAAGGTCAGGTCAGCCGTCATCTTTCTCAGAAACCATCCGCTTGCGGCAGTTAACGGGTTGTAGGATAATAGAAATGTAGACAGACAGCCTGAGATCTCTGAGATCAGTGTGTACCAGGTCTATGATGGGTATTAAGCTTAAACTGTGACTTATGTACAGTTAAGTTCGTAAATAGACAACTCCCGCATTAGGGATTATGTTATTCCTGTATCGCGGGGAAGCTCACAAACTTATAAATACAGGACTAAAAGTACACCCAGACAACAATCTGTAGATCAAACAAAGAATTGAACCTTAAGAACTGACCCTTGGTTCAGTAGTCAGGGTCACTAACCACTACACCAATACTAATGGTTTTGATGCTTAAAAACTACAGCTTCTAGACTACTTATAATATATAATCTGGTACAAGGTATCGTTTTTTAATCCTATGTAATAGTTGATTGCAAGTTACTGAACCAACTAAAGTTACAATTGTGTTTTGCTTTTTAAGTACGAAACTAACAAGAATTTCTCGTAGTCTTGATTAACATTTTAAATAAATAGAAGCTATAATAAAAGGTGCAATCCACGTAAAACTAAATCTAATAGGACATTCGAAGTCTCGTATAAAACTTTATGTGTGTATATTTAAATCAGTGTCGTAAATCTACTTTATTAGAATTCCGGCATTTTACGAGTCTACAGACTAAGAAAGCGCTATAAATTATATATTTTTTTAGTTTAGGACTCTCCTATAGATATATTTAAACTTATTCTACATTTTTCTCTCTATTTGTCTATGTTTTTGTCTCAAAGCATAGGTTGTCAGATCTAAATGTACCTTCTTTCGATTTGGTAATCCGTTTAGTGACTAAATTGGATATATAATTAATAGCCTTTAAACCAAAAAAACATTTTGGATCGTATGTGTAGAAAAGTACTGGCGTATGAACACAGGAGTCTACAGCCAGACAATCAGATAGACAAGCAAATCCACGGCCACATCTCGTCTTCATATACTGAATAGTACATAATTCACTTGATTAAAAACATTTAATTTATTGACTTATCTAACAAGAACTTTAATATTCGTTGTGCTTTTCATACCTTTGCTTTCTTAACACTTGTAACAATAATATTTTGTACTTAGTCGTATTAAAAAATATATTGATTTTACATATTTAATAAATATAATATACTGTCTCTCACCATTTTTTTTTTAACTTCTTAACACTGATAATCCAAAATGTCCTGTCGCTGTACATTCGATTTCGATGCAGTTTTACGACGCCATAAAGAACAGTATTGTCTATGCTTGCGGTCGTTAACGTCGCCTGCGGCTGTACCTATCAGGTTATATTACATAGATTATATTTGATCTATTGTATATCGTATGTTTATTGTCATAAAGGTCAGTTTTAGGTGCACTTACCCAAAGCACTTAAGATAGTTTTTTTATTATGATATCGATTTCATATCTTTTATTTTGTAATCATACACGCAATAGTCGTAAGTGAATGCAGTTAAAATAAAGTTGTATTAATTATATCTCGAAGTTATCTTTTAAATATAATTAATAATAATGATTCCATTTCGATATCATCTTATTTACTTAAAAAGGCTTATGATAAATAATTAAAATCAAAGCAACAAATTATTACAATGATAAAATCTTATTTTGTTTGTATGTACTTGGTTATTGTTTTTTATAGTTATGTCAAACTATAGTTTTTGGATACGACCTTAGACAGAAATCAAATATTTATAACACATATAACATTAAGCATAAATAACTATCACTTATGTAACATACATATAATAAGATTTTACATTGAAATAATATAGTATTCTTAATAGGCCTTCATTCATAATTATATTTTGCTTATTATTAAAATGATCGAGTAAAGAAAAAAGTCATCATACAACGCAGTCATCATAAATAAAATGATTAATAATGATATTAATAATTTCAAATTCATCACAAACCATTTATTTTCAACTAGTCAAGGTACATTGAGTAATTGTCACTTGCATCATTTTGACAAGGATTGTCTCGAATTACAACATCCAATACATTGTATGTATGCCATGTAAATAAAATCTTCAAGTTTTATAAATTATTATATTATTTTGTGTACTGTTATAATTCGATAATCTTTTTTTACACTTAAACTAAATGATAAAGTTTTTTGTTATAATATTTCTTATATCATAATAACAATACAGGACAAATTACACACATTGATCTAACCCCTAAGTAAGCAAATTATTTGCTTGTGATAAGAGTATTAGACAACGATACAAAAACATAGAAATATACATTATAGATACTGAGAATATATTTAATAAACGACCCAACCCAGAAATATAGACTCTATGTACATCACATACAAGCCTGTCCCTGTCGGGAATCGAACCCGAGCCCCATTGATTCCCTATATTAATTAGCATCAGGAGTCTGCGCTAACCACATGACCAACGGGGCGGTTATAGATAATAAAATAATATATAAAAATCTAAAACATTTTTAGCAAGAACGCGTTGATGTCTTTTAAATGAAACATTCAAAACCAAAATAAAAACGTAACAAACTATACAAAATCAGACATAATGTTGCACATATTTGAATATTACTTAAAATATCAATACTTAATGGTTAAAGTAACTGGCGTTTATATTTTATTTGGCTATTAATATGACCATTCCAGTGTTATTTGACCTGTGACCTGGCATTCTAAGGCTTGAGTTTGTCCTTAACTATATGTTTTTGACCTTCCACAATGAGATTTCAATCATTGACATACTTTTGATCAAATTTAATATGTTTGGCGTTTTAGTTAAAAATAAATTAATGTTTTGTTTACAAAATTTGTTACGATAAAACGGCCTATGAATATATTATAATAATTATTATTAACATAATTAATTATGTTATTGAATTACAAATTAGTTTAAAAATCTGCAAATTTCGTTCGAAGGGCAATTCTGAAGGTCATTATATATTTTGTTTAGATTTTCCACATATGACCTACACCCACTTCTATTTTTGAATCACAGCTGTTAGTAAATAATAGTAACATAAATATATGTTGGTGTGAACCAACCAGGTAGTTTATTTTATCACTTACTATTTTGACTAAAAATATTGTTGATCGATTCGAATGAAAATAAAAATCGAACATGCAGATATTTTATGCTCTCTTTGTTGCTACTAATATACTTATTGCTTAAAAATTGAAGTTTCTGTGGTATATTCTAGAATTACTAGATTTTGTTTTAAATGTAGAATACCTAAACAAATTTGTAGTTGAATGTTTATGTTAGTATTGATACATTTATTTTTACAAAAATATGTCTTATGAAACGCGTTACATTTGTTAAAATTACAAAAAATACTAAAGTTCTGTAAAATGTATACGAATAATTGATGATGCTAGTCATCAAATCCTAACCATGGAGAGTGCTGTCAAATCATTTATCAACCATCTTAGAAGTAATATTTGCAAATATTCTTGATCCTTGATTTTGTTAAGTCTATTACTACTATTACTGATACAGCTGGGCTAATATTAAAATTTCGGTATTCGAGCGTAAAAATGTGTTTCTCTTTATAAGGATACTAATAAACTTTTTATGAGAAAACACTTGGAGGATATAAAACGTTACGTTATTAATAATTTCGTCATATCAGAAATATAGCGTTCGTTCGTTAGTCGTAAATTAGGGATGTATCGTGTACTTTTTTATACCTTGTATTAAAAACAGAAAAGTGCCACAAAGTCATCCTTTACCAAACTTATACTGATTTTAATAATGTAATGTATTTTATAATTTCAAGCTACAAACAGAAATCCAACTCCACTATTTGCATATTTACAACTCACCTCTTCGCTGTAGGTAAAAGCCTGTTGATTTATTTTGTAACACTTTGAACAAGACGTACAAATACATCAATATATTGACAAGGCTTTTGACCTTAAATTATTTTGGTGCAAGTCATAAATAAAAGCGGAAAGACATTGTTTTTCAAATTATAATAGTCTACTCTAAAAAATATTGTTAATAGAATAAATAATAAATGAATAAAAATCATTTCTGAATCATGTTTTTTAACAAAAATAAATATAATTATACATGCATATTCTATTGTGTAGTATATTAATGCCCTTAAATAATTATCTCTGATAAAAATTACATTATTTATTAATAATGAACATTTGCTAAATCACAGAAATTAGAAATCAGAAACTAGTTTCATAATAGGAGTGTAAAATGTTAATTCATTTATTTGTTCAATCTTTTGTTATTTTATAATAATTATTTATTTAATAATTACGTATTTATTATAATTTAAGATTTCTAATAAATTTATACATATATCAGTCCTCTTTTAACTTGTACCACACACTTTTGACCGTCCCGTTAATGAGATACTGACCGATATGTAGGGGAAAGGTCAGCTCTTGACTCCGTACAATAATCACGATAGAGTAATATATACCGTGTAACAAAAACGTAAGACTCATTTCCGCGTACACTAATAGGTATAATTTTGAACTTGTTACCAGATGTCTGATTAGGGATACACGGAAATATGGTCATTATAGTAATAAAATAAGAGCGGTAATTCCATGATATGTTTCAGTTAATGGCGTATAGAAAGCATAATAGATAATGGTATCCTGTGTGACCTAAATTGTTTGTAATTTCCTGCTAATCAACTTAGATATTTACATTTGATTGAAATGTTCCAAGCAAATGTAGATTCAACGGCTTGTTATCTCGGTAGTGGCAATGTTTGAGTTACATAACTCTTCTTGTTACTGTTTACGGATTTGTAAATAATCTTATTGATATTACAACATAGTCTAGACATTTATCTTTAGCCAAGATAAGAGCAACCTCTTATCTTTCCTTGGGTATTATTAAATCGTATAAGTAGAATATAAACATGTTAATCTTCTATATTATTATATTTTAATGATTTTATATATCCGATAATCGTCCAAAACGGGATGATTTCCCAGAGGTCGCGAGTTCGAATCCCTGCCTGGATTTATTTTATTCTATATTTATTTAAAATATACAGTGAAATCTATGGAAAATAAACTGTACTTACAAATAGTTTTATTGTAACAACATTTATAAATACCTTGATAAAAAAAAAGATATAAAGATTTTTTTAATATTATACAGAAACTGCAGGATGCATAAATAAATTCAATTAAATTATATATTTTACAAGCGTGGCAGCGGATCGTAAGTTGTGTAAATAAAATGGCACACAACAAATAGTTTTATTAATACCAGTCTCGAATCCACAGGAGGCCGCTAACTTATGTTAAATAAACAATATAGTATGGACATTCCGATGTCAAAATGAAACGTATTTTAATTAATGTTCTATATTTTATTTGAAAATAGAATTTAAGATTTATTGTTTATTGCAACATCTCAATTTATGTAACTCTAGCAACTGCCAGCGACTCTACGAAACTTATACATCAATATTAAAAAAGACATCCTTATTCGGTTCTACAGCAAATGGTTTAGTCGAGTGAATTCTTTCTGAAAATACAAAAGCTAGTAAACCATAATCGAATGGTCTATTGTGATTGATGCACAGATTGCCACAGTCACAAAATCACAGTAAATTAAATATATATATATATATATATAAAACCTTTTTCTGGAGACAAGATGTGTTTTCAGTGACCCTGACATGTATTAAAATTTCAGTAAAAGAATTATAAGAATTGTTTGTGTAGTATTTTAAAAAGTACCTTCTACTTCCTTAGAAATTACCTTCTACTTCCTTAGAAATTTACTTAGAAATTAAAAAACTAGATTTTTATATAACGAGTTTGCATATTTTTTATTTTTTATTTTTTATTACAAAAGATTAATAATTATTCATCTTTTGATAAACAACGCCATCTAGTATGTTTGCATCAATATTCAATTATCACGATTATTTCTATATTAATATTTATGACAAACAAAAAATTAACGACTTCAAATTGTTATAAATTATAATAATTACAAACTACAAATTAATGGAAAACGGTTTGGATCAAATATCAAGATGATTTTAATATAATTGTATAATTGACTTAAATGTATAATCTGACCCATTATCTAGTATTTTGTTGAAGGTTATATTTTTTATATTTATTATAACAGCTTGTACAATTAACAATAAGATTTCTAAATTTAAAATTAATTTGATTGAATAAACTGAACCATATATATGTTCCTTTTTCAGATTGCAGCGCTGACGTTGAATTTGTTACGTAAACTGTTTAGAAGGTATTTATAATAACAAAGTAACGGTTTTATTATTATATATATAAAGAAATTTACCCTTACTGATCAACGTGTAGCATTAACTCCTGGAAAATATATGTTTTAAACACAGGTTTATTTTGAACTGCTGACATCCACTAAGACTTTTGGAAGTATATTAGTAAATTAGTACATTATTTTGTATCAAATTTATCATATTCAAAATAAGAACATAATATTTTTTTTTTGTCTCAAATATTTTAATTTATTTTCCAACCAGACTCGTTTTAAATTTATATTTTGTTTTAATAAAAGTGCTATTTTAAAAGCTGCTTAAATTACTAACTTGATCTTTGTAATAAGATACTGTTATTCCAAGCGAATGGTTTTGCATATAAAAATGTCAAGTGATGTCTTGTAATTTAAATTTGCATTTAAGTAATAGTCTTATATACATAAATATAAAGACTATTATCAATTATTTATTTCTATAATTCCAAGGGGTCAGAAGAGAACGGTAAATAAGGAAGAGGTTACAAGGATTTGGTTACATACAATTCTTACATATTAAAGTTATTTGTGCAGAGTCGTAGCTATGTGTTTTATAAATAAAATAAACTATCCTATGACTATGTGTATATAACGATGTGAATACTGTATATGCGTGTGTGTGTATACTAAGGCATGGGCCAAAGTATTTTTTTTATTTAATAGAGGCATATATTTCACTTATGAAACTCTAATTGCACGGCTCCATACAGTAAATTTGTATGGTTTCAAAGGGTAGGTCCATGGAGAAGGAACGGCAAAAGACTCCATATATATACTCTTTAAAGTTATTTATAAATTCTCTTTTAAAAACAAAACAAATAATTACTCTAAAAGTACTTACGAATTTAATATAATATTTGTACAGAATTCAATGTATAATATTTAATGAAATAATCTTTTTTCGACTCAGAATAGTTTAAATTTCTCATTTTTTTTTAAATTTTACCTCTTAGTCACATGTATAAACAATATTTTTGGATTTGATTCCAAAGTGAAATATAGATTTTTTTTAATACCCGTAAAAACTCTTCCTGTCTATTATGTAAAAGTTTTAAATTTTCATTTATATAACATATTTTGCATAAATCATTATGCAAAATATGTTACGTTTACGAGCACCATAGTACAATTACAATGTAGGTATAAATACTTCCTGAACTGTCTATCGGAAATAGAAAACGCACACTTCTTGATTAAACAGAGCGTTAAATGTGGAAAGTGACAAGAAAATAATAGAGCTAATAGCTAAAGCTAGTGCAAAACTAGAAGCGAAAATTTAAAGCCTTTATAGCAAGCACAAGACATCGACAAGATATATTAATTAAAGAGATTTGTGTAACAGTCTGATTCAAAAATATATTTTGTATTGTGTAAAAATATATTTGTCAAAATATATTTGTCAATCAAACAATAAAAAAATAATTGTCTCTGAGTATTTGCTTTTAAATCTGTCAATGTATATTTAGCATTAGAATCTCCTGAAATAGATAAACAGACATCCACCACATCATTCAAAGTAATAGTTCATCGCAAACACTCAGACCGATGCATTAGCTCAGTCATTAATAGTTGGTTATTGCTATCAATTTCTCATCTAAGCTAGCTGTTCTGGCTCTATATATAGAAATGTCTAACATAAGCCTGATTTGATTAATAAGCGGAAGCGAAATATTATCTCATTATATATAATGACGTTTTTATTATAGAATGTCTTATTTTAATAAATATTTAATGTAAAATAATCCGATACGGGCAGGGACGAACCCGCGACCTCTGGAAAATCGTCCCGTCGCTCTACCGTATCTCAATTACATTAGGTATTGTAGCTCAATTAGTAGGACGACGGGACGATTTTCTAGAGGTCACGGGTTCGAATCTCTGCCCGTATCGATTTATTTTTTATTCTATATATTTTTTTAATTTAGGAACCTTAACATGGCTATTCATGTTTATAGATAGATTTAAACACATAATATGTTATAATAAATATGTATACATTTATTTTATGTCTAGTAGTTATAAAAAATGTCTAAATCTCAAAAAGGCCTGGGAATTTGGCAATAAAAGTCCCGTAAAAACGGTGTATCTGTTTCGGATATAAACTCTGACAAACTGACAAATTTTTAAATTTATAGCGTAGACATTGTAGTAGTTATTTATTGCGGTTTCAACATCTCAATTTCGTACAACATTATCATCACAAGATACTAATTTCTTTACAAGTTTGACAAATAATATCCGTTATATATTAAAAAAGTAACAAATTAATATTTGTCCGTTAGACCAATTAGAGTTTGATTAGTTGATATTAATTGTGGAAATAATTAATTTATATAAAAATATATTTTTTTATATAAATTAACATTCACATAATATAAAACATTTTAACATATTTTTATATCATTTTAGCATTTAGAAATTAAGCGGTGGTTCTATCCCGGTTTTGAGTGGTTTTATTATTATTTAATATTAAAAATCTAACCAATTTTGAAGATAATTAAATAATTAATAGTATCTTAAATTGGATTTAAAACTTTAACTCTATTAGAAATTAAACCGTTAAATCTGGACTTAATTAACGTTAGATAATTTTCTTATATCAATCAACACGATAATTTATATCTAAGCACAAGTTAAAGGCGATTAATGATGTTGCTATTAAAATGATGCATAATATTGTATATAATATATAAATTTATTAAAATAATTTTGAAAATATATTAAAATAAAATATTGTTGGTAAAAAAAATGCACGAAAATATAAAAACAATGTGTCTTTGAGTTTGTTTATTGTTAATGCTTTACTATTAAACAATATTATTTTTAAGTTTTAGTAGAATAATATTCATATTCATATCTACAATCATTATTATGGAATCAATCACTATCATTGCTTCCGTTTAGATCAAATGATAGTCAAATCTGTAGTTAATTAATTATTAGCTAATAGATTTTTTTAATACAGTTAAAAGATATAATTTAAATATTTTTTAAAACATAAAGTTTAATTATTTAGTTAAGTTAGTTAATAAGATTTTGTTTTAATTATTTGAACTGCACCTACTAAACAAAATACTAAAAACTAAAAAAAAATCACTTGTTGGGGTTGAATATTAAAATTACAATTTACTGTCATGCTTGATAATGCTAACTTTTATCTCCCATAAGTCGAATCATTAAGTTAAGCGACGAAACGGTTATCATGAGGTCTCGGGTTCGAATCCATGCCTGCCTTCATTCATTTTTCATTTAACTATATGCATACAAGGTGCAACTTTTATATATAAATCATTATATCTAATTTGGCACCTAAAACATTACTCAAGTATAATACGTGAATAATTATTTACAAGAAATCATTATATAAATAGCTTGTCATTAAACGCTTGTGATGACTATTATTAAGTGTTACGCTTGTCCCAAATGTGCAAATCATTAATGATATTTAATATAATGATGGCTGAGTAACGGAAGGCATCATTAAGTTACTGGTTCATCTTAATCAATTGCTGATGTATTAGTTCTCAACAGGACGTTCACCTGAGACGAGACATGTAAAAGGTGATGGGATTTTTTATAACTTTTTTTTTATTATAATAATTATAAAAGTTCGTTATTTCAATTTAAGCACCATTATTGCACTATATACGCCTAATTTTCGAAATTGTGTAGGCTCGAAAATACCACTTTCGACTTTTTTTTATGGTAATATAGGATATAACTACGCAACCCGACAAACAAATATAGATTAGATTTACTATTATAAAAGATACATTATTATTACATTATGAAAAATTTACTCACGAGAGAAATCGAACCTGTTACCTCCGGTACAACGTCGTTGCCTAGCAACTGAGCTTTCGTGTTGAATTGCTTTGATGAATTTATTTGATACTAAATTACCTGTTTAAACTTAAATTACGCCATACCAAGTGTAAACCCGAACAAGTCCGCGTCACCTAACGGTCAAACCTGTCTGCACCCGATATCACAACTGCATATAAACTCAATAATTAACTTCCGACTCCTTACATTATAGATGAGGTCTTACTTTACTACATAGAAATATGCTTAGTTATCAACAAAAGTAGCGGTAAATAGCAGATAAAGAACAGAAAAATTGTAACAGACGACTAAATAACGACTAACGAGAAAATCATCATGTAAAAAATAAAAGTACAGCATAAAATTAAATAAATATACATAATGTAAAGAATAATTTATATATTTTTAAATGGGAACTTTATAACCCAAATGTTGAAACGGTTAAACCTGCTTGTAATCACTTCAAATATGCAAAATAACTTGCTTTGATGTAATAGTGAATAAAGTTAACTAACATGGTATCCTTACAGGTTACAAAAAATATTTTGTTATGTTCAACCTACCTATAATTAAGGCCGACTTATTGATGCATATAATGCCTTAATATAGGCATAAGATAATTCGTATTGATAATTTTCATGTTATATATTTAATACAATAATTACCATTCTTTATTCCTCATTTTTACCATTATAGTTCATAACCAATTAGAACATAAAACCTACATGCTTCAAGCAATTTTAAAATAAAAAATATAAAAGCAACGGTGTATAATACGGATTATTAACACCAGGACAAATTACATATATTAGTTACACACCATTGAATTTGAAATATAAATAAACCCGCTAACCGGACAAATGACTCTCATTAAGACCATAACGCTTTTGTCAATTACGTGCGCTATATTTTGGTAATTGTTCGTTCAAAATGGGTTCACTGTTAGACTTACTAGACTAACTCTCTCTAACCTCTTTGAAATTTTGAAAAGAGGTGTATTTTTTCAACTATTATGATTAGTTTTATCTATAGAGCGCCTTTTGAAATTTTTATGCATACTCACCTCAATTTTGCTGTAGATTTTTTATAATATTATCTCTAACATCTATCTCGATACATACCATAATAAAAATGCTCTACCAATAGATGAAAGATTTTTAAATAGATATGGGGATAATATTCTTTGATTCCCGGCATCGGTCAAAGATTCTAAACTAATGTTACAAAAAAGATGTATAAGTGAATGCAGTCATTAGTAACCATGAAAATAAATGAATAATGAAAAAATAATCAACATGAGCCGAACTTGCGATTTCGAGTTCCCTAGAGATCATTCTATGATTCTCGTTTCATCGCTACATTTAAAATAACTATATATATTCGATATTGTACTTGACCTATGAATGTCTGACCCAAGCATGCTTTCCCATAATCACAATGATCCCGGTGTAAATATAACAAGTAATAACGAGTCCGGATTAGGGCTACGGACATATCGGGAGGCAATAACTCAGAGTATCCATGAGAACATGATAGTACTCGTCATTTGCTTCGGGTCAGGAAAATGCGATAAGGTTTACACAGTTAATTCTTGTATGTTCACATGGTTAAAATTATTTATGAATACAAGTTTTTTTTACATATAAACCGGTATTCATATTAAAAAGTATTTCATTTAGTATTAAATAAAAAAATATATTAATTTGTGTTTAAAAAAATATAAAATGAAAAGTAGCCCGGTACGAGCAGGGATTCGAACCCGCGACCTCTAGGAAACCATTCCGTCGTTCTATGTATGATCGTCTTTAACGAGACTGTGATGAAAGTACATTAGGCTTCTTTCGAAAATATAGATGTTTATAGATATTTTCAAACATTTATTTGTTGGTACAAAAAAAAATGTTTTCCAGGCACCACACTCCTTAAAAAAATAACGAAGTCTAATTAGTCGATTCAGAAAAAAAGTTATTGTTTTCGTGGCTCCACACTCCTTATTTGTCTATGGTCGATCTAGTACAGTTAGCCACAATATTATCTTCATCACAATAGGTTTAATCGTGCGATGCAGTCGTGATGTACGCTCAATACTGCCACGAAATATTATATTTTTATAGCGATGACGTTGCAAAACTTTTGTTGATGTTGTAACGACTCATTAATACAATAGTATTTTGAACTTAATGTGCAATTATCTTTATCACGGGTCAGTGCTTAGGATTGATTACAACTATTTAAAATGTCATCAAGTTGTTCATTTAAACAGTCTACGATAAAAAATATATATTAACAATTCATATTTTATAAATAAACTAAAAATTGGTTTACAAAAACATTAATTGTTTTAATTAATTGAACTGATTTCTCTGCTTCAAAATTTTATGTGACTATAGGTTAAGGCAATTGTTTGCAAAGTACATTTCCTAAATAACATAATATTTTTTACAGAGCGTGTGTTTGTATTGTTATATAATTTCGTACTCCCTTCCGTCTATGGAATTATGAAGGTCAATGTACTACAATAGGTATGTAACGTATGTTTTGTTATGCGCCAGTGAAACACTGAGTTCACGCGAGAAAAGTAATTTAAAAAAAATAAAGATAAAATATTATTTATAATATACTATGTCGTAATTTTAATTCCTTACTTCTTTTTGTAAATGATTCAACAATTGAATTATTCAACAAACAAGTCCCAATCATTAGGCTGGAAACTTAAAATTATGACCTGTTACGATGTAGTCGCACTTTAGAATCCGTAATTAGCAAAACAAGATACATAACATATACATTTTTTTATCTACTTCACAAATCTTATAAAATGTCTGAGTGAATTCTTGACCAAGAACTCATTCACTAATAATTAAATCGACAAACAACACTTTAATCTTTTCTTATTAAATTATATTAATATTATAAAAAAAAACAATGG
This sequence comes from Napeogenes sylphis, assembly GCA_959347405.1. Taxonomy (NCBI): domain Eukaryota; kingdom Metazoa; phylum Arthropoda; class Insecta; order Lepidoptera; family Nymphalidae; genus Napeogenes; species Napeogenes sylphis. The sequence goes on along the minus strand of OY365780.1, from coordinate 29,088,250 downwards.
CTTGGAATAAATAAAATATATTAATACAAAATATAAAACATAAAAAATGTACCAATAACGTTTCTCTCAGTGTAGCACGTACTGATACTGATTCATGGTAACTGTGCTTTTATCAGTGATATCAAGTGTTTGCGGTCACCTGCCGCCAAATTGAGATTTTACATAACGTTTCCATTGTCTCACGTTTTTATTGTTTGAATTTCATTCACTTTGTAACGTTTATGACGGACACGTCTTACATTGATTCTAAAAACCTTAATAAAAAAAATACCATCAGTCAAATAATATATATAAATTTGCATATCTGTTTTATCACATATTGTGGTTGAATGAGAACAAACTCAACAGCCACAAAGTTTTACTGCTATAATGTCTATAAACTGTTACGAAATTGTTTCATCCAATTTTGATTATGATTTAGATAAAAGTAACTGTACATTATTTGGTTAAGGTTTAACACTTCTATTGCACGGTTAACGAGTTACTTAACGAAGTGATAATTTTTAATTAACTGTATAAGAATAACATGTAGAAAACAGTTAATTAAAAGTACCATAGATGCTTTTTTTTTATTTCTTTAGATAATAGAGCAGAACTCACGTATAAAACTTAATTGTATATTTACGTGGAAAATAGTATAATTGTCTGAATTACAGGATGTTTTTTTGCTTTATTTCTTTAAATAAGTAATAGAAATATAAAAAGATCAAATTTTCAATTGTAACTTCGTAAAAATAAAATAATTATTATAATAATTACCTTCTTAATTTTTCTGGTTTAAAAGTACATATTTTAAATTTTAATTATTAACTATTCTGTTTTCTGAATTTCAGATGTGACTAAATTCAAGATGGCAGCCACAGACGGCCAAGTCGTGGTCGCAGCATCCCGCTGGTCCGACGAAGGTCACTATCTCAGAGAATTTGTGGTAAAAAACCGATTGCCGAATGTTTCAAAAATCATTAAAGGCCAGTATGGAGGTCTTGGCGTACCAACGCTTCCAAGTCCTGGCTTACAAAGTACCGCATTGCTTGTATCAGCAGGAAAAAGAAAGAAAATTATTGCCCAAGCAATCAAATTAAAAGAAGGAAGACGCATGGTTAGTGTAGGACCGAGAATAGCTATACCTGAAACTTACAAAGGTTATTTTGAACTTCTAAGTGAAGAGGGTAGAGCAGTGCGATGTATGGAATCAGTATCAGAAATAGCTAGAAGAAAGCTTGAAGATGGCTGCTTAGTTAGAGAACCAGTAAGAGTAATATGCGCGAAAACTGACTTAGACGGTGACTTGACTGCTGATGGATCTCGAAATTTACCCGCTGGAGAAGTAATAATGCCCAGAGGGGAGGTATATTTAGGTAAAAGTAAATACTTGAAATGTACTGACTCTAAAGGTGATATAATTCTAATGGGTATTGAGCAAAGGGGCAAGTTTTCGGCTGTCGCTAAAGAGGAGAATATTAGTGGGGTACATACTGCGAAAACATTATTAACAAAACGATTGCCAATAACTGTAAGATTGGTGCATGGGACTCCACCTAGAGGGCTTAAAAGTACAAGTTATTTTGTACCAGAATTGAGACTATTATCACTATTTGAAGAAGACCACGTATTTGCTCTGCCTTTACAAAAAGAAGGAAATGCATTGATAGCATTACCACTGGCTGCACCTTTGAAAATGTTAAAATGTAAAAATGAAGAACATATCAAAAACTTTATGGAATTCTCAAGATTAGTTGAAAAATGTAATAGGTTATTAGTAGATGTGGTAGATCGAATACATGTCTTAGATGGAAAACTCGGAGATCCAAAAAGATTACTAAATACTCCTCTTCATGCTCCACCGTTAATTAAAACAGGTTACTTTTTAAGAAGGAGTGCCTCTTCAGACACAGCAAACCAACATAAATATATGAATCGACACAATCACATCTACAGCAGTCATCGAGACGAAAATAGTATTCCTGATGAGTATGACGAAATAGATCAAATATATGATTACGTACGAGGCTTTGCACCATTACCCAAAAACATAAAAGCGTCATATTCCAGTGAGCCCACACGACATGAATCTGCCCCCACCTCTCCAGCTGCAACACCCATTCATATGCCCTTAATCACAGAAATAAAACCTGAACCCCCACCCATAGAAACTATTCCAACAAAGAAAATATTTAACCAAAAAGCTGAAAAAAGAACCCGCAAAAGTACAACTGCTACAAAAGAAACTCCTATAATTGTTTACAAAGAGAAATGTTCTATAGCAGCACCAGTTCCCAATTTACCTAAGCTGTATATAAAAAACAATGTAAACAATAATAAGAGTCGGATATTACTGACCCAAAAGAGTCACTCGCCGACTAAAGAGGTACCTAGTCCGGGAACTAGTCCTATACGACCGTTAACGAAAGGTGATTCCCCAATCTTCAATATTCGATATAAAAGTCTTTCAAACATTCACCAAGCGATGGAGTTAGATGGAACTTTAGATTCGAGTCATTCTGGTGGTCGAACGTCCGGAGATTCAGGAAACGGACCTAAATTACCAGAAAAAAGGTCTAGAAGATTAAGTAGACCAAAATCTTTGACGAATTTAGTTTGGGAGCTAAAAGGGTGCCCAGTGGAAACTATTGAGAAACCAAAACTTAGGACGAAAAATGAAGGTTACAAGAAGATTGGGAATAAATTATCTTTGGGGGCTCAAAAGAGAGTGCCGACGCTGTATCTTTAATTTTTGGTAAGATGCTTTACTTACTTATACATATTCATAATAGAATAGTAACCAACCAAGTAAAAACTTACAAAAAGTAGTATTTATACGTGTTATGCATATCAGCAGATTTATATTTATTTTTTCCCTTTATTTATTTGGTTTGGAACAAAACAGGCAGACTGATTCGATAAACTTTGTTATGAATAGGTCATTGTGTAATTCATAGGAGACTTATATCAAATTCAGGCACTATTTCTACAGAAAAAAACGAGTTTGATTTTGAGATATATATTACGATGATACTAATATTGTTAAGATTTTTTAAAAATTATATAATATGATAAAGTGCTGACTAGTCATTACTACATGTACTTTCATGTAATTTCATGCCTAGATGAAAAAGTAGACATAGCTAGTTCTATACTTAAAGTATACTTCTTAGATATTTTATAAATTTCTATATAATTAAAAATGCAATGGAAAATCAAATACCACATGCAAATGGAACTGCAGTTGCGAATGAATTAAATGTCAAATCTTTCACGCTAATGTTTTGCATCAATTGACTACGCAAGAAACCTTTGATCGTAATATTAACAACTGAATGTTTAAATGTTTAGATCTTGATTTTAATCGATGCAACATACATTAAGAATATATTTAATATATTAAAAAGGTTAAGTCATATCATATTCTACGAAATAAAAGGAGAAAAAGGGTTGAATAAATTTTATGCTCTGCATTATGTCTCCATTAAAATTTCAAAATATTTTTAACATTTTGATATTTTTAATAATTTATTTTTATGTCTTTATATGTTTATGTTTAGTTTTATGAACACAAACAGTATCTTCGAATATTTAGCAACCAGTTTGTAGTCGTGATATGCCGCGTGTGCGGATGTCTTCGGAAATGTTAGATTTGAGATAAAACAATGACGCAAGTTTTCTTTTATGTTTTATTGCTATAATATGGTTATTTGCTACATACATTGAAGGTAACTAAAAATAATATGAAAGTAGTCAATGAGATTTTAATCTATTTATCTCAGCTCTTTACATTTGAACTCATGTCAATCAACTTACAGGAGCTATTAAGACAAATATATCGTGAATATACCGTTAAATACCAAACAGGTTCTTAATAAGAGGTCACGGTCAAAGTTAATTAACTGAAAGTAACATTACATTATTGCAGTTTTTGCAAGCTGTTATTATATAGCATGCATCGTGCATTTGATGTTGAAAGAAAATGTAATCTAACATAAGTAATGGAGTCGTAATTGATGGGTAGGGTTGACACGTGACGGAAAAATGCCATAATAATCCATGTTTGTTTAGATATCGCATGACTTATAATGTATGTTTTATGAATTCTAGATGTTTGATAACATTTATTTAATTATCGTTTTATATTTCGTAGGTACTTGATCTATAGATTTTGCAAAACAAACAGGATTGCATCAACCCTATTTAATTTTAATAAATGCCAGCTCTACCTAATAATAGGGCTGTAATTTAGTATTTCCTTGAACGAGTATTTTAGATAATGATACTATAATTAATAGATTACATGGCTGTCGTTCAATAAAACAAAACCATGTTCGTGTTACAAAGTATTCAACTTTGGCAATCCAAGGACGAAGCAAGGTGCAAAAACTAGTAAAGAAGCTTTTAGTATAATTAACACTAATGAAAGAGAACATCACTTGGGTGTGGTGTCCAAGGCGCGCTCCGCACCCTGCAATTTGTTAAAAATCACACCATAATACATGTATTTTATTTTTCATTAAACAATTAAAGTTTCAATATTAAATAACTTTGTAGTTTTACTATTTATTTTTTTTATATTTTTAATACGCTTTTGTTAGCTCCGAATGTACGTATATATCTTTGTAACAGAAACTTTGAATTTGATTTTGATCAACTTTGATTTGTCGGATTAAATTTTTTTTTTCATACCTATCAACATTGCAGTATTATGTGAAAATAAAACTAAAAATCTCGCTTTTATAAAAAATCTAACTAAAAAATAAATGATAAGTAAATAAAATTAAAAATAATGTACTATATGAAAAAAAAAATATACAAAAAAAGCAACGGTTTATTTTTAGATACTATAAGAATTATTGTCCCTCTACTCACATCTGCCAATAAAATACTTCTAACCATAGACATAGTGCATCTCACGCTTTTTTTAATATATTTTTTTCATATAGTTTTTCCACTGTTAGTTTTTTTTTAACTATTATTTACTTATACAGGGTTATTTGTAATTAGTTGACCAGCTCTTGCATGCAGCCTCTCTACATCAATCCCAACAACATTAGTTCTACGACTTTTTTAAAATTAATAGTTTTTAAAATTTTAATTTTCCCATACAAAATTTATTTGTTGTCCCTGAACTGGCATTAACTCTGAGCGTACGTATGGCACCCGAGCGTTGACCTTTTAAGTACTTCTTACAAAAAACAGAGTAATAAGTAAAAGAGAGAGTTTTTTTTTTGGTTTGTGTTATTTGTGTTGTTTATCAAGGTATGTAAAAAGTCGTAGAACAAATGTTGTTAGGATTGATGTAGAGAGGCTGCCTGAAGAAGGTGGTCAACTAATTACAAATAACCCTGTATATTTTATTAAAAACTTATAAATACAGTTATTTCTAAACTACACGCCAGCTTAATATAAATAGAGACCAATTTAAAATAAAAACCATCTAATTAAATATTAATTTTCCTCAGTTAATCTAAAAACATGTTTCATAAAAATAATTTATAGCAAACACATTCAACATGATTACCTAATGAAGCAAACCAGTAATCATAGCTAGTAATGATCCTAGCTCAAACGGAAGAGCTAGATAAAAACTGTATAGTTTTTGCCTAGATCTAGTCAAGCAACTAGTCTATTAATAGCTGAATGATGTATAGATAGGGCACCAACCTTTGAGGTAATCCGAAAGACACTATTGAAAGTATTTCCCTAAATCAAAATATAATTATCATAAATTATAAAATTTTTGATGTCATTGTAAGTTAATATATTTTTATTAAATTTTAAGTAAATATAGAATGACTAATAAACCGATACGGGCAGGGATTACAACCCGCGACCTCTGGGAGTTCATCCGTTGCTCTACCCATTGAGCTACCGTATCGCTACCCATCTCCGTGAATTAAGCATTGTATATATGACCGTCTTTATGGGGATTTGTGTTATATTATTTCCTGTGAAATGTCTAATAATAATAATTATTATTATTATTATAATATTGTTTTGTGTTTCAGATCCACGTTGTCGATCAAAAAGACAAACATGAGAGCGAATTTAGAAGATCAAAGAAAAGAACGAGACGAATTCATACGAGTTTAGTTTTAACATAAGACATTCGATTTTACTCTTATATCAAGTGTATTTTGATCTCCTTAATTAATTATATTTATAATAATGCCATATTACGGTATAATTAGTTTGTGGTTATTCCCATAAGGTAGATGGAAAAGTAGAAATAAGACAGCCGTTACATCAAAGCTCTATCAATCAATTGTTAGTCAATCATCAGGAAAAATGGTGTACTCCTTTAACCAAAACTCTAAGAAAGAAGAAGCATTTTCCTTGTGACAAGAGCGGCTAATAGTTTAAGAGATGGACATTTTTTTAAGGTTATTTTTCCTATGACAACAAACTATCTATTTATTGTAAGTTTGCTGACATCAAATCTTTCGCTACTTAAAGCGGGTTTTTAGTTCTCGAGGCATTCTATTTTAAATATTAATTATTTTGATTTAATAGTTTGGGTTTTTGCAAGATAAACTTGAATATTTCATTACCATTGATTTTTAAAATAAAAATTGTAAGAATCTTCAGCAGTAATATTTGAAAGAAAGTATTTAAAGTGTACATCATAAGCTATGTCTAGCATATAGTCTTATATTTATAATTTGTATAGCCATTGATATATCATAAACAATAAATTCCTCCAGTTTGACCAATTTTGTGTTACAATGAATTTCATATTGTTCATAAAATATGAATTTAGATAACATCCAAAGCTGTCTAAAACTAGTTCATTCGTCATTATTTTTTCCGATGGCATACAAAAAATAAAAATAAATAAAATAAAAAATAATATAAAATAAAATCACGGAATACAAACCAAAAACTTAAGGTGCCTTATTAATAATAAAATTCTTTAAAGCTTCGTAATCTTTTCAATTTGTAATCATAATTTTAAGGGACAAGTCACAATTTTATGTATTTTTAGAGTAATCGTTTTTATTAATATGCATTTATATTGTTATTGAGTCAGATTTAAATAAATTATTTTGAAAAAATAACGAATATTTTTTTTTCTTGGGATTAATATAAACAATTTGTTTAAGACTGACTCATATATTTTCTAAGACGTAATATGCTTAGTTGGGATGATAAATTACTTGGAGGTTCAAATAAAACAATTGTAGACTAAAAATTTTTGGATCTTTAATTGATTTATCGTTTTGGTATACTTTAGAAATTGCAAATATCGCTTCAAACATTATTAATAAAACAATTTTTAAATCGAAACATCCATGGATTTTTTCCTCTGATTAAAGAAATAAATCTAAGTATTATGAATTTGTACTCCAAATATTTTACTAGATGTAATAAGATATCTATCCCTTTCTCTTTTCTAGAATTTTCTAGAATATTTTTTATCACGTCATTATTATAAGTTTTTAGTCTTGATATTGTAATTCTTACGAAATAAACAATATGAATTGAAAAAAATGTTTTATTTTCCTAACGGAGTTGTCACTAGTTTATCTATATTATAATGTGTGCGAAAGTTTGGAATTTGGGATGGATGAATTTGTTACTCAATCACGCCAAAACTACTGAACGGATTTTGATGAAACTTTGCAATGTTGTAGCTAATGTACCAGAATACCACATCTTAACTTTTGCACGTGGTTTTGTCCATGATATAACATAATTAACTTAATTACCACGGGATCTCCTGTTTTTAATCGTTGGGTCACAAAATTTTACAAAAATAAAAAAATAAAGAAAGTTGAATACTTTAGCCACCAACTAAAATAATTTGTTTGGTCTGTAGATACTAGAAAAAATATTTAACATTTTCCCCAAGACCTTTCAATATTATGTATCCATTTTCCACTATCATTGTTATTGTTTTCCATTTTTTTTTCTTCACCTCTACAACGCCATACAATTTTGTTTCAAACTCTGGCCACATTTTATAGTCAGAGCATCACCCATTTTTGATTAATCCGCAATTATTACTATTTTTTTCTAAATTTAATTTCAAAAACACATTAAGAGAAGTCACAGATGGACGGAGCCGCGGGCAACAGTTAGTTAATAATAAATTTAATGTGTTACGAAAAGTAAATGTAAACTTAAACTAATATTTAAAACGCCATCTATTGTAACAGTAAGGTACTACTTTTAAAAAGTATCAAGTAGCTTTCTACTAGATGGCTCTGACTCTGTTTAACTTTGCAACGGTTATTTGAAACCATTTTAAAAAAACACCTTTCTATTGTATAGAACCTTTTTTTATTTTCAGAATGAAAACGTGGTTCAGTTGATAAATTTAAATATTTTTCAAAAACTAAAGCATGACTGATGAAAAGTTTAAAAAGAAATAAATGAACGTAAACCATTCTCACAATGAATCACATACTAGATAGATCTTAAATTAGAAAAAGAAAGAGAGCATCAGATTTATTTTTAGTAACAATAAAAAAATATGTAAGTAATACAAACGGATCATCAAATTGCAATACTTACACTTATCATTAGAAGCATTTCACTAGCTAATACCTCATAGTTGTTTAAAAATACGCAAAAATACTTAAAATCACTTACAGTATTCCACTGAGTATTACATTTATAAAGCCCAAAAACTATTATTTATGTAATTCTTTTTAACTAACCACCAAGCCATATAAACTCTACATTCCTTCATACATCAAATTCCGGTTTTGCTCGAGTTTGTAAATCTGTTCCTAAGCGGCTATACCGATTTTGATGATTTTGTTATGTGCTAATGGAACTACTTGGAAGATTCTTAGATTTATTGTTTTTGCTCGATAGACGCAATAATAATATATCGATATATATTTCGATATTTCTTTTGATTAAAAGACGAGCAATCGCTCTTGAACAGGAACTTGAACTAATCATGGACATGGTCGTTGCTGGCCTTTAAAGAGGGAGTATTAATTATCTTTGATGGTTCCTATGGGTTATCCATCTGGAAACACCTCCAAAGGAAGGTCATTCCACATTTGACGGATCGAGGTAGAAATTTCCTTGACAGCCTCACTGTTGAGGAATGCCATACTTCCAGATGGTATTGCAAACCTTGGCATGATAAAATCAAATAGCATACCGGAACACTCGAAACGGCTATACTTTATACAGAGACAACTTCTACCCCGGTGTGAAGTACTGATCTATTGATTATTCCATTTAACTAGAAATATCAAGACCCAATACTCCAAAGCTATTCGCATATGGAAGATCTCTCCCACTTCTACCACGTACAAACTAACTATAAATTTATTCCTGGACAGTTCATCGGTCAGTTTATAATACTTATTAAGCTAAAATTCCTGGGGATGTTTCTTTCCCAGGGAACTGTAAGCTCCACAAATATCACGCGCCTTAGATATTTAAAATACAGGAATAATGTCGATACACCAACATTCCCAGGGATTTTGTAATGCTTTTCATACGTGTCCATCATGAGAGTCCAATCAGGAGCCGCGCTTAAAATTGAATAAGCTTTCGCGCTTCGCTTTCGATTTTTTGGAGGAGCCTCCTTTTACGAATTCTACAATTACTGTATAATACACAACAACACATTCTTCAATTCTACCTTCTTATCGTTTGGTGGTTGTTATACCCTTCCGCGCTCTTGCTACTGAAAGACTAATCGCTTCCCGTTCGATTTCTAATACCTTATCGTGGCGACGCGAGTATTGACCTCTATATAGAAGTAGTACCCTACACCCTACTAATAAGTAATTCGCGGTTCCTTCTGCCTTCCCACAAATGTTGCAAGACTTTTCGGCATATTTGCAACATCTTACTAAATTACTTTGATCTGGGAGAGTCATTTGGAATGTATTAAGATAACATTTTAATAATGCTGGGGACCAATCATAAATTAAAGTACGCCACTTCAAAGCTAGTGGAATACAAAAATCTCCTATGGACACACATTCGTTTTGAATTTCTAGGCTCATCGCGTGGTAGTTATCATTTTCGTCTTGTCAAACAAAAGATTTTGTTATGTCTATGTAACTGTAACTTTAAATGTAACTTTCCTACTTGATCCTAGCGCTACTTTATTCGTTTGAGCTCCTATCATATTTTTTTTTATGGAATTAAAGCCGTGACTGTCCCTGAAGCCCTGAGGCAATTTTATGTTTTGGGAGAGAAGTTACAGTATCATTTTTAGATTTTCCGATGATATGACTTTTGATATTTATAATTTTAACCCAATTTTGTTTTATGTATTCGTTTTTCATTTATTCATGATTGAAATTAGAAATTTCATAACTTCTTATAGGTCATGCTCTGATACTTTTTGTTAGGACACTAAAGTATTTCGTACCAACAAAATTTCTTAAATTATTGAAAATAATAAATTCTTTATCCCAAACCAAATTTATTAAATGAAATTTTGTTATTGTTTCTGTATTCATTGCAGTTCTTGATCGATATGTAACCGAAAATAACTTATTTCAAATTTCTTAATTTTATTGTGAACAATATTATACATTATTATACATTTAACCGCCCCGTTGGTCGAGTGGTTAGCGCAGACGCCTAACGTGTCACGGCGCAACGAGGCTCGGGTTCGATTCCCGGCAGAGGCAGGCATTTATGTGATGAGCATAGATGTCTGTTCCTGGGCTTGGTCGTTTATTAAATATATTTTCAGTATTTATATGTGTATTTCTATGTATTAGTGTCGTTGTCTAACACCCTTAACACAAGCAAATAATTTGCTTACTTAGGGGTTAGATCAATGTGTGTAATTTGTCCCGATATTATTATTATTATAACAATTCCGTCGTCTATATTAGCAGAATTATTACAGATGTACTCAATAACTATAACAGAGATAAAAAAATAAACACATAAAAATTATTTTTGTATATAATTATGAATTTTATTAAATACTGATTGATATTAGGTATATTCCATACTTTAGAGTAAACCAGTTTGTAAAAGAAAAAAATATAGCTTTATGTTTGAATCGAATTAGAAAATAAAACACAACTTCAATATATGTTAGCCAACGAAATAGAGGTCCTTGACCATACGCTAGTTGAATATTAATAACAGATTTTATAACTTGCAACATATTAATTAAATTGTTTGGAATAACCTTCACAGGTAATGATAGAGAAAGACTGACGTTCCGAAATAATAATAAACGGTCCTAATCCATACTTTGTATCAAAGATTGAAATTACAAACCGTTTATTCATTTACAATAATAACGGATCCGTAAATGAAGTTTGTGAAAAATTATCTTAGATTTGAATCTAACATTATAGATCAATTAATAGGTTCGACAATAAAGAATGATGAAACTAAAGATTAGTCATCAGATATACCAACTGGGAAATCCTTTTTTTTCTGTGCCTGTCATCGTTACGTGCAAGTTGTCTTCGATACGAGAAAACCGTTCTAGTCTATTTCGTAATATCATTCGCCTCTGAATTCTAACCTACATTCTAGTGGTAGTAACTGCTTATTTAATTAAACGTTCCTAACCTAACTGGTTCTTTTGCCGGTTCTGGGATCTATTAGAAAAAACCAGCTCAGGACTTACCAAACCTTTAAAGTAATTATATGTGTTCGCATTCAAATTCTTTTGGTAAAACTAAATGAGGTCAGAGGAGTACATTTGGTACTCTCGCTAATCTACAATACCATCAACCTTTGTAATTTTACCTTCTTAAATTGAATAAACCCAGAGATTTTTCAGAAAACTTATTATACCGTAGTTCTTGTTGTGTGATTATTTTTTATTAATATAAAAACTACAGACAGATAAACAGAAATCAAATATAAGATTTCTAATCTAATCTCAGTAGTACAAAAGCACCAACCTTATTTAGTGTATCCTTGATTTTATCATACGACCACTCCTATGACTTCACGCGTACAAACATACAATAATATTATATAATAATAACATATAAACATTCTTAACATATATTTGGTCAAACTTAAATCTAATAAAATAGATAAAGTCACATTAACAAATACACTCTAGTAATTTCGCAAAGATTTCACTTTAAATAATAAAATCAATGCATTAGGCCTTGAGAGGTTATTACAATAATGATGATGAGTAAATTACAAATGAATGTGCCAAAAAAAATATTATCCAATTGAAAGTAACTTACAATATAATAGTGTAACTGTTTTGCAATAATAAGAAAAATATTATTACCCTCAGGTCAGCTATACCTATGTTGTGTCCCAATCAATTTATTTCATTCACATACTTACAAATTTTAGACATAATTAGAAGAAAATGAGTATTTTGTAAGCATTTGAAGTATAAATTCTCTAGATAAGCTACTCTATTTTTTTAAGAATAGATAAATAATCTTTGTTTTCTTTACAAGTCATTTGTAACGTTTCTAGGGTCTTAAAGAATTAAGACCTCCTAGATGTCCCTCATCTCTTTCTTGTTGCGTTTTCAGTCGGTCGTCTCCATAACCATCAATACCTAATCCAAGCCGTTCAATCAATTTCGCGCCTTTATCCCCGTGTAACTCTATGAACTGTCGGCGTCTTCGTAAGGCTACGTCAGGATCAAAAACCCATTTTTGAAGCTCATGAATCACAGGGTAGCCAATGGCGTTCGCTTGTAGAAACGTTCCTATAGGTCCAGCGGGTACGGATAGCGCCTGTCGGTAAAACAGTACGCATATGCAAATTGGAACCTGGAATTTTAAATTCTCGCATTAAACCTGTTTTAATAGTCAAGTTTTTTTTTTACCCGCCAATTTTTTGAATTAGCATTTTTTCCATTTGAGAGCTTTATTTTCTAAAAAGCTTATTGGCTATATATGTTATATCGTAGTGTAATAACACTACGACTCTCAAAACCGAAATAGAAAATACCCTCTAGAATCATTTTTAATACTTTTCAGTATCCTAAATACGCTATCCTAATTGCTAAACAAATAAACGAATGTAACCTAAAAAGATATCATACAATGATAGTATTTTATGAAATCTTCGCCTATTAGTTGCCTTTTTTCAACCAGTAACATATTTTGCTTACGGTTTTGGCTCCGTTATGTTTATATCTTTGATTTAAATATCATTTCAAAATCGGCTTTCCGCAGTGTTATAAGCCTTGAATAGGCTTAGTTAATTAAAATATTTAACTTGAATATAAATGACTCAAAGAATACAACCAATACTATTTGACTTCGATGTTATTATCATCTATCACTTTTATTAAAAGAATTAAAAAATACGTTAATATACTTTTAAAAATTAACACCATTTTGATATATAACAGATATTTCTACACCAACTAACATTATTTTTACACAAATAGTAAAAACCACATTATTTTCAACACACTCATTTTATAACTTCGTTCACTTTAAAAAAAAACATTAAGGTGGGTACTCACTGTAAGAAAATTCATTTTTTATGTCCCACGTCCGTCCGCACTGCGGGCAGTTTGTTTATTGCTTTGTAAAGCAGTTCGTATTGCTTCAGACGAACTGTAATGCCATAGTAATGCTTGGATTTCTTGATACTATTACGAAACTGATTATAAATGACATTGCCGTATCATCCTTGCGCGGAAGACAATTGTCCTCATGTATTACAAAATGTCTGCTCGTGACAGTTGTGGTTACGTACTCATACTAATCACTTCGATGTTATAAGGGTCATTGTTAAATATATAGAATAAAAAAAAAACATTTTAAACATGGGTTGGTACTTATTTTTTCGCTAGCGTTACCTGAAATTAATAAAAATGTTAGTGAGATTTTACAGTCATAAACATGTTTTTAAGTAAATAGTTAAAATGGTAGTGATAAGAATGTGTATCTATTGTAATAGCTATCCGTAAGAGGTTGACAGCTATGCTGATTGATTGTGAAGGCAATTAATTTCTCGAACTTGTTTTTCTTTTTTATTCAGTTGCACTCCCTAATCGACACTATTGCTCAACTAATGTAAACAAAAAGCGCCCGCCAGTTTAACTAAATGCAAAAAAATGAAAATTATTTTAGGTTGTTTATTTTCTCACGACCTAGCACCATTTATTACTTATAAACATTCACCAGAACCACATCAATCAATTAAAAAAATGAATGCAATCACTTCAGTAAGTACAGAGGAGTTTAATGACATAGTAAGCATTTTACCTAACATCATAGAGCTTAGCCCCTCACTCGCTGATACTTTTTTTTGTATAATAGTATATGTAATTCAATTTTATATTTAACTATCGTCTCGGTTTTCCTCCTCCTCCTAAAGAATTATTTCACCTCATGCTTAATCTTCCAATCTTAACCTAGACAGATCTACAAAACCCTCGTAAAGTTACACACAGTTACATAGCAGGAATCTACGAACACATCCTTCACAAATACCAGGCTGCCACTTCGAGCCCAAGACTTCTCTAAAAGCGTCTCGCTCAGGGTTCTATCTTAAGTCCTTTGTCTTATAGCATATGTTTTAGTGTCTCCAACTGTTTAATATTTTTCATAATTTCAATATAATGCTGACATTGCTACCCATCACAATTTTCTCTGTTCCTATTATTTTAAAGACAAGTCAGGTATTCCAATCAAGTCATCGGTTGGGGCTGCCTGTTCCTTTGTTCTGGATTTCCAGTCATTCTAAGGGTGCAATTCAGCCATTTAGCCCTAGTAAGAAAACTGCAGTCATGCTCTAAATCTATTGTATCTATAAATAATATTAGGGTCTTAGGCATTGTATGTCACACTCTATTTAACTGTCCTATAGTTTTTAATCCTCTCTACGACATTCCCCTTACTATCTCTCGTTATGGGACGTTCAATGCTTGATTCCATATTGTAGATTTCTTTATTTTTATTTCAGAATTATTATAATTCAGTTGTGACCCCTCTTTAAATTATTATGTGCGGTAACATATGTATATGTTATTTCTATTAAATTAACATACGTGTTATTAAATAATTGGTATTTATATAAGTATTTAACTAGCAGGTTATTAACTAATTGCCTAATCTAGAAGAGACCGTTATTACTGCAGTAATCGACCAATTTCGTTTGTTGCGTTTTCTATTCTATATGACTTTGGCGAAATATTACGCGCACGATTTGGCACGGATGAAAGCCGTATTAAAATAAATATATATAATTTAATCATCAGCGCTTTTATTAGTTATTTATATCTCAACATATAATTAAGCAGCAATGAGGCTAATATGTATTGAATATTTTTGGGGAAAAGGAGCTGCTACACGTCTTAAAATCGAAACTTTTGATTTGTATCTTATTATCTTCAATTTTTTTCTTACCATTATATCTATCGACCCTGATAAACTCTCATACTGGTCATGATTCTCAACTTTCTTAAAAGTAACTAGATGTCTGTATTAGATTTAAGAAAGTGCGTTGGTTTCTTTTAAATACGTTTTATTAACTTTAATAGAAATATGATTTACAAATATGACAACCATAATATTTAAATACAATACAAAAATAAAAATAGACATTGATCATAGCCACGTAAATGAATCTGTCCAAAAATGAACTTGAGGTCAGACTTACGCCAAGACTTTTTAAAATTGTTAATTTCAAAATACCTTTGATAATGTTCATACGAAATATGAACTCTGACTTTAAAGAGTGAGTTGGCAAAAGTTTTGAATAGTAAAAAATATTTTAAAATGAATATTTTTAAATGTGCATAGCCATGTTAAGCTTATTTAAATTTAATCAAATATATAATAATAACGATATGGTAGCTCATTTGGTAGAGTGACGGGACGGATTCCCAGAGGTCGCGGGATCGAATCCCTGCCAGTATCGGTTTATTTTGCATTCTATATTTATTTAAAATTAGTACAATATAATAAATATTTCATAGAGCTAAGTTAATTACTAATAAGCATTATTTTAAAAAGGTTTTTTTCTCTATTTCCATTCTATAATTGATCAGTCCGTAACTATACCGGACATGCGCATTACACTCTATCAACTGTTTTACCGACAACTCCCACGTAAACACAAAAAATCAATAAATTTGACAACACGTTTCAAAACAATTTCATGAATCTTATTTCTTTGTAAAACTATACAAAATGATGCAGGAATATGACGACGATTTCTTCTTCGAAGAGGACAAAATGTACGTAGTTTGTTATGTTTGTTATCAAGTTTTATCAGTTTTACATCCTTTTTGCAGTGTTATCTGTTTTAGTTCACAGTTTTGTTTTTAAATGTGTTGTTGTGGTACAGGCGAATGTGGCAAAGAGGTCATATAATACCTTTTAATGATCCCAGGTTTTACATACAAATCGCTCCAAAGATGTATGAAGACAGAATGTAATTATTTTTTTATTTGACGTAATTTTTTTTATTCGTATTTTTTTAATGTAAAGAATCTATAGATAATAGATTTAACTTTAAGTATTTGGGGTTTTTATAATATAATCATTGTTCTAATCGATTATATTATACGGTTTGTAAATTAACATAATAATAAATTCTTTAAAAATAAATTAATTATTTTATTTATTTTTTATAGTTAGGAAATTAATCCATAAAAATTGGCTATCTGATTTATTTTTTACGTTTATCTGTTCTTTATATTATAGTAAATACACTAATTAAGGAAAACATAATATTTTACAAGTTTTAGTCAAATATTAATTATATTTTCGAAGATATGTTTTTCAAGATTTGTTCCTAATTGAAAGCCTGGTAAAAGGTAAAATATAGGTATCTAATTTAATTTGGTTTTTAATATAACTTTTTTTTAATTATTTAGCAATACAAATGCGGGAAACTCAAAAAACAGTTTATCTTTAAATGTCGATAGGTAAGAACAAAAAATAAATAAAAATATTTTTTTCGGAATTACTTTTCACAGTTACAATAATATAATTTTATTATTCAGTGCGATAATTACTGAAAAAGAAGAAATTAAAACTGAAAATGATCCAATGCTTGATGAGTAAGTACACAATTATCAAAAAACACGAAATTATTAAATAAAATTAGGTATATCGGCCTGTATACACTATTAAAAAATTTAAATAAATATTTTTCAGACAAAATGAAGACCCAGAGTGCATATTTAATGACATGCGACAAGAAAGATATACAATACGAAATCAGAATCTTATGTGAGTGATGAAATGGTCTAGAATCTAGAAGATTGGATTGAATGCTATTACCTTAATACATTCATACTTTTCCCTTTCACTTTATTTGTTAAAGAAATACAACATATTTTATTCCTATATTTGCTTCAATATTGTATATTTACGTAAGTAAGCCTTGCTTGAGATTTCTTGTTTTTTTTTAGTTAATAGATCAACAAACGAAGAACGAAAATTGAATTCTGAAGTATTCTTAAAATTAATATGATTATATTGTAGAATTCATATTGGTTTTAGATTGTTTAATAAAAAGATGTGTGTGATTTTCTTATACTTTCATTACCCCCATTCCCCCCTTAGCTACAACTATAGCCATTAGATTTTATCTGTGTGGCTTGGCTAGAGTGTATATGATTTTATAAAGCGATTAAAGTAAGTTTGAATTGAAGTAAGTATCACGTAAGTTTAGTTAGTCTTAAAGCTATAAAACTGAGTTTCAAAATAATGAGTTTTTATAAAAGCATTACATTAAATGATGTATTTTAGGGGTATGACAGTTACATCAGGGAGTGTGGTGTTGAATAAGGATGAGAAAAACCTTATCGGTATAAGCATAGGCGGAGGAGCGCCTTTATGTCCTTGTTTGTACATTGTACAGGTATGTTAAATGAATTGTAATTCAATTATATAGATACAACTAATTACTAACTCAACATTTTTATAAAGGAAATAGGAAGTCTCACTAGTCCAACGGTTGACGATTATTCGTATAATTATAATTATTATTTTACCAAACCGTTACAAAAATCCGTTTCAGATATTTGATAATACACCAGCCTCAAAAGACGGTACACTTCAAAGTGGTGATGAGTTAGTTGGTGTTAACGCACAGACAGTTAAGGGAAAGACTAAGGTTGAGGTTGCCAAAATGATACAAGCAGCTAAGGTAAGGTATAATCGTAACCTACTTTGAAACAATTATATGTTAGAAATTTGACTAATACGGCCAGCCCTCGCTTTGACAGACTTCATCAGGTGGTTTATTAGGAGAGTATGAAGGGATCCTAGGGAAAATTTTGCCTTTTTCTTATTTTTGGATTTTACTTATTTTGGGATTGAAAGACTTATAAGCCCTTGGAAGTCACTAGATTTGCTTTACAGAACTTTGCTTATTAAACTTCTTCCAGCTGATTGTTTATAATAGTGTATAATTATTAATGTCACGATAGCTCAGTTGGCAGGCAACGAAAACTATTTGCCAATGGTCAGAGACGCGATTCCTTCTCGTTTTGATATTTTTTAATTCTATATTTATTTTGGATATTGAATGGAAACTTCATACATATTCCCAAAATACATTGATACATATTTATTAATTTAACTTTTTCTGTCACGTTTTTTATCTTTGTGGTGTGCAATAAAGAATATTAACTAGTATTAATAATTTATTAACATTTAAGAATTGTTTCCAATCATTCCAATTTAAGGATCAAGTGACAATAAATTACAACAAACTCCACGCGGATCCTAAACAAGGTAAATCATTGGATATAATAACGAAGAAGATGAAACATAGACTGGTGGAGAATATGTCGACGGGTACAGCGGATGCCTTAGGCTTATCTCGGGCTATATTGTGTAATGATACTCTTGTCGCAAAATTAAATGAGATGAGGGAAACTGAAAACACGTATAAGAGACTGGTGGAACATGCTAAGAGGTATTTTTTTTTATTTTCATGTACATTTGTTAACTTAAATACCCTAACATGCAATTGGCTAATATCAATTCTGAACTGATTGAATTAAAATAAGACTGTAGTGTGTGTGTCTAGTCTAAACTAGATAGTGTGCAATTATATCTTATATATTACGTAGAGTGAGTGAGAAATAATTTTTGATAGACCACGGCTGATAAATATTTTTATTTTAGATTGACTTGTTATTAATTATTGTATGTTAGAAATTTAACAACATCCAATATTGAGCCGTATTGTCGAAGACCAGCATATTTATTTTGTACTAACAAATGAGTAAGCCAAAACACACACACACACACAAATATCACACTAACGCTAACTAACAATTTTATTTAATAATAAATCAAATAGATATAGATATACAGAAACAGATTATAGTCAACTGTAATCTATTTCCTATCTACCGAATAAAATACAGAAATTATTAAAATTCAGAATGCTAAAATCCTACTTCGATTTGCTACAAACATACAAATCGATTGGTGATATATTTGCTGCGATCGGTGTCCGCGAACCTCAAGCAAGAGCTTCGGAAGCTTTCTCCAAATTTGGCCATTACCATCGACTGCTGGAGCGCGATGGCATCAAAATGTTGAAGACTTTAAAGCCGGTAAGAAGAATGATAGGACGATATCCCTGAATTTTTAGTTACAGTTTCGAGTCCTTACTTTATGTTTACAAGATTTCATCTTATATTTTTGAGTTTCATTTAATTGTACTTTCACGTCTTTAATAAAAAATAAATTTATTACCTTAATAATAAATCATCTTTAGTATATGTATATAAATGATTTAACAGATTCTAGCAGATATGGGAACCTACCTCCACAAAGCGATACCAGACACAAAACTAACAATAAGGAAATACGCTGATACCAAATTCGAATACCTCTCATACTGTTTGAAAGTCAAGGAAATGGATGATGAAGAATACGGATACAATGCTTTACAGGAACCTTTATACAGGGTGGAGACTGGCAACTATGAATATAGGTAGCTATGAAACAGGTTTGGAGGGTATTTTCAAATTGTATATGACGCTCTCAGATTTGACTTCTATAACATATATTACCTACATATTTTCAAATGCAAAAAATACATGTTGTAATTGGTATATAGTGGCGTAGCTTTGTCTAAACGGGCCCTGTATCAAAATTTTGTGTGCAAGAAGGGGGAGAAAAATTGTCCAATGATAAAGGTAAAATATTAAACCCTCTCGGGGCTGTGGAATATTTTACCCTGCTAACTACGGCCCTGTATAGAATAGAAAATAATTTAATATCATCTAAATAATATAAATTACACAAATGCTAATAAACTAACTTACTATAAAAATATGAAATATCCTATCCTGGCCTATTCTACCCTACCTACCCTACCTACCCTATCCTACCCTACCTACTATCAAAATTGTCAAAATATGAAAAAGAATAAAAATATTACAGACTAATACTACGCTGTCGTCAGGAAGCTAGAACAAGGTTCGCCAGACTACGATCTGATGTTCTGGTGAAGCTGGAACTGCTGGATAACAAGAAGACGCAAGACGTAGCTTATCAGTTGAAGAGGTTTATACAAGGGTTGGCTATTTACCACAAGTTAGTATTATTAGTAGTACCTCGGAAATTTTGAAGTAATCGTTATTAATATTAATCTTTACAAATTTTTATTTTAACCTACATACAGACGAAAAAACTGACTTTTATATAGAATTACCGTTTCATAAATTCTATACAAATAAAAGATTATATCATAAATTCCAGACCTACCATAGAGATTTAGGCCGTTGATAAATCAGCAAGACGAGATATCATAATGGAAAATATACTAGTTTATTTTTTTTTTCAGTGAAACTGTCGAGCATCTAAAAGAAAATGCTACACTGTTTCCAGTAGAAGTTGATCTTTCACAAAATGCTTTTCAATATAAGTCGACAACGCAACTTATACAAGTAAATCTTTAATTTGCTTTAAGACTTTATTAAATATGTTTTGATTGTTGTTTAACAAAGAATATAATATTTTCATTTTTATAAGTAAGCGAAAACGTTGAATTTAATACTCTTTTCAGGATGAAGATGAAGACGGAGAAATCGAATATGGCAAAGAGATGCAAGAATACCAAGATTTATCCGAAGAAGAGAAAGAAGCAAAAGTTGCTAACCGACGCGAAACCAAAGACGAGGACGAAACAGACTCATCTGAACAACTTTTACCTGGTTTGACAGCTGATCTTTCAAAAGTGAAAACCGACATTGACATGTCGAACGTCAAATCTGACAATGACAATCTGTCATTGTTAACAGAACTAGGGCTGGCGGATACTTCGGCTGAGGACTTCGGTGATTTTCAAAATGGATTGTTCGATGAATTTATCCCCAAAGCCAATGATAGTACAGATGACGTCTTCGATAAGTTGCTTTGTGATTTAAATATTCGGAAGTGATATATTTCATAATTACATATATGTTTTAAATATATTTTAATAAATGAATATTTAACCTTGTTCTATTATTTATTATAATATTTTAATAATGTAAATTCTTCATACTGGATTAAGTCGAAATTATTTTTTTCACATCAAATATTAAGGTTGAAGAAAATATTGAGGTCTCAAGAAATCAAAAACTTGCACAATTATTTATTTAGTTTATTTTATTTATACTAATATAAAACCCACAAATTTTGTACCACTTTACTCCCTGGAAGTATTTGCTTTGTTTGTCAAAAAATATTTATTTATGACGGTTAATTAGACATCAACCGAAATTTATAGGTTATAATTATCTAAGTACAATCATAACAGTACGAAAGAATCCTTTAAAATTTTAAAACTATCATTACTTAAATACTCGTAATTTTCACCCTAGTATATCCAATGATTTTTAATCGGGACTATTCGGGAACCCATCATTATCTTTCGGACCTTATCCCAATTTTAGGGTCGGCGCAAAATGCTACACACTGCGCTACACACGCACGCTTCTTTTCGCTACATATCGTCATCGGAAACCCGTGAAACATAATATTGAAACAACATAATAAAAGTCAAACAAGACATAATTTGCTATTTTGTTTGTATTTTTTTTATCAATGAAAATAGATGTCGATCTGATTTCGAAATTCTTTTAGTTTTGTATTTTCTGAAGTGGTTCGTATTCTAATTCGTACTTCTAATTACAATTGTACTAGAATAAAAATAAGGATTAGTTATAAGGGTTCCATAAATACTGAACATATTTTTTTTAAAGTGAAGTGTAACTCAAATAAATCCGACATTGCAACAAGACTACATTCTAAATGGTCCAAATAAATAAACTCCAACCACTTCTTGCAAATTTTCAGTAACACACTATTTGTAAATCAAATACTTTGGCTGAATCGATCCCCATATGTAAAATTATATATTCGTTTCACTTTACCGTAATAAATTACCACACTAATAATTAATTATCACAAGAGCGGAACGAATTTAATTACCGTTAACATGAACTTTAAATTAAACCTTATAACATAACCACAGTGATCAATTTCCACTAGATACCTACCTTATTCTAAATATAAAAAACAATTACACACTAACCGCCGGTTTTCGAAAGGATGATTAATATTATGATGATTATAATTTATTTTAAATAAGTCATAAGTTATGATTGGTTGTTAATCACACTATTAACCAATCAAATGCATAGAAAAGTTTTGTTTCAGATTTGTCGTATTTTTTTTATGTTTTTTCTTCGGCCTTCGAGAAACCGGATGTTAGTTTCTGTATTTAATGATGTTTGATATGGTGATGTTCATAGTGATGGTGAACTGGAGGTGGAATATAATGAAGTTTGTGATGATGAGGTTCAAAGTAATGCCCTAGTTTATTGGTCTGGTGGGGATCCGCAATCACAGGTGTTTTCTTGGAGTAATGTTCTTGAACGTAATGCTTGTGGGCATATGGTAGAAAATGTGTCACATGCAGCTGATGAAGCTTCTTTAACTCGATCTCCGCTTTTAATTTATGAAGTTTGGTTATTGCTTTGTCCTTTAGAATTCTGATTCCAGCATGCACTTTTTCTCCTATTTTGTCCAGCGTTGTTGATTTCGCCAGTTGGACGGCGATGAGAAGAAATATCTGAAAAGTAAAAACAATTTAGTTTTTCTATTGATATGTAGTTTAAAAAAAAATAGCTCTATAATTATTTTTTAATTATTCACAAACATGTTAGTCATGTTATGGGTATTGTGTATTAAAGTACTTCACTTTAATTTAATTAACGAGTTTTTCATATTTTTTATTTTATTTCAAATGACACATATATTATAGGATATAATGATTCTTAAGACAAGAAATATAATAGAAAAAATAATACATCCATAAACAAATTATTAAAAGATGCACACAAAAACACTAAATCACAACATATGAAATTTAAAAGCCTACTAAAATTACATCGGTAGGTAATCATTTACATTTATTAAGAATAATTGTACCTTTTTCAAGAAAGTTTAAAAATTCTAATTAATAACTTTAAATGAGTAATAATATTAACATATCTATTATATAAAAACTTACTAATATATAAACCTTCATGGTGCGTAGTTAAGTAGACAATAAATCGTTGACTGGACGAAGAGAATCATGACCTCCTAATATAAAGTAGGATAATTATAAGTAAATAAATAAGAGGTATTATTCTGGATTATAAGAAATATAAAAAAAAGTCGGTTGGTACATCAATTTTAAAAAAATATATTTTTTTAATATAACCCTAAACGGTTTCATAAATTGTGGTCTTGTATGATGTCAAGTAAAACTTCTATAACTACTATAAATGTCAAGGCCGGCAGATGACAGTCTTAAAAAATACCCTAAGAAATACAGTTCAGGTATTTTTTTTTGATAGAACAGTTGAAAAACAGAAGGAAATTAATAATAAATAAACACTAGAAGAAACAGTAGAATAATAGAAAGAATTTATTGATATAATAAATTAAATTGTCACCAAGCAGATGTTATTGACACAAACCTGAAATATAGTTTTTTGCTACATATAACATTACCTTTTAAATTTATTTCAATGTATACAGTTTTATTCTACCTATGATTAAATCCCGCCATAGCCTCGTATCTCGATATATTTTTAAAATAGCGATCTCCCAGAATATACCCGTAAGGGAAAGTCGTATTGAAATTCAGCTCGCAAGGCTAGAGTCGTTTCGCGCATCCCAATCATTAAATAAGAAAATGCATTTGATATCCTCCTCCCATTCAGTGATTTGTGTATTCACAACATTAATCCTTAAAAGTACCAAGTTAACGGCTAAATCTGCGTGAATCATTTTTAAAACTAAAATGTGCAGCTGTGTATCAATTTGTATAATTATATAACAATTAAACAATAATAGGACGCGGATACATTTATGTTGAAATCGATTTGAAGTTGATAAGATTGTTTTTTTAGTTCTTACACACTAGTAAGTTCTTAATCATTTTCAATTATATTTTATGAAAAAATAAAAAAAATAAGTTTTTTTTAACCCCCGACTCAAAAAGATGGGTGTTATAAGTTTGACCTATCGATCTGTGTATCTGTCGATCTGTGTATCTCTGTATCTGTGTGTCTGTCTGTGGCAATGTAGCAGCCCAACGCGTATATGGATTTGATTGCGGTTTTTTTTAATCGAAAACATGGTTCGTCGAGATGGTTCTTAGCTATGTT
This sequence comes from Napeogenes sylphis, assembly GCA_959347405.1. Lineage (NCBI taxonomy): Eukaryota > Metazoa > Arthropoda > Insecta > Lepidoptera > Nymphalidae > Napeogenes > Napeogenes sylphis. Next base: position 29,063,682 of record OY365780.1, on the reverse strand, counting down.
TGGTCGAAATAGAAACATTCGTCTCCAAGATATGGAAGTTTTATTGGTAGTGGTAAAAGATTTGTTCTGTAATATTGATAGAAATACGTAAGCAAGTGAAAATTTGTGTGTCCTTAGGTTCATTTAGTACAATAATGAAACCAGTAATAACTTTAAAAAGCAGAAAAAAAATAAAAATAAAAAACCCCGATACAAAAAGACCTCTAAAAAAAAAAAATATTATTATATACTTATTGAAGTCGTTGCGTCGGAAGACCGCTTAATAAAGAAAGAAATTAAAATTCAAGTAAGTTACCAAGGCTAATAAAGAAATTACGATATCAAATCGTACCTATAATCTAAACCCTCGTAACTCTGTGAAATAGACACCATCGTTAACGTACGTACAACGGTTCCCGGACGCAACGACTTCAGTAAATACATAATATTTTTATTTTATTTTTTTAGAGATCTTTTTGTTTATCAATTAAAAATATATATATATAGTACCAATATTACATAACAAACCTTTTACCCGCACCAATAAAACTTCAATATCTTGGAGACGAATGTTTCTATTTTGACCAAACATAGTTAAGAACTATCTCGACGAGCCAGGCTTTCAGAGATCTTTATCAGACAGATACACAGATCGAAAGGTCAGTTATAACACCTTCTTTTTGAGTCGGAAGTTAAAAAGAAAACTTTGAAATATAGGGGAACTAAATTAAAACAGGAATCTAAACAGTATGCGTGTTTCATATAATTATGTTACAAGTTTTAATTAACAATACAAATGTGAAAAGCTGTGTGTAGTACAATAGACTGGAGTCAATATTTTTAGAAACTATTATGTAAACATTTACGTAGTTTGAGCTACAGTTACAATAAAAACAGAAGTAAACAGATTTTTTATCAATTATATGTTGACAGAATCAAAAAGCTGTAATAGTACATTAATTTAAGATAAATTTGTATAAAAGATTACGACATAATATGCGTTGCAACTGAAAAATATCCAGCTGCCGTTTTAAATTAGCACTACCTATGCTCTTGATTATTTCAATGGCTGTAAATCAAAATTTCAATCTAAAAAAAAACAATATTCTACATAATTTTATATTATATTTATAAAATATATTTTTTATAAATTATATTTTTTATAAATTTGACTTTTGTTATTTTGAACCATATTCATTTTAAAAAAAAATATTTAAGATCAGCAACCGTGGGTAAGATCTTCAGCTTTCGGGGTAACCCTCATATATGGTTAGCCTTTGCCCCTTAAATGAAAAGTATTAGGAGTCCATTTCCATCCGAACGCGTCTTAGCAATCCTAATATTAAACAATCAACCTGGAAAGTACGTGACCAAGATATACATATATATAATCTCTAGGATATCTATAAAAATACCATTTTTCTAAAACTTTGGTATTATTTTTAACCCCCGACACATAAAGAGGGGTGTTATAAGTTTGTCCTGTGTATCTGTGTGTCTGTGGCAACGTAGCAGCGAAACGCGTGGACGGATTTGGATGTAGTTTGTTTTAATCGAAAGCTAGGTTCGTCGAGATGGTTCTTAGCTAAGTTTTGTCGAAATAGAAGCAGCCGTCTCCAAGATATAAGGCTTTTATTGGTATGGTGAGATGTTCTTATACAATATTGATAGTAAAACGACGCAACAATTAAAATAAGTAAATTATAATATTATTTTTATCTTTTATCGACGTCTTTTTGTATGGGGTTTATAAATTTTTAATAATAAGTACTAAGGAAATATTTGTTTAAATAACAACACTTTTTAAATAAAATATATTATTCAATCATATGCACAAATTAGTATGTATAGCTTAAAAATAACAACTTACTACTACAAGCCCACCTTGTTTTCTTCAAATAACGGATCTTTACAGACATTTGTTTTACAATATTAGTTTATTTTATTACAGACCTAATAAACGTTATGTTATTCCGTTATTGTTAGAAATTATTGCAATGCATAGATAAAAAGTTTTTTTATCTATTCAAATTACTTAAACAATATATATAAAATAAAGTAAAATGCTGATTATAATTTTATAATTTGAAGACAAAAACGTCAGATCCATAAATTACTTTGACATTGCGATAAAATATTTGAATTACAATTACGAAAACTACTTCATTAATACTATAACATATTATAAATATAATTAAAATCATTTTTTACATTTTGATAAAAAAATATTTTTTTGAATAAATTAAATGAAGTTAACATTTTTTACGATTTTAACTATCAATATTTGCTCTAGTTTTTCTGTGAAAACTTTATTCAAATTCTCGTAATATCATATAGAAAACATTTTTATCAATCAATAACTTCAACAAATTATTTAATGTTATTTTTAGTTATAAACCTAGGTACAATAAGCAGTGATTTAAACTAATAAGCTATTTTATATAGTGTATTTAAGCTTTAACAAAACATATACAATTATAATATTAAAAAATTACAGAACATAAAAAACAATAATTAAAATTATCCTGAATGAAGTGATGCCATAACTTTCTTTTTATATGTGTAATTTTCAGACTGTCTGACTGAATTTACTAGCCAGTGACAGCTATATAGAACTAGTATAATTGCAAAGATCATTAACAAATGACAAAATTATGAAAGTTTGAACTATCAATTACATACATAGATAATAAATATATCACATAAAACCCATGACAAAATTATTATTAAGACACTATATTTTTCAGCCGTTCTTTATAATGTATTCTTAGTAATAACGTAAGCTAGATATATTATTTTTATACCAAACAAGATATAAAGCTCATTCACGCCAATTAAAACTTAAGTATACACTAAGCTGATCTCACCTAGAGTGAAAAAAGGCAGGAGAACTATATGTCCTTGGAAGTAATTTAAGTATGTGCAAAATGTAGTATGTATGTAAAAGATCTAGTTACCTTATTAAGGCTGTTATTATGTAATATCATGCAAGTATAAGCCCAGACAACTGGTACTAGTATTACAAAAAAGTTTTGTACTTGAACAAACATAAGATACATTTACTAAAGAACTTACATCAGTAACATGGGATTAATGACATTATTTTGTTGTTGAAATAGTTTGCAATTGACGATAATGAGAATACATTATTGTTGTAGAAAGAAAACAATGCATGTAATTTGATTATATATTTATAACGAAATATCAAATAGCTTACAGAATAAATTATGTGGCCCAGGATTTAAGCAGTTTAATGTCTGGATCCTCTGAAATTAGAAATAGAAAAAACTTAATAAATTTATTAACATTATAATAAGAAAACATAAAAATAACACCTTAATAAATATATATATTTTTTAATAATAATAATAATAATAATACTTCATATGGAAAATTTTTAGCTGAAACACTTAACAAATATAATAATTAACAAATTAATGACAACTATCATTAATTTAACAGCAACTAGCGTTAATGATAGCTTGTTTTATATTGACAGATCTCAAATTGAAGACGAAATATTATTTTTCTATAAATAATAAATTCTTAGTTTGTAATTCAGAAAAACAATAAACCTACATGTCTTAGAAATTAAACAATATCATAACATCAATACAATTAAGATAAGCATATATTATTTGAGAAGGGGAGCCATAGCCAGGCATAGAGTTTCAGTGTTGACAAATAATAAGAGGCAAGATGACAGATCTATACTTATCTTTATCTTATCACACATGCAAGAAAGAGAAACAGATAAGTGGTCTCATTAGCTTTTTTTTTGCAATGGATACATTTTAGGCTGGTTTCCCTACTCTATGTATACATTACATTTAAAATACCAAGAAGATATATATATATATATATATATATATATATATATATCTATATATATATATATATATATATATAGTCTTTATACCAACTGTAATTTATATGACAAATGATTAATAAAAAAAAAAGATCACCATATTCTTCCACAGGTTTAGGCTTGGTTTTCTCAGCCACAGGATCAGTCACTGGCACATCTGGTAATGTATCAGCTGGCACATTGATGCCTATCATCTCCTTGTCCAACTCCTCCTGGAAATGTAATTTATGATTTAGAATACGAAACAAAGAACATGTTTGTATACTGTATTAGGGAATGCTTACAAATGTAAATTATTGTACCCATTTTGGTACAATTAAGTTTGAATAAATTTATAATTAGTTTCGGTCAGAATAATTTAAAATAGCTTAGAATTGTTTTTTTCTTTTATCAATATAATTATATTTAAAATTGTCTTTAAACATCTTTAAAAAGCCAAGTTAAATAGATATGAATTTGGGTAAAATACCAATAATAACAGAAAGCAATTAAACCCACCTGTTCCAACTCTTCCAGTTCCCGTTCAAGCTCATCTTCATCAATGTCATTAGAGAAGGCCACATTATTACTGATGGCATCGGTGATCTCACGAGATATATCATGTTGCTCAGCAATGTCATCCATTATGTCATGAACTTTGTCTACATCTCTGCAACATAAAAATTTATATATTTTTTTCTTAGTGTTAAGAACAACCATAGATTAACAATGTAATATAAAATACTAACATGTCCTTATGAGCAAGTTTCATAGCATTGGCAGCATCCTTCATAGTGTTGAGAACTTGAGCATTAGTGTTAGCTCCTTCTAATGCTTCTCGCTGAGCTTCTATTTGTGTAAGTGTGCCATCAATCTGTGTCAGCTGCTTCTCGTAACGCTTCTTACGTTTTAATGCAGCAATGGCAGCTGAAGAACACATGCAATAACATTTACTTGACAATTTAAGTGTTTTTGTTTGAAATAAAAATACATATCAAAATATAGGTCTTGCTACATGGTATCTTATATGTAATGTTAAATAACTATAAAGTGATTATTTACAAAAATAAATAAATATAATCTTGATAATGGATAGAAGATAATTGTATTGACAACAACAATGAGTTAATAGTTAATATTGGCTTTTAATATTGAAAGTTATTAAAAAGATTAAAGAAAAAGAAAGTTACACAAAAGGTTAGCTTTAAAGAATTTATATTAAAGTCATCTTTTTTATCCACATGACGATAAAATTAATTTTATAATAGTTTGTTAACAAGGTCAGATGTCGACAACAAAAGATGTATAACAACATATAGGAAACAAACAGCACACATCGTAAAGAATACGTAACATAGTTTTATATTTCACTCACCCCTCTTATTTTTTGTCCCATTTTTTCTAGCTGTTTGAATTTCTGTCTCTATTTTTCTCTCTAAGAATTCCTGTTTCTTTATCAACAATTCTTCAGTCTCTCTCAATTTTTGGATAGCTTCATGAGTTGTCGGTCCTTTTTCCTCTTTTTTCCCCCCGAAGAGTTTTCCCAAAAAACTCATTATGCTGTTTTTGAAAACTAAATTATATAGGAATATCGTCTAATATTCGTGAAAACACTAATTACGCATGAAAAAACGAAATTGCATACTTCTTTTTAACTCCTTTTAGAAGTATGCGTCATCTGCAATTGCCATTTGCCATTATTCGTTTTGAACGTATGATTTTGAATATCTGTGAATAACAAAGTAGTATATAAAATGTAATAAAAAATACATAAGCAATTAAAGATGTGCTTGTTAGCTCTAATTATTGTTTTTTTTAATACTTGCAGTAAATATTGCAAATAAATTATTAAACAAAAAAAATCTTCCTAAGAAAATAATAGAAATCATGATTTCAGAACATAGCCTTATTATTTGACATTCCTAATTCCTATTAGGACTTTGATAAATATGCAAATAAATTTTGATCCCTTTGGTTGGAAAAAGTATATTAATTGTTAATGCAAAAAAATACGATTTAGATTAAACTATTCTGTTGTCATATTATTTGCCTACATAACTTGTTTTGGTCAATTTAACTTTAATTTTGTTTAGTTACTGACCGAAATTCAAAACATGTAACAAACTTCATTACTCGTCTATGTCTGATTGACCGACTGATTCCTGACAGCTGCTTGTGTCAAAATAATAAACAATTTTTTTAAATGTCAATTGTGATTTGTAAATTAGAATTCTCAATTCACAATTCAGAGACTGTACCGGCTGATTATTAAATTCAATAAAACTTTTTATTTAAAGATCAAAAAAGCAAAATATTAGTGAAATTAAATCAAATAAACTTAAAATGGTTCGCGTTATCACTCAAGATACTTACGATGAAGTTGTAAAGGAGAATATAGAAGAATTTGATATGAGTCCTGAAGAATCTATTAAGGAAGCTATAGCCCAGTTTGAGGCCCAAGTAAGTATTTTATTGAAGTAAGTATTTTATTAAAAGGTTTTTGTCGACATCTTCACCCCTCCACTGCTCTCACGATTCAAATCTTTGGCCATATATCATAATTTATACAAATTCGTATTTTTTTGTTGCAATTTTTAACCCACACCAATTATAATTATTCATACAAATAGGATATATTTTGGGAGATAAAGGAATCTTGTTTATATATAGTTAAGGTCCAATCAACTCCATCAAAAGTTTGTTATATTCTAAACAAGTTTTGTGCTTTCTAATAAAAGAAGAAATTGTTCATATATATTTAAAGCATCTTGTTCTGGGTCTAGAAAATGCATTAGAGCTGTTCTAAATCTCAGGAATATTAAAGTATATTTTTTTTATATTTATCTCCTGATTGTTTTCAGGGTGTAGATCTATCTAATATTATAAAAGACCTTGCCCTTAGCTCCGGTGATAACCATTTAGTGATGATAACTGTGGAAAAGCTGAAAGAATTATGTAAAATCCCTGAAAATAATGATGCCTTGATTTTTATTGAATTGGATATCTTAAAGGTATGTTTTCTTATTATAAAGAGTCTTATAATTGAGTTGAGCGTAAGCAAAGCTCTTAACCGTTTGGAAATCAATTTTTTGAGGCAACATCACAGGAAAACCACTTGACCAATTGTAACTAAAATTGGCACGCATGTCAAGGACATGACTGGGCTTGCTGTCCAAAAAACAGAATAAAAAAATATTGTTTCGTTTTAAGGATATGGTCAAAAAACTGAATCTCTGAATATGTAATAAAAACTTATTACATAGTGCTATGTCATGTTAGTCTAGAAGACTTGTTTAACTTAAAAGATGTATTTATTATGTATTTAATAATATCTTTCATAAGATAATACGTTATAAGGGAACTTCCGGGATTTCCTCGGCGACCGTGACCGCTAACACCTTTCTTGACCCTGCATACAAATAAAACACTTCAGTAGTAGCAGTTTTTGTCAAATGGCACCTTTTTTTGCATTGTAAAAATCCTTTACGGCTATGTTACGAAGTTATATGGGGCTACGGGGCAGTATGGAAACCACTGCCATTTTTAAGGCTATCTACCTAAAAAACCAACATCAAAACCAAGATCACAGTAACCAAACAGTTTACTCTGATCGACACAGTGGGGCGCCATGGATTCGCGTTGCCACTCACCGTGACGCCCCGACAAACCCTCCAAAATGGGTATGCCCCAGGTAACTTGAGCTCGCTTACCTCGTAGGCGTATTGTGGGTATTAGAGGGGTCACCCTCTAATACCTACCACCAAGGCACTACAGTTGAAGAAGGAGACTGCGGGCGTATTCCGCTGGCGCTCCATCAGGGTAGGCTGCTAACTCCACCAAGATTTGACGATCCTGTGCAAGTTCTCCCCGAAGCACCCATGCTCCGTGAGCACCTGCTCAGACGTTAGGGTCCCGTAACGACGGTTGATCCAACGATCTAGATGGGGACGAATCGCCCTCACTGAATCGAGACTCGCGGTCGCCTAGTTTAAGTCCTTTCTTCCGCGTCTGATCAGGGTTCGGAAAGCTAAAGGCCCGATTCGCGCCGCCCCGAGCCTTACCCTCCCTTCCGGCCCTGGCTTCTGTCCCCGGTACTACTAAACACCGGCGAGCACTTCCGCCTTTAACTCCCCAGCAGATCGCTCGCTAGAAGTGTGGACGCAGTGAAGAGTGATATGGCAGATACTTTAACCATAAAAATATTTTTTTATCAAAAAAATCTTAATCGATTGGCCTCAAAAAAAACTTTTTTCAGAGAGAATGCAAGAAAGATATTGCACACAGAGTGATGGCTGGAAAGGCAGGGGCCTATAAGCTATTGGTGGATCTGCTTGAAATAAGATTGAAATTAAATAAACAATCTCCAAATGAGCACAGCATCCAGTTCATAGAGAAGATTTTGAAGTGTTTATCAGCTTTAATGGATGTTCAGCCTGACTTGCTGGATGACAAGGGTATTGATTTAATAAAAAGGTATAATAATATATTATAATGTATAACGTCATCTCAAATTTTTTAGGCAGTAGAGTTTTTTTACGTCAATTTAAATAACGTAACAGATAATTTCACTGAACTTACAACAGATAGATATTGTGCTTGTGGGTTCTTCTACAATAAAAAATTACTTTCTTTGGTTAAATAATATAACTGTATATTTTTTACATCCTTGACTCATACTTTAAGAAAAAGAACAAGGCAACAAAATCCAATGAAATTAATCCACAAAGAATAAACAAGAAGTAGATATTTTAAATGTTTATACTATTAATTTCGTATTAATCAACAAAGAGTACAATGCCCTTTATAAGCATTGGTTTACTAGTCAGCAGCATCTCAGATAATTCTCTCTTTTAGGTGGCCCAAGCTACAGCATATTGTTTAAATTAATACATTTTTATTTAATTAATTTTTAAAATACATTTTAAGTATTTATCTTGTGACTCGAGTATCGAAAAATATACGTATTTAATTTTTCTATGCTATTACAATTAGTATCTTACCACCCATTACTGTTTTTCCAGTTGTCTAGATATACAAAATGACGCCATACTCATATGTACCTTAAGATGGATAAGTATCTGCTGCACCAAACATGAGATGAACAGACAGAAGTTGTTTGCTAATAAAATTGGAGAGATTTTAAAAACATTACTCGACAGAAAGGATAATATTAAGGTGCAATAATAGTTTTGTGCGCATTTTTCAGGCATTCTTAAATTGCTTAACCGTTTTTCATAAAGTTTTGCGAACTATTATAGTATAAATTATATATTTCAGTTGTTATGCGAAGTTCTCCAAGTAATAAGGAAGTTTACTTTAGATGATGATATTCGAGTGGAATTTGGTAAAGCTCACGAGCATGCTAGAGAATTGGGGCTGCTTTTGTTAGAGAAGCTGGCAGAGTTGCTAAAAGGTACTTCACATTTACTTATGCCATTCTCATAAAAAATGAACTTTGCGATACTAAAATTTACTTATGACCTTATTCTGACATTAACGTAACGTGACATTACCCAAGCCATTGGGTGTACCTTTGTATTCTAATGTACTATGTTATATATCACAAATAAATTACTATTATGTATTTTTGCCCGGTTGTACTTATTTTATTTCTTCCGGACTAGCTTCGAACCTATTTGGGATCCTTGAGAATTCTGGAGGATTCATGAGAAAAAATAATTTGAAGGGTTAATTTTAAGTTTGTATCCAGAGCATACAACTCCCCCGCTCGTGTCGGAGCTCATGTGGAGCACGTCGACACTGTTAGTGCGGCACGAGCTGTGCGCGCGGGCGGACGTGCAGCGCGATCTCCTTAACGTGCTCGCTGATAACTACGACAACGTAGTCGTGGTACAGCAAGCTTGTAAACTGTGAGTATTATGGCAACACTTATTGAAATGTTTCTATATTTAACTTAGAAAAAAAAATCGTTATTTCGATCATGTGTGTTTATTATTCTTAAAATACTACATAAGTGTTATAAGTGCAATAATATTGTCATTTCAAAACAATATTTAATAATAAATAATTAGTATCCGCACAATTTTTCTGCTGACTGATAATGAGATCGCAAAAACAAACATCTTTCATTGTCGATGAATATTGTTTTCTTTTTCACTATTAATTCATTTTCTATTTTAGCCCTTTCGTGCATTAAGTCCGCTCTTAACTTTTCAGTTTCTAGGGATCTTTTTTGCAATAAACTCATACTGTCGTTTAGGTCTCGTACTTCTTCTATCAGTCCTATAAGTGAACCCTCCCTGCATTTTTCGACATTTGGTCTGCAATTTTTAAGGTTCAATCTTGTTTGCGCTACTTGAATTCTTTGGGTTACCTTCAACATTTCATCGTTAAGCGTCTGCAATATATTCTCAGTTTCGACGATTTTTGCCAAAGTTAAGCGCAATTGATTTTCCAATTCAGTTTTAACTCTCTCAGTTTGAGCGATTCTTTCACTCAACGCTTTATTTACTTTAATGTCCTGAGATCGTAAATCTCTTGCGGAGTTTATTAAAACAGCATCTACTCTTTCTCTGAGTGCCTTTGAGCTATCTATAGCATTCTTGAATTGGTCCAAAGCTGTGACTGTAAATTGTTCCCAAGATTGCACATCAGATTGTCCTTCAGATAATCTTGTCGCCCCAGCAGAGTCCTTAACATTAACAGATTTGGTTTCCAGTTCAGAATTATGGGTCTCATATTTAAAAGCCAGATATTTGTTACTCCAATCTCTTTCTAAAGAACATTTTGCGGCCACGTTCATCTTCATCTGGTTTTCTATATCTCTCAGCATGTCACTGTGAATTCTTTTTATGTTCGTAATTAAAACAGATTCTTTAAACAATTGGTCTTGGGGTTCATCGTAGACCATATCAAATTGCATTCTATATGCTCTTAAATTCAAACATTCCTGGGTCACATATTCGGGTATGTTCAAAACATCCATAGCATTTTTCAATTGCTGTCTCAGGGCTTCCAACACATTTATTTCTGCATCGATATCTTGAATGGCTCTTTCTAATTCCGACTTCCAATAATTAATATGACGGGATCTGTGTTTTAACTGATCAGTACTGTCACTGAAGTTGTTGCATGATGTCTGATTTACTTTAACGATACAGCTTTTGGTGATTGATGTATTATCATCCGTTATTCCGATAATATCGCCTTGAAGCACTTCTCTGTTGTGGCGATCCCAGTTTTCTAAAGTTGTTAGTCCAAAATTGTTGTCACCAAAGGAAAGATAATCAGAATGTTGGTTAGAAGACATGGTTTTTAAAAATATGAAGAATGGCGTTGTCCAAAGTATACAGTATCGATTAAATGATCTCTAAGGAGAGTTTGTTTTTGCAACCATGGAAATATTTGATTATTTGTACATAACAACTATGTGAATATATGATGTATATTATATTATTTATTATTTATTTAATAATTAATTAGTTATGTATTTAAAGAATTACCGCCCTCGCTGGAAACGACGATGTGAAACGACAGCTAGTTAACAGCGGAATGGTACCTGTTATAGTATCACTTCTCGGACGACATTCTGTAAGTTATTATTGTCTATTATATGGAGTCTAGAGAAACTAGAAAATACGAAGCAAATTTAGGAAATTGTATAGCTGTATACTGAACATATACGTTCTAGTATCTATAAGTATAGCGCTGGCTTACGAAAAACTGTAAAAAAAAAATCTGTTGCATACTTAGAGACGTAAAAAGTTTATATCATGACTTTAATATGAAACCTCAAACTTTTATTATAAATGTAACCAATAAAACCATTGAAAATATCTATGAACATGTATAGCCATGTTAAACTTATTATTTTTTTTAAATAAATATAGGATAAAAAATAAACCGTCCCCAGCGACGGGACCAACCATACCAACCCAATTGATACATATTTTTTAATTTTACAGATGAGACTCATTCTCTAATAATATCTCAAAGTTTTGAAACCTTAATTACAAAGTACCAACTAATGTACTATTATTTTTGTGTTATAATTTAAGAGTAACGCAGCTGCAGCAGCTCTTATATTAAAATGTGTAGCGGCCCTTTCGCTTCGAGAACCAATTCACGCGAAACAGTTCCTTGACACTGGGGCTGCAGAGGCGATAATTGAATGTCTCAAGATACATCCCGATAACTCACAAGTTCAGGTATATTTATAATGTTATATGATAGACACTTATTTACTTAAATGCTTTTTTGTATCTACCTTCTTGTTTAAGTATTTTTTTATTATGTGTTGTAACTATTCGCGGCAAGATTCACTGCAATTGCAAAGTAAAGGCATATACATTTAATTAGTTGATCACCTCTTAAAGGCAGCCTCTCTACATCAATCCCAACAACATTCAAATTTTAAAAACTATTAATTTTAAAAAATCGTAGAAAAATGTTGTTGGGATTGATGTAAAGAAAAGGCGTGCAAGAGGTGATCAACTAATTACAAATAACCCTGTAAATACTGGCGTGAAAAAAAAACCACGAGTTCAATTAGTCAATGTGAACATTGCTTTATAATTCAATGTGCTCTAATTGGTCAAGGGGCGTGGCTAAGCTGACAACGACGAGTCATAACATTATAGCACGATGCTAAATGGAGATTTACTCGAGCGTCATAGAGACCTATTGGATTGCGCATCTTAAAAGAAAAAAAAATGTTATATGATGTATACCTGTTCGTCCGTGGCTGGAGCGTCAAACCTGTCGCCAGCACATACTCGAGCCCGGCGGGGTCGTGGATGAAGGGCTAGCCGTACCCACGACTCCGCCAATAAGGCGAGGAAGGAGCGCCGCGGGGTTTTTAGTGGCTACACCGTTTTCGGGAGTCCCACACACGCCCCTCGCTTCCCCCGCGAGGGGTACGGTGCGTAAAGCATTTTCCCCGCGGGAACAAAAAAAAAAAAAAAAAAAGCACATACTCGAGCGCTTCAGATAATGATAGCATCCATGCCCTGTATATTTTAAATGAAGTACGTGTATTAATGTGATCGTTTGCGAAGAGGGAGCGTAGGTACTTAAAAAAAACAACTAATGGAGTGTGTCAGATTTTCTAAGGGGATGTTAAGTGAACCTTAAAGAAGCTCTCATTCCATAACCTAAAGATTTGGATATGGCGCAAGCTGGTGGCCATCATTACAATGTGCAAAAAAATCGTCATTTTGACATACTCAAGATATTATATATTCTTTATCCTAACGTTCCCGGACGATTATCTGAAGGAATTTGCCTTATCTGACAATAAAAAAAAATCGATCATGACGCGCTGAATATTGGTTTCACCGAATACTATTCGGTTTAATCTTTACAGAATCGAATGTGTGGCCGAACTATTCGGATTACCATTTCATTGTTTGTTTTTCATAAGAAGGTTCTAACAAGTGTGTTACTCTTACATGTGGCTTCTGGCTAGACGTATAAATATGTTGATTTCTGAATAAAAATATTATTTTAAGGTTTAAAGATAAATGCTGATTTAAGATTCCAAATAAATGTTTACTATATTAAATACTAATCGTAGGTTAGGAATAGTAAAAAAAATATATTAACTTGATATTTTTAAATTTAAATAAATGCTGATTTAAAGCTTAACTGCTTTATATTACTAAGCTTTATACAACACATTATTTAAAGTATTTCTTTGACTTATAATAATGACAGACAAATCTTACTTTTGTCGTCTAGCCAAAAAAATAAAAAAACAAGTCTGATCCCTAATATCTGACGCGCGGCTATATATGTGTAGCTCATATTTAATGGAAGTACTGAACTGGGTATAAGAAATCTCTTGTATCTTAATCTGCCGCGTTTGAGTAAATCCCGGAATACCCTCTTGGGCTTCCCTACTATTAGTTTTAGCTGTAATTTTCATAATATATATCAAAAAGTAATTTCAATACTAATGATTACCAGAAAAACGCGTGCTGGGCCATCAGGAATCTGGTGTCTCGATGTCGCGAATACAACACCAAGTTTCACGAGCTGGGTATTCAAGCGCTTCTCAACGACACTTACAGTAAGTTCAATAAAGACTTCGGCTTCGATATCAAATCTGCGCTAAGAGACCTGGACTGCGATGTCAAGTTTGATGAGCAATGGACTGGGAGAGGAGGGGAAATTGACCAGTAAATGGTATCAAACAGTATTTTGACGAGCTATTTAACTGATCAGTGAGTAAATTTGGAAGAATTACAAAATTGAGGTCATCTGAGCAAATTTTTTGTAAGAATTATTTATATAAATGTATGCTTTGCACTTTGATTTTCTTATTTGTAATTAATATACACAGAATATACAGAAGTATAAGATTCCTATTTGTCTAACAAATATCAAAAATGTTTTGAAATAAATCACCCAGATAATGTAATAAAAGCTGACATTAAATAAAAATTATTTATTACAATACACTTGATACAATTGTACAAAACCTTTATTTCAACACATTATCATTACATTATTGTGACAAATTAACATATATTTAAAAATATTAAGGCACTTTACAAACATCACATTGTATTTAAAGTTTTTAAATTAAGAAATTAAGAATTAAGGTACATTTGAATTATTAATAATATTTTAACATACAATAGTTGTTTCATTTTGAATATAAAGTAAAATTGTAACATGTCAAGACAGTCGGTAAACTTTTAAATATATATATATATATATATATATATATATATATAAAAACATTTATCAAATCACTTGTTAACCTTTTTAATTGGTAGAAATGGTTGTGACAGATAAACTTAACTCTTAGCAGTGCTGTAAAATAGTTTAAAACTAATATTTGTTTCATTTTTGCTGAAATAAGTATTTCATTAAACTATGTTATGTTATTGGTTCTGTAGAAGTATAAAAAAAATGTACTATCACTGTAAATATACTTAACCTACCGGTAGGTTACGTATAACTTAATAATATATTTTACAATGGATTGATTAGCTGATATAAAAAACTTGTCAAATACTTAGGATTTAATCCATGACCTATTCTGGCAATGTCACAACCCTTATGGGTCAATATTCTAATGAGGTACTATTATTGAACATAATTTCTACATTATTTATATATATAACTAGTTGATCAAATTCAAAAACTACAACTATTCTCAACTTAAAAGATGTCATTAATTTTTAATAATAACTCTACTATGTGTACTAATAGTTTAATAATAAAAGAAATAAAAGAATGTATCAGTAATTATAAACATAGAATTAGTAAATTAAAACATCATGTTAATTGCAAAAGCTTTGTGCCTTAACTATTATACGACAACTGGTAAAAAGTACTGTATCTATCTATCTAATCTAGTCTTATCTAGACTCTAGAGCATTCAACATATGTACAAAATATCTTAGCTAAATGTGGATTATAAAGCTTCATTTTGTAGAGAAAATGTTGAAATAATATTCAATTATATTCTAAATGCAATGTTAGTATATATAATTAAAGAATAACTACTGACTAATAAACTATAATCCGGTAACACAAAGTAATGTAGTACTAACTAACATTATATAAACAAGTATTTAATTTAAAATACTTCTCGCCCTTCTAAGGAACTCATTGTTATTCCATTCCTCGTAGTCTACAATGTGCTTGCCATTCATAACTGTGTGGATCATTACTCTTTCATTGTACTGCATATTCAGAAGTAGCTGAAAATACATATATTTTAGTAATTACATTTCTTATATTATGTATATATAAATAAAATATAATTTAGATGTATAATTAATTATAACAGATACACTTAGTAAAGAAATACTTTTTTCTGTTGTTTGTTTGAAGTAATATTTATCTTTTTATATTTTTTGTTATCAGAGTGCCTAATTCGTCGTTCGTCGTAGTTTTTTACCAGTTAGATAGTGTTAGAGCAAACTTCGATTAAGATGAAATAAGAAATTTTTTTCCTTGCTTAGACTAGTGCTAGATGACGTTGCTCTTATTTCATACAAATCGAAGTTTACTCTAACGCGATCGAACTGGTAGAAAACTGCCCACTAGACACACACATGGGACAAAGTTGTGTATATATTATTTTACTAATTACCTTCGGCGACAATATAAAATACTGCGAGTCGGACCGAGTCGTCTCCCTGATCATCAACTCCATCATCAATTTTTCGTTTACTTCATCCATTCCTTGATTTATTTCATCGACGCATCTGCAATTAATAACATACTCATTAAGATAAAAATCAATTTTATACCCTATTTCACCCTAACAACGTTTCTAACTACAAGTTTAAAACTCGTTTAAGCCCGGAAGGTCGCGCCAAGTTTGCAAAAAAAAGAATATGGAGGATCAGATGCAGAAATGACGGCCGAAAGACTCGAGGCAACTCATATCATATTATAAATTCAAAAGTAACAGTCTGTTACGCTTTCACGTTTAAACCATTGAACTGATTTTGATGATATTTAGCATAAACATAAATTAGACCTTGAAAAAAGACAAAGACTACTTTTTATTTAAAATATCTCATTCACAGCGGAAACAAAGTAAATCGGAAGGAAGGCACCGATGCACCGCGGTGATGTCGATGCAATGTTCTTTAATAGATCTAAAAGTAAGTCCGTAGATGTATGGTATACATCTACTTGTTTGCCAAAATGAGGCACTTTATAGAAAAATAAAATAAAAAGATGAATAGATATTTTCAAACATTATAATTTAGGGCACATATACCCTTACGAGCACTGTTAAAGCTAGTAGTAATAAAAGTAAGTTGGAGGGCGGTGACCTGAAGGGCGCGGCGGTGACGGCCTGCAGCGCCAGCAGGTAGGTGGCGGTGGTGAGCGCGCGCTCTCCGCCCGACTGCGCGTGCCTCATCATGGGCGCCAGCGGCTCGTTTTGGCGGAACTTCACCATCACGTGGATACCGTAGCCGTCGAAGTCAGCCTGTTCGATGGAACATTGCTATATTATTACTAGTACTTTAGGGTTGTGCGAATACCGTTCCAATCAAATCGAATAATTCGTATGTTCCAATTATTCGCACACCCCTAGTATTTATATCGGTGCGTCTAGCGGCGCCTCGAGCCGAACGTCGCGTCGGTTCGTCGTAGATATGATCCAAACTTTCCAGATGGTCGAAGATGTCAAAGAGTAAAAGAATGTCTAAGATACGTACGTCTCCCCTTGCTTTATGCAGTTGTAGTTCTCCCACACGAACCGAATTTCCAAACATCTGTGAGAATTTGGAGCTTACTTCCGTTATCAATGATTCCAGCGGAGGCAGCCATTGCGATCTGTAGTATTTAAGTACATTTTCAATCGAAAAAAAATAATTTAAAATAAAAACTATTTCAATCGAAGGATTTGAATAAATATCTACGCAATATTATTATAAAATAACTCACTTTAGACTATTTATCGAATCCTTTAGCTCGGTGGTTTTTTTGTGGAATGTGTTCCGTGAATGTGTTATTCGTTCTATTTCTTTATTACGATCTTCATACTCTTTAAGAGTCTGAAATTAATAAAATATTATTTATTTATATTTTTCACGGATATATATTTTCAAACATTTGCTGATAGATGTAGAAGCAGGAGGTAATTTGGAATTATTTAGAAAATAACCTTTTTGTTACGCTACGCCTTTATGTTAAACACTTGATTTCTAATATTACGGTTATTATCATTTCCTAAGTAATATAAACTTAATTATGCAATGAAAGAACTCCCCAACTAACAAAATTTAAAATACCTATATTTTTATATTTGTAAGTGACTAAAAAAATAAATGGTACATATTAAATACAACAAACAGACCTTTAAGTGTTAATTGTAAAATCTAAAATTAAAACATGATAATAGCTAGAGATACGCGAATGTTCGGTAAGTATTCGGTATTTGGCATATTTTCTATCTTTTTCATTATTCGTATTCGGCCGAATTATTCTTGGCTACACGACACGGTAAAGAACTAAAGGACAAAACTAAGATTTGAATGTCGGTCTGTCATATTATAAGTCAAAGAAATACTATAAATAATGTGTTGAATAAAGCTTAATAATATAAAGCAATTAAGCTTTAAATCAACATTTATTTCGAAAAAAATCAAGTCAACATATTTATTATATTTCATTTCTAACCTACGATTAGTATTTAGTACAGATACCATTTATTTTGAATCTTAAATCAGTGTTAATCTTTAAACCTCAAAAAAAAATACTAGAATTCAACATTTATTCATCTAGACAGAAGCAACATGTTATAACCTGTTTATGAAAAACAAACAATGTTAATGTTTATGAAAAACAATAACATGTTTATGAAAAACAAACAATGAAATGGTAAACCGAATAATTCGGCCGAATATTTTAAAATAATTGCTATTCGGTTAAAGTTAAACCGAATAGCAATTATTTTTGCTCCCTCTTTTACCTATTACTCTGTATTTTGTAAGAAGTATTTACATTGTCAACACTCGGGCGCCATACCTAAACGCTCAGAGTTAATGCCAGTTCAGAGCCAACAAATAAATTTTATATGAGAAAACTTATTTTTTTAATATTATTAATTTAAAACGGTCGTAGAACTTGTTGTTGGGATTCATATAGACAGGCTTCCTCCAAGAGGTGGCCAATTAATAACAAACAATCATGTATAGTAAGATATATTTACCTGACTATCAATATTTTCCATATAATGAATTTTTGTTAACCGCTCTTCCTTGTATTCGTGTAATAGTTCCCTTTTTTTGGGAAGGTCTTTGAACTCCTTAGCGTAAGGGAAATCGGGATCAGTTGGCAGCTTCCTATCCAATGCCTGCCTCATTGCATCGCACTTCTGTTTTGCTTTAATACTTATGTCTTTTAGATTATTTTCGATAGTATTTAATTTTTTCTGTAATAAAAAAGAATTGATTAAATTTTCTTAAACAATTTGGACGAATTTTTAATGGATAAAATGTATAACCCACAATTACATAGTATTAATTTCTTGCATTTATAATAGTTTGTGTGTATTAGGCGCGGTTCATACGATGCTTTCTTTAACAAATTAATTTACATATTAAAAGATATACAACGAATGTATTCCCAAATATAAAATTGTAGGGATTAATTATCATATCATATTTTCTATATATTATTTATTTTTCATATTTTTACTTCGAAATTTTATATCTCCCGAGCTCCGAAATCGATATTTCAGATCAAAAAACTACTTAAGAACTTTTGATTGTAAAATAAAAATTTTGTCAAATATTTTTTGATTAAAACTTGCCAGTTTTTTTGCTTGCTAAGCAAAACTTAAAAGTAAATATTTGTAATTTCGATTTTTAAAATCTTTATGCGACTACAATTTAATCAAATATCCCTAAAAATTCTGTGTACTATAACTTTTAATTACTGTCGGCGTTCCTCATAACGTAGGTATGTTGATTTATATATTTTCTGTTGGGTACTTACAATCTCAGCTTGGAGTTCACCTTTACATCTTCTAACATTAGAGTCTTTTTCATTAATTTCATCTCTCCCAGCCTCTATTTGAATCTGAAATTAAAAAAAATCGTCATAACATAATATATAGAAATTTAAATATTATATATTTTTAACTCACCATAAGTATCTTCATTTTTGGTAATACTTTATTATGGATATTATCCATTATTTTGAAAATTTCTGAATTCACATGACACTGTTTCATCACATATTCCTTATATTTTTCTTTACACAACGCCTCCTCATGTTCTATGTTTATTTTTGGTGTCTTTTTCAAATTATCTAGGTAATTAGTTTGTGAATGTATTTGTCTTGTTATCCATTGTATCTGATATTTCAAATATATTTAAAAAATAACATTGATGTCGGAAAAAAAATATCAAATAATTAAAAGACGAATAAAGATAATTCTAAAAATATAGTAAGATTTGTCTATTTATTATTTTATTAAATTAAAAATATAAAATACCTTGTCGAGAAACTTATTTTTCTCATTTACTCTATGGTCAAGATCCTGCAGTGTATTTTCTAACTCGGGCAATTTGGCATTGGTTTCATTTTCGATTTCTTTTTTCTCATCTTGACACTTTTGTAACCTTTTTTGAATAAAATATTAATTTACAATAAAACTGTGCAATACAAAATACCTGATCAACAGTGTAATTTCTTTTTATCTACATATAACACAAGCAAAATATACTTCAATATAGCATTTATAAAACAAATATTTTTCCAACAAAAGTAAAAAAAATATCCTAATAAGCAGGAGAAATAAAAGCGTTTGATTATTAATTTCCTAGTACAATAATATACTCACTGATGTTTGACTGATGCAATCATTTGTCTGTCAACAGTATTAGCTAATAAAACCGGTTCGTTTATTTCTATGGTGGTACTAGATTGAGTACCGTATGCGGATACATTATTCAAATATCTATGGTTTTCTGTAAATATATTAATTATTCTTAGTTTATACATGTCACATATGCATTTTTCTTTTTGTTTTTTTTTTATATACCTGAGAAAAATAATCTAATATTCTTTGGCACCTTTTCACTGTTTCTGTAAGTATGTTCGTTTCCGATCGGTATTTTGTGTATATTGTACATTTTGCATAGATATCTTAGTATGGCGGCCGGAGCAACCACTGTGTCATATAGACAGGTATTAAAACCGAGATAGCTTAAAAAAGATAATTAATTCTCAATATATGTAATAATTAGTAATAATTAATACTATCACTGCCTGTCATTATTGATAATATAATTATGTAAAATAAATAAATGGAAATAAATATGGATTAAATTTTATTAAAACAGACAAAACAGCATCCAACAGGTCTCAGGTTTGAATCCTGCCCCTGTTGGTACATTTTTAATTATATATTTAATCAGAAATTAAATAAGCTTTACATGGTTAAACATACTTGTGGACAATAATAAACATATATAATTACAATTATTAGGAAGAATACTGTCATCAGTTTCCAATTATTATTCAATGTTATAATATGAAACAATCTAGGCTAAATCTAGGCTCTGTTTATTAAATATTTATAATCACCTTAAATCCCTTAAATCTCTCGACTGTATATTAAAGTCGTTTCCTACACTATGAACAGCGTTGACTAATTTTAAATTGAGTTCATTTCTCACTATCCTGTTGAAAAGGTTCATATCTGTGGTTGATTCGAAGGTAAATGCTATGAGATCTTTGTCTGGTACAGTTGATTCCAAGTACCGTGCGTATTTCGGATCTGTGAAATTTATCTGAAAATAATATTTTTCTTTTTATATTAGCATATTTATATTGGTATTTTATTTGATGGTCATAACGATTATACTTAAACGTTAAGTCTAACAAACTCGATATCATTTCTTTAGAGAAATCATATCGATTTATAGAAATGAGATGTTCGGAACACTACTAATCGTGTTCATACATTCAAGTCTATTTCAGCACTCACGACTTAAAAGCCGTAGTCCCGAACACATAGAACATTTTTCCTCCCATCCCTAAAAAGGTAACAATCAAACAATCTGATCTATCTAAATATAGGCCTATTGAGATTATCTCCAAACACTCCAAAATAATGGAGCTTATTATAAATCCTTTGATTTTTATTAGAGCTAGATTAGTGAGATGCTACTGTATCTAATATGTATGTATGTAAATACCTCAAGCATCATAGGTTCATATACAGGATGTTGGAATTTGTCTC
The DNA here is from genome assembly GCA_959347405.1 of Napeogenes sylphis. Classification (NCBI taxonomy): domain Eukaryota; kingdom Metazoa; phylum Arthropoda; class Insecta; order Lepidoptera; family Nymphalidae; genus Napeogenes; species Napeogenes sylphis. The sequence goes on along the minus strand of OY365780.1, from coordinate 29,042,164 downwards.
GATTATTCCTCAGCCATGTGAGTGCCCGGTATGTATCATTCTTGTATCTCCTCAGTATCTCGAGACGTTTTGTTTGAACATCTTCTATTTTTCGTATTCTGAAATTTAAAAAAAGATTTATTAGACAGTATTCCTATTGTAAAGTAATTTTATAGTTCCCTAGACTGAATTAATGAGATTTTGTATTAAAGTCTGTTATCTTTTTACAAGAACCTTGAGCTTATTATTAGTTAGAAAATTTAGAGTCAGAAATTAATTATAACTATATCTATGAGTATAGACAATAGTTTTTTGTATGACAATTATCTATATTTTATTATAAAAAATAATAACTTAGTAAAATAGGTACAAATAGGTCATTTCTTGAGTTTATATCACAATAATAAATTGCAGATATTTCTACACAATCTAGCCCCAAGCTAAGCAAAGCTTGTAGTATGGGTGTACTAGACAATTGATAAACAATACATATTTTTTATTTTTCATAAATACATACTATATTATACATATAACACCCAGACATCCAGACCTAGAAAAATACCTGTTTTTATTACAATTATTTTTCTAGTGTCGCGGAGCTATAACCATAGTGCCAATCAGTTTATACAAATAAATTAAGATTTGGATAAGATATACTCACTGATTTTCATATAATCTAATTTGATTATCTAAGGAATAAGTCTTATCTGTATAATCTTTTTGAAGATTATCTATAGAAGCGGTAAGTGAATGTTTTTTTTTCATAATTACATCTAACTCCAACCTCAAGTTATTTTCTGTAACAATAAAAACAGAATACATACTGCATATCTATTAGGTTATCAAGCCAAGTTAAATATAACTTGGTTCTTATTTAGTTAATAAAAATGTGTTTAACTTGGGTTATGGACTCATTTGCAGGGTTGATGTTATAATCTATAAGTCAAACATTGTTAAATTTTATTTAAAAAGTGCAACTGTTGAGTTTCTGGCCTGCTTTTCTCAGCAGAGCAGCATTCCGAGTTAGTGATAGGTTACACTAACTTACGGAATGAATTTACTGACCATTTAAATGTATTCAAGCTTCAAAAGTGCATGTAAATGCCTACTTGAATGAATATATCCTGAATTTGAATTACATAAAAAAAAAATCAAATTGTTTATGCCTTACCATCCTGCACATTTTCAATGGCTCTCTTATCCATAATAAGCTTGTTCAGTTTAATTGTAGCATCTAGAATGTTCTTTTCATTCATTTTTTCCTTATTTAATTTATCCATGTATATCGGTTCAATATTTTGTAATTCATTCTCGTTTGTTTCAAAGGATTTAATACATTTCATCAATTGGTTTTTAAGATTTTGCATTTCTTGACTCTGAAATATTTTTATTATATACAGGGTTATTTGTAATTAGTTGACCACCTCTGGCACGCAGCCTCTTTACATCAATCCCAACAACATTTGTTCTACAACTTGTTTAAATTAATAGTTTCTAAAATTTTAATTATCCCATAAAAAAAAATTGTTGTCTGTGACCTGGCAATTGGCATTAACACTGAGCGTCGGTATGGCGCCCGAGCGTTGACCTTTTGAGTACTTCTTACAAAATGCAGAGTAATAAGTAAAAGAGGGAGCAAACTTTTTTTTGTTTCATATTTTTTGTTGTTGTTTATCAAGATTTGTAAAAAGTTGCAGAACAAATGTTGTTGGATTGATGTAGAGAGGCTGCCTGCAAGAGGTGGTTAACTGATTAAAAATAACCCTGTATACATAAATCTAAAATTATCTAAAATGTGGATTTTTATGTGAAATGATAAAATTTTAAGTACCATTGTAATTACTTTATCAGTTATATAATACTTCAAAAGCAGATAAAATATCTAGAAACACTTACACTATTTAAGCTTTGTGATTCCAATTGCCTGACACCATTTTTTAAACATTCCAAACCATTTTCCAATGGTTCCATCCTCCTTTTATGCCTGTCTACCTCTTTTGCTGCTATCTCCTTTTCTTTAAAACATTTTGCCACTTCAGCTTTCAGTTTTTGTGACTCTAGCCACAATTGTTTCTTTTCACATATGTCTATCTCCCTCTGTATTTGCTTTCGTAGGTTATGTTCTTCAATTTTTGCTTCTAAGCTATGATTACAATGATACATATTTAAATGCAAAATTATATAATAATAGGTGCATATAAGTTACTTATATTAAGCTATTTCCAGAAATATGAGGATTTATATCATAGTGACAATGAACACAGCTCAGTTGGCTCACTGAACAGACTCACTAGAGAGTTAAGGTTAAAGCCCTTATGTTGATGAATTTTTGACAATATTTTAAAAAATTTATAGTTTACACTTGGGTTGATTTTTTTATACTAGATACTATTATTATTAGATATATACACAAGTTAACCTACAACCTGTCTAATGAATAATTTCAATTCATAATACCTTTCATTATCTCTCTTCAGTTTTTCTAAGTTCTTTTCATCATATTTCAGATTTTTTGACATATTTAACAGTTCATTATTCATACCAATTAATTGTTCCCACTGTGAAATACTTTCCAGTCTTCCCACTGCCTTTAGTGTGTTTTTTAGTAGTTCTTTAGGCTTCAAAGCAGAAAATTCTTGGACTTTATCTTGAGGAAGTAATTGGCAAAGATTATCCACCTAAATAAATAATGTTATTTATAGTGAAGGTCAATAATGTTTCAATAAACACAGTGTTTGATTAAATCACATCCCACAAATGTTTTTAATAATGATAATATTCATCCACATATAGAATATAGAAGTATAACAAAAATAATAATATCAAAAGCAGAAACTAGATAACTAACCAATTTAATATTATTCTAAAACAAACCTGAATATTAAATTTTTTAATTTTTTCTTTAACTTCCTTCTCAAGTACTTTTTCATTATTGATATACCATTCGGAAGAATCATTTTTTTTAATAATTCTTTTAATGATTATATTTTTCCTACCATTTTTATCATATAATTCTATTTCTATTGATGCACTTTTGCAACCCTCTTTAATAAATGTTGATATCTGAAAAAGTTATTAGTACTGGTCAGGTTTTATCACAAATAGCTTTTCCGAGCTATAATAATTGAGATATCGTCGTTGATAGTCCAATACCGCTTAACTAACATTGTTAATACCGCGTATGTACAAAAAAACAAAATTAATTAAATATATATATAAATATATATGTAGGTAACTGGTTGTGATTGACATCGATGCGTACGACAAATATTTGAATCTACCAATAGAAAGACTGGTAATTGACAAGCAACAATACTGCGGTTCTATCGTCGAACAAATTTAAACCAGAATTCTGCGCTAAAATGCAATGAGTGTGATGGAATTTGTGTGGCGCTCCGACTTAATAGTATTTTAATAGATATTGTGAATTATTATTATATATTTTATATTTCATACTTATTTTATATTTTAATATGATTATTGATATTGTTAGAATTTTTACTTTGAATCTCGATTGCAGTTGTTTAAATAATGTTAATATCGAACTTAAGCGGTTTTAATAAAAGCTCTTTTTGTCTAGTTTTGCACTTCCGCGGTTTTTGTAAGTTTTTCATTGTATTTTTTTGTTATAATTTTCTAATTTATTGGTAAATATATATTAATATTCAAATACTAATAAATACCTCTCGGACTTTACTTATTAATTAGTGTTTTCTTTTCTTTGCAATGCAAAAGAATATTCAAGATGAATCAAGACGTAAATGAAGTACATAATGCTTTCGAAAATTATTTAGAGGGTGCTGATATTAATGATGACGTTGTGACATTACGACAACTTCAACAAAGGCGACAAGAATTTCTACAAAAAAAGAAACATATTCTAGAAAATATAATATCAAAACCTACATTATTTGAATTTACCCCTTTGGTTCAACAAGTACACCCCGCAGTAGGCGATAGTATCGTCGGAAGTACATATACAGTATTATATAAGTATATATTATATTATATAAGTATACAGGGAATGATTCATACTATCTTGAATCCACAAATAATGACGCTATAGGTCCTGTCCTGCACTCTGCCAGCATCATAGAATCTTTGCCGATTGATAACAGAATAAGTTTTGGATCCGATGACTCCGATGCCGACCCATCTTATGTGCCTTTGTCAGATATCACAGATATCCAGCCTCTTGATAGCCTTCATGTCAATTGGTTTACTGAGAGAGAAACTGAGCCTGAAGATGCAAGTGCGTCCAGAACAAGGAAAAGAAAAGCTGATCGTAATCATTGGAAGAAAAATAAAAATCAAGAAAATAGGAAAGGAAAGGAGTATACAGGTTTTAAGGGAATTGATACCAAATACATTCAAAATTAGCCTAAGACAAAGAGAATTTTGGGTCCTAAATGTTTTAAAATTCACCATTATGCATGCATTACGCAGCAAAACCTTATGTTGCACGCAACTCGCAGAAGAAGTAAGACAGAATATATTTTAAAGTTTTTGGTCAATGACATGGAAAGAAAAGTAGGTATTCGTATCATCTATGGTAGACAAAAAGGCGACTAAGAGAAAAAAAACTGAAAACGTGTTCCGGCGAATTTATAGTAACGAGTATAACTTACGAGTTAATGGGATGAAGAAAAGAGTTTGCCTTAAAACATTTCTTTTACGTTAAGTATTAAAGAATGGACTAGCCGGTACTGGCTAGGTGATAGAAATGCAGTACATCGGAATGCTGACAAACCAAACAGTTCTTTTAGTAATAAGACAAAACGACAATCTGTAAAAAAATACCTTACTTCCTTACCCAAGCTACCATCACATTATTGTCGTCAATCCAGCACTAAACAATACTTAGAAGCAATCATTCAGTGTACGTAGAATTTACAACCTCAAAATCTGAGCCAGCTGCTTCCAGAAAACTTTTTAATGTCATTTTTAAAGAGGAGAACATAGGGTTATACCAACCAATAAAGGACGCTTGTGATTTTTGTTGTTCATACAAGGCTGGTAATGTAAAAGAAGAAACCTATCATCAACATATCGAAGCAAAGAAATTAGCACGGGATGACAAAAATAGAGACAAAGAACAGGCGAAGTTAAAAACCATTCATGCTATTACTGCTGACTTGCAAGCCGTAAAGCTATGCCCTTCTATAAAAGCTAGTGCACTTTATTATAGAACAAAATTAGCGGTCTATATTTTTAGTATTTACAACCTTGGAACGAAAGAAGTTGATTGCTATTGGTTTGACGAAACAACGAGTTAAAAGCAACCTACGCATCTTTTTTTTGCTAACTATCTGATAAAATTGTTAGAAAAAGCTCCGAAAGATGTTGTAATTTGGACGGACGGATGCACAGCGCAAAATAGGAATAGTGTGCTGGCAAATATGCTACTCATGTTGGCAAAGGAAGAAAACTTGACCATCACACGCAAGTATTTAGAGAAAAGTCACACTCAAATGGAAGTAGACTCCGTACATTCAGTCATTGAATAAAAATTAAATAATTCGCAAAGATGTAGGGTGGGTGAACTAGGGATTCGAACCCATGCGTGTGCAGAGCAGAGATTGCAATTCTGCTCTTGTGAACCGGCGCGTTGTCTTACAAGAGCAACACACTCTTTGTAAATTTTCCTCGCCGCTTTTCCTTGATGGCATCATTTAATTTTTTCTAATATAGTTGCTCAGTATTTTTCGGTTATAATCCTTCCCTTTTCTTTGTAATCAATCAAGATTATTCCCTCACAATCGCAAAAAACAGTAGCCATCATCTTTCTAGCCGACTCCGACACCTTCAATTTCTTTGGCGGTGGTGTTAACTTTTTATGCCATGGCATGGACTCTTGTATGGACTCAGGCTCAAAGTGCTTGGTAAGGAATTTAATCACACCGCGGTTTTAAATTTTCTCCATAGTTTGTTTTCTTCTGGATTGACTTCTTCAGCAGGCGAATGTTCGTAAACGAATGACGCAATCGGGTTGAAACTCAGTATTTATATTGATGATGAGTCTCCAATTCGTATGACACCAAGCGAGCGCTCCTACCCCCACTCCATCCTCTCCATTCCACAAACTTTTGGACCTCCCAACGTATTTATATATATGTATATATATAAATAATTGAGATATATATAATTTTCCATTTGGTATTTCATCATTTCATCATTTAAGGAACCCCTTTTCAAATTTAAACAATTCCAAAGGCTGTTACTAATTTACTACAAAACTTACAGAATTGTTAGCAGCAATAATAATATCTTGTTTTATATAACTACATATTATGTTTCAAGAGAAATTATTAATGTCTCATACTTCACTCATAAGCATGGATTGTGTACAACATATATTTTTTCCTATAGTTATATTGTTGCTAACACTTTTTACACACTGTTTACATTTTAGTTGATAAAAAGGTTACAATGTATGATAAAGGTCCCATAGTATGAAAAATAATAAATTATTTGTGTAAATATACTTATGTATTCTATAAAGAATTATGATATGGTTGATCAATAAATTAAACTTGTTTAGAAGCAATCACTGTACATTAAATAGCGTGATGCTAAACACACAATTAACACTGCTTGTGTGTTATTTTGAGTAATAGTAAAGCCACAAATTTTGAGGAGAAATAATTTTTCAGATTGTAGGATAGTGATAATATCTTATTGTATCTTGATGTATGATGACTGTATTTGGACTACCCCCAAACAGAAGAAATGGATCCACAAATTAATAATAATAATTTAACAATTTGTCATTAATTGACTTTAGTCATAAACTTAAAGACAGACTAACCAAACAGTTAGTCCGATGGTAAATAATCTGACTAAGCGGTAAAAATAGAGAACAAACAATATATTTGAATTTGAAATTTGAAAGTTGTTGACTCACTTTAACATTTTTTTTGTGAATACAAATGCAGATAGTACTAATTATAAGAGAACAATATTAGTGTAGTATACTGCACCCCTAACGTACTGGGAGATTAGAATTAAATTAAATTAAATCTAAAATTATGCAATAAGGTATGTACTTACTCTAGTGTTTTTACCGAGATTAATAGGCTTTCCACAAAGTCCTAGTACTATTGCACAAACAAATGTGGACTTCCCGGTTCCATTTGGCCCAATTATTAAATTCAATGATTTACCAGGAAATAGCTCAACTTTTCTGTATGTTCTGAAAGGGATATTTTACAGGAAAAACTAATAAAAAATATTTAGAAAAAAAATGGCGCGTAACTTACACAAAATTTTCGAGTGCTATTCGGTATATGCATCCTGGTTTAAAATCACCATTGTTAACTGACATTTTAACATAATTTGTAATACAAATTGTATTATATATTTCTATACAGTATTCATAATATAAAAAAACAACACAAAAAAGAGTTTTTAAAACCAATTAAATGTCAATCAACTAAGGGATGCCGTCTGCCGAATGCCTGTCGCCTGATAAACATCGATGTTCGATGATCATCGAAGTTAAAGGCCAAAACATCGATGTTGCCATAATATCGTAACATCGATGTTAACGGAATCGTCATCGATGTTAACTCACGGCCTCGCACTCAACCAATAATAATATATCACAGGATAAATTACACACATTGATCTATCATCTAAGTAAGCAAATTATTTTGCTTGCGTTAAGAAAGTTAAACAACGATACAAATACATTGAAATACACATTATAAATAATGAGAATATATTTAATAAACAAACAAACACAGCAATACAGACATCTATGCTCATCACATAAATCGTAGCCATCCGAAAGACTGTTTTCAAAACCTGTTTCTACTCTATCAACAAATAAAAGATAAAAAAATTCTTTATTAAATAAAAATATTTCTAATTTTGCTTTCAGTTACTTGATAAAAAATATTGGAATATGTTAGAAATTGTTTTGTTCAAATTAAACTTGTAACGAATTCGTCGTATTTTATTTCTTAGTCAATTATTAATTAAAAAAAAAACATCGATGTTTTTCTAATATCGCTCCTACACTAGTACTCTGCCTATGCCGTAATAAGAATGCAAAACTCAACTGTCAAAAATGTTCAAGGTTAGTTAGCTCTTGGGACACAAAGTACTATAAATCTTGGGCCTTGATAATGGTGAACTGGTTCAGTGTAACCAAAATTAAAAATTATAACGATTATAATTGATTACTATTAACTATACCTGGTTTGCTAGCTAGTCGCAATCATCTTTATCAGAGATAATTAGTCTTAATCTTATATCAAAATAACATACAAATTAAATAGTTTTTAATTTATAGTAATTATAACATAATATTTTTCTTTTTGTTTTTTTGAGTTTGTTAAGAAAAATATAATAATTTCCAGCACAAAACAGTTTTATTTGTTGACTCATAAAATAATCTAACACGAAGTCAAATACAGTTATCAGAAGCCCTAAGTTATCCGAATTTGCGATTATCCGGACATATTATCAACGATTATATCAAATTGCGAGAATAATAAAAAAATCTCGGCATTTTAGGACGTCCTATTGGCTAGCATGTGTTTAAATATCCCCAGCCTCATATTAAATAACTACAAGTCGATTTTCGTTAATAAGTTTTTTTTTTTAATAAACTTATAACATTATGGATGTCTTATGGTTTACTTTTATGGGGACACGCAACTGATAGTCAAACTATTTTCGTATTGCATAAAAGGTCTATTTGGGCTATTAACAACATGACTAGTAGGCATTCCTTAAAAGAAATATTTTAGAAAATAAAATTTTAACTTTACCGTGTCAATATTTGTTTGATAATTTAATGTACGTTAACTATAGAGATATGTTAATTCTACGATGTTCACCAGAACATAAAAAAAAACAAAACTGTCAGTATTTGTTTCATCTTGACGTGTCCAAATAAATGTAAAACATTTTCATTGAATAAAGAATTTTTGACTTCGGCTTTGAGTTTTGACTGTATTAAATAAAAAATACAAAAAAAAGAAGAATGTTACAAAGTACAAAGGATTACTTATATCTTTTAGAGATCTCTCCCAGTTACACTTTATTATTAAAAATTAGAATACATAAATTTATTTTATTTTCTGAATAATGCTTTCCTACTAAAACACTATTGTAGCGGTCTACTGTTCTTTTTTTTTTTTTCACACATCACAAGCAAGGTTTCCACGATAGCAAAGTTTCTGTATTTTATAATTTGTCTCTGTATTTTATTACACAGAGCTCTCGGTATGACGCGACACTGATACAACTGCGTGGGGAATGCTGTCGTGTAGTTGCATATTACTCCTGATGTTAATTATAAAAACGGAACAGAAAGTGCTTTGTGTATGGTTAGGATACGCGGATATCCAAAACTCTCGTTAGACAATGTTGTCTTCTTTTCTTGGGTGCGTACTACTAAGTAGAGGGTATTGGGTTGGGACCGAGGTATTTTCGATCCTGTGTAATTTAGCATTTTTAAGGACTGCACTAGTTTCCTGCTGGACGACGTCCTCGATTTCTTGCTTCGTCGCCTATACGCTGAGAGATCTTCTCTCTTAAAACTTTGGCTGCCTCAGTTGTGGTTGTAACGATGATGTCCTTCTCCGGGTCGAAGTGTAATATTATCTATGTGATTTTGCCACATCCTGGAACCCCGTTGACCCAGTTTAGTAATGACACAGTCCAAGCTTGGAAGTTCGTTAATGTGCTAGCTTTGTCTAGGAGCATATCCTCTAGCATAATCTTGGTACATTGGGCGTGACAACAATTGGGTCGTTAAATGGCTTCGTATATTTGGCTTTGCTTGTCAACATAATGAAACCACTGGTCGCATTGTATGCTGTTATATGCTCTCCTGCCATTGTGCCGTGAATGATCTTTGCAGTTTGGTTGTTGTATATGACTGTATCTACCTCCTTGAGTTTCAGCTCCAAGAACTTCCGATTTCCGATTTTAAAGGCCTGAAGAATTCCTTCCAGAGGTTTAGTTTATTTAGCCTGTTTAATTGCTTTTGTTAAAGCTTGAAACTCAAGGAAAGCGTGAAGTGATTTAGTGATCCCTCCGCCAGACGAAGACAAGGCGAACTGACTATTCTCATCTTTGCCTTTGTTTTTGAGGTTTTATAGATTCAGATCTGGTTTTAGTTTTTATCTTTATGAAGTTCATCACCGCCGCTGCCATGGGGCTGGTGGGCTTTGGTGTTCGTACACCAGTAGTATCTAATACCCTAGGTCACGTCGTCGTGACCTAGGGTATTAGAGATTTTCCTCCTGGTCATCGTACACCATTTTCTTACCTGGTTCTTGATACTTTTACCATGGACCTACGGCGGTTGTGATTGCCTTCATGAAGGAATTTGATGTGAGGCTTGGTTTTGACGTGGAGGCTTCGGCTTGTTGTTATGCTTTTGCCTTCTCCTGTAGTCGTTCCGAACCACTCTTTGATGCTGGTTCTGTATCTCCCCCGTGGCCCGTGGGGTTGGTTGGTCTGGGCACCGCGGAGAGTGCGAAAGCGATCCCGTGGTGTCCCATTATGACGGCGGTGGCGGCAACCGTCAGGTTTAGTGAGTAGGAGTCTCACATATCCACCTTCATCATCCCCTGGATGGAGGTGTGTATCCATGAGGATTAAAATACCAATCCTTTGTGATACTTCAGCCTTCTCATACACCAGTACCATAACATCAACACTGATTGTTCAAGGAGTGATGTTTGCCCTTCCTAACGGCTCTCCGAATTTCGACAGCAGACAGCTAGCCTAACCGTAAGGTGGCTCCACGTTTTTCCGCTCGATTAATACGATAGTTTTATTTACTTTTCGTAATAGCCGTAATAGGAAATAAAACTCCTAGGAGGTCTTGTGAGGCGCGAAGTTGAGCTCATTACGATTTCCCCATTCCACCACCATTTTCTAAACTGAGTTTGACTTCTCCACTAATAAGCCGTTAAAATAAGATATATCTATAAAATTAAAATAAGACCTTCAGCCAGATAGATCTCATACCAAGCAAAGCTTATTTGTAATCATTTGACAGCAACTCGAATATGTTTTTTGTACTATCTCTCTTATAACATAATACGAAAAATTATTTGCTGTTACATATTCTACTTCTTATGGATGACAATGCATTTTCATCTATATTATACATGATTGACGAGATCATTTACCGTCAGATGTATCGTCAGCTCGTTTTTTATCTGGTCTGAAATTAATAATAAAAATAAAATGACTTATGAAGTTGGATAATTTTTTTTTTCGTATTTGATTTTAATTTCTAAAAATAAAGATTTCAATTGTTTATTGAAAGTAATTTATATAATTTGTTTTAAGCAAAGGTTTTTAAATAATAATAATGATAATCAGATGTGGTCTTTCAAAGTACTATAATGTTATACATATTAATAATTAATAATTAAAAATATAAAACAAAACAAGTATAAATTATAATGCCTCGAAACAATTTTGTTATTTTTTTATTTTGTTTTGAACTTTTTTGTTATGGCAATACTATTTTTCAGCATGGCAATTACTTGGAAAATTGACGAATGGCAACGCTCCTTTTTTAATTCTGAAAAAGATAGAATAGAGATCAAAGAAATAGGAACGCGACCGTTCCAAACAAACCGATTCTGGTTGTCGCCTGGCAGGTTGTCTTTTTGTCAATGTGTGATGTCGAAATGTTTAAGTGTTTTAGTCGTGTTTTTGTATGAAATCTATTATTTTTTTTATATTTTTGAATAAATAAATTTATAAATCAATTTATGTCTAGATGCTAGTATTGTGCTTTTTCTGTACGAAGTGAAAATTAAATGAAACATTGTCTTGCCGTGTCGCTTATAAATGGAGGATATTGATGTTTATAAATATTGATTTGTAACTTATCGTGTTTTAAAATTTACTATGTTATGAAACGTAAAATATGGTAGGTTATATTAATGATTGAGAGATTTATTATTTCATCGAAAATGCAACAGTTATATGATTATGGCGCACGTACGGCATCGCGTTATGTGAATTCTTGTGTTTAATTGTGTTTCTTGTGTTCTGTGTCTAATTCGTGATTATTTTGACAATGGAGGGAACTACTGAAAAGGATTGTTCACCTTTATGGAATCTTTACCAGCAGATTGTTACGGATATGAAGGTAGGTTATAGTTTTTTACTCGTCACAGTCGGTAAACAGAACCGGTGGTGGCCCACATTTTCTAAATTGCTCTTTAAAATCGTTGAAATTGAACGAACTGTTTTTATATTTAAGTTAATGTAAATTTCTGTATTTATAAATTTTAACAACATTAAACTCTTTTATTGATATTCACTCTTAAACATGATATTTCAATATTATTAATAATTGAAAATTCATATTTATATTTAAGGTAATATTGTATGTCTCTTTGGTTTCATATCTAAATAAATTAATAAATTAATATGTGAATTTTCTAAATGTAAGTCTGTGGAAATGCACTGCTTTATTCATTAAAACAAAAATATTTGAAGCTAGATGTTGGTATATTTTTTATTATTATATCATTTATTCTTGGTTATAAATGCATCATAAAATATTTAAGATGTTACTTACAAAGTATTCTTTGTAAAATTAGTCTTTGTTTTTCTTCTTTTCCTAAAGCATGTTAAAAAAATCCTTTTTTTTTTTAATTTAATTGGTTTTCATAAATGTTACTGAAAATGTGGAATTATAAATACAAAATATAGATTTAGATACATATTTTTTTTTACTTTCCTAGCATTTATGGGTATTCTAAAATTTATGCTTAATAAGATATCTTTTAAATATATCTATATATATATATGTATATATATATATATATATATATATATATATATATATATATATATATATATATATATATATATATTAAATAAGTAGTAAGGGTTAAGATTTATATACTAAAGTACTAGGTAGTACTACTTATTACTTATTATATATACCCTTACTACTTATTTAATATATATATATATGTATATATTAAATAAGTAGTAAGGTTTAAGATTTATATACTAACTTGTAAAGCGACTTCTTAAGATTGTCCCAAGTTCTAAAAAGACCTTATAATACATTGATGTATAAAAATAAAGGATCCAACAATATTTGATGGTAATATCCTAGTAGTAATTGTACACCACAATATGTAACAGATGGTACACAACTTGAACATAAAAACAAAGCTGTCAATAGTCATTAGTTTTGTTTTCTTGTTGATTACTAAAAGTCAATGGTTGATATTGATAATTAATTGTTGAAACTCTATCTAAAATTAACTGTGTAAGGTTTGCTAGAAGGAGCACGCAAACAATCAACGTTGCTCGTTGATACCTTGGTTCCTTTAACATAATTTTTGAGATTATTAAAACTAATAGAACTAAAGAAATTTTGTATGAAGTTCTAATACTATTTTGGATTAATACAAAGTGTTTCTAACTCTTAATAACAAGCTAAGGAGACTTGAATACAGTTATGCTCCATTTATTCTGTACTATTACGTTATTTAACGCTGTCAGTAATGTCAATTACTACACATTATTGAACATTCAATAATTATGTGTATATTTTTAATGCATCACCGATTTTATTTAATCAGCAATTAATTTGTTAGTTTTGTATGTCTCTGATATGTGGTCTTATGGACAGTATAGATTAATTTTAATAACCAATTAACAAATTGTCTTGAATAAATGAAATATTTTAATTTAGTTCAGCCTACTTGGAGGTAAATTTAAAATAAAAAGTTTGTTTTACTGATAAACTTATTCCAAATAATAAAACTGGTTAAAATAACTTATCGGTTTCCGTTAATTAGCACCAGCAGCTAATTAGTATGGTCTGATATTCTACATTATTATCAAATTAGTGTTTCAAATAACAAGAAATACGTGTTTTTATGTTAAATTACTATGTGATACGACATATTCCAATGATCTTATCCCAATTATTGAGGTTGCCTCAATATTTTAATTCATCCATGCTTTTCTACAAATTGCTTCTTTTCCATATGATTTTCATATGCTCGATTCATGTTTTCTTCAGCAGCAGCAGTTTTCTCATATAACCATCCACATCCCTACTTAAGATTTTATTGTAACATCCTTTTCATCCCTCATTTTTTTATAATACCACAACAAACGTTATATTCTAATAACAGAGCTATTTTCCTTTACATACCCATTGTTTACTTTATCATTCTGTGTTGACTCTGTGCATTACAGCAGATTTTGAAAAACAGCCAAAGGATATAAGGTTCACATATTGAAGTGACGTCCAAAGGATTTTCTTTCTGTAATAAAAATTCGGAAACATGATGATTATTAATTATTTAATTTACTCGGCTTTGTTCACGTAAATTACTCGGATTTTGCCTGCCTGGTTACGAACCCTTTTTGGGGTTCGTATTCATGAGCTCGAAGCACGACTGACTCACGGCTTGGAACGATGACATTCCGATTAATTTCAGAACATATGCCAGTAAATATATATTTAACAAATCAACAGTAATTAAGATATTTTATTATAACTTAAAACTGGAAGTGAAGACTTTTAGAGTCTATACATTATTTACCATTTAGTTTTATTTGTAGTGAGTTCCTATCTTCTTGCACGTGATTTAAATTTAGCTGACATACCTGAATTTGTATGAACATTACGTACGTACGTACATTGTATGTATACATATACATACACACATTAATACAACTTACGGAAATACGCATATCATACAGCAAACAAATAACGAAAAAAGTATAACAACAATTCTCATTTAATTCCTCCGTTACAAGAAACCTTGTAACCAAGTACATTTTAACGGTACCAGGAACAGGTTTAGGTTTGCTTAAAATTAGCACAATGATGATAAATAAAATAACATAGATCTTAATACGTAACACAATATGACCATTGATCTATCTATAGACAAAAAACCATTGACAGTGCAATACAATTTCTTTTACATTTTTTAATATTTATATATATACATATTATGTAAATAATAGTCTTTTAATTAATTTTATATGTATATTTTTTAATAAGAAAAAAGGAGTAGCAACGAAGTAGCGTCCCAAAAGTTTAATTATTATATTTTCATTTTTTTTAATAATTGACATACAAGGATTACCTACCTTTCTAAATTATTCAAGATGACACGATATCTCAGTGGATTAGCAGCGGGACGATGTCTAGAAGTTTCAAGTTAGAATCCTATTGGTGATAAATAGATAGTGGTAATTTGAAATAATCATTACAAATGTAGACCTTATATTTTATTTAATAGTAGTGAGCAAGGCAAGCAAAAATATATGTTTGCTGAAAATATCTCAACGCGTCTCTCAACAACCTAAAAATGAAGTATTTTTTACAATACACAGACGCTGAAACCATAAACTTGTAACAGCTGAATCTATCCATACTTTTATTTTTAGACCACGTGGCTCGTGTTTTTGCCGGTTCTGTATAAAAAGTAAATAAACACGGGTGATTAACCTATATCGTAAACTTTAAGGGAGATAATACCTTTCTCTTCCTAGGCGCTGAATCTAAATATTTGCCCAATTTGAGATTCAACATATCTGATACTGTTATGAAAAGGTGGGCAAATTTAATATGATTTATAAGGCTATGTTAAAATCCTTTTCTTTTATGGAAAAGTCTCGTAATTTAGTTTCTTGATTCGATTGTTTATATCAGGTACTTATATAAAAAAATATAGTTATCTAACTTTGGCTTTTGAATCATGTTTCTTTTGATGTTTCCGCATAATTTGCTTAGATATTTCGTGTATTTTACAACAGTGCTGAAATATCAGAAACCCCATAAAAAGTGTACGCGGTGAATAATCCGTGAATATTATTAAAACTAGTTTAAGTAGCTACATAACATTAAATCCTCTACAAAGAAATTCGTTAGAAATAACATGACTTTATACATTTTTATGAATTTTAGATCTGAAAGTTTCCCTACCTACTGCCTCTGCCTGCCGTATTCGTCTCTCTCTCTTTCACCTTATATTATTCTCGCCATGTCGGCAACCTTACTTTTGTTACCTATTGATTACTATTTACCGTTGTCTGTTTTTTTCCAATAGAATATTTTCTACATAATATTTTCTAAAGTATATTTATATTAAATAATAAACCTATATACATATTATAATACTCAAAATGCGGACATTACAATCGCTCAAAATAAGCATTAAAACATTAAATTATTTCAAAATTGTTTAATTTCTATCACATTATTATCAAATCTAGAGCGACCAGCCTTCTAGGGGCTAATATAGTGTTTTATTAAGTGATTTGGTTTGGCCTTTCTTCTCCTCCTCTCCTCTCTTCTCTTAATAGTTCCTGTTTAAACTCAGTGCTCGTATTTGGGATTATCCATAAATGAATGTTTTGTAACATCTTCTTGAACCTTCCTCGCTTCTGGTTATACATATAAATTGGATACTTAGGTTTTAGATTTTCTCTCCCTGACCTACCCGGGGCCATGTGTAGGTACCTATCTTATATTTTGAATATAAATATATTTTTTTAATGTTGGTTTTATCCAATTTAATTAATTTTCATCAAGTTTTTATTCAGTTTCAAGGTTGTAGATTGTTTTGAAACCTGGGCTGTTCTGACTAGCATAGAAATTATAATTGAAATCGTGAATTTAATAAAAATAATTACGCGTTCCGTCTGTAATTTCTATCGAATATCGACACATAATATCAGTAAACTAGTTTTTAATGAGATTAAAACTATTATTTTTCTTTTCTTACCTAGATAAAAAGGTCTCTCAATCAGCTGGACGAATCTTTGACCATGTTTAATTATAATATCTATATTGCATCCTGGAGACTATTAATATATAATATTTTACCCTCAATTCCCTCACATGTTAATGTTGTACAAGACGTGTGTGTGTGTGTGTGTGTGTGTGTGTGTATCAGTGCGAGCACGATGCCATTTAGATGAAAATGAAGACTAATTGGATAGTTGGACTAATTGTGTATGAGTTAATTGACGTAATTGTAATTCAGGGTTTTGTAGAATTAATTGTTTTGGTTCTTCAAATTATAAAAATATTAAGAAACTTTTAGTCTATTGATTGAATAAAAATCAATATCAGAACGATAATAATAAATGGGTTGTTGCGGGGTTGATGATATAGTGTCAAACATTTTTAAATTTCATTTAAAAAGACCATTTGTTGAGTTTCTGGCCAGCCTTTCTCAGCAGAGCAGCCTTCCGAGCTGGTGGTAGCTTACTCACAGACTGACTATACTGACCATTTTAATGTAATTTAATGTAATCATTGACGATTCAAAAGTTCGTGTAAATTCCTACTTAAAATAAAGATGTATATTTTTTTAAATTTTGTCTAATAATAAAAATATAAATCATTTCTAATTTCCATTTAAGAAATAAAATCAAAAAGCTTCAGTTCAAGCTCCAATAACTGTAAGTTCCATTCATATAGAATAATATTTTATTTTCGTGATGTGATGTCATTTATCTCACAATATTGAATATTCACCTGCGTGAAGTAGGTAATTGTATTTCTTATAAAAGTGATCACATCATGTAACATGGAGTTCATACTCGGTCATTAGTTGTATGATTTATTGATATTGCCAATAATTTTTCAAATGTATATTTATTGCAATGAAATAACAAATTATTCAATTTATGTGAAACTATCTGTTACCTAAGACTTTACCTAATACACCTCTATTTTAATTAAATCACATCATTTTTTTTTGTAATCACTATTTTATTGATTTCAATTTTGTTTTGAGGATTTTTTTTTCTAAAAAAACAATCACCCTTATAACATCAGCTATCAGTCAAAGATCATTTTAAAATCAATCTAGCCGTTTCAGAGATTAGTCCAAAACAAAAAATAAAGTAATAACACAACATGTAAGTAGGTACCGTGTATATTTTCATATGCATTTAATAAAAAGCTATTAATTGGGAATTACAAGAACATACTTAAATGTTATTTATATGTATAAATTATACGACTAGCAAATATAAGTATAATTCCTATCTATTTATTATTATAGTGCGATGTCTTTTTGCGTACTTTGAGGCAATATTTAGTAGTAGGTAGTATCTACTACTATGGATTCCATTGTGAAGAGACCCTAAAAGATGCTTATATTGTGTAAAATAATCACCGAAAACGGATGCTAAGGGTGCGATATGGAGGGTGGATATTGATTTTTTCTTCGAAGGTTAGGGACATTACGTATACAAGTGTTTTGTAATAATATGTTGTATATTTATTGATTTAATATGTACAACATATTGATACTGCTTGAAATTGTCGGTAGACATATTTATCCCCGTTAAGCTTTGTTATATTTTAAATAAATATAGATTGGAAAATTAATCGTTATGGGCAGGATTCGAATTCACGATCTCTTTTTGAAACAATTCCTTTGCTCTGCCACTAATTTCGGTTATGGCATATTTTTAATGTTAATTAATATATGGGTGATTCTACTAAAATTGGGTAACTCATTGTCATCAGTCGATAAATATGAAATAATGATATGTTTTATAGATTTTATACTTTATTTTTAAATTATGAAATTTCGTCTAATTGGTCACTCAATTTCAGAAATTTAGTTAAAATAGCAATTTTATAAAAAGAAATAGTACGCTCAAAAAGTCAGTCCTTTGGCTTGTCAGAAACCCAAAACCGCTTAATGAATCGACTGTACATCAAATTGTACCATTAATTTAAGAAAACTCAATGTTTGGTAACAATCTATAATGTACATAATAATGTATATCACGTTTTTTATATTAAAATAATCTCTACATTGTTTTTTAAAAAAGAAGAATTTTTGTCTTTATTTTCATTCGTCAGTCTTCTGTGTATTTTTCAAATTTGAAATTTGCGCCAAATAACAAGGATTCAAGGGGATAAACCTGTTAAATTTTAAATGTTGGTAGTATTGTTAGCTTTGAACCCAGGCATTTCCTGGTAATAATTACAAAGTCAGTGCTATTGCGTCGGATATGACGCAGGTACTCTTGTGCCAATCCAGTCAAAAAATCAGTACTGTGGTAAATCGTTATTTCCTTATAAATCTTATTTTTATTCTGATTTTTAAATAGCATACTATGATTTGTTTAAATGTAACTTGTTGATATTCAAAAATACAAAAAGAAACATTACCTTTAATGATAACCTCAAATTTATGCCTTTAAAAAAATATTTTATTAAAAATATATAGTATAAGCAGATTTTGCATCCTTGCTATTTAATTATAATAATATAATAAGTATAGAATGCCAATAATTATTGTCGGTATTATTATGATCTTTAAACACTAAGAAGACGCTCAGACATCACATTTCCCTGACTTATTTAGTTTAATGTTATTAATAAAATCTCTATAATATTAAATACTTATATATTTTTTTATATATTTCTGTGAACCCTATTCGTTAATATAATTTAGTAACTAGCCTAGAAAGCGTAACAAATGGTTGTGATAAAAAAATAATCGCATAGCTTATTTAAATACAAGACTAAGAAATTAGAGTCGTCTTGCAGATAATATCTAATTAAATACATTTGCATATTTAAGTACGAAATAACAAATAAATATTAGACCATAGGTATATATTTTTCATTATTTTAAATTTTATTTTGTTACACAGAAAAGGTATACCTCGTAATAAACAGCTGATCTACAATAATTTAAATACTCAAGGCTTTAAGAGCTTTTAACTAGGACTTTTTGGTATCTACTGATAGATAAAATTATTTTGTTAAATCTATAATTAAAGTTATTATGTCATTAATGATAAAATAATAATAACAAATGGTCAAACAAAATCAACTTAACCATAACTACTGAATATAGAAAAAAGGTAGTTTCTTATTATAATATCTCCACTATAAATAATAAGCGGATAAAATAAGCGTTAAGTTTAGTCATTAAATAACCACTTTCGACGATTAAATATCGAGAAGGTATATTGGGATGGGTTTGTAGTAATTAGCTTTTCGACTGAATGTAATACAATGTTCCCATTTATATCAAAATAATAAATAATAATAACTGAGGTAGGGAATTAAAAATGTCTATAAGAATGTGTATAGTAAAAAATGGAGAGGAAGTACGAAGAAAGTATGAGCTGATAGTGACAGAAAGTAAGCACTGAGATGACGAATGATACAGGTGACAGAGAGAGACGAACGTACTGAGAGAGAAGGAGAGAGAGAACATCCACTAAGCATCCATTAGAACACCTATATAAAATTATTATTATGTATTAAAGTGTTAGAATTCCATTTTGCTTTTTGTTATTAAAGAATCAATTTTTTTTGTATTGCAGATCGATGAATTATTCACTATAGTGTTCTTATGGTTAGTGTTTGTATTTTAATGTTTGAAGGTCAACGCTTATATTGCGTCATGATATATATAAATATTATATATGGTATAGGAACATAATACTCTGTTAATCATTTTACATTTTAATAAAGGGGTTTAACTTTGTTTAAATATAGTTTTGTGGTATTATGAACCAAAAAATAACTAGATGCGTGATTGTTTGTATTAATCACTTCTTAAGTGTTACTGAAGATGTGCAGATGTGATAAATTTAAGGCAAACAATACCTTCTAGATTCAAGATTATAGATGTCATGCATACTTGATGGGTCTGAAGATAAATGTTCAAATTAGATTTGCATTCCATAATTCAAGACGTAACATTTTATTGCCTTAATTTGTTGAGTTTTTTATAAAAGGTTTTACATATAATTTAAGACCAGGTTTACATATAATTTAAGACCATTTCTGAAATTTTAGTTTTGTTTATTTTAAATAGATAAAGAATGAAAAATAAACCGATACGAGCAGGGATTCCAACCCGCGACCTTTGGAAAACCGTCCCGTCGTTCTATCTATTGAGCTACCGTGTCATGTCTATTTGTTTTATTCAATTTACTTCATACGTATTAAGTGTATATTGAATAGTTGTACAAGCTTAAACTGCACAAACGTCCTCATTGTTATCAATTTCCGGAAGAAAAAATAGGTATTTTTGATACTTTACGACAGACTTATGTCTGTAGTATGTGACGTTGAAGCAAATCATATAGCACCATTGCACTGTATGCGTGTAGCATTTCATAACAAAAGGAGAGAGAATCCATTGTTTGGCTGGCGTCAAAGTAAAGTATCTTAACTTGTCTGAGAGCTAGATTCGAGGACCCTAAGTAGTTTAGAGGGTGGGCTGTCAAACCCTCTCATTAAAAGGGCTTTTTCTTGTAGAGGCCAATTGAAAGAATGCTTCTTCTGTCCGATCTTTTCATAAGTGCAAAATATGTAATGTCTACTGTATTTTGTTTTTTATTTATTATTATTATTTTGTATTTTGTTTTTTTTTGATGATTTACTTATACCTAAAAAAGATAAATTATGATTGGTCTAAAGATTTTTTCGAATAAATGGATTGATATCTAATATATATATAAATATAAATGGATTGGTATGCATACAGAGGTCTAGCTCTTAAAATTTCATAAAGTTTAGTTTAGTTGGTTTTGTTTAGATTAGATTATAAAAAGCTTTTGTAATTTATGAAAGTATGATATTCGTTTGATAACAATAACTTTAAATGAATATAGAGGTCTGTTGTAACAAATTGTATGATATGATGATGTCTTTCATTGTAACGTATGTATGAACTTTCTAATTACTACTGTTTTCTAAAACCACAAAATATATATTGGAATAATCTAATATCTAGTCAGTTAAATCGATTATTGATTTAGCAAAATAAATTCCTATAAAAATAAAATAAATCATTGCTTTTTAAGTATGCTTGAGTAAAATCGATAATTTCAATAACGACTTCGTTAAAAGCGTCCCTTAACTTCAACGGGAATAAAAATTAAACGTATGTACGGAACGCTCTAACTTTAACAATTATATTACCGTTAGTATGTTCATGTTGTAACGGTGGGTAGGTTGGTAAGGAAGTGAAGTTATAATATATGGGTTCTAACTCTATTTATTGAGCGCAGCGAGCAGCGAAGTGACGAGCGAAGCGTCGAGTGAAGCCCAAATAGTTGACTTCAATGCGACCTTCCTGATCATTCTTCTTATGAACTATTAAACGATAATCATCAGGTTTTTATTTGAGAACAACATTATCATCGATGGTTAAGCAATCAAAAAATTCAATGATCGTTCATGTTCCTACTTAAGGATTAATCACCGAAAAACTAAATTTCGAAAAATCTACGAAAAAATCATTGAAACGAATTCTATCAGTCAGAATAACTGTTAACCTTGTATATTTTTTTTAATAATTCAGTATGTTTGCAATGGTAGGTTAAACAATTTAGAAAGCTTATTTTAATTTGTCATTATGACGATGGCTTTTGTAATAGGTAGGTACAGTAATTATGAACCAACTTAAACATTAAGGTATGTCATTGTTTGAAAAACTTTTCAACATATCGTTGAGATATTAATTGAGCACATGTTTGATCAATACTTTGTAAAAGGATATTTGGACAAGATGGTTTATTCACGTATTTAAGCTATCATCTAAACGGTACGATAATGTACGCGAATATAGTGACGTCATAGCAGAAGTTAAAATCACTAGAACATATATTTACAGCTATATAAAAGAAATGTGTATTGTCTGACTAACGGATCGACTCCCATGAGATGGTGATAACGGGGCTTGACCCCATGTCTTAGTTTGGTCACTGATAGATAAAACTTTTTTATGTTAAGATATAAAATACAAACAAATAGATTTATGTTTAATGTTTTTAAGATTCCTAAACTCTAATTATACAATTTTCTTAACACATTTATGACATTATTAACATTATGATATATAAAGGTATGTAGGTAACCTTTTTTTTTAGACAAAATCATATATTATATACATATAAAAAAAAATCGCCTAATAAAATCTGTTATAACCCTTTAGGAGCTACCACGTATTATATTACATTACATTTAATTATATATATATTTTAATAATATTTGAACATTAGTCGCTTCCTTCATTTGATATAGGTACATAATAATTTTTATAAGCTAGTTTTTTTTTATCTAATATCACAGCCAACTATTAAATATATGTTTTCTTCTACCAAAAACTATTATTAATTAGAGATATAGATCACAGATGGTTAAGAGCGTATTGATTCGTATTTTATATATTATACAGCAGAATCCTCTTGATTACAGTTCGTTAATAGTCTGCGAAATGTCTTAAGTGTAATAAGTGTATAAAATTTAAACTCAGACGAGCGTGACTAATAACCGCTACAGTTAACGGACTATCCCATATAGAGATACTTGATCTTGCTTCATCGTATTTAATACAATTTTAAAATGTTAAGTTAGGTTTGAAATTTATTAGTTGATTTTTTAAATAACTACCGCATTAGAGAAATAGTCTCTGTGACGCGGCGGTTTTACAAACAAAAATAATAGAAACAAAGATCACCTAGACTCGAAACAAAAATCTGTGGATTACACAAATAACGGTCGAGTAGGAATCGAACCCACGACCTTGGGCTCAGAAGCATAACTACACTAATTACTAGAGCAGCAGGTCATCATTTTTTTTAATTCAGGTAGCTACTTTGGTTTAATTTAGTAAGTTAAAAGTTATCTAGTATTCCTTGCATAAAGGAAGTGAAGGTTTTCTCAATTAATTAGTAATAATAGTACCTAAAAGTAAGTACTATTTTTAAAATGGGGAATTTCTCAATACTAAGTCAATTGTTCTACATATACTCAAAGTTTAAGCAGAGTAATTGGGTAGTCGTTTCGAATCATCGATACGTTTCATTAACTCATTCAACCCTGAAATTTGATTTAACTTGCACGCAAACCGGTAGTCTTTTATTATTTGATCATTATAATAACCATGATAACAGGTCGGTTATCTAATAAATATTGTTGCAAAAAGTATTATCAATTTAAAAGTATAAAACTCTAAAATGTTGATAATGAAGGATGAATGAAGGATTTTTATTAGTTTATTTATTTTAATAGTAATATGGACCCATAATTGTTCTTGCTGGATTAACCACAGAATTACCGCAGGTTATAGATTTAAATAAATATACACTGACAAATAAATCGATACGACCAGGGACTCGAACCCGCGCCCTCTGGGAAACCGTCCCGTCGCTCTATCAATGGACCTACCCTATCGCTACCCGTGTCGGTGTATTCAGCATTCTATATATGTTCGTCTTTATCTATAGTGAAATCTATCAGTTTTCTTTCGAATTATAAGGTTATAATTTTATAATCATAAGATTGTATAAGATTAGAAGATTGGAAGATCAATGTTTTCCTTCTCTTTCTTTATTGATTTATTTTGACTAATACATGTGACCGATTTTTCAAGGTTGCAATATGCTGTCCCCAAAGTAAAAGATTAAAAACGTGTTCTGAAGTCATACCAGTTTTTACATTAATAACAGTTTGCGTTTACATGTGAGGCACTTTTTGACCCAATTGGGTTCCTTACCACCTGACCCATTTGTGGTCTTTGTATATATAACACTTCGAGTAACCTATATTCAGTAGATAGTAGATGCAACAATGACTTTAAAAGTAGGTGAGCTTTTATTGTTCTTGATTAAATTAAAAAGCTTTTTTATTTTTTAATTACCATATTTTTATACCATAATGAGTACAGACAAAATATGCCCTTGTAAGTTTGATGTTCTGGGTTCCTAGTACCGTTAGGCACAACCATGGTACCTAATTATGGCAGTGCCCCAAATACATGTTATTACATCGTAAACCTTATCGTAAAGTTTGGTTCGCCAATATTTAATTTTAATCAGAATGTTCAAAATCTATTTCTTAAGCTATCTATATTGAATTAATTTTGAGATGTATACTTTGTATGTTTTGTTAAAGATTACTTCTGTTGTGAAACCCAAAGCCGAAACTTTTGAGTCCCCTAGGGTTGTAGTGATAGGGATAGGATTTCTCGGTAAAAACAGTTTTAGTAGCAAAAACTTTTTATTCTTTTATCTTGTAACTTATTTTTATGTCACGCATGATCTGAATAGATAAAACGGAAAAAATGTGTCGAAACTACCTGTTATATCTAGAAAGTGTAAACGATTTACGACTCATATACCACCAGGGTCATAGTTTTAGGTTAATTAATTTATCATTTACATGATAATGCTAGAGGCAATTAAAAAAGTCTAATCTAACACGTGTTTTGGGCTATCCCAAAACAGTATACACTGACGTGAGACAGTTCAATAAAAGCCCAGGTCAGCGCACTGCAAGTGGGTCGAGGGGTTGGGGTTGCTTCGTGCTGGATGAAGGGGTCGATGACCTGATGATGCTGACAGCTAGACTGCAACTTGTTCACTAATATCACGTAAACAAGGCAGTTGTAACAACCGTGCAATCCTCAAAGATATTTAGGACGACATCTTGGTCTCATTTCTTTAAGTTTTCACTCTTTTAGTTTTGTATATAATAAGAAATGTGTTTTTTTTTTAAATCACGGATTTGGGTACCTAGCTGTTTTTTTCTAATTTAATGGCTATTAAATCTATGATTTCATCTCCACGGTGACTTCATGTAATAAGTTAGCTCATCACACAATATGTGAACAAAATGAAGTAATTTTTGATTTAATTGTAATTATAGTTAGAACCATGTTTAAATTATACAAGAAATATGTTTAAAAAAATATACAAATTTTTATAAATATTTAATGTACAGACGACATTTATAATATTTTTTTTTTACATACACTGATACTGAAAATAGAAAGGCTGTGATAGCAACTAATTTCCAATTTATTCTCTCTTACACTGGAAACCTAATAACTTAAGCCTATTAAAAGACTCGACTCCTGAAGTGTAATCCGAAGCTTAGGAAAAGTTCCTGTCTCGAAAACTAATAATGGTTCAGGAATAAATTATTCAGCGTCAAAGTAAAACCATCTATGTTGCAGCATATTAAAACAATCGCCATGTTGGGCCAAGAATGGCCAAAATTGGTCATGATAATCTGAACTTCTACAGTTGTTAAAATTTTCCGAAGTTGGAGTGTTTATGTTGAATGTAGGTTGTGGTTTTATTTAGCTCGGTGATTGGAAATTGCTTTATTATTGCGTTAGAAGGGCGTCACCAACGCTTTGGGACCAATCGGACTGGATTCGTATTAGATTACTCTTCTATCACCATTCGGATCGGATTTGAATGTTTCTAAAGATTGCTATTTTTATGTTTATGTTTACTTACTTTTTTTTGTTTATTTCTTGTGCTACAAACATTCGAAACCTATTAGGATTTTAAGTTTTAAATGTCGCATTTTTATTGTCAATGTAGTTTTAAAAAGCTTTAGTCGTTAAAATTAAAAGTCATGCTAATTTATGAATATAATAATAAATCAATGTATTTTATGCAGATAACTTTTGTATATCTTTTTTATTGTAAATTTTTTGCAGTCGCTAATAAATTATAAATACAATGGCATAAATTATAACAAATAAATTCTTTGAAATGCTTAATCTCATCAAGAGCAATAAGTATCAAAACAAAATGATGATTGATGAAATAAAATGACGAAATAAAACATCTATGATGACGTGATAGTGATGATAATTGTAGTTAATAATAATTGATGGTTGTCATCACAAAACTATTTTAATTAAACGAGATTTTATTATAGTTAAAGTTAATCATTTACAAAACGAGAGACCCACCAACCAACATGGAATATTTTTATTAAAAAAACTTCCAATTTGATTTCGATGAGAATTATAAGCTTCCTTATTTCGCTATAATCAAGAGATCCACCTTAGTTGGATATCAACTATATGAAAAATATAATTAGCTTAATTTTAATTGGTCCTGGTATTATAATACCAATTATTCATTATTTTTATTTAACAGTTTATTATTTTTTTAATTTATATAAAGTTTGTTACTCACCAAATAAAGTGTTAATAATGTTTTAACTACAATCTTCTAACTTTTTCTAGCACAACAAAGATTATTACTTATAGATATAAATTATTTCTTTTATGTATATAGGTTATAAATTTACAACTTCCAACCCACATGGGATTAAATCTTAAATTCGAATAAAACTCCTATCCATCCTACCTGTGGATAATGTTAAAGTTTCAACTCAAGCAAACTGTAAAATCGATGTTGGAACGTGCAGGAAGTGCATCTGAAATAATCCGGTTATTTCTAGAACCCGAAAATTTCTAAGCTTCGGTTTAGTTTAGCTTCGGTTGGTTTGTAATAGTTAGTTTTCACACGTTGCTGTAACAATTGAAATATTTTTTTTAACTTAGTCCAAATTCTTTTTTTTTTATGTCAATTTTCTAAATGGCTTCTATGACATAGTTTTTTATTTTAAAAGGCATGATGAAGTAATTGCGGAGGTGTATACCAATTTGGGATTTAATAACGTCTATAAGCTCTTGCCAAATATTTCTTTTATACAGATGCCAGTAATTAGTGATATTTTTTTTTTTAAATAAACTGTTTAATTCTACATAAGAAATTAATAATGACTAGATGTAGTTCGAAATTAATTTAAATTTTAAATCGGCTTTTATGAAACGCATATTGCTAGCGTAGGATTATAGAAAGTCTGTTGTATCAAATTTGTAGGCGGCAAAAATATACAAGTTGCCTTCTATGTTTAAAATATCATGGTTGTCAATATTAACATTAATTTATGTAGGCATTTAAGATAAATATTAAGATAAAAATACAAAATTTTTGAGTTCATATTTATGTACTTTTTGTTTCAGGTACCTATCAGAAAGTTATGTACATGCAAGTATTTATTTCGACTGAACAAATACTGGATAGGTTAACAATTCTCACATTAATCATTTCAAAGCCGGCGTTTGTCTCTTCCAGATGATTTATTTTCTATGATACCTATTAACAAGTATAATAGGAAAATTAGATATTGTTGTATGATGATGGATGATCTCGTAGCAAATTTATAGTCAAAGAAAAGAATAGGAGCTGATAATTTTCAACCGAAATTAATAATTGATATATTATCTGAGATTCTTTCTTTTCTAATGTAATCTTGGATTGCTTTGATAACTCAAGAAATTGACGTAATTCTAATCTTTATTAGGATAAATTTGATCTGGATAGATTAAAAAGTAATTAAAGTTGTATATTAATAAAAAATCAAACAAATATTACTGAGAATAAAAACAATATTATGTATCACTTTATAAAATGTTCTTGACGACTGACAATCTGAAATCTTTTGTAATATCGCGTGGCAGAAACTTGTATTAGATGACAGTTTTACTTTCCTTTATCTCACTATCTCCTGTCTATTGTTTAAAGCGATTCGTCTAAAATAAGTGTAATTATAAAGAGAAATGGACTTTAATGTTTTACTTCATAATAATTATCTTCTGCATTTGTATTGCACCGACTTTGACTTGGGCAGACTAGCCGACTAGTTGACTACAAACAGGCTGATTAGTCGGCTTTACAGACTAGTCGGCGGCTAATCGACTGAAGCCAAAACAGGCCGATTAGCCTAATTGATACATCCCTAATTCATATATATGTATATTGTTAAAATCTTATACGTAACATTTAAATGAACGAATACGTAGCAAAAGTAAAATCCAGACCACACGTTTACCGCAACTTTCTTCGATTTGAAATTCTATAGGGATATCCAGATAGCATACTCAATCATTTAACTTAGAGAAACTTCTCGATTTTATTGGATATTTGAAATGCTAACTATATAAAACTTCTAAGTAATCTGGTTTCATATTGATATTGATATATATATTTACAACATTTTAATTTATAAAAATAAGATTATAGATCAATACATAATATAAAACAGATTAGTTTCCGTTGTTGTTTCCCTAAATATGCATAGATCTTTTAAACTGTCTAACGGATATCACTACATTCTCTAGTACATTTAGTATCAGCATTGCAGCAAAGCGGGGGCGGGCTAGTAGTGTAAAGAAACCATTGAAAAACACAATTTCATTAAAATTAATAACACACAACATAAACATATGTTAAAACATAGTGAAGCAATTGTATGGCAGGATAGCTTCTTCTCCCGTTCCGGTTCAAACTGGAGCATCCTCAGGATGTTAATTCAGCGGAAGATTGTGCACCGTTGAAGTAGGTACTATATGCTGTACATTGGCACAATATTCTAGCGATGCAATATACAGGATGTATTGCCAATAGTTATTTTTATGACTTTTATTTTATTATCCTTGATTGAGAAAAATACTATACCCACTATGATTTTTGTTAATAACCCCGACATAAAAACAATTTGTGTATATCTAACTATATATCTATTTATATCTGCCTAGGGGTCTTCATAGCTCCAAAAATACAAATTAAATTGAAGTGTGTTCTTTTTGATTAAAAGACCTGTCTGTCGTGATGGTCCTGAGCTATGTTCGAGGAAAAAAAATATCTTTACAATATTCAACTCTTAATTGGGATTAGGGACAGGTGATATTCTTAATGACATTTTAGTTAGGTATTTCCGGACAGATACGACATTCAAACTCTCAAGAAAAAAGCGTATTTTTTTCTAAAAGCCCTGCAATGTGCTTGTAACTCCTGAATTGCAGATATTCATGAGGAACAGAAGTCGCTTACCATCAGGTGACCGGTTTTGCTCGTTTGGGATTAGTCCCTTAAAAAAAAGTTATTGAATATTAAATGAAAAACTAATCAGACTACGTCTATACGTTATAAATTCAAATAGGTATCAAAAATGCAGTTCATCCTGTAGTCGACGTCATTGAATTCCATTACATGTCCAAAATCAATTTCGAATCTTCTTTGTTTTACAACTTATACCATGCATATAAATAGTCGGATTAAACATATGAAGTGCAAATAACATTGTGAATCGAAAATTCCTCAATGCATTTGTAATCCTTATAAGTTCGTGTATTGGATCTTTCTTGGACTTTCTAAATGTATAACACTTATATTTAAAAACGATCTAGTGTTCACTGCTGACTAAAGGTCATGATATAAATTCACTCACGGGGAAATTCTTTGTTATTTATAGATTGTTGTTCTATTTATAGATTATTGTTCACAGTCTTGGTTTACATTATATCCGTTTTAAGTCGTTGTAAAACTGTGTTAGTGTCGTAAAAAACTTTTTTGACTGTAATATCGTCAGCTTTATAAAATTAGTCTACAAGATATCTTTAATGGAATCTGTAACCTTCTTCTGTAATTCCACATTTTGCTGAAATATGTTTTAAATATGATTACGTTCATACAAACCCCATAAAATTTTTATAACATTAGTTAGAAAGTCGATAAGTATTGTAATTTCGCTGAACGTTATCGCTGGTCCTCGAATGAGATCTTTTCAATTTATTGAAGTGTTCCAATTTCAATTCGTACTGTCGGGTTGGTTCGGATTATTAGATTTTTTGTCGCTCACTGCTGATATTTTGTTGACTGAGTTTAAATCCATTTTATTACTTTTCATATATTTTTGTTAAGTTTGTATAGTTATGCATATATATTTATATTTAAAATGACAATTGTATCTAGTCTAGTAATATTTTCAAT
Source organism: Napeogenes sylphis (assembly GCA_959347405.1). Lineage (NCBI taxonomy): Eukaryota > Metazoa > Arthropoda > Insecta > Lepidoptera > Nymphalidae > Napeogenes > Napeogenes sylphis. The sequence goes on along the minus strand of OY365780.1, from coordinate 29,011,567 downwards.
AGATTACTATCTTGCAGGTTACTTTACTATTTGCGACTACAGACTGTTTTTTGGAATATTAGTTGATAATAGCTGATAGAACTCTTGGCACAAGGATTAGCTGCTTTTTTTTTCTATTTTCATCTCTACTGTTTGTATCGTAGTGCAATGTTTTATTTGTTTTCCATAAACGGTGTATAAATATGTCAAACGCAACTTCTATATAAATGACTTATAAAAGACAAGTTCGCCGAACTTGTAGAATAATTATTTTATTATTATTAATACAATTAATTACATACATTCAAATAAACAAAATCTCTAACTTTTTATATTGGTATAGATAAACCTACCTTTTAAAATGCTAAAATGTATCATTGCATTAGAAAAGATTTTTATTACTTCCATATTGTGTCCGCATGTACCATAATCTATTTAGCAATCGATAAAATGACAGTGACAGAGGAAGTTGTATCTCATTAGGCGACAGGATACAAACTACGAAGATTCTCTAACTGTAATTGCGTACTGTATGTATGTATGCGACATCTCAAGTTAGAGCATTTCTGTCATACTTATTAAATAATTCTAACAAAACAGCTGTTTTAAATTTTATTCTAGGTTTTTTGTGAATGGGTTTTAGTATACATTGCGTTTCGCATTAAAGTTCAAGGTCATTGAACTACACAATACCTCACCCCTTTCAAACTAAAAGGTGAACAACAAAACATATGGGAGTGTTCCGTAGAGAAATTTGATGGGGGATTGTTAAAATAGTTCAATCTTATTCCCTTCTAATAAAGTCTAAAATTTGTTTTGTATTTTTGATATGAAATGAAAGCGGAATGAACTGCAATGCATCTTTTGTAATCCGTTGGTCTGTGCGTTGCTTTGTTTCAGAGAAAAAGGCTCATGTGTTCAGGATCAGAATGTTTTAGTGTTTTCAATAGGCGATTACGTCGATCAATGAACTTCTCTGTATTGTTAGTATTTAGTACAACTTCCTATTTATAGGATGTTGTTTTTTCACTGATTTTTTTTTTACAAACATATTATCAAGTTTAAAAAAATGCTTTTGAATTATATGAATTTCTGAGTTTTTATTAAATAGTAATGATATGGGGATTATTTATTCACCCAATACCTATGTGCCAAATAACTTAATAATGTAATCCAACATTTTATTAAGTATATTAATCCTAGTTACAATAGGTCATGGTCTGAACAGAAACAAATTTATACATTTTATTTAAAATGAAAATAAATTGTATTTTATCTCAACATCTCAAAGCATAATATTCAGTTTGAGAAGAGACCGATTGTTAATAAAGAAATGTATATTATTTTCTGTGTTTTATAATCAACATATCGACTGATATGGTGTGCTTGACCCAGAGGAGAATATAAGGAACGTTGTTTTAGGACATTTGTAAGTCGTTGTATACGATAATTCTCACAAATTATGTACGTACGTGCTGATGCACTTATTAAAAGATGAATAGTTCTTTGTATGTATATAAATATAATTTAATTAATATATTGACCCGGCTATGTTCGTAAATTAATCGGAATTTTGCCCGACTGGTTTCTAACCTATTCGAGGTTCCTCATCGATAATCTCGAAGCATGTCGGATTCGAAACAGGTTGGCAAAATTTTGATTAATTTACGTGAACGTGGCCAGGTAAAAATATATTTAATAATCATGAAATATATGGCGGATGCCATGCTTCGAGCTCATGAATAGGAACCCCGAATGTGTTCGAAACTAGTCGGGTTAACTTCCGATTAAATTACGTGAATTTAGAATATATATATATTTAATAATCATCAGCATATATATTTAATGATCATCCTGGTTTACAACAGTTTAATTACAAAAGATATATTTAATAAATCGTCATGGTTCACGAAATTTCAATTACAAAATTCCAATTTTAGTTGACTGCTATCAGTTTTAAAGTAAATTGGGCTACTATAAATGAATGTTACGTTGTCTGCGTGTCAAGTACGAGCGGTGAAGGTTCAACGCACCGTTACGGCCCAACAACGAACTACGCGAATCCGTTTTATCGCTATTTCGTTTACCTTTTGTGTTTTCACTTCACTCTTGATAGTAAAATGTTGAATCTTCAATGTTTATAATTCTAAGTTCAAAATCTCATTATATTTTGTATGTCTTGTTAAAATTATTTAGTTCTATTACTATGTATTAATGAATGGTTAGGCTAGTCTGGGTTCAACTTGGCAACCACTGACTGTGTCTTTACAGTAGTCTGTTTGACGCCAGTTGCGAACTGGGTTATAGGTATCAACTGTAAATGTACATAAGAGGAGAGGAGTATACTTTTTGTATTTAAATGTTATTTAAAAATAGGCCGAAGTATGTTATTTAATAAAAAATATTCGTATTATATTATTATATATAATTGCTGGGATTGGTAAATAATACAATGCTATATAAAAACGGAATCGTTTCCTAAAGTTTCACTAAAATCTTTCCGTTGTTGCAACACACGGGAGATTGCAATGTAGGAATGTTTAAAGTATTAAAACAGAGAAAACTGTAGACCTTCAGTTTTTTGTCTAGACGTACGTCTGTGGAAGCAATTTGTCTCAGGTTCTCTTTTATAGTAGGCTTTGTTTTATGATATACCATGTTCCAAACGTACCATTAGGATCTTATCACTATGAATTTTCTTATAAAATGAATTGCATATTTATTATCTGTGAAACTGTATTTTAATCGTTAAAAAGAGATAGTATCCTATTTCGTAAAAAAAATATGCTAAGTGAGGGAAAATCTTTTTTTAATATAAAAATCTACAATATTTGCATTTTATTTTTTTTTGGAATTATAGTTCTAGAAACATTCTATCTGTTACAATTATTGGTTTAATTTCCTTAAGGTTGACTTTGTAGCAATATGTTCCGAACACTTAATTATTTTCGTGATAACTGTAAACGCGTCCTTAATATGAAAAATAACACAAGTTACATTAATCCATATTTCATGCAATAAAAAAATGTCATTCTAACAATATTTATGAGAAAACTAATTATATTCATAAATAATACTATATATATTTAAATAAATATAACTACCTTATTATTAACTGATTTTATATTCATTATTCAACAAGGTCTGTTATCGCAGGTATTATAAAAAAAATCTGAATACATGTTCATTTGAAACCAAATATAGCAATATTACTTCTGAAATATATATATTTTATAAAAACATTTATATGTCGACACTTGAGTAAACTGAGAGATCGATGAAGGCTACTAGTATTTGTACAATACGTAACTTTAATTTACGACAGATATTTTTTAAATACATCGACTCTATTTTATATGTTATCAAATTATTATTTATTAATATAAGTACGTAGTTGTTTAATTATAACCTAAGTAAAATATTGGTATTTTTTTCTTCTTTTTATGATATTTTATCGCATTGATTAACGGCAAGTTTCTTATTTAAAAATTATAATCACTTGATTATCTTAGCTATCGAGTTTAGGGTATAGGGTGTTGATTTCAAATGTGTTTGTTTTGTTATCCTTATTACATGTGGAAGCTGATCAATAAATGTTCTGAGACTGTTTTACGAATGGGCCTTGACGACAGTCCGAAATTGAAAGGATAATGCATAATATGTGTATGGGTTTTCTCATGTTAATGACTTACACCAACGCTACGGTGGTCTAGTCAAAAAGCTACTGGAACAAATTGTTCTTACTAAGGTGAAACAAATTATACAAGTCACGTCTCCAACAACTGTATCAACAATTATATAATGGAATTTATTGTGTAACAAATATTCCATACTGTATTTAGAGTTTAATCTTACCTGGTAGCATCTGTTAACAGACGTAACAGCAACGACGACAAATATAAATCCATAATGTGTAGCTTTTTATTTCTTTAAAACGTAATGGAATTAATCTTTTTGATTCTGTCTTGACTCAAGCGTCAATGTTCGAGTTGGATATTCAGGTTAATTGGATTTTTACATAGTCAAGTGCTCGAAGGAATTCTTTTAATGTTATCTGGGGTATTATAATAAAAACATATTAATAATATTTCCTAACATAAAATGTTTGATTTGTGTTATGTATGTTCGAGATTTTTTCGTGGTAGGTTGTTTTCAAAGCGGTCTAGGACATACAGACAAAAGCCTTTGCATTGCTTTTAGGAAGAAATATAATACATCAAGTTGGTTTGTAAAAAGCGTATAGCATTTAAATGAGATTTTTATTTGGACAGAACTGAATGAATAACTATGTTAATTCTTTCATATATTTTAAGACTTTCTTTTCAATCATTGACTTTTATTGTACACTTGGTAGGTCTTCCTAAATTGGTCATTATGGCTCTAGTATTCATTTATCATGGCTATTGAGCCTCACCTTGTTTCTTGGAGCCTATTCTAAATATATCATGTCCAGCCCTAATGGCCCTTATTCCACGACACTGGACCGCTGCCAAGTACGCAAGGTTCGCAGGAAGTGACCTGGTTATCTATTGATATAACTGTTGTTTTGAGATTGAGATCTATGATTCAGAGTAGATTGAACTGTACGTATCTTGAGTTTTTAACACGTCATATATTTTCGTGAATGTATTTTTAAAATATCAAGATTGATGAGTGGAATGTGTACTTAAAAAGTTATATTAAACAGTTCCAGTCTTTGATCTCCTATCTTGATATTTGAAGCAAAAAAGTTAATTTAAAAGACATTTTGAGATAGTAAAGATGAAAAGGACTTCCATCTGCAATCTTTAGAATGTTATTTGATTGTCAGGTCCATAGTAGTTGTCCTGTCATCATCAGCGTAGTCAATTTGTAACGACGATTTATTACTTCGACCTTTCGGTATGTCTAGGTAGACTTGGTTAGGTCTTGGAATCATAACATTGACCGTTGATTTAAATCCATTTATAGCATCTTTGGTCAAATCAAATGTGATTGTTAATATTATGATATATGCGTAAATAATATCTGATTGAAATGTATAGTACTTCTTGGTATAGCGGAAAGATAATTTTGCCGTGATAGTTTTTGGTCAAATGTATCACTTTTTAGGAGATTTTAAATCGATTCTAAAAACTTCAATCTACTTACTAAAGAAAATTATGTAAGTCTAATTAACTAAACCTCGAATCTCACTTGTCATTTTTTTGTTATTACGATTCAAAAAGAAATAGTCTAATCAAATCCTTGATTCAGGGGGGAAGGTGAGCATTATGGCCCATTTCCTCCATCCTTTATACACTCCTAGAAGCAAGTAGAAGGTTAAAAGAATCAACATTTTCTTATGACAATTTAAAAAAACGTTAAACGTTATGATACTTTTATTGAAGGTATTCTGTAATTACTTTTAAAGTAATAAAATCAATTTAACAACCTCTTAATTGTTATTACGTAGTAAAAGATTCGTAAAAAATATTTAGTGTTTAAAAACTACTTATACTTATTATAGTATAAATAAAAAAAAAAGTTTTTATTTATTTATAAATAAATATAATCGGTATATTAAAAGATAAACAGAGTTTCTTTTATCGTATATATAGAAAGAAAGAAAGATTTGAATCTTTATGTCAATTCTCGCTACTCGATATATAAACCTGCTTGTATCAACATCTTGTAATCTGAGGCCTCCATTGTTAAATCTCATATTCAACTAAGGAATGATATTAGTGACTATAGAAACAAAAAATAGCTTTTGATACGTCAGATCTTAGTAGGTACCTATCGTTATTAAGCACAAGTGACGTTACGAAAACCGTGCCAATTTTCAAAAAATCAAAATCTATTGACATATTTAAAAAATCTAGATCAAACTTGTACTAGGTACTGATTTGACACTTCCACATAGATTAAAAAAAAAATACAAATTATTAAGTATTAATAATGAAATACAAAGCACTGTTAATTTATTTTGGGAAAATGAAATACAAATTATTAAATATTAACGATTTCAATGCACTGTTAATTTATTTTGTCATTTCATCAATCGCTCAGCGGATGGACATCTCAATCAACAGGATGCGACAGTTCATTAGAAAAGAATGTTTAGTGTAAGCTGGCTCATAAATAAATAATATTTATATTTTCTGATTTATGAGTGGTCATAACATTTTATTCGACACTTAACTTTATTTATAATATATATAATTGATAAATGATATCATATATATAATGAATAATGTAGTTATTTGGTTATAAAGATCAGATGTTTGGATGAAAAACGCACACCAAATTCTGCTAAAAAGTAGTATGTAGTAATCCTTAATAAGGGTCATTGTACTGGTTTAAATCTAAATAATTAATTGTATTTTTGTATAGAAACTATACTCATTATAAATAAACTATTTATCTTAGACATATGGTGCAGGCATATCGAAAGTAAAGACAAGGCAAGATCCAAGGTCAAGTTGAGTATTGAAAGTGGGTCGCTGTGTGTTTTGTAACGTGTTGTTTGTCAATGTGTGTGTTTGGTTCCGATTTATCCTAGTAGCTATTAGTGATGTAATTGTATATTGTTATCGAATTCTATTAACTAAAGTAATTATTATTCAAACTGTTATTTCAATATAAGTATAATACATACGTAACTGTAATGTGTTCTGTACATGATCCATATCTCCGTTGTCCGTTTATTTATGTCAGCTGATTGTCGAAATTGATAATCGATCCTGATCTAAATTTTTGCTGCTACACCTTATTAAGTTATCAAGTGCCCTTAGTACGACTTTTGACGATACGAAAACCAATAACCTATTCGAAATCGTTGAATCGAAATCTATTGACTTTTTAAAAAAAAAAGTGGTAAAATGGTATTTAGCTTTTGTTATTTACGATGATTACTATAGATCATAGTCATAGTGTTCGTAGATTATAGAGCAAACAACTTGTTTTCTGTAATCTGTATAGGTAGTATATTTCAATCGTAGGTGAACTATTTTTGTCAAATACATTCTATATATAAATTAATTTATTATATGGAATTAATTAAATGCTCGTCTATTTTAAAATATTTATTTACTTGGTAAACTAGTTTTAAATGTTATCAACTTTAGTGATTATTACGAGCTTTGTCTTGGAAATAAATTATCTAATTCTCTTAGAAAGATTTCAAACAAGTAGAAGGTAACATTTTAAACTAAAAAAAAGTCTATTTAGTCTAATTCTGAATGTTTCATTGTACAACGCGTGTAGTTAAGCTTTGTCAGTGTAGTGATGTTATTTGAAACCAATCTGCTTTGGAACCGCGTCCTTAAACACGCGTTTTTGACATTTCCACCCAATTGCTATTTGCGAAACATACCTATGATCCAAAGCACTTAACATAAACTCATCTAAAGTCTATGTTTGATAGATACTACTTCCTTAGTTTTATCGAGTTTAATTGTGCCAATCGTGAAAGTCGTTAAAGTTACCAGTCGGTTAAATTCGTTAAAGGTTAGCATTATTTAACCGATTTCAATCTATTTCTGTTTTAATGGACATAAATACAACGTCTAATACTGTTTCATAACGATTCAGTTCTTGTTTATATTGTATTATGTTTTTTTATGCTAATAGATGTTGATTTGCTAAGTATATTATTTCGCGAAAAACTTATTTTTAATATGTAATTGATAAATGGCATTATATATATAATGAATATTGGGGTTATGTGGTTTTTGTAAAGATCAAATTGTTGAAAGAAAAACGAACACATCAATTTTGCTATCGACGGCATGCTAAATAGTAGGTAGTAACTAGTATGGTATAACTTTTAATAAGGATCAATGTAAAGGTTTAAATTTAAATAATTAAATTCAATCAACTATCCATAACACGTAATTTTTTGTATGTAATCTTTATAAATTGAATTCTGTACAACGCTTTTACATATCACGTATACCTAGGTATTCCGATCACGAAATCCATGTCACTGGTGTTTACTCTTTCTCGTTATTTTGATCACGTACCATCATACTGTATTTACTTTGCAAATACCACTGTTAAGGTTTTCACCATTATGACTTTGATATTATAGCTGAATGTATAAATACTCAATACCTACTTATTTGTTTTAAATTTTTATTTATACGAAATTACGACAATACCATACTACGACAATACGACAATCCGACGATACGACACTACGACGATACGACATTCCTACGATACGTCACTACGACGATACGACATTACGTACGACACTACCACACATATAAAACACAGAGCATGTACCTACCTACGTTTTTTATATTAGTTTGGCATTTGATAAAAGTTATTTATTTTATAAAGATATTTATATATGCTTGACCTATGTAAGTTTCCACCACGTTTAAACGCTGTTTTTTTTTCTATTTCGGAATATTAGCGGTTGCGGTTTCCCAGTTTAGCTGTAAATTAACTCGTCTATATTTTTTCATCTTTAGGGTTCCCTAACCAAAAGAAAAAAACGGAACCCCATACAACAAACGTGATTTATATATAATGTTACGTAACCACTTGGCCGGTCTTTTTACTTATCGCGTATGTCAGTTCACAATGCAGTTAAACTCCTGGAACTACTTATTCAATTAGTATATTTTTTTTGCACAAAACTCAATGAATCGAGAGTTAGACTTTCTGAAGTGAATAATGACTGAACAGCTAATTTGCTCGTAAGTCATAATTCAGTAACGGTTGAAAATAGCTGCCGGCGACTGCGGACTAACGGGATTGGGTTAGTTTTGATGTGAATTAGGTCAATTTGACATATATTATATTTAAATTATATTTACTTTTTATTACTATATTTTATTATTATTTTATAGATATTTACTTATTTTATCTACGTAATAAAACTGTAACTATGCGCTGTTTGTACGTGGCTAATGTATTTAAACATTCATAATGGCTTTATATAGGCAAGACCACCCAAAAAAATGTTTTTTATTTCGTCTGAATGTCCGTTTGTATGTCCGTGTTTTTGTGCACGCTTATCTCAGAAACGTCTAAACCGTTTGGGATGCAATTTTGCATGCAGGAATATATTGTGATGGGATTCACTTAAAATGTTTTTGTCTTAAATTTGTCATTTAAATTAGTTAAGAAATAAAGAAGTTATGTCAAATTGTGTTAATCACGTACCAAAGTACCTAACTAGTGTATATAATATAAAGCACTGATTCTAGTCTAAATATAATTTAAATCCAAGTTCTATAACGATCTTGTAAACTATCTCATTAATCCTAATCCGTTGGGATGTTTATTCTCTGATGGTAGTTTCGATGTCGTTGGGTGGAGATACGACTCCTGGGAGAATTGAATGACAAGTACCTTAGAACATGAAACTTTCAGCCGACGAGAATTCATTTGATGTAGATTTAATATCACGTGATAAAACTTTATTATATATCAAATACTTCATATTAATATAAAACCATATTGTATCATAATAATATATATAATATATAAAATAAATATCACGTGATATTATAGATTCTAAGTACTACATATTATAATATAATAAACATATAAGAAGAAAGAATGATTTTAACCCGTAAGTTTTAATTTAGTTATTCGATTTTTTTTCTCGAAACAAAAAGTAGTTTCTATTACTCCCAGGGCCCATTCTATAAAAAACAGTTTGACGCGTATAATGATTCCAGACATTAAAATATTTTTTTTAATGGAGGATCCAACAAACATACAAACTACTTTTTTGTACAAATACCACAAACTTCAAAGAAATCGTCTCAGTGCCTCTCTAAAGAACATTATAAATATTAATAACATATAAAGTAAATATGATTTGAAAGCCCTGTCAAGAGTTGTGATTGGCTGTGTACAAAATCAACCAATCAGAAACATTTGACAGCATTTATTATTGTTATTATTAATTAGCTTTGGAGATTTTTTTAAACTTTGATTCTAAAAAGTATATCCTTAATGATTTTGTTATTGCGTTAACAAGGTATGTATTTATTAAAGTGATGATGCTATCACTAAATATATTTTATTGGTACATGAACTTATACGACTTTAATGTGCGAATTTTATTCGTTTAATGGACGAGGAATTTGATACTTTATTTAATAGTGTCGTATATAGTTAGGTTGATTTAGATTTATTGGACTATGTATTGACTTTTGGTAGTAGAACATTGTAAAACATGTTACAGTTGATAAAAAATAAATGACATATCCATGATTCAATATTGATTTTATTAAGACCTTCCTGGTCTTTTTGCCTCCTTAATAACTTTATTACCGGTTCATTTTACACTGAGTGCTATCTCATTGGTAATTACATTTTTCTCGGCTCCGTTCCCCCGGGGGTAATTTAAGACTTAATATTATTTTGCATCCATTTAAAGTTCCCGGTGGACTGAAATTGTGTTATATTCAAGATATTAGAGTCAGGCAACCTTTCACGTATATAGATAGTTCACTTTACTAAAAAAAATGTTGGTAGTTTTTTTTTTTAAAGTAACTTCTGTGTTTTTAGGTTGAATAACTTGATAGCTAAATGTTTTTTTTTTATATTTGATCCCGTTGTCTGTTAATCAGTTTATCTGTTTTGGTTATTGCCTGAAATATGGTAAGTTTTGGTGTGAAAAAGAAAACATAACAGAATAAAAGTGTATCAGGTTAAATTAAAATAAAACTAAATTACTATTGATTTAATCAACATTTTAAGTCATGACTGCGGGTCACTATAAGTTATATAACTAATAAAGATATTGAATAAAACCATTGAAAATATTGTGTGAGTAAAAGTATAATTTGTCGAAATAAAATAAAAATGCAAACAAATATTGAATTATGTTACTAAAAAGTAAAAACATACTATAGCATTCTTCGAGTTATACATACATTATTGTTTAAAAATATATAAATGTGTTTTTATTCCATATGTTAACTAAGTGAACTTTATTTCGTACCCCTATCGTTCTGTTGACAAACAAACAAACATTCAATGCTTATCATCCGGGTTAGATGATGTCATTGTTACTATACGAATACTGTGAAGTATTTAAATGAATTATATACACATACAAAGTTACATACAATTGTGCTTAGTAACGATTTTTTGTTGCTAAGATTGTCTGTATGTATCGGCAAATAATAATTTATATTTGAGATACATACCTACCTTGAGACTGGAGACGAGTGTTAAAAATTTTGTAAATGTTCTTTATACTGTCAGATAATTATTGTCTTGATAGGTTAGAATTATGTATATTGATATAATTATATTATGTATAGAGATGCTACAAAAAAGAATAATAAGGTTATGTGGTGTAAAACAATATTTGGATAACTTTTAATATGCAATATGAGACAATTATAATAGGTATCTAAGGTAAGGTAAAAAGATATTTTTTAACTGGCGGTTACCGGGCTTTCGTTGCAATGATACGTACAGAAAAATATTACATGTATATATTTATTAACTGTATTCATTCATGATGACACTATTTGTATTGTCATAGCATGAGCAAAAAGACGCTAAATATAAAAAAAAGAAAACATTTTTTTTTACATAATACCTACTACAACATCCGGTAGACATTGTCTCGTCTATGTAACAATCTATTGATGAAACTTTATCTAGTTATTCTTCATAAACTATATCCCATATTCAATGACCTATGTATAATTTTTATGACCTTAGGTTGAACGAGGATAACAGCAGAGCTGTCAAACAAAATCATTAATTTTATTGACATTCATATCATTCATATAGCCGACCTTAATTTTAAACAAACCTTGACCTAACAATTAAAAACCCCTCAAACATTATCCGTGGATCGATCAAGAGGTTCTCAAGTGATGACCTTTCACCGCGGCAATTTATTTATGTACCGTAAAGTACATGAACAAGTACAATTTTAATATTATTTTAATTAATTGTCATTGCAGCCGAAAACTGTTTAAAAGTACATTTACTTACTTTTTAATTTTATTAAAAAATATATATATCCAGTTTTAAATTAGTTTATAATTATGATGGAACACCATTTTGTTATCTTCAGCTTTCATCGTGTATGTGATTCGCTGTGAGACGTCTTATAGTTGTGTTGACGAGAATTAATGATTTCACTTTGCAGTTTAAGAATTCTATATATAATAAGGCTTTTTAACCTAAAATATTATCATATTCAAATATCTGTGTCTTCTTTTGTGAGTATCTATTTTGATCAGCTTGTAATTATTTATATGAATATAAAATTATTTATTCTAAAATATATTAAAACGTACTGAGCTTATGAGTATTTTTGGATAATATTTATTTCAGTAAAACATACTGTATTCTATTATTCGTAGGTACTATAGAAGTTGGTGTTTTACTACAATAGTGAGAATAGCTAGAAATAAAAATAATTATTGTATATGAAAGTTTATTGTAATTATATTTAATATTAGGTACCTAACTATTTTTATTATTATAAAGACAGTTGTCAGACTATAATTATATATTAAAATAAGTTTTCTATCTTCTTTCACTCACCCTCTCTCTATCTATTTATATTTTTAACTTCTTTGATTATACCAACTAACAGGATTGCTTCAGTAAAACTAATTAGCTTTAAACACCTCTTTTATATTTTTAATAAGTTATCCATAATACTCTGGTATTATTAAAAATAACATTTAAACAAAATTTAATTTTAAGAAATCAATAATTTATTATTATAATCTTAGACAACAATACTGTTGAACGAATAGATTTTTTTACATTATTGTTGAAACTAATGTAATTTATTTCATCAACTTCATGTACCTAACTATAAAAAATAATAGAGAATAAATAGAATTTAGTTTTTTGTGAATATGTACGAACAAAACTTGGCAGCGATCATTTCCCACCAAGGTTATGCAGACACCAAAGTTGTGACTATTTTTTTGGCACGTCTGTAGCTTCTAGCCTTTATTTCGGTAATAGGTTTAGAGTTAAATTTAATAAGAAACAGAAATATCACAACCAGTCTTCTTCAAGATGTAGCCTATTCTGTACTTTTTTCTCAACTTATATGGTGGATGAAGCAAATAAAGTTGTATGGACACTGATTGTCCACCAAAATAATCATGACCTTGTTAAGGAATTGTGCATTCGGGAATTAAGATATTGAAGCAGTAGGTAACTCGCTAGGTCGTGGTAGGATATAAATAATATCGCCTTATGTATTGCCAGGTTCTTTAAAAATACTAAAGACATCAATAAACTAATTGCCTCCTAATTACATTTTTAAAACTAATCTGACGTAGCATTATGTTACACCTGGTATAGGATTTCGACTTCGTACGATTTGATGGAGAAGGAATTGTGGTTTTGCCGAATTTGCATTGAGGACTTAGGTTCAACGCCTTTTGACTATATTAGCATCGCTGTATCTTATTAAAACAAAACGTAGATATCAATTCTGTCAATAATTTTTGTAAATTTTAGGCGACTTATACAGAGTTATTTTTAATTAGTTGGCCACCTTTTGCAGGCATCCTTTTTACATCAATCCTAACAACATTTGTTCTTGACTTTTTAATATTAATAGTTCTAAAAAATTGTTTTTTTCTTTATAAAATTTATTTGTTCACTCGGATTTGACAGTAACTCTGAACGTAAGTATGGCGAGCGGGCGTTGACCTTTTAAGTGCTTCATACAAAATACAGAGTAATAAGTAAAACAGGAAACAACAATTTTTTTGTTACCCGTTTTTTGTGTTGTTTATCAAAATTTGTAAAAAAGTCGTAGAACAAATGTTGTTGGAATTGATGTAGAGAGGCTGCCTGCAAGAGGTGGCCAACTAATTACAAATAACCCTGTATATCCATAATCCCAAAATAATTTATTGCCGATTTCTTGAACCCTCTTATGAATATAAATAAATAATTACTTGGTTGTACCTATACTCCTATTCTATTCTTAATATATCGACATAATATATATTTTTTCGTAGATAGCATGATTCAAAAGTTATATATATATATATTTTACGTTATAAGAAAACAATAAATGTTCTACACATATCTACATAAAATAAAATTAAGTTGTTGGTTTGGTTTACGTCAAATCCGTAACAGTGTTCGAGTTATTACATAACAACCGCACTGCGTTTACACTTTTCGATATCAAAGTATATTTACGACTTACGTGTTTACGTTCAGGTTACGTTACATATCTCGTCGATTTTGCAGATGTTCCTTTATTTATATAAAAATGATATAGTACGCTTTAAATTGTACGCTTTGATGTTGAGATTACGTTTGATTATATATTTTAAGACATATCGTGTTTTGTAATCTTATGAAACTGGATTCTAAATATACGATAAAATAATTAATAACTAGAAATATGTATTATTAAATTCCAAATATTTTAAAACAGGACAGAATAATGAATAACTAGAAATATTGTTTTTGAATTATTTTTAACCAAAATTTGTACTAAAATAAGAAAATTTTGTTTGGCATTTCGGTACATACTTAATGATTGTTTTGTATAGAAGAATACTATGTTACCATAAATTTAATAGAAAATTATTTTTAAATTTATTGTTGCTAAATTTTACTACTGAAACTGAATTATTTCTTACTTTGCTACTCTTCAGTTTCCTCCTATTATACGGTCGAGAGAGTTCACAATTAGGCGTATATAAGGGTTGTGAAAGGGTCCAGGTTCACTCAGGCCCAAGAGTTCTTGTTAGGTCGCGAACAGTCATGAGAGTTGAGGGCAACATACGACCCAACAGACATATACTTGGCATATGTACTTTTGGGACATTTTACCCATACCTAAAGTCATCGAAGAATATACGATTAGTTGAACATTATACGAAAAATTTGAAGGCATATATAATTAAAACTAGTTTTAGTTAAAATTAGTTTAATTTAATTGTCTATTTTCTATAAAAATAATTATTTGTGTTTTATTATTAATGTTTTTTCTTGTCATTTCAGATTTGTTTCGTTTGTGTATTTTTCAATATTATACATTCTAGTAAATTGAAGTTAATGTGTCGTAATTCTTACTTTGTTTATGTTTCTTGGTCTTTTAGTATATATAATATAATAGGTATTTGTTTAAAATGTTTTTTCTATTTTTACAGAATAGCGCGCCGATGTGGGAGGAGTTCATATCGAAGGCTACGAAACTTCATTCAGCATTAAAGTGAGTATTATTTTATACAAAAAATTACTGAATATTTTTTTAATCTAATATATTTTCAATAAAAGTAATTCAAATAAGACATATTACAAAAATATTAAGTTTATTTTTCTAATAAAATGAAGAACGAATTAAAATTTGCTGTTACTTTTCTTTCTTATCTACTTTTTTATCTATTTGATTAAATCAGATTTGTTATTAAAACATAATCTGAAGACACAAATGATTTTATAATTATCAACAATACTATAAAGTTGTATTCGTAAGGTTTGTTAAATGTTTAAATTATTATTAAAACTAAATGATAATAATTTAATACGCTTTGTATTGCTTGGTGTTTTAATGTTTATACATTAGCAAGTTGCAAGCTGTGGTATTGCTATTAATTTTCTACAGGCTGATAATGCTAGTAGGTATTTTAAGCAGGTATAATATCTATATAGTATAACATTAATTACACTTAGACCTAATATTTTATTAAAGTTATATTATAATGAATTAATTTAATTTTAAATTAATGTGAATAAATCACTATGTTATTAATTATTTTCAGATCAGCATTAGTTGCCATCGCTGCGTTTCTCGACGCATTCCAGAAAATAGCTGACGCAGCTACCAATGCTAGAGGTTAGTGTACTTTGATCATTTTAATAATCTAATTACTCTTGTATTTGTTACGATTATGTATCTATTACTATTTGTAAAGTATTTGTCTTTAAGATTTAAATTGGAAATTGTATCCATAATCGTTTATGAAATAAAACAAAGATAATAGTACTAGAATAGGTGAAGAACAACATTTTTCTCTTAAAAAAGCAAAATTGTCTTCAGTGAAAAAATATCTTAAACACTTAAGCCTTTTGAGTTAAACTATTTAAAAAAAACTAACTAGTAAAACTTATTTAATACTCTCAATTTACAGTTTCTTTGTTTTATAGAATTCATAAAGAGAGATTCAAAACCTTAACTTTCTGAGTTTAAGATTTTGAGCTGGATGTTAATGACCTTTGATTTTGTTATTTTCAATGATACTTATAAATTAATTCTCGGAATTATAAAAAGTTCCAGGTTTAATAGAAATACCAAAAGTTACTCTAAAAGGTTTTGTAACAACATAAAATGAAAGTTTCCGCTGGGTTTTAATGGTTTTTATAGCTCTTGTTATATAAATGTATAACTTATTTTAATAATACGGATGGAAAATATTAATAAAACATGTAAGTATAAGTAGTTATTATGATGAATTGAAACTAGAAAATTTATTTGTAAGCTTTTAGTTTTACCACTGTTTATTAATTTAGTAAGTCCCTTTTTTATATATACCTCAAAAACGAACGATAAAAGGAAAACTAAAAAAGACATGTATGGAGTTCTTGAAAAATGTTATGGGAAGAATTAAGTCTCCACTGAAATGTATGGAAGACAAGAAAAGACGTGGAATAAATTGACTATAGGTTAAGGATAAGTGCATAATGAAAGCTATAGAATGCTCTATTGAAAAATATTTAATTGCTTTTACCCAATTTCATATATATTTTAATGTTATATCTTTGACATTCACATTTGTTAACTATTCACAATACAGTGAAAGATGGTTTATTTATCAAATCATTTAAAATAATATTATGAATTAAAAAATTCAACGAAATAAATAACATACAAACTATATCCTTAATTAACTAATATTAAATATTGCGTATCTTAACCATACACGAAGCACAAGGACTCACTTTTGGCTCCGTTTTTGTAATCAACACCAGGAGTAAGATGCAGCTGCACGACAGCGTTCCCCACGCGGTTGTAGCAGTGTCGCGTCATACCGAGAGCTGTGTGTATTTTACCGACAGCGAGGACGACGCGACGGGCAGATTCATCAGGAGAGCGATGAAGGCGACAAAATACAACATCATAGAATATAATACCGAGATGACTATAAAAGACAGAAACTTTGCTATCGTGGAAACCTTGCTCGTGATGAGTGAAAAAAATAAAAATAACAGTAGGTCACCACAATAGTGTTTTCGTAGGAAGGCGTTAATGAGAAAATATAAGAAATTTATGCATACTAACTTTAATAATATTTTTTTTATTATACATCCAATACTTATACTATACTTCACATTAAAACATTGTACAATAAAAAAAAAAAAAAAAAAAAAATTAAAAAAAAATAAATAAATATATATTTATTTATTTTTACTTATATATACGTATATATAAGTGCATATGTGTAATTGCTGTGCAAAGGACTTACCTTACTAATATAGTTTTTAAGGTACCTGTAGTAATAGACTCCTTTTTGAGTATGTTATCTCAAAATTTCAACAATTAATATGCAAAATACAAACCAAATGCGAAAAGCGCACGGGCGACGTGTCCGTGGATAAAAGTAGAAATCAACAAAAAAAAATAAAAAAAATTAATTAATAAAAAATATTTGGGGTTCCGTTCAAAACACTTTTAATCCACGATAAATAAGCGTATACGTATGTGTACACTGCTGGGCTTCCCTCCTTACCACATTCCCTATCTCCGTAACTAACTATACCGATAGCCATGTATTGATGATTCTCAGTTTCGTACATCAATGGTCCACCGGAGTCACCCCTGCAAGTATCTCTTCCACCTTCCCCACCAGCACATATCTTCAACGCTGCTGCTGCAGGGGTTTCATCTGATAGGAGTGGACACTGGTTGTGCGTCTTGTAAGGCACAATGGTATCCATTTTTACATCAGTACCAGGCTGTTTATTGTCACTGCCCCAACCAGCCACGTAAAAGAATGTGGAAGATTGGATCTCTTGTATGTAGTTCGATTGAGGAATGCAGATTACTTTTATGAAATCTGGAAGTATTGACAAAAAAATATTAATATTTATATTTTTTCCAATTTGAATCTATATTATCAGAGATCGTATACATCAAATGGATGTCAGGAGATCATATTTTGATACCATAACTATCGAAATTAGCACTTTAATAAAGACTTTAAGATTAAAGCTACGAGGATTCCAAGCACGTCGTGGTCTGAGATGAAAACAAATTCAGCCAGGATCTCTTTATTGTGATTTCTGTTTCATAAAACATACAGTGTCACAAAAGTCAATAGTGAGCAATCTATTTACGAAAAAACTAGAACAATCGCAATTCGATGTTGAGGCTTATTATGGTTAGTGAATGAGTTTTAACAATTAAAAATTGCAAATATAATATTTATATTTAAAAAATATAAAGTTAAGGTAAGATAATATTACCGCAAGCTATAACTTACCATCAAATTCAGCAGGGGATTCCATTTCGATAAGTCCAATGTCATTGACAGCTCGTTCTCTGCTATAACCAGGATGAACGTAGCATTTCTTAGTAGCTATTCTTGTGACAGTTATTTCTTCAGTTCCACCGCCGTTTGTCTCAACCACATCAGTGGGATAGCTGGTTGTATTGTATTCTCCAAGGCGTGCAAATAATCTGTAATATTATTCACATTTATAAACATTAGTTGATATTAATAAGTCAAGTGTAGAAAACAATATTCCATATATTAAAAAACGTCTAAAGGCCGAGGCTTTTATGTTATATAAAACCTTAAACGGTGAGGAACAGTTATCATATGTTTAATTTATGCCTACATAAGTACTTATTATATATTTTGAAGTAAAACATATATAAAAAAAGTACATCATAAAACGAAAATCGTAATTAAAATTATACTATAGTTCATTCATCTTTTTAAATCTAAATAAGTTGTGAATGATGCAGTAAATACGTATTAAGGAAATTTGAAATAAAATAAATAAAAAATGATAAATCTATCGTAAAGGACAGGAATCGTACTCACTTCCTGTAAGAAACCGTTCCGTCGCTCTAACAATTGAGCTACCGTTACGCTCACCAAGAATTAAGCATTCTATATATAATCGTATTTATTTATTTATTATTCATATCATATCACATCTTTTAGGCTTCTTTCGGTAATCCTAACAAATGTTTCCAACTTTGCAGACGACTGTGGCGTCCGTGATCCAGCCTTATCGATTAATATTATAGTATATATTTATTAAATTAAAAATTATAATAATATTAACAAAAAATGTTTATAGACCAATTAATCAAATTTGTTATGTTATACCTAATTAAAATGTTTATAAATATGAAAACTGTGTGGAAGAGAGACACAGAAATATTTTGTAAGTCTTCAAAATTCTAATCAAAGTAAACTTGATAAAAGTTTATGGTGATAGAAGTGAAGACAGACATCTTTCATACGTCTTCAAAAGTTAAATCAATGTAGACATGGTTTAACTTTATCGTAATGAAAGAGACAGGCAGATATGTGTCATACGTCTAAAGTTCAATCAAAGTGTACTTACGGTATGCCATATCTACTCTTGATACAGTGACCGGCTGTTAGGACATATCTGTGACTGATCAGACTTCCGCCACAGCTGAGAATACTGTTAACATATTCCAATAAAACCAACCACGGATACTGATCGATCGTTGTCACATCACCATCTGTAACAAAATACATCTAAGTGCCTTATCCAAGGCCACAATAGAACTTTTAAAAAGAAAAAAACCATACTGGTTATTTTGTTTCCGCTGGAAGAATCGTATCCACAGATGTCATTGTAGTCTTCATTATCAGGCGTGGATTCGTTATCATTGGGTACAACAAGTTTTTCTGTCACTGTTGGTGTATTTGAAACCATTAATATATTTGGTCGTATAATTGAAGTAGGTTTTTTATTACTGTTCAATGAAGGAACTATTATCGGATCTGGTCGAAAGTTGAGCCATTCAGATTGTGCAGGACAACACACCTGAAAGTGAGAATAATCTTTAATTATTAATATAGTTATTTAATTTCCCCTAGGTCATATATTAGTCTTAAATAAATAATGATATCCCTGACTTATACAGGGACCTTTATTTGGTCCATGTTTTATCATGACCGCGTTTGCTCGTAAGCCATATATCTTTTTAGCGTATTACAATAACATTGTTTTCCCTCTAAATTATTCCCATTTCCAGCAACAATGTTAGTAATGAAAAAAAAAAATCTCATGTTATTATATTTATCACGTGCGTTTAAAGTACCTTAAGGTATTATTATTATGTATATACAATACTAAGGACTATTCTCGCAATTAAAGTAAAGTTTCATTACGTAATTTTTTTATTCAAATGTCAATCATCCATAACATCGCCTCAGTCTTTTTATTTATTTAGTATTACTAATTATTTTTTGTGTTTTGTAAAAGTTAAAGATAACCAAACGATTCTGATTCATTTACATGAAATTGGAAAGACAACACCGTCGACAAGTGGGTTGCATATGAATTCTTTATAAAAGGACTCATTAAAAACAATTCATTCGTTTTTAACTTTCCCTAACTTGTTGTTTCAAGACTTCCTTATATTTATTGATCATACATTTTACTCTAACTTAAAACGCTGCATGTAATCGAATTATACACCGTTACAGTAATTGCTATGAAAACGTATATTACTCTTCAGGGATGTGACGTCATTGTATATAATAGTTGACTTGAAGCAAATTATGTTTTCGACCTTGCAATGCAATTCAATTAACAATACTATCTACATCTTCATTATGAAGCTCTTTATAACTTTTAAGGTTTTGGATCAAGAGACTGAGTTGATTTGTTTTAAGATTGTATAAAATTAATATACCGCGCCAATTTATTATTATTTACATTCATTAGGGACACATCAGGGAAAATCCCTAACCTATGATTAAAAAATATAAAAAAAAATCTCATAATATGCCAACCAACTCGTTTAATATTAAAAGTAGTCATTGGTAAGGAATTTTCCTTGATAAATTAATCATTCTGATTCATATCTAACAAATAATTAATATTCTTTTAATACTGATTTAAATATTCATAAACAATTGACAGTCAAAGATAATATATTAAAAAGAAATAAAAAATTAATGATGAATAATTTAAATGAAACACAAATACATCTAATTATAATAACTGGAATACCATTGGAGCTAGTTCGCTTTACACCAAGAAAGTTGATTGCCAAAATATGTCCGTGCAATTTTAACGCAAAGCATAAGCGAGGCAGCCTCATGTGCTGATGAAGTCGTAATTAAGATAAACGCTCACAGCACTACTAACTGTAATCAACTTAAGTAAGGCTTGCGTATACACTGACAGTATGTACTAAATAGTGCCCGTGAGGACACTATTTATTGGACCTGTTGGTCAAGATGACACTATTATTACTATACAGACACACTGTATTACACTGCTACTAAATACACTATTGGGAAAAAACTGTATAACAATAAAAAGCACTCTGAGTTATTCTATAGGTACTTTTCAATTCCATGTCCCAATCCTAGATTTTTCAATTCCAAGGGAGTAAGTTCTTGGACAATACTATCTTATGACACCATTTACTTGATCTTATTATTTTTTCTGACAAATGAAATCTCATTATACATACATTATGTTTATGTATAATGTATTTACTATTACAAAAAATATCTTATGATTCCTATATTGTATGTCGTATACAAGTTGCCCCATACTGTCCTAGTATCCCAAAGGCATCAGTTTGATATAAAGTTAATTGCTTTAATGTTCATTATAGCAATCTAAGTTGACTTCCAAGTTATTTCAAACATGAATCATCAAACAACCTCATATTTGTATTAGAAAAGTAGGCACGACCAAAATAAAATATAATACTAAAATTGTTTATGCGAAAAAAACCTAAATAATTTCTAAAAGTATCGCTGGGATTGAGATTCCCCAAAATTGTCCATATACAAAAACAACGAAGTCCTCTCAAAAACATATTTAAATAATTGGTGCCGCCGATCGAGGAATAGTCACCGTAGAAGAATACAAACATTTGGAATTTCCAACCGGCCTTAAATACAGAAAATGCATTTATATGGGTAAAATAATTTTATCCCGATATAGTTTAACAAGTTCGCATCATTAATGTATTGTTGATGTTATGTGTAATATAATATATGATTTATGCATACCTTGTGTTAAGCTTATTTAATACGAGAAGAAATAACAATTAGAAATGTATTAAGTATAACATGATTCAAGACCTTTACACATATATACCTACGAATATTAATAAATATAAACATTTAGATTTAAAATTATTTACAAACACTAATAACACTTATGATAAAGGGATTTATGTTATCCCTAGCTGTTGCCCGTGACTCTTTGACTACGATCATAAATAAGCCTTATAAATATATTTTTTACAGTGTACGTGGACGCAGTCACGGGCAACAGCAATCTCCAATAAAGTACTTTACCTGAAAAAATAAAAGGCTTTTTTTCCTATTTAGCGCGGACGAAGCCGCTGGGAACAGATAGTGAAAAATAAACCTCTTGTGTAATGGCAGTACAAATCTATACAAACACGTGAACTCTGAGAAACTATTTTATATTAAACCTGTTATTGAACTATATCACTGTTTTTACTTAGCTTTTTTAGAATAGTAATTTTGAGATTGTTATAAATACCCTAATTGGATTAGAATCTGCGTAGCCGCAGATCGATTGACGAATGTACTTTTTCTCATTGATTGTTTTGTGTTTTTTCTTATCAAGGGCCCTCAATGGAGGACAGTTTGTAATTTTCACGCATGTTCCTGCGTTACCTTTCGGTACTTTGCATATTTCTTCTGAAAAAAAAAAACCTGTTATTAGTGTTTTAAATAGGTCATTTGGAGTCATATGGAGCCTGCATATGACATTTATATGGAGAATGTTTTTCTATATTACTTAGTTCTAACAATGCTATCTGTTTTACGGATCCCAATCTTACTACCCAAAGGGTAAAAACCCAATTACTAAGACTTTCTCTTCGTTTGTTTTCAGGTTGTATCTCGAAAACCGTGATAGCTATAAAAGTGAATTTTCACAAAGAATGTATTTCTGTTCCCTTTACAATAAAAAATATTAAAAATATAATAAAAATATTATCGTTTTTATTTGATCTATTTTAAGAACGGTAGCAGGTAGAAGATTAAAATATACACATATTAGTTAGTAATATATTCACTTAAAAATAATAAAAAAATTAAAATAAAAAAAATATTTAGTAGTTTTATGTTCCCATACAACAAACATGTATTTCTGTCCGTTTGTAGCATATATTGGTAAACCTTCGTGCTCGAATCGGGTTTTTTTTTATATTTCATTAGTTCAACAATAATTGCATAGTTCAAACTCAATAGTAATATTAAGAAAGTTACAGCTTTATTGCGTAATAAAATATATTTAAGATCGTCGACCTTGGTGAGTAACAGAATTGTTTGTGAAGACGACCTATATATTGAAATTACAAAAATGTAAGGGTAGGATATAATTACCTCTTAGCAAGATAAATTTGATTTATTATTAACTATAAATAAACATACCAGCGTCAATGATATCCACAATGTGACCAACATATAAAGCGGCAAAACATAATTTTATCGTTAGTTCCATCACAATGAAAATCACAAGACCGGTCTCACCACTTGCATTTTTCTCAGACAACTAATTCTGGTTTTTCTTTTACTTGCTTACATGTGTTCAACTTTATTTATGTGTGACGTGTTTGGGTTTTCGAGAAATATAAAGCCAGTCAGATGAAATAAGTGTAACAGAATAAGTATTGTTGTCAAATATCTTTCCCATTTGTTGATAATTTGTACTATTTAAACTTATTTAATTACAAACGTTCAACCCCTATTTTACACCCTAGTTTCTTATAAATATTTCCTAAAAATCATAAGGATATGCAATTAAAGGTTACACAAATAATACGTACAGTGACCCATGGGTACTGTTAATTTAATGATTATTAGCCCTGTTTAGTCTCAAGTACAATAAATATAATTATACGTACTAGGTTCTTGTTTCTTTTAGGTTGGGTGACAATGTATAAATTTGTATGCAATACCTTATATTTTAAATAATATTGACAAAGGGGTCTTATTTATTTATATTCAAATTTTCATGTAAATTATAATATATGTCTTATTAATGACAAGAATTAATTTAATGTAACGAATAAGCCATTCTGTACCAAAACAAAATTTACAGCATTTGAGTTGTAAACATTTATGAAGTGTAGGAAAAACAATATAATAACTGAAACCCCGTTAACTTGTTCATTAACTCTTTAAAAGTGTGAGCCATTTTCATTCTTGGAAAAAAATTATAAATTTTTATATATTTCAATTTCTATTTGCGATAGTTTCTCACTCTTCTCCGTAATTCCCATGATTTTCCTCTGTTACGTATTGCGTGTCGTTTGTGTTTAATCCATTCCCATGTTTCTTTGTTTTCTGAACATCAATCGTCAAGAATGTCAACCGGTGTCAACACAAAAGCCTTTCTTCCCGTCATACCATTATGTATAGAATTATAACTTTGTCTATTCCTATACGTGTCTGTTTCGTGCTAGAAGATGGTAATGCTTTCTAATATTGCTGTCCTTGAACTGGAAGTATATTATAAGTTTTCTGGGAACACAGATATATCTGTGGAAGTTAAGGTCATTATCACTTCATCATCGGTGATACATATACAAAATAACATACGAACTTATTACATTAATATTTATTATTACATTAATTCAGTTGTAGCAAGAGAGAAAAATCAAAACAGAAAATAAGTTTTATACCAGTGACTGTAGAACGTATCGAACAAATTAAAAATGGCTTAGTACACTATTTGCCCTTGATGAAAAATTCAATCCCCAATATTATGTACAATGACTTTTTCAGTACTTTCACTAAATTATTTAACTTTATATTTACTCCAAAAAGAGTGGTTGTTAATGATAAATTAGTGTTTAGTGATTTGAGTGAGTTACACAAAAATAGGGAAAAATTATAGAATATGTATGCGGAATTGATGTTTAATACTAGTAATGAGTTTAGGGATGAAGTAAAATTATTTTCCAAATCTTTTAAAAAACAATGTAAAATAGCAAAAAATCAACATATTCAAAATAAAATAGGAAATAGCAATAATAACATAAAACAACTTGGAAAATAATTAATGAGGAAACTGGAAGAGCTAAATCCCAGAGGATCGACTTTAAATTAAATATAGATAATAAATATGTTACGTCTGACCTCGAGGTTGCTACTGTTTTTAAACCTTTTTTACTAATATTCCAGTGACTACAACGTTATCTTTAAATTCTTCTACCGCTGCAGCTATGGGTTTACTTAGAGAGAATGTAGATCAATGTGTTAGCAGTTTTAAGTTTGAAAAAGTTAATGCTCAAGAAGTAATCAAAGTATTTAGATCAATTAGCGTTAAAAAGACTAGTGATCTTTGGGGGTTTTCTGTTGACATACTTAAGTCCATAATTGACATTGTAGCGCCAGACTTAGCATTAATATTTAATAATTGTTTAGAATATGGTATATTTCCTGATCTAATGAAACAAAGTAAAATAACTCCATTATTCAAATCCGGCTGTTCATTAGATCCTAGTAACTATAGACCTATTTCAGTCTCACCCACTTTTAGTAAGATTTTTGAGAAAATAATTCTTAATCAACTTGTGGCATATTTCAGTAAAAACAATCTCTTACACAAAAACCAGTTTGGTTTCACTGCCGGTCGCTCGACAACAGATGCTGGTGTTGAGCTATTACTAAACATATTTGAAGCCTGGGAAGGATCACAGGATGCACTTGGCATTATCTGTGATCTATCTAAGGCGTTTGACTGCGTTCAACATGAAATCCTTATAAAAAAGTTAGAAGATTATGGAGTTAAAAATAAGCCCCTAGATTTAATTAGTTCATATCTTAATGCTGAATTCAAAAAGTTGATGTAAATGGAAAACGTTCCCCTGGTTCTTTGGTAAAAATAGGTGTGCCACAGGGCTCTATCTTAGGGCCTTTCTTGTTCTTCATTTACATAAATGACTTACCTCACCTAGTGAGGGAAAAACATGGGATAGTGTTGTTTGCTGATGATACTTCTCTTACTTTTAAAGTTAATAGACGGCAATCTGTTGTTGACGATGTAAACAATGCTCTCTCAGATGTTGTACAATGGTTTAACGCCAATAATTTGTTGCTTAATAAAAAAAAGACAAAATGTGTCAAATTTAGTTTACCAAATGTTAAAAATGTTAGAACCAATGTACAATTAAATAATGAGGATTTGGACTTGGTCAAATCTACTACTTTCTTGGGCATTACTTTAGATGAGAAATTGCAATGTGCTCCTCATATATTTGATTTGTCAAGCAGACTAAGTTCTGCTGCATACGCGGTTAAAAAAATACGTCGATTAACAAATATGGAAACTGCTCGATTAGTTTACTCTAGTTACTTTCATAGCTTAATGTCATACGGTATACTCTTATGGGGCAATGCGACTGACATTGATACCATATTTACATTGCAGAAGAGGGCTGTTCGCGCAATATATAATATGAGACCAAGAGACTCTTTAAGAAACAAATTTGAAGAATTTAAAATTATGACTGTTTACAATCAATATATTTATGAAAATTTAATTTACGTTCATAAAAATATTTCAAAGTTCAAGAAAAATTGTGATTTACATAAAATTTATACAAGACAAAAAAATAAACTCGCTATACCCGGCACTAGGCTCCATAAAATAGGTAAATCCTTTAAGGGTAATTGTATACGTTTTTATAATAAGCTCCCAAATGAAGCCTTAAGCCTATCATTAAATAAATTTAACTTATATGTTAAAAATAATTTAATAAAAAAATCCTACTATAGTGTAAAGGATTACATCGACGACGGTATGGCCTGGGAATGAATCTGTATTGTATTGCGAATAGCTAGTAATCTCTGCAATTTGTTTTTTGTTGTAAATTAATTTTGCTTTATCGACCTTCTGCATCACACCGATTCCTTAGAAGTCACTACTTGCGGTAGCATCGGGAGTCGGGTTGCCTCCCTCCCTCAAATATGTGCGAAGGGGATAATGGCTGGCTCTTGTGTTATGCTCGTGAACGGGTGCTGCTTGCGGTGACTGGTTGTGTGGCAGGCCGAAGATTTATATATATACTAGCAGACCTGGCCACGCGTTGCTGTGGTTGCTAAGGTTTCGGATATACCTATTACATTGTAGTAAACTATTTAAGAAGTCACGGTATTACAAAAAATAAAATAAAAATTTAAAAAACCCCCGACCGCTAAGTAAAGGAAAAATTCAAAATGTAAGTAAATTTATCAAGGCCAATAACAATATTAATGGCAATAACAAAATAACAATATTTAGATATTATCGTATAGTCAAAAACCTCATTCATTAGCTCCGAAAATTTTGTAAAACAGATACTCATCAACATACGTACAAAGGTCCTACGACGTAACGACTTCAATAAGTACATAATAATATTATTAACCTTTTTAGAAGTCATCTATCGCGGTTTATTTTTTTATTTTATTTTTTTTTTTATAAATTATTTCACTTTTTTCTATGTACTAAATGAACCTATGAATACACTAATTTCCCCTGTTTAGGTTTTTACTATCAATATTGTATAAAAGCCTTTCACCAGCATCAATAAAATTTTGGGGACGACTGCTTCTATTTCGACCAAACATAGCTAAGAACCATCTTAACAAACCAAGCTTTCGATTAAAAAAACTGCATTCAAATCCGTTTACGTATTTGGCCGCTACGTATCCACACAGATCGATATACAGATACACAAATCTACAGGTCAAACTTATAATACCCCTCTTTTTGGGTCGGGGGTTAAAAATTATGATGTGGACCGCTATGTTTTTTACATAGATGCAATTGGTAAAGAACATGGCGACCTCTATGACTGAGTTTCTACTACCATTACCTAACCCTTGATACAGTAATATAATAATTATTAGTGATGCGCCGAATATTTAGTAAGTATTCGGTATTCGGTGTATTTGTCATCTTTTTCGCAATTCGTATTCGGCCGAACTATTCGGTTATGATGCCGAATATATTCGGTTCGAGTATTTCTATTTTTTTGGCTACATCACGATATACTACACGACACTATACCGTTATACGTTAGAAGTCTACGCTCCACTACTTGACCATCAGGGTAGTTGCAACAATGAAATTATTATTTACCAAGGAAGACGAAAACGTTAAAGCCGGTCTGAAAATTCACCGAATTGGCATTAAAAAGAGGTCTTTGAACACGATTGCTCAATATTATCTTACAGTTGAGGTATTTAGTTTTTAATTTAATTATTATTATTTTATTTAAGATGGTAACAAATGAGTACACTACAAATTTATAAATAAGGTATGTAGGGCAGATAGTTTTAAATTTTTGAAAATAATATTTGTTATTTTAAATTATTAATAATTTAATTTTTAATTTAATTTTGCACTAATCGGTGCACAATATTTTTGGTTGACCCGTCTCACATAAATAGACTCAACAAAGAAACATGTATAATTTGACTGTATTATGTTAATTATAATATGAGTTTATATATACTTCAGTGTAAGTAATATGTGGCGGGCTATATTAACACTTAAAATTAACTCATAATTTATTGTATATAAAACATTTGTACTTTTAACATTACGCCGTCTGTTGAACACTAACTCAATCCAGTCAACAGCCATCTGTTAAGCTTGTTTAGATTCACAGATAATTAAATTAATTAAAGAAATAATTTGCAATAAAATAATATTGCGACTAAACATTAAGATGTAAGTTATCCTATGTTTCAAGTTGGATCAAACTGCATACGGTGTGCAAATTTGAATAAAATCGGTTAAGTAGTTTAGGAGTCCATTGCGGACAAACAACGTGACACGTAATTTATATATATTTAGATATTTTTTCTGTTATTATTATTTAATTTTCGTTGCCTAAAATCATTAGGCTTCTTTTCCGATTGATTGCGACGGTCCTAGTTGTTCCAAAATTGCATTTAAGTTTGACGTTTGTGAAACAGTGATCACAATAACAAAAAATATATCCGGCTGAGTTTGTTGTGTGGTTCTTCTCAGACCAGGACGCGTTTGGAACCCTCATAGCTTTAACATTAAGATGGAAAGTGCTTTTTCAGAAGGGCTTATTACGATAAATCTAGTATCGTAATAGGCCCTCCTGACACTTCCATGTTGACGTACACAAGTGATCACTGATTATGATTCTAAGTGGAAAAGATATAAATAAATAAATAAATAAAATAAAATAAATATATTTTTTAATTAATTTAACTAAGTTGAAGGCTTAGAGTTTTATATTGCTCCTGATCCAAGGAATATATTCGTAGACCTTCGTGTATACTCCAGGAACGTCCTTCAACGCACAAGGCGTAGGTCCAAAGCTGACTACTCCAACGACTGAGAATACTCTTCCATTATCGTACGTTAATGGACCTCCCGAATCTCCCCTGCATGTGTCCTTGCCAGATTCTCCTCCAGCACACATCTGTCCGTTCCACAGTTTTAATTTACGGCTTGGAACGTCATAAGCTTGTTGACATTGCTAAAAAATATAAGAATAATAAAAAAAATCCTTACAACTGTTTACAATTTACGTAAAGAGGGTTTAATCATAATTTACCTGTAATGTCTTATAAGGCAAAGAAACATGAAGCTTGACAGCGCTTGATGAATCCGAAAGGCTTACTGCCCCCCACCCCGCAGCATATAGATCTAAGAACTGTTTAGATTGGGTTATATCTGATGTAGGAAGACAAATGGGTCGAATGAAATCTGTAATAAAATACATTATTTTATTAAAATTATTTTTGATTATGTTTTCTGAAATAAACAAATTAGATATACCATACCATTATTCGGAGCATAACTGATCATCCTAATGAGAGCAATATCGTTTCTTCTTAAGGGAGACCCTGGCACATATTCCCGATGTGGTATAATTTTCTGGATAGGTATTATGACAGCACCATCGGTGCAGTCTTCGCCACCACCTGATGACTTAACACAATCTGGTCCTTCATGGTATATGTTATAAAAAACAAAATTATCTTCAATGAAAAAATATCGTAAACACTTAAGTATTTTGAGTTAAACTAATAAAAAAAAAAAACTATCTAAAAAAAACCAACTAACTAGTAAAACTTATTCAAAACTGTCAATTTCCGGTTTCTTTCTTTCTAGAATTCATAAAGAGAGTTTCAAAATCTTAACTTTCTGAGTTTAAGATTTTGAGCTGGATGTGGATGACTTTTGACTTTCATTATGTTATTTTCAATGATAATTATAAATTAATTCTCGGAATTATAAAAAAATCCAGGCTTACCTAATAGAAACAACAAAAGTTACTCTAAAAGGTTTTGTAACAACATAAAATGAAAGTTTCCGCTGGGCTTTAATGGTTTACATAGCTCTTGTTATTACACTGGTTATATAAATGTATAACGTATAAATTTATTTTAATAATATGGATAGAAAATAATAATTAAACATGTAAATATAAGTAGTTATTATGATGAATTGAAACTAGAAAATTTATTTGTAAGCTTTTAGTTTTACAACTGTTTATTAATTTAGTAAGTCCCTTTTTTATATATACCTCAAAACCGAAAAAAGGAAACCAAAAAAGACATGTATGGAGTCCTTGAAAAATGTTATGGGAAGAATTAAGTCTCCACTGAAATAACATATGGAAGACAAGAAAAGACGTGGAATAAATCGACTAATTAGATTAAGGATAGGGGAATAATGAAAGCTATAGAACGCTCTATTGAAAAATATTTAATTGCTTTTACACAATTTCGTATATATTTTAATATTAGGTACATCTTTGAAATTCACATTGGTAAACTATTTTCGACATTTGGGATCACAGTACAGTGAAAGATGGTTTATTTATCAAATCATTTAAAATAATATTATGAATTACAAACTTAAACGAAATAAATAACATACAAACTATATCCTTAATTAACTGTTATTAAATATTTGGGGTTCCGTTCAAAACACTTTTAATCCACGATAAATAAGCGTATACGTATGTGTACACTGCCGGGCTTCCCTCCTTACCACATTCCCTATCTCCGTAACTAACTATACCGATAGCCATATATTGATGATTCTCAGTTTCGTACATCAATGGTCCACCGGAGTCACCCCTGCAAGTATCTCTTCCACCTTCCCCACCAGCACATATCTTCAACGCTGCTGCTGCAGGAGTTTCATCTGATAGGAGTGGACACTGGTTGTGCGTCTTGTAAGGCACAATGGTATCCATTTTTACATCAGTACCAGGCTGTTTATTGTCACTGCCCCAACCAGCCACGTAAAAGAATGTAGAAGATTGGAACTCTTGTATGTAGTTCGATTGAGGAATGCAGATTACTTTTATGAAATCTGGAAGTATTGATAAACAAATATTAATATTTATATCTTTTTCAATTTGAATCTATATCAGAGATCGTATACATCAAATGGATGTCAGGAGATCATATTTTGATACCATAACTACTATCGAAATTAGCACTTTAATAAAGACTTTAAGATTAAAGCTACGAGGATTCCAAGCACGTCCTGTTCTGAGATGAAAACAAATTCAGCCAGGATCTCTTTATTGTGATTTCTGTTTCATAAAACATACAGTGTCACAAAAGTCAATAGTGAGCAATCTATTTACGAACAACTAGAACAATCGCAATTCGATGTTGAGGCTTATTATGGTTAGTGAATGGGTTTAAACAATTAAAATTGCAAATATATTTATATTTAAAAAATATAAAGTTAAGGTAAGATAATATTACCGCAAACTATAACTTACCCCCAAATTCAGCAGGGGATTCCATTTCGATAAGACCAATGTCATTGACAGCTCGTTCTCTGCTATAACCAGGATGAACGTAGCATTTCTTAGTAGCTATTCTTGTGACAGTTATTTCTTCAGTTCCACCGCCGTCCGTCTCAACCACATCAGTAGGATAGCTGGTTGTATTGTATTCTCCAAGGCGTGAAAATAATCTGTAATATTATTCATATTTATAAACATTAGTTGATATTAATAAGTCAAGTGTAGAAAACAATATTCCATATATGAAAAAAGTTCTGTGTCACCCAGAAGTGCAACGTCTAAAGGCCAAGGTTTAATTTTTATGTTATATAAAACCTTAAACACTAAAGAACAGTTATAACATGCTTAATTTATGATTACTCAAGTACTTATTATATATTTTTAAGTGAAAAAATATATTCAAAATTCAAAATTCAAAATATCTTTATTCAAGTAGGCATTTACACGCACTTTTGAATCGTCAATTACATTAAATTGGTCAGTATATTCAGTCTGTGAGTAAGCTACCACCAGCTCGGAATGCTGTTCTGCTGAGAAGAGCTGGCCAGAAACTCAACAGTTGCTCTTTTTAAATAAAATTTAACAATGTTTGACTTATAAACTATAACATCAACCCTGCAAATGAGTCAATGACCCAAGTTCCACACATTTCGATCAACCAAAAACTCTTGAATGTTATAGTAAGATTTATTTAATAATATACCTTTAATTTTAGATTTGAAAGCAAGAAAAGGAAGATCTAAGATATCTTGTGGAACCTTATTATATATGCGTATACTCAAGCCCATGAAGGATTTCTTAACTTTTTGAAGTCTAAATTTAGGCGTTACGAGCCTATTTTTATTTCTTGTATTGATAGTATGTCTGTCGCTGTTTTTTTTATAGTCATTTAAATTTTGGCGTATATATAATAAGTTATTAAAAATGTATTGAGAAGCGACCGTAAGAATACCGATTTCTTTAAAAACTTCTCTTAGGGAGTCTCTAGCTTTTAAGTTACAAATAGCCCGTATAGCTCGTTTTTGTAAAATAAATATAGAATTAATTTCGGCAGCGCTGCCCCATAGTAAGATACTGTAAGACAATATACTGTGAAAATAACTAAAATAAACGAGTCGAGCCGTATTAACGTCTGTTAATTGTCTTACTTTTTTAATTGCAAAGAAAGAACATCATAAAATGAAAACCAAAAAATGAAAACCGTCATTAAAATTATACTATAGATCATTCATCTTCTTAAATCTGAATAAGTTGTGAATGATGCAGTAAATGCCAATTAAGGCAATTTTAAATATAATAAATAACAAATGATAAATCTATCGTTAAAGACAGGACTCGTACTCGCTACCTGTAAGAAACCGTTCCGTCGCTCTAACAATTGAGCTACCGTTAACCATCGTCACCATGAATTAAGCATTCTATACATAATCGTATTTATTCATTCATTCTATACATATCTTTTAGACTTCTTTCGGAAATTCTAATAAATTTTTCTAACTTTGCAGACGACTTTGGCGTCCGTCATCCTGCCTTATCGATTAATATTATAGTATATACATGTTTATTAAATTAAAAATTATAATAATTTTAACGAAAAAATGTTAATAGACCAATTAATCAAATTTGTTATGTTATACCTAATTCAAATCCTTATAAATATAAAAACTGGATGGAAGAGAGACACAGAAATATTTTGTAAGTCTTCAAAGTTCTAATCAAAGTAAACTTGATAAAAGTTTATGGTGATAGAAGTGAAGACAGACATCTTTCATACGTCTTCAAAAGTTAAATCAATGTAGACATGGTTTAACTTTATCGTAATGAAAGAGAGAGACAGACGTCATACGTCTAAAGATCAATCAAAGTGTACTTACGGTATGCCATATCTACTCTTGATACAGTGACCGGCTGTTAAGACATATCTGTGGCTGATCAGACTTCCGCCACAGCTGAGAATACTGTTAACATATTCCAATAAAACCAACCACGGATACTGATCGATCGCTGTCACATCACCATCTGTTACAAAATACATCTAAGTGCCTTGTCCAAGGCCACCAAAAAAATTAAAATAAAAAATACCATACTGGTTATTTTGTTTCCGCTGGAAGAATCGTATCCACAGATGCCATTGTAGTCTTCATTATCAGGCGTGGATTCGTTATCATTGGGTACAACAAGTTTTTCTGTCACTGTTGGTGTATTTGAAACCAATAATATATTTGGTCGTATAATTGAAGTAGGTTTTTTATTACTGTTCAATGAAGGAACGATTATCGGATCTGGTCGAAAGTTGAGCCATTCAGATTGTGAAGGACAACACACCTGAAAGTGAGATGAATCATTAATTATTAATATAGTTGTTATTTAATTTGCCCTTAATATATTAGTCATAAATAAATAATGAATATCCCTGACTTATACAGGGACCTTTATTTGGTCCATGCTTTATTATGACCGCGTTTGCTCGTAAGTCATATATCTGTTTAGCGTATTACAATAACATTGTTTTCCCTCTAAATTATTCCCATTTACAGCAACAATGTTAGTAATGAAAAAAAAATCTCATGTTATTATATTTATCACGTGCGTTTAGAGTACCTTAAGGTAATTATTATGTAAATATAATACTAAGGACTGTTCTTGCAATTAAAGTAAAGTTTTATTACGTAAAATTTTTATTCAAATGTCAATCATCCATAACATCGGCTCAGTCTTTTTATTTATTTAGTATTACTAATTATTTTTAGTCTTTTGTAAATATTAATATAACCAAACGATTCTGATTCATTTACATGAAATTGGAAAGACAACATTGTCGACAAGTGGGTTCCTTATGAATAGACTCATTAAAAACAATTAATTCGTTTTTTAACTTTCTCCAAATTGTTGTTTCAAGACTTCCTTATATTTATTGATCATACATTTTACACTAACTTAAAAAGCTGCATTTCATCAAATTATACATCGTTTCAGTAATTGCTATGAAAACGTAAATTACTCTTCAGGGATGTGACGTCATTGTATATAATAGTTGACTTGAAGCAAATTATGTTTTCGACCTTGCAATTCAATTCAATTAAAAATACTATCTAGATCTTCATTATGAAGCTCTTTATAACTTTTAAGATTTTGGATCAAGAGACTGCGTTGATTTGTTTTAAGATTGTGTAAAATTAATATACCGCGCCAATTTATTATTATTTACATTCATTAGGGACACATCAGGGAAAATCCCTTACCAATGATTAAAAAAATGCTAACAATGTGCCATCCAACTTGTCTATACTAATATTATAAAGAGGAAAGGTGTGATTATTTTTTTTTTGTTTGAAATGACTAGGCTCCGAAACTACTGGACCGATTTCAAAAATTCTTTCACCGTTGGCAAGCTACACTATTCCCGAGTAACATAGGCTATGTTTCATTTTCAAAAAATTAGGGATGATTATTAAAACTTGAATATTCTAACGCAAGGTGTAAAAAATAAACAAAAAACTGCGTGCGCTGCGAAAACGGTGAAAGTTACGCAAAAATGATGTTCTATGAAATTGTTTGTTAAAAGTTCCACAGATTACACGAAAAGCGACCTACAAGCGGGCGGAGCCGCGGGCAACAGCTAGTTTAATATTAAAAGTACTCGTTTAATATTGGTAAGGAATTTTCCTTGATAAATTAATCATCCTGATTCACATCTAACAAATAATTAATATTCTTTTAATGCTGATTTAAATATTCATAAACCATTGACACTTACAAGATAATATATTAAAATGAAATAAAAAAATGATGATGAATAATTTAAGTGAAACACAAATACATCTAATTATAATAACTGAAATACCATTGGAGCTAGTTCGCTTTACACCAAGAACGTTGATTGCCAAAATTTGCCCGTGCAATTTTAACGCAATGCATAAGCGAGTCAGTTTTCTGTGCTGATGAAGTCGTTATTAAGATAAACGCTCACAGCACTTCTAACTGTATTAAACCTAAATAAGGCTTGCGTATACACTGACAGTATGTATTAAATAGTATTCGTGAGGACACTATTTATTGGACTTGTTGGTCAAGATGACACTATTATTACTACACACACACTACTATTACACTGCTACTAAATACACTACTGGGAAAAAACTGTATAACAATAAAAAACACCCTGAGTCATTCTTTACTTATTTGCCAAGGCTTTTTCAATTCCAAGGGAGTAAGTAAGTTCTTGGAGAATACTATCTTATGATACCATTTATCTTGTATTTGATTATTATTATTATATTTATATAATATTATTATTATATTGATTATATTTGATCTTATTTTTTTTCTGATAAATGAAATCTCATTATACGTACATTATATTTATTTATAATGTATTTACTATTACAAAAAATATCTATTGGTTCCTATATTGTATGTATACGAATCGCCCCATACTGTGCTAGTGTCCCAAAGGTATCAGTTTGATATGAAGTTAATTGCTTTAATGTTTATTATAGCAATCGAAGTTGACTTCCAGGTTATTGCAAACATAAATCATCAAATAACTTCATATTTGTATTAGAAAAGTAGGCACGACCAAAACAAAATATAATACTAAAATTGTTTATGCGTAAAAAAAATCCAAATCATTTCTAAAAGTTTCGCTGAGATTGAGATTTCCCAATGTTGTCCATATACAAAAAAACGAAGTCTTTTGAAAAACATATTTAAATAATTGATGCCGCCGATCGAGGAATACCCACCGCGGAAGAATACAAACATTTGGAATTTCCAACCAGCTTTGAATACAGAAAATGCATTTATGTGGGTAAAATAATTATATTCCGATATAGTTTAACAAGTTCACAAAACTAATGTATTGTTGATGTTATGTGTAATATAATATATGAATAATATATATTGTGTTAAGCTTATTTAAATTTTAAATAAGTATATAATCTATACCAATACTATAAAGAGGAAAGATTTGTTTGTTTGTTTGAATTGGCTCCGAAACTACTGGACCGATTTAAAAAAATATTTTACCCTTAGAATCCTACATTATCCCTCTGATGAACATAGGCTATATTTGATACGAGAAAAAATAAGAATTAGAAATGTATTAAGTAACATGATTCAAGACCTTTACACATATATATCTACGAATATCAATAAATATAAACATTCAGAGTTTAAATGATTTATAATCACTAATAACACTATGATAAAGGGATTTTTGTTATCACTATGTTGCCCGTGAATATTTGACTATGATCATAAGCAATATAAATATATTTCTTAGAGTCTACGTAGACGCAGTCACGGGCAATAGCTATCCCTAATAAAGTACATTACCTGAAAAAATAAAAGGCTTTTTTTCCTATATAGCGCGGACGAAGCCGCTGGGAACAGCTAGTGAAAAATAAACCTCTTGTGGCAGTACAAATCTATACAAACACGTGAACTCTGAGAAACTATCCCGTTACTGAACTATATCACTGTTATTTATTTATTTACTAAGCTTTTTTAAAATAGTAATTTTGAGATTGTTATAAATACCTTAATTGGATTAGAATCTGCATAGCCGCAGATCGATTGACGAATGTACTTTTTCTCATTGATTGTTTTGTGTTTTTTCTTGTCAAGGGCCCTCAATGGAGGACAGTTTGTAATTTTCACGCATGTTCCTGCGTTACCTTTCGGTACTTTGCATATTTCTTCTGAAAAAAAAAATGTTTCCTCTTATTAGTGTTTTAAATAGGTACCTAGTCATATGGAGTCATATGGAGCCAGCATATGACATTTATATGGAGAATGTTTTTCTATATTACTTAGTTGTAACGATGCTATCTGTTTTAGGGATCACAATCTTGCTACCCAAAGGGTAAAAACCCTGTTACTAAGACTTTCTCTTCGTTTGTTTTCAGGTTGTATTTCGAAAACCGTGATAGCTAGAAAGTTGAAGTTTCACAAAGAATGTATTTCTGTTGCTTTTACAATAATAAATATTAAAAATAGAATAAAACTATTATCGTTTAGGAGGGCACAAGATTCAACAAATGTAATTTATTTGATCTATTTTAAGAACGGTAGCAGGTAGAAGATTAAAATATACACATATTAGTTAGTAATATATTCACTTAAAAATAATAAAAAAATTAAAATAAAAAAAATATTTAGTAGTTTTATGTTCCCATACAACAAACATGTATTTTTGGCCGTTTGTAGCATTTTTTGGTAAAACTTCGTGCTCGAATCGGTTTTTTTATATTTCATTAGTTCGACAATAATTGCATTGCTCTAACCCAATAGTAATATTAAGAAAGTTACAGCTTTATTGCGTAACAAAATATATTTAAGATCGTCGACCTTGGTGAGTAACAGAATTGTTTGTGAAGACGACCTATATATTGAAATTTCAAAAATGTAAGGGTGGGATATAATTACCTCTTAGCAAGATAAATTTTATTTATTATTAACTATAAATAAACATACCAGCGTCAATGATATCCACAATGTGACCAACATATAAAGCGGCAAAAAATAATTTTATCGTTAGTTCCATCACAAGGAAAATCACAAGACCGGTCTCACCACTTGCGAGGTTCTCAGACAACTAATTCTGGTTTTGCTTTTACTTGCTTACATGTGTTCAACTTTATTTATGTGTGACGTGTTTGGGTTTTCGAGAAATATAAAGCCAGTCAGATAAAATAAGTGTAACGGAAAAAGCATTGTGGTCAATTGGCTATGAGATTTGTTGATAATTTGTACTTTTTAAACTTACTTAATGACAAACGTTCAACCCCTATTTTACACCCTACTTTCTTATAAATATTCCTTAAAAAACATAAGGATATGCAATTAAAGATTACACAAATAATACGTACAGTGACCCATGTATACAGTTAATGTAGTGATCATTAGCCCTGTTTAGTCTCAAGATGAGGCTTTTTGTGATATACTTATAACACAAGCCAAGGATTCTGACTATCTCGGTCATTTAGATTCCCCTACCTGTAACACAAGTCAATGATTCTGACCAGCACGGTCAGTTTGTTTCCCCTACTTATGACCCAAGTCAAAGATTCTGACCAGCAAGGTCATTTTGTATCATCTACTTATAACATAAGTCAAGGAGTCTGATCAGCACGGTCATTTTGTATCATCTACTTATAAAACAAGTCAAGGATTCTGACCAGCACGGTCATTTTGTTAATTTTAAATGTATATGTTGTATATTTATTTACAAAGTAGTATTCTAAGTGATTTTTTTAATCCTTAAGAATTGTTTGTTGGTTTTCATATCTTCACATCACATATGTATATGTCAATTGCAAAACTTAGCTGTGTCTTAATAGATTTAGTTCTGAATGGAAAAAAAATATTGTTAAAGTATATATACATATTAAATAAATTATTGTGTCGCCTTAACCAAAAACGAGTTTCCATATCTACAATCAAAGTGCGTGGAAGACACATTATATATAAAATAGATTATAGTAATAATGATAATAGCAAATTTTTAACTCATTTTTAACTTTTGTATATTATATCGGTCATATAGTGGCCGAAATGAATAAATATTTAAGTTTTTATCATTATGAGGGTAGGGTTACAAAGTTTAGCTCTACATATTAATAAAATAATAAAAAAATGGTACTAAAAAAAATAAGTATTTATCGCTAATATTTGGATTCTGATGATTATTTTTTTGATTCTCTGATATGAATCTAAATATTAATCTTTTTGTTATTACCTCATAGTTGATCCTATTTTTAGTCTTATTTCTTACTTTTTTTGATTGGCACAACCAATGGTAAAGTGGCATTTTACGCAGATTGTGTCACGTGGCGTATTTATATCTATTAGTAACAGGAAAATGCTAGCTCATTAATAAATTCAAACAAACAAACAAACATCAACGCATTCCTTGGTGTTAAAGGAAAAAAATATAATTTATATTAAGTTTTCTATGATAAAATCTTTAAAATAACTCATGATTTACATCATTCGGAGTTGCAAAATTTGACAACATATCTTAGATCTTCCTTTCTTATTGTTATAGCGTTCGGGAGTTATTGTTAGATCAAAATGTTGGAACTTGGGTGGTTGACTTATTTGACTGTCTAGTTTCTGGCCAGCTATTCTCAACAGATCAGCATTCCGAGCTGGTAGTAGCTTACTCACAGACTGACTATACTGACCATTTTAATGTAATTATTGACGACTCAAAAGTGCGTATAAATAATGCCTACTTTAATAAAGATATTTTCAAATTGAATTGAGTAATCTATATATTATATAAGGTAGCGTACCGGTCTTATATAGATAGATTCTATTATATGGACATATATCAAAATGTCGATTTTTCTAGGCAATCATCTACTTGTTGTTATATTATTAATAAGTGTTATAAATGACTAAGTTCAATATTGTTTATTTAAATTATTTAAGACGTCTTTTATACTGTTTTCCTGTTTTTACTATTAATTAAAGTGAATTATTCTAATCAAAACAATGTTTAATTTATCCTTTGTTGTGGTAGTGACGTGCATTATTTTTTTAATTTATTTCTGTTATACATGAACAAAGTTATCTTATACCCTGTTTACCGCAGTACTAATACTATTAAAATGTGTGATACATTATGTATGTACTTGCGTCTTTTTGAGTGGAAACGCAGTATATACAAATATGTATAAGTATGAATAAGTTGTGTATATGTTAAATTATATTAGTTTAAAGGAGCTTTTATATTTACACTCGCAGTACATGTATGGGACATACAAATCTTTAGACTTTTCTTAGATTTTTAACCTGGATAACTCGGATAAAATAAGATTTGCGTTTAAATTTGAAATTTATCTCGATTGCTTTGCACCTATCTTATTAACGGGAAGATTAGATTTAGATTTCTGCTAGTAAGTTACTATTCATATACCTAGAACGGTTTTTAAGATTCTGGGCATAGAGTTCATGATACAAATAATACGCACTAACAGTATCTGTACTAACAGTGCGTATTGATAGTGTAAGTATCAGAATACTGTTACTACTACGACATAATGCTCTGAAAATAGTAAATATAATTATACATAGGTCCTTTTTTTAATTACTTCTTGTTTCTTTTAGGTTGAGTGACAATTTATAAAGATATATGCAATACCATAAGGTATTGCATATATCTTTATATATCTTTATAAACTTTATATATTTAAATAAAACATTAAGCAAGGGCTCTCGTCGTTTGTATTCAAATTTTCAAGTAAATTTTAATGTATGTCTTATTAATGACAAGAATTAATTTAATATAACGAATAACCCGTTCTGTACAAAAACAAAATATAAAGCGTTTGAGTTGTAGACATTAATAAAGTGTAGGAAAAACAATATAATAACTGAAACCCCGTTAACTCGTTCATTAACTCTTTTAAAGAGAGAGCCATTTTCGTAATTTTTATTTATTTCAATTTCTATTTGCGACAGTTTCTCACTCTTTTCCGTAATTCCCATGATTTTCCTCTGTTATGTATTGCGTGTTGTTTGTGTTTTAATCATTTTAATTATTGAATTAAACACTTTTTAACGTCAAAAGAAACATTTAATAATAACATGACAACGGTAGCTCTACTTTTTGTCTTGTTACTTTGTTTTCTAAACATCAATCGTCAAGAATGTCAACCGGTGTCAACACAAAAGCCTTTCTTCCCGTCATACCATTACGTATAGAATTATAACTTTGTCTATTCCTATACGTGTCTGTTTCGTGCTAGAAGATGGTAATGCTTTCTAATATTGCTGTCCTTGAACTGGACACATATCATAAGTTTTCTGGGAACATTTTTCTGTCAAAGTTAAGGTCATTATCACTTCATCATCGGTGAATAGGTGATACATAAACAAAATAACATACGAACTTATTACATCTTTTTTAATCTATTTAGCTAAGTTAAATGCTTAGGGTTTTATATTGCTCCTGATCCAAGGAATATATTCGTAGACCTTCGTGTATACTCCTGGAACGTCTTTCAACGCACAAGGCGTAGGTCCAAAGCTGACTACTCCAACGACTGAGTATACTCTTCCATTATCGTACATTAATGGACCTCCTGAATCTCCCCTGCATGTGTCTTTGCCAGATTCTCCTCCAGCACACATCTGTCCGTTCCACAGTTTTAATTTACGGCTTGGAACGTCATAAGCTTGTTGACATTGCTAAAAAATATAAGAATAATAAAAAAAAAATCCCTACAACTGTTTACAATTTACATAAAGAGGGTTTAATCATAATTTACCTGTAATGTCTTAAAAGGCAAAGAAACATGAAGCTTGACAGCGCTAGATGAATCCGAGAGGCTTACTGCCCCCCAACCCGCAGCGTATAGATCTAAGAACTGTTTAGATTGGGTTACATCTGATGTAGGCAGACAAATGGGTCGAATAAAATCTGTAATAAAATACATTATTTTATTAAAATTATTTTTAATTATGTTTTCTGAAATAAACAAATTAGATATACCATACCATTATATTGAACATTATGGATCATTCTAATGAGAGCAATATCGTTTCTTCGTAAGGGAGATCCTGGTACATATTCCCGATGTGGTATTATTTTCTGGATAGGTATTATGACAGCGCCATCGGTGCAGTCTTCGCCACCACCTGATGACTTAACACAATCTGGTCCTTCATGGTATATATCGTATTCTCCGAGTCTAACATTTTCCCTACAAATTTCCAAAACGTTAGTGATAATATAATTCGTTTTAATTTGAATTGGTGTCA
Source organism: Napeogenes sylphis (assembly GCA_959347405.1). Lineage (NCBI taxonomy): Eukaryota > Metazoa > Arthropoda > Insecta > Lepidoptera > Nymphalidae > Napeogenes > Napeogenes sylphis. The sequence goes on along the minus strand of OY365780.1, from coordinate 28,968,840 downwards.
TTTATTTAATGCTAATAATATTTTATGTTGATTAGTTTTTAATATTGTTAACTACTTACGGCTTTCCTTGACTTACAACGGGTCCAACCACGCAATGTCCAGCTGTTAACACATATCTAGAACTAATGAGAGCTCCCCCACATAGTAATTTGATTTTGTTATCTTTTTTGATCCTATATTCTATAAGTGTTAGCCAAGGATACTGGTCTATAGCCGCATCCGTTCCACCTGAAATGGAAAATTAAGTTAAAATTGATGGGTGTCGGCCTATTTGATTGTGTCGACAGAATGACTGAGAGGCTGCCTGCAAGAGATGGTCAACTAGTTACAAATAACCCTGTATATTTGATGCTCGTCTTCCTGCTCGAATATGTTTCTAAGAAATAATATTTTGTCATTATTGTTGAGAAAAGAAAATACATGTTCTTTAACGTGTGTTTAAAATAAAAGAACTGATAGCTAGTGAAGAGATGGGAGTTGGGACCGATGTTATAAAATGTATATGGCAAAGAAATATAAAAAGTAAGATGTTTCTGAGCTAATAAATATTATTTTATCAAAATGGTTGTTTTTATTAATTGTCTATTTTTTCCTACTCATTTATTTAATGTAATTGTTTCGAAGTTACCACAAAGAGGAATATTGTAACTACATTACGATGCAATGTTCTAAAAATGATTTATTGACATTAGTTACATGTTTGTTTATTCAATGACCTAATAACTCAAGCTAATATAGTCTTTCTATCTCCAATTAATTTGTTTGAGATTTGCCCTAATCTTTTTTTTTTTATTTACCAAATATTCTGTTCCCACTTGAGTTGTCCACTCCACAGCACTCTGTGCGAGGGTCAGGCGGTGCTGGAGATGGTACGCAGTCTCCGTAAGCACTGGCATTGGTTGTGTGATCAGGACCGCAGCACACACTATACTTGGCTGGACCTTCGCACCTTTAAACGGAATAATAATAACTTATTATTACAAATATGAGTATTGTTATAATAAATATCGTAATTTCTTTTTACTATTTCATATTTCTTTGATTTCTGATCGTCGAAAAAGATTTAAATTCAAATATTTTTATTAATTAAATATATATCTTATATCTACATTATATATTTACTTGGCTCTTGGACAATTTGCAACATAGTTTTTTATCTATAATTCCATATCGTAAGTATCATCACCTGATGATACCATCATTATACAATTTTATGTTTCAAACCATCACGTGTTTCTTACCTAGAGCCTCTGATGAACTCCAAATTTTCTTTCGATATCGATGATGATAACAACTTTGTAATAGCCGGACATTCACTAACTCCAACACAGAGACCTAGATTTTCATCTGGATTGTAGCATCGAGCATCCGTAATTTCACAGCACACCTGGAAGTGGCATCAAAAAACATAATCAATCAACTATCATATATCTGTAAGACCATTTCTTTCAAGTACTTGTATAATGAAATGATGTAGCATCAAGAAGGCAGGTTGCGGTGCAAGATTTGACTTGCGAATCTCAAGATGGAGTTATAAAGAAAAAATGTTACTTATATACCTACTTACATTGAACTGAATTGAATTGTCTTAGTGTACGCTTTTACTGTTAGTCTTACCTTTATTGAGCTACTACTCCTAATCCCACATCTTGATGCTCTCAAGTAATTTAACTCTTCAACAGTTCTCTCTTCTTTTTGAACTAGAGTCAACAGCGCTTGGCAATCCATTATTGAAACGCATATCCCTGCTTCTCCACCAGGAGTGGTGCAGTCGGACTCTGTAATCAAATAATGAAAACACTTAAGTCTCCGACAGATATATAACATACAAACACACACGCACTCGCACACACGCCCTATCCACGCGCGCACACGTCTGAATGTAAAATAAATAGTTGTAAAATAACTAGTAATTAAGTGCCCAGATTTTTTGGCTGTTTATTTAATTTTAAAGAAGGGCTAAAAGTCTTTAGTTTTTATATATAGTCTTTAATTTTTATATATTATTTTTTATAATTAAACCCAAAATTCAAGATTAAAATATTACAATATATTTTTGGAGATTTGAACCTTTTGCAATTGGGATCAATTTGGTAAGTATAAAGGTCACCAAAGATAAGATTTCAACATTTAATAAATGTTCGGTTTGTATATTTAAATAGAATAAAAATGATAACTGTTCAAATGCTAACAATAATCCATATTATTTATACTTATATTATAAATGAGAAAGTCTATCTGTCTGTTACGCTTTCACGTCGTAATATTTTAGCGTTTGTCTTACAAGAACCTGGACCGAAGCCTGTTCCAGAATATCGGTATCTATCTTAGATTCAGAGATTTTGTGATGACTGATGAGTCACCCACCTTTATATTTATTCAATAGAAAATAAAATAGTATTAAAAATAAAAATTATTTTAAATAAAGAGAAACAAGATATACCATAACTACTTAAATCTCTAGGTTGTATTGTCGGTTACAAAACAAGATATAACAATAATTAAACTTTTTTAATTACGACTCAACTAAATAAAATGTGTTAATTATTAAGTATTTTTATTTTGAAACTTCAAATAAAATAAAATAAAGTCCGTCCGTCTGCTTGTCATCTTACGTTTTTGAATTTCTTTCAATATACTAGTAGATATTATTGTTCCTTATTCTATGTGGGTTTTATTACAATATACCTATATATACATACTCTGTTCAGATAGGAAAGTAGTCAAATTTGTAATCATCTAAGTAATATTTGTAATTAAACTATACTAAATATATATTTAATAATGTCACTTATCTTGATTTGCAAAAAAACTGCGATTTAAAAAAAAACTCGACGCCGTTATAATAATGTTATTAGTTCAAGCTCACAATATTATTATTTTATCTTTTTTTATTGAAAATTATCGACTATTAATAAATATGTTTTAAGATAATAAATTAGGACGTCGTAATATAATATTGTAATTAGTTTAGTATTTTTATAAGGAAATATTAATTAAAATTGCTCTTTTATATAATTTTATATAATAATATAGTACTATAAGCATATATTATTAATTGAACTACTACCCACTATAATAAATATTGTATAAACGTTGGCTTCCTACTAAATAAATAAATAAAAATAAATAAATCATAAGTTATGCGATGACCTATAGTGTAGTGGTTAGTAACCCAGACCGTTCAACCAAATGTTGCGGTTTGATCCCATACGGGACGCTTTGTTTTGATCCACAGATTGTTGTTCCGAGTCTGGGTGTTCTTTGCAAACGTTATTCACATATCTGTGAAGCGGAACACAGATAATATAATCTTTAATTCGGGAGTTGTGTTTTATAATTAACCAATTTTTCAACGTACCCATAAATTAATTCAATCCTTTTTTTGAATTATAACAACCACGAACTACCTATCTTTGAATAAAGAATGTATGAAAGCAGCTGATTTCAATCTCAGATTGTAGATCGTTTATTAATTTGATAACGTTTTGCTAACGAAACGAATAATTAAGTAAATCCGTTGTCACTAATAGCTTATTAATTTGTTATATTTGTCATCATAAGGCAGTTCATTATCAGATATTTAATTGATAATGTGTTTCCGTTAGCCCAAAATTGGTTTAGTGATATTAATTTTAAATTAAAGTTAATGTAATAAAAATATATGTTTAATTAATTGGAAAAGAATTTAAATATCGTAAAAACAATCGAATGTTCTATTAATACTGTCGTTATTATAGTTCCATTGATTCAGTATTCAATTTATTATACTTATCACGGTACTTGTTTATGAAGACACTAACTTGTAAACAAACTTCGTGAAATTTAACTTTGAATTTAAATTTTAAACTGAAAAACTATAAATCACAATCCAACACTTACGTAATTGATCTTGGCAGAGGGAAGAAGTTATTAAAGATAATATAAATAAAAGAGGCAACTTGGTTTGTTCTAACATTTTGACACGACCTTACTGTGACAGTGGTTGTAACGTACTGCTGTCTGTTGGTGTTGATGACACATGATTGACATTAGTCGAAGTCAGAGTTCAGAATAAGGGTTTTTTGAGACCCGATTTCGCTACCGTTATCATCTTTCAGGAGGTATCTGCTTCGGTAATTATTTTTATACTTGATAACACTATCTGTTTTGTGTTATTCATGATTTACATATCTTATTTTGAAAACAAATTAAAATATGTATTGAAGAGTTTGGTGGTCGTCTGTCTACCCTCAATAAAAAAATAATATTTATTGAGTTTAGTGTTTAAGTGTGTGTCTTTGAGCGGTCCGTTTCAAATCTGAGACTGTTTTTGATGTAAAGATACGTTTTAATTTTTAAATGTTTAACTAATTTTAAAGTTTATATTTAAATTACTTTAGTTTAAATTAATTAAACTATTGAGTTGTTGTTTAATATCTACTTTAATTATCTAAATAGTTCCTAATAAAACTATAAATGCCATTTTCATACAGTATACTTAATTGTGTTAAGAATGTTTAATTTTATATTAAATAAAGATATGTAAAAGAAACAATATGTTTTATTTATTTTAATATATATTTTAATGAATAAACACCAGAATTATTTATTATAAGGATAAAATAACAAATGGTGTGGTGTTTGACTCTTATCTGAACACCAGCGGAGGATGCAGGAAGATCCGTTTATATATAACTTATACTGACTTAGGTTGAAATTTTTTTATTGCTTTAAGTAATATTACTTAAAGCATAACCTGCATTAAGGTTTATTAAAAATCTCCAAATTTATCTAAAAATCTTCAAAATTTAAGTAATGTATGTATGTATGCAGGACATTCAAAATATTTAACTTATCAAATTAGCGTTAATCCACGGTACATATTCGATGACCTTAGTGTAAATGCTGGGTCGGCCTTGCCTTCCGCATTTCAAAATGCCAAAACTAGTAATGCCTATAATCTGATGTATTTTGCTATCATCATGTGAGTATATCAAAGGACCCCCGGAATCGCCTTTGCAGGTGTCTTTATTTGTTTCACCGCCGGCACAGAACTGTTTGTCCCATACTACAGGTTTTCCATTTATTGAATATAGTTCCTCACACACCTGTTAACAACGTTATTAACATTCAACTAATATTATCCAATGGATTGCTTGAAGAAGAAGATAGATATATATAAGACAGAACACTACTAATACGTACCTTCTGATCAATAATAGGCAATTCGACCTGAAGCTTAACATCGCTTCTTTGTTGAAAATCGCTCACTTCACCCCAACCGGCCACGTGAAACCGAAATTCTAAAGATAGATTCATTTTTGTAACATCGGATGATGGCAGACAAATGGGACGTATAAAATCTGCAATAAATCAAACGTTTGATAAAAGAAGATGCTAAGAAATCAAATGAAGAACTACCTATTTTATCCTTAATGAAGAAGGTATCCATACCTGTGTAGGGAGAGCTTTGGCTGAGTCTCAATAGGCCGATATCATTTGCTTGTAAGATAATTGAATTAACATTATTGTACTCTGGATGAACGATGATATTACTGATGGTAATTGACACGGCACCATCTGTGCAGTCCCACCCATCACCTTCCATTTCTACGCAATCTCTACCTTCAGTTTTAGTATTATATTCTCCGAGACGTACAGATTTTCTGATAAATAATGTATACAATAATCTAATATTTTTCCAAATTACTAGTACCAAAAGCAATTTGTAATATAACTACATTTATAGTATAAATAATTTTCTATCATATGTATATATTATATTCATTAGAATTGTAGAAATAAATTAGTGAAAATTATAAGAATTTTATTATTCTCTTCGGTTATTTTGTTCCTTTCAAACTTACACGCCTCTTGGCTTCATAGTATCAGCTACCAAACAATGCGCTGCTGTTAATACGTAAAAGCTACTTATCAGTGTTCCTCCGCAGAGAAACGGTCGTTCGTACTCAAGCATGGCCAACCACGGGTATTCGTCTATGGCTGTTTCTGTTCCTCCTACAAATAATAATTACTGTATTAGTATTATAGTATTAACTTTCAGTTATAACCCAATCTGCTATTTCCTTGTGGTAACAATTAATTATCCGTATTTAATCTTTTAAGACGCTAAATATGCGCTTTGTCTTAATTATGAATATTCTTACCGTATATTTTGTTTCCACCACTGGCCTCGATGCCACAACAATGGGTCATGGTATATGATGTGTCATCTGATTTAATTTCACCTAATTTCTGGCTTGAAATAGTACACTGTTCAGAATATTTCAATTCCGCCCCCGTACTTCTCATAGTGGATGATAGATCAGGTATCAATTTTTGGGTTAAATAGCAATAAATACTACTAGGTGTCGTTTCTGTACAGCTGGAAATATAAAAGAAAAAATAATAAGTTTGTTTATAAAATATAACATTCAAAAGGAATAAAGTATACTGACAAATGACTAATGAAACCGAAATTAAGCTGGTGTAACGCTATCATAAAGCGAATCTTGTAGAATTCTTTCACTTTAATATATGCCATATATATTTTGTAGTTCTCCATTTTTTTGTGACGATACCAGTAACTTGATTACGACTGAACTATCAGCGAACACAAATGACAACGGTATTTTATCATTTGTGTTCTGTAAGATACATTTAATCTAGAAGTTAGACATTCAACTGTTCTTCCGACATTATTCGAGAAGACGTGTTACCTGGGGCTTTGCACATGTTCGAGGTCTTTTCTTCTGTCCAAAGTGCTTTTATCGGAAGGATGCCTGTTTAATTCCGGTGAAGAGCAACATGTCTAATAAAAAACAAAACAAATAGTTTGCGTGCGGAAGTTATCATCATTACATTTTTTTTTATAAAATACTATTTTAGTAAATAATTAAATTAATACTTTGTGCTTATTTCCATCGTAGTCACAGTCACAGTGCGTAACGGTATCTCGACTATTTTTATTTTCTTGGCTAAGTTCTCGTTCTTGGCAGTTGTGTATGGATTCACCATCCAAGTAATCACAGTGCTCTGGTTCGGAATAAACTTCGATTTTAAAATTTTAGGTAAAAGTATTAAAATATCGGTTATTAAAAATCGCTAAAATTCATCAATATCTTAGCGAATTTTAATCGCTTTGAAAGAAGTTATCGCAATAAGATTAACAAAAAAATATTGTTAATACTTCCAAATTATGACAAAGATATGTTTTTTGTTTTTGTTTTTGCTCACATAACCACCATCATGTGAAATAAGATTAGTGATCTAGTAACATTGTAATATGCAAAATGTTTTTATATTATTACTTTTTTCAATTCCCACTGGCATTATTTTAAATAATAAGCACAAATAAGTTATATAATCTGAAATCATACAGAAATCCAGAATCTTTAGCTATAAGAGGCAAAGATCTTGTACTTTACACAGACTTACCAGACACACCAAAAACGAAAGTACACAATGCTAATATAAGAAGTTTTAATAATATATTCATTATTACTACACAACCGCTGTGCATTGATAGGTTTATATACTAAACGAAGATGTTAAAGTTCACATGATAAGAAAATAAATATTACGACGAGTACTTAACCAAGAGACTAATCGACACGTAGATATGGTTTTTCCCTGGACACGTTTGCTTGAAAACATTTGAATCGTGGAGTTAAAAACGTTTTCGCTAATCAGTTAAATCAAAATAATATGCTCCAGTTGTATAAAATATGTTGTATTGCTACCTTCTTGTGTTAATAATATTATAAGAAACATCCTGTGGACCACAAATAAAATTGTACAGTAAGGGTAATTCAACTTATTACTCTAATATTAGCAGTTAGAATTTCCTACTACTAGACCAATAAATCGCCTTTGATTTCTCAGGAAATTAGCCTTGGATCTAAATAACCTGTGGACGAGGCTATATAATGAGGGTAAATAATCCTGGTTGTCTTATTTAACTTTTTTCTAAGAAACGATTGAAACAGGTGCAATAGAAAGTACCCTATTTTTGACCTGTATTTGTGGTAAGTGAACAGGAGGAAATGGTAAAAATCATAGAAAATGCTTGAGGATTTGCCTCAAACAAAAGCAGTTGTGAGAAATTGTGTGCTTAATTCGCTTTTGTTTGATTTAAAGCAATCTGGGAACCCAGTTGACTTGCTCTAAATTTCGTCACATTTTAATTCAGTTACGCATATTTTACGATATGTATCAGATCCTTTGGTGGTTGTTATACCCTTCCAAATTCTTGCTACTGTAAGACTAACCGCTGCCCGTATGATTTATAATGCCTTATCGTGGCAACGCGAGTATTGACCACTAAACCGTTGGTCGAGTGGTTAGGTTATACGTCCAACGTATAGCGACGCAATGGGGCTCGGTTTCGGTTATTATTATTATTATTGTTATTATCTAGAAATACCCTACACCCTACTAATAAGTGTTTCGCGAATGTGGGGAGGCATCCCCACAGATGTTGCTACACTTTTCGGTGGCTTCTCCCCATGCGGCAAACAATTCGCAAGAGAGTACAAACCTAAAGGGAACTTTTTTGACGTTTTTCATTCGAGTTAGAATCTTGAAATTTCGCTTGAATCAATCTTTTATATAAAGAAAAAACTTCGAAAAGCTATTTTTATTTGTTACATCACATGTTTTTTATATAGTAATACGGAGTCCATTGTGCGCAAGTGCAACTCCCACTTAGCCGATATTTTATTATGATATGGTATAAAAACTGTTTCTTGACCTGTTTATTACATATTATTTTTTTGATTTCTTATTTCAATGAAAAATGGTACGGGATAAATCAACTACTAGTAAAAGACCGAGCTGACATTTTTCAAATTTATTATTAGTGAAATATAAATATTGTTTTATAAACTAAACTAATTAGGGTTTTATATTGCTCCTGATCCAAGGAATATACTCGTAGACCTTCGTGTATACCCCAGGAACGTCCTTTAACGCACAAGGCGTAGGTCCAAAGCTGACTACTCCCACGACTGAGAATGTTCTTCCATTGTCGTACATTAATGGACCTCCCGAATCTCCCCTGCATGTGTCCTTGCCAGATTCTCCTCCAGCACACATCTGCCTGTTCCATAGTTTCAATTTGCGGCTTGAAACGTTATAAGCTTTCTGACATTCCTGAAAAGTAAGAAAAAAATATATATTTTCTTTAAATATTTGTTAATTTTTGCGATTTCTAAGTAAGAAAAATATGTAATGTTAGTTTATATAATTTAAAGGTTAAATTACCTGTAATGGTTTATAAGGCAAATCAACACGAAGCTTGGTGTTGCTATTGGATTCCGAAAGACTTACTGCCCCCCAGCCCGCAGCATACATAATTATGTTCTGGTTAGATTGGGTTACATCTGATGTAGGCAGACAAATGGGTCGAATGAAATCTATAAAAAATAAATAAATGTATAAAAAAAATATGTTTTCCCATGTAAATATACAAAGTATACCATACCATTATACGGAGCATAACTGATCATCCTAATGAGAGCAATATCGTGTCTTCTTAAGGAAGACCCTGGGTCGTATTCTTCATGGGGTATAACTCTCTGGATCGGTATTATGACAGTGCCCATGGTGCAGTCTTCGCCACCACCCTCTGTTATAACACAATCAGGTCCAGCGTTGGATGTGTTGTATTCTCCGAGCCTAACATTTTCCCTATATGATTTCAAAACATAAGATGCAATTTAGATAGTTTAATTCATATTCGGTGCCTTTTTAATCACTTTTATGTAGTGTTGATTACGTAGCTAGATGTTTATATACTTACGGTTTCCCTACATTCAAGACGGATCCAACCACGCAATGTCCAGCTGTTAACACATATCTAGAACTAATGAGAGCTCCCCCACACAGTAGTTTGATTTTGTTGTCTTTTTTTCCTCTATATTCTATAAGTGTTAACCAAGTATACTGGTCTATAAATACTTCAGTTCCACCTGAAATAACAAATAAATGAGATTAAAACCTTAAGTTACATGATTTCTTGAGAATTATCCTATGCAGTATAAAATCATGATCAATTGTTTTAATTTACTTTTCACTCGTCCATAACAAGGATGCAATTACAAACGGATGAAAGAAATATTAAAATATTTCCGTCAATCACCCTTTCCAAATTAAAGTAGCATGTTTTATATATACATATATAATTACTATAGTTTCTTCATCGTTCATTATTTGAAAGTTACGTCGAAAAAATATTATATATTTTTTATTTAAAAAGTAATCATAAAGGTGAATTGTACCGAATATTTTGTTCCCGCTAAAGTTGTCTAATCCACAACACTCGGTGCGAGGATCGGGCGGTGCGGAGGATGGTTCACAAACATCGGAAGCTTTTACATTACTTGCAGGATCAGGACCGCAGCAAATACTGTGCATATTTGGACCCTCGCATCTGTCCATTTAATTTACATTATTATCTTTATTTATTTATTTATTATTTTATTTTTATTTACAAAACTTGGTTAATGCTTGACTACATTCCACTATATGGAGAGTGGAGATGTAGGCATAGGTGGTAGGGCGCATTTGCCTAAGAACCTATTCACTCTTTAAGATAAGACTTTGCGGCACCAGCAAATATGTGACCACAGTACTCTACACACGACCGGATCTGTGCTTTGTCTATACTAATATTATAAAGAGGAAAGGTTTGATTATTTTTTTGTTTGTTTGAACTGAATAGGCTCCGAAACTACTGGACCGATTTCAAAAATTCTTTCACCTTTGGCAAGCTACACTATTCCCGAGTGACATAGGCTATGTTTCATTTAAAAAAAAGGGATGATTACTAAAACTTGAATATTCTAACGCAAGGTGTAAAAAAATAAACAAAAAACTGCGTGCACTGCGAAAACGGTGAAAGTTACGCAAAAATGATGTTCTATGAAATGGTTCCTCTTTAAAAGTTCCACAGATTACACAAAAAGCGACTTACACGCGGGCGGAGCCGCGGGCAACAGCTAGTATAAGATAAGAAGCTGTCCCGTAAAGTACTGCCGGACCTTTGCAAGAACTTCATGCTTTTCTGCTGCTGTTCTTGCTCTGGACTCAATGAACCGATATAAGTTGAAGTTCGAGGAAATCTGTAAGCCTGATAACTGAAGCCGGTCACTGTATTCCAAAGATACATTCTGGAAAGTTGGAGCCAAGGTGAAAGGGCTCTTTTTGGCGGTGAAAAGACACGTCTGCGTTTTGGTGACATTGAATTTGACCAGATTGGCATTGCTCCATGCGGAGACTGCTTGAAGTTTGTCACTAAAACGTTGCACCAAGGCTTCTCTTTCAGACTGTACTTGATCTCTACTAGACTGAGTACTCGGCAGATATCTTTCTACAACTGTGCTGTCGTCTGCATACCCATAGATACCGGGCTTCAAAAGATCGTTAATTTACAGCAGAAAAATAGTTGCAGAAAGAACGGACCCCTGAGGCACTCCGGAATTTATTGTCAAGGTTACACGAGGAACACCCGCTGACAACTACTCGGACAGATTTCTGACTCAAAAAGTCGGTTACCCAGCCGAACAGACCAGATGATATGCCGTACGCTGAAAGCTTGCTTTTAAGGCTCGCATGCCAGACCCTGTCAAATGCCCTAGAGACGTCCAGAGAGACGGCGACCGCTTCTCCGTTCTTCTCGATGGCCTCGCCTAAAATGTATGTAGCATACACTAGGAGGTAACCAGTAGATCTATTACGGCGAAACCCGTACTGTCAGTCACTAAGGAAGGAGATAGTTATCTTCTAGGTATGCTAGTAGGCGCGAGTTAGATACACGCTCTAAAATCTTGGAGAGTATGGAGGTGATTGAAATCGGTCTGTAATTGACAGGGTCGGCACGGCTGCCTTTTTTGGGCACGGGTTGCACATTAGCAAGCTTCCAGGATTTCGGCACTATACCAATCATGACAGAGAGGCGATACAGACGTGTCAGTACAGGAGACAACTGAGCTGCGCATGACTTGAGCAGAATGGCTGGTATACCATCAAGACCACTGGCTTTATCCACATCTAAACGACACAATGTTGTCCATACCTCTTTGTTAGTGATGCGGATTTTAGGTATCAAAATACCGCAGTGAGGAAGAAGTTCTGGAGAAGCATTGCCAGTGTCTAGAATTAACAGGGAAGCAAATACAATCGCTTTCTCTGTTGCTGTGTGGGCCGGGCATCCATCCGGCTTCAGCAGAGCAGGCAGTGAGGGTTGGCAGAAGTTCGACTCGATCGCTTTTGCAACAGACCAGAAAGCTCGACTGCCAGTTGATCTGACAGAGAGCTTTTCGCCATTCTTAACGATCCGATCAAGACGAGCCTTCCGTAATGCCTTTTTATAGGACTTGGCAGCTTGGTTAAAGGCTCTCTTCTTTGTACTTACATCCGGAGTTTTGCGGCTTCGAGCATCAGCCCAAATAAGGTAAGCCGAATGTTTTCGGTCTTCAGCACGACCACATTATGCATTAAACCATGGGCGAGCTTTGCAACCGATAGGTACGTAAGCAAAAGGAATAAAATACTCTATTGCCTAATGGATCATATATATATGTTATACTATAACAGTTATAACATCCGCGCAACTCGAAGGATTCAAAGAAGAGAAGCAGACCTGCCGGATAAGACGCAAAAAAGTGCCGCATCTGATTACAGTTTGCTGACTTGTATTTCCATACTTGCCATTTGGTTCGAGAGCTGGTGAGGAATATGTAAACACAGATTTCACCAGACAGTGATCGGAGGTTCCAAAGGAGGAGGTGACCTCTACACGATATCTGTCCGGATCAGTTGTCAGCAGCAGGCAATTGGCTGTATGGCCTACTACATCTGGTACTCACGTCGTTTGCCTCACCAGCTGAAAGAGGTCCAAGGACAACGCAAAATTCCGCGCTTCTCTTCCACCATGTTCGATCTTCTGGTACAGGAACAGCCAGTCCTGATGACAGGCATTAAATTCCCCCAGAAAGACGAGCTGCGCCGAAGGGTAGTGATGTAGAGCCATATCAGCTGCCTCACTGAGATACTCAAATAATCGATTTGTCTTCTGGTCACCACTGTGCGAACGGTACACACAGGAATACAGGATTTTTTCGTTTCCTGTGTCCACTAAAACCCATAGGTAACAAAAAGAGAGTCAAAGAGGGTGAAAGGGTCTTCAAGGTGAAGACTCTTTATACAGAGGTTGTTCCTAACGTTCCGTAACGAGTAACCGGTATTATCTAAGTACGCAGCCTCAAAGGACATTTTTTCTGCGTCTCCGTCAAAAAGAGAAAGTGTGGCTGCTCTGTCTCAATGTGGTGGTGGGTAAGTAGGATATTGGAGTGCAAGTCTCTTATATTAGAGAAGTGCACTTTGAATGAGGAGGCGTTCAACCGCTGTACATACTTGTACTTTTTATTGTGCTTTTTCATTATAAAAATATAAAAGTAAATAGGATGGGAAAAGGCAGTTGAACGAGGCTGTATGTATCGAACCCGACGTAAAAATTGGTGTTGTCATGCTCCAGGGTTCACTATAGGGCCTTCTCATCTGGTCGCCAACCAGCACGATAGTGCCACCCTGGGATTTAACTTAGCTGGCGGTGCAGCCGTTCGTGGGCGGCTGCACCCGCTACCCCCCTCGACTAGACACCAGACAGAACCAACACCAATTTGACTCCAAACCGGTTCGCAAACGCACCGCAGCTGTTCAGACCCATTTCATTCCCATTAGTGGAAATTTCAACATGTTTTTATTTATCTTCAGTAAACTCACCTAGAATTTTTTATAAATTCATAATTGTCTGTCGATATCGGTGGTTGAAACAGTTTTGTTATAGTTGGACAATTAGTTGCTCCTACACAGACACCTAAATTGCCGTCAGGGTTGTAACATCGAGTATCATTGGTGAGTTCACAACACACCTGGAAGTTAAAACTGGGTAAGATCTGTTAAATATACAATTTAGACTTACGACCGCTTCTAACCTCAGTCTTAATAAAGTTTGATCTATTTTTGTTTGTTAAGTTTTCGATTAACCGTAAGTATAAATTAGTTATCTACTTTAGAACAAGCGGAACAACAACGTTTTAAAAGACTACCTTTATTGTTTTATCCATAACATTACATTGAGAATTTCTCAACATTTGTAGCTCCTCGGTAGTTCTATCTTTTTTCTGAACTAGTTTTAACAATTGTGGGCAATCCATTATTGATATGCAAGTGCCTTCGTTTCCATTTGGTGTATTACAATCTGATTCTGTAATCAAGTAATATATTAATGTCAAGGAAATCAAAATTTACTCAAATTGGAAATTGTTGAATAAACACATCAATTAAAATGATAAAGGAGTAAAGACCTCACAAAAGCAGAACGAAAATAGTAAAACTAAGTAGGATTTAAATTGAGGTACGTGAGTTTTGTATTGCTCAAATATAATATTCACAAATTTCCAATCATATATTAAAGACTGTGTAATATAGGTATAAAATTACCTACTGTATTGTATGATTGTTTTGGTCTTTGAATTGAAAAAATGTATTAAATATTACAATTATATTTGTTGCCTTTGTTGAAGAAAAGATAACACAATTGCGTTTAATTGCATGTTCATCTCAATTATAAAAAGTTAGTTAATGATTCAATGATGGTTCGGTTTTCCCTTGTATTTTATTACGATAACATGGTAACATGTTACGTATAGATACACTGATGCATAAAATTATAGGTTTTGGGTATTTGGTGTTGTAGAAGTTGTATATTTTTATTTTTCCTTAAACAAACCTACAAGCTTTTTTTAGTATCATTTACGAAATTTATTTAATTGTTTTTATTTTCAAAAATAGTTATTTTAAGTGCGGTGTGCTTCGCAATGTCAGATTGGTAAGGTCATTTTAGTAGGAAAACATAATAATAATCTAAATATGATGTTACTTCTGGCCATATTTCAATATTCAATTCGTCCAAGACCTGTTTGCTAATATAGAAATAGTAGTAGTAAAAAAATCAATTTAATCGTTTTATAAAAAACTAATACCTTACAATTCTTAGAACATTTTTCTTAGCGATTGATTAATGATTCACTATACATACATATTTTATTATTAATATCCATAATAGACATACGTATAACTCTTACTATTAAAACGAAATAATTTAAATGGAATTTTAACTTTTAGCATGCACAAATAACCTTAGCTTTTCTGACGAAACACACACATGCAATTAACAAACAACAGGATCCAACACTTACGTAATTGAACTTGGCAGAGGCAAAAAGTTATTAGAGATAATATAAACAAAAAAGGGAATGTGATTTGTTCTAACATCTTGACACGACCGAACAAGAACGTTGTAATGTACTGCTCTCTGCACTGACAACAGACGACTGACATTTATGGAAGTCACAACGTTGTATAGGGTTTTTGAGCCATCGCTGGCTTGTTTGAGTTCTGCAATCAAACATATAGGTTTTTTTATATTTATGAATTGGACTATTTTTAACCGACCTCAAAAAAGAGGAGGTTCTCATTTAGCTTGTATGTTGATTGTGTGTATGTTACGCGATTTCTGCGGCGTTTGTGGACGTATTTATATTTTTAACTATAATATAACTATAATATATAAAGCCTATACTTCCGAGATGGTTCCAATACCACCAAGTCAGCATCTTATGATGGGGTCCCAGGGAAATCGAGAGAAACCTTCATTTATGGACATTGATAGTGGTTTTCCTTGTCCTTCTTTCATTGGTATACACCGAGTGGAGTGCTTGGCTAGCACCAACCAAAATAATGGATTTTAAATAATATATATGTGCTTATATGGGTTTCAATAATTTCGTATTTTATTTAATATTTTTTTTTTTCAAGTCATAAAAATATTATTAACAATTCAACGCTATTTGTTTTGTACCCTTAGCGTTGATACACCTAACTGTACCACTGAAGTCACATAACGTCTCTTAACTTAACTCTTATAACAAGAACAATAGCGAAGTTGTATTATTTGCAGGTGACAAGTCGTTATTATTTAAGATATAACGAGGCGAAACTGTTCTAAATGATGTAAACCATAATTGTTTATAGTAAGTAATTTATTTCTGAATAGTAACAAAACTAAAAACATTAATTGATTAAAACCAAATATAAATCTTCTGAACAGCACTGTATTTTTAGGTAATACCCTACATGAAAAACTTCAATAGGGTTCACATATAATTAAACTAGGGAATAAACTTAGCTGGGCTCAACTTTTGCAGTTAAGACAATATGCCAGTTAACAAATGAAGTTACAGCGAAGCTTGTTTATTTCAGATATTTCCTCAGCGATGTCTTATGGTTTACTTTTATATCCACGCAGCTGATGTTAAAAGTATTTTTATATTGCAAAAAAGGGTTTTTCGGACAATCTTCTCTGTATTTTGTAAGAAATACCTGGATTTAAAAGTTAGAATTATCTTAAAATATTTTTCAGACGAAGATTTAACTGCCATATCTGATTTTATTAAATGATTATCTAAGTGAAAATGGAAGTCAGAGTTGCCACCTTAGCTTTTAACGGCTTCATGTCACCTCTTATGATACCTTAGCCATCATACTTTATGACTTTTCAGATCAATTTAATTTTGTTTAATTAATTATTTATAAATTGAGTTTCTAATGTGTAATGGATGACCTGGCCTAAGAACAAAATTTATTAAATAATTTCTAATGTATTGAGTAAAGCTATATTTTGTAGAGGTAGAGGTCTCATAGTTTATTTTTATTGTTATGAAGACCTGGTTTTTCCCAGCTATTGACAATAGGTGACTACTTAGTATTAAAATTTTAGAATAAAATACATTTTAGTATTTATGAACATGAAATATATATGCACAGTATTATTGCGCAGGATTGTATTTAATGGTTAAACATGGGCATTATGCTAAAATATAATTTTCGAACTATTGGACTAGAACAGAACTGTGTTGATCTCTATAGTTCTTTTTAACCTTCCAGAGCCTTTATTCGGTAAGACCAGACGAACACCTTGCGTACCGCGTTACGTTAAATTCTTGAAATGGCAATGTCAAATTTTAATAATACGTTGCGGAGTGTTCTGTGTTTGTTTTTAATTATCAAAATAAAAAGTTTTGAGCCAGCGCGTTAACAATAACGTTGGTTACAGAAATTAATGTTTGAAAATACCTATAAATATGTATAGCCATGTTAAGAAGCTAGGTAGTGGCATCTTTTCAATGTTTAACTATACTGCAAAGTTAGAAATATTGGTCAGGATTTTGGAAAGAAACCTAATACCCGATAAAGATGATCACATATAGAATGCTTAATTCACCGAGGCGGACAGCGATACTACTCAGTTGGTAGAGCTACGGGACGGTTTCCCAGTAGTCGCGGGTTCTAATCCCTGCCCGCATCGGTTTATTTTTTATTCTATTTTTATATAAATTTAGTTACTTTGTAACTCTATGCTAAAGTACTATTATATTATTAAAAATATTTTATTTATTACAAAATAAAACACAATATGAAATACAATTTATCTCAGCAAAAACTCATAACTTGTAAATTAAAATAAGTCCTTTAAATAGTCTGTGACGGATAGTGTTCCACTTGTCTTACAAGCCTACTATAAAGTACAACCTTCATAACTAAATAAAATAAAAGAATTAATATACAGAATGTAAATTTTGATTTTTATTATCTAAAACTTAACTCTATTATTATCTAAGAGAGAGTAATTTCTTCTTAAATGACATTACCCTGAAATTTAATCTCATTACAAGTATTTCGTTCTAAAACTAATCCCTAATTTAGAAAGATTTACAGATTAATTCCATAAGGAGTAAGGAAGAAGATGTGCTTATAATTATATGCTAGAAATGTTGTTTTATAACTTATCTATTTGGGGCCATTTATTTAATCAAATATTTGGGGGGATCAACTAGTAAGAGACTGAGCTAATATATAAATGTCTAATTTATTATTGGCGTAAATTATAAATAAAAATAAAAAAAAAACTAATTAGGGTTTTATGTTGCTTCTGATCCAAGGAATATATTCGTAGACCTTCGTGTACACCCCAGGAACGTCCGTCAACGCACAAGGCGTAGGTCCAAAGCTGACTACTCCAACGACTGAGTATATTCTTCCATTATCGTACATTAATGGACCTCCCGAATCTCCCCTGCATGTGTCCTTGCCAGTTTCTCCTCCAGCACACATTTGCCCGTTCCACAGTTTTAATTTGCGGCTTGAAATGTTATAAGCCTTCTGACAGTCCTGAAAAGTAAAAAGTTTTTGTAACTTTCCTTTAAATGTTTGTTACTTCATGTTCCAAGTAAGAAAAAATATACAATGTTAATCTTATTAATTTGAAAGATTAATTACCCCTAATGGCTTATAAGGCAAATCAACATATTGCTTGACATTGCTATGTGATTCCGAAGCGCTTACTGCCCCCCAGCCTGCAGCATACAGAACTAAGCTCTCGTTAGATTGGGTTACATCTGATGTAGGCAGACAAATGGGTCGAATGAAATCTGTAAATAATAAATAAATTTATTAAAAAAAAAGATGTTTTCCCATGTAAATATACAAAGTATACCATACCATTATACGGAGCATAACTGATCATCCTAATGAGAGCAATATCGTGTCTTCTTAAGGAAGACCCTGGGTCGTATTCCCGATGGGGTATAACTCTCTGGATCGGTATTATGACTGGGTCCTCGGTGCAGTCTTGGCCTCCACCTGGTGTCACAACACAATCAGGTCCAGCACTAGATGTGTCGTATTCGCCTAGCCTAACATTTTCCCTGTAAAATTTTAAAATATTAAAGGCAATATAGTTCATTTTGTAATATTCGGTGCCTATTAAATATTTTTTCCGGTATTATTGGACTTAATGTAGTGTTGATTATGTAGCTGTTTATATACTTACGGTTTCCCTACATTCAAAACGGATCCCACCACGCAATGACCTGCTGTTAAAACATATTTAGAACTAATGAGAGCTCCCCCACATAGTAATTTGATTTTGTTGTCTTTTTTTCCTCTATATTCTATGAGTGTTAACCAAGGATACTGATCGATAGATACTTCAGTTCCACCTGATATAACAAATTAATGAAATTAAAACCTTAAGTTACATGCTTTCTTGAGTGATAAATAATATAAAATGGAATATGATGATGAATTGTTCTAATCTATTTTCGCTCGTCTATATAATGGATGATGACAAACGGATGGAAGGAATATAATATTTTTTTCCGTAAAACGTACTCTCCAGATTTTGATTTACTTGGTGTATACTTTTAAAAAAAAGTAACAAATTTTATGTATTCATATTTAATTTTTATATTTTGTTTTTTCCTTATCATCTGAAAATTACGTTGATCGAATTATTAAAATTAATATATTTTTTTAAATAATCATAAAGGTGAATAGTACCGAATATTTTGTTCCCGCTAGAGTTGTCTAATCCACAACACTCGGTGCGAGGATCGGGCGGTGCGGAGGTTGGTGCACAAACATGGGTAGCTTTTACATTACTTATAGGATCAGGACCGCAGCAAACACTGTACATGTCCGGGCCTTCGCATCTGTCATTTCAATCTACATTTTTTAAAATATTTTGAAAACTATTACATTTTAATTACTTGTTATGAATTTTCGAATACTATTATTTATTGACAAAAACTTTATTATGCAACAAAAATTACAGAATTGGCAGACTGAATGCTGAAGCATTCTACGGGTCAACCGAAAAACTATACTGAAAAAAGTAGCTACTAGAATAAGATATTACACTGATGAAAAACACAAATAAAGTTTAACTTTAATGTGAATTAAGCAGTCCCAAATCTACTAGTATTTAATTAAAATAAGAACTTTGACTTTGTTAGAAACATCCTCAGTGCATTTACCGATCCGTTCCAAATTTTTTCTCTTCTGTTAATTAACCTTACCTGGAATTTTTTATGAATTGAAAATATTCGGTCGATATCGGTGGTTGTAACATTTTTGTTATAATCGGACATTCTGTAACTCCAACACAGACACCTAGATTGCCATCAGGGTTGTAACATCGAGTATCATTGGTGATTTCACAGCACACCTGGAAGTTAAAACTGTGTAAGATCTGTTAAACATACAATTTAGACTTAAGACCGCTTCTAACCTCAGTCTTACTACAGTTTGATCTATGTTTGTTTGTTAAGTTATCAATTAACTCTTATTAATAAAAAACCCAGTCAGGATAGATTTAGCATCTACTTGATAACAAGCGTAACAAAAAACGTTTTAAAAGACTACCTTTATTGTTTTATCCATAACATTACATTGAGAATTTCTCAACATTTGTAGCTCCTCGGTAGTTCTATCTTTTTTCTGAACTAGTTTTAACAATTGTGGGCAATCCATTATTGATATGCAAGTGCCTTCGTTTCCATTTGGTGTATTACAATCTGACTCTGTAACCAAGTAATACATTAAAGTTAAGGAAATCAAAACTTACGCAAATTTGAAATTGTCGAATAAACAAATCAATTAAAATGCTAAAGGAGTAAAGACCTCACAAAAGCAGAACGAAAATAGTAAAACTAAGTAGGATTTAAATTGAGGTACGTGAGTTTTGTATTGCTCAAATATCCAACCATGTAGTAATATAGATATAAAATTTGATACTATATTTTATGATTGTTTTGGTCATTGAATTGAAAAAGTTTATTAATTATAATAATTATATCTGTTGGTTTGTTGACGAAGAGATAATTGAGTTTAATTACATGTTTATCTTAATTATAAAAAGTGGGTTTTTCTTTTTATGATGTTATGGTTTTTTCTTGTATTCTATTGCGATAGTAAGTGAACATGTACTGTGTACATTTACCGATGTATAAATTTATAGGGATTGGGTATTTTATGTTGTAGAAGTTGTTTATTTTGATGTGAATGCGTTTTATTTTTCCTTAATGAAATCTATTAATATTTTTTTATCATAAAATAATTTTATTATGTTGTTTTTATTTTAGATAACAATTATTTTGAGTGCTTCGTAATGTCAGATTGGTAAGGTCATTTTTGTAGGAGTATATGGTTCTAACCTAAATTCGATGTTAATTTTGGCCATATTTCCTTATTCAACTCACCTAAGTCTTGTTTGCTGACAAAGAGATGTTGGATTTTAAAATTACAATCTAATCGTATTATAATAAAATGATACCTTGCAATTCTTAAAATATATGTCTTAGTATTGAGTATTAATCCTCTATACATGTATATTTCATTATAAATATGCATAACAAACACGTCTTCACGTACTACATTCACTATTAAAACGATATTTTTTAAAAGGATATTTCCTTTACCATACACAAATAACCTTAGTTTTTTGCAAAACACATACATACACTTAATTAACAAACAGGATCAAACACTTACGTAATTGAACTTGGCAGAGGCCAAAAGTTATTAGAGATAATATAAACAAAAGAGGCAATGTGGTTTGTTCTAACATTTTTACACGACTCAACTAGAACGGCTTGAAGTACTGCTCTCTGCACTGACAACAGACGACTGACATTTGTCGAAGTTGTAACGTAGAGTGAGTACGGTTTTGTGCCACCGCTAGCTTGTTTTGAGTTACCGGTTCAGTGTGCGTTCTGCTTTGTTAATTATTTTAAATTCAAACATCAGTGTCTATTTTTTATTTAAGTTCTTTGTTAGCCTGAGTATTGAGATGTATTAATAAAATTTTTATGCCATGCAAGGTCTTCGAAATTTACTATCGCTATATAGGTTTCGAAGGTTTTTGTGTATGTATTATCTTTAAGGTTAAATATTAAGCCCATCTTTCTTTCTTGCTTATATCAATGATTTGTCTTCTTTTGTAAACAAACCTAATAGTGCCAATTACTGTTTTTATTTATTTATTTATTTATGTACCATAATCAGTTACAAAAATTAGAACAATAACAAAAAAAATAAGATAAGATTTAGAAGAAATAACTTCCAATAAAGATTTATGATTTATTTTGTATTGAATACAGATAGTTATAAGAGAACATTTTCTTAAATAGATTGAAATAATGATATCACGAGCTTTAAGGTCCGTATACACTAACAACAAAAAAGCGCTCTAGCTCTCCACAGGCTGTTGCAATGTTCTATTCTACACAAAGGGTAACAGTATCTTTGCAGTTCTTAAATTGTAAAAAAATGTCAAGAAATACTAAAGCCTAAAAAATATATAAAACTTAAATTTAATACTAAATTATTTAGAAAAATCGTTGAACAAATGTTGGGATTGATGTAAAGAGGCTGCAAGAGGTGCATATATATTGCACTTTATTGATCAAGAGATTCTCGACAAGTGAATGAAACCGTTAAGTGAATACGACTCAAAATGTTTAGATGCGAAAAAAAACGATTGTAATAATACTTACTTAAATAGTTATAAGTCAGACGATGTTTTATTTATTATATGATATGGCCTGTTGATTTAGTCATTTATTTAAATAAAAAAAGTAGCTACATCAAACCAGTTCTAGTACACGGATGACCTGACATGTATATATTTTCAATTTATTTTAAATGAATCATTTATATATTTTTAAACTAAACTATTTATGGTTTTATATTGCTCCGGATCCAAGGAATGTATTCGTTGACCTTCGCATATACTGCAGGAATGTTCTTCCTTGCACAAAGCTTATTTCCAAAGTTGACTACTCCAACGACCGAGTATATTCCTCCATTATTGTACATTAATGGACCTCCGGAATCTCCACTGCACGTGTCCTTGCCAGTTTCTCCTCCAGCACACATCTGCCTGTTCCATAGTCTTAATTTGCGAGGTGCAACGCTATAAGCTTTTTGACATTCCTGAAAAGTAAAAAGTTGTAAAAAGTTAGAAATAAATATTAGATTAATTCAAGTAATTTAAGGGTTTATTTACTTCTAATGGTTTATAAGGCAAATCAACATGTTGCTTGATGTTGCTATATGAGGAAGTGCTTACTGCCCCCCAGCCCGCAGCCTGCAGAACTAAGTTCTGGCTAGATTGGGTTACATCTGATGTAGGCAGACAAATGGGTCGAATGAAATCTGTAATAAATATATTGATTATATTTAAAAATAAACATTTTCTAAAATAAACAAAATAAATATACCATACCATTATATGGAGCATTATTGGTCATCCTAATGAGAGCAATATCGTTTCTTTTTAAGTATGGGTCGTATTCCCGATGTGGTATAACTTTTTGGATAGGTATGATGACAGCGTCATCGGTGCAGTCGGTGCCACCCCCTGCAGCCGGAACACAATCAGCTCCAGCGTTGGATGTGTCGTATTCTCCGAGCCTAACATTTTCTCTACGAGTTAGCGAAATATTAGTGATAATATAATTAATTTAAAATAAATATAGAATAATAAATTAACTGATACGGCAGGGATTAGAACCAATGACCTCTGGGAAATTTTATTTAAACGGTACGAATTTATTTTACGTACCATGTAAATGAATATGTATAGCCATCTATACATGTTATCAGATATTTTCAAACAATATAATTAGTTATACAATATAAAATAAACAAATATAGATTCCATAATAATGCTTATAATATTTTTTTGTTTCGTTTTTTTATTATTCTTAATTACTTACGGCTTTCCTTGACTCAAAACGGACCCAACTACACAATGAGCCGCCGTTAACACATATCTAGAACTAATGAGAGCTCCACTACAACCTAGATCGATTATGTTATTTTTCATCTTATATTCTATGAGTATTAGCCAAGGATACTGGTCTATAGCCGCATCAGTTCCACCTGAAATAGAAAATAAATGAGATTAAAATTTAACCTTTTACGATATATTGAGTCTCTGTCATTTAATAAAGGTTCCATAAGCTAACCTGTTATAAAATTACTATGCTTTGTGAGTGTAACTCGTCTTCTGTCACTACAAAAAAAAAAATAACACTAACAGGAGATGAGATGACATTTTACAAAGTTTAAAAAGAAGATTATCTATCTACTGCGACCTAACTTATTGATACAGGTAAGATCTTTTTTTTTACTATGAAATTATTTATAATTTTTTTTTTTGTGTCTATCTCTATATAACAAAGTATGTTTATTTTTAAGATCTAATTTTTAAATAAAACCAAACTATCCTTTGGCCTAAAAGATTACTTTTAATAATAATAATACTTGGCAGTATTCTAATCTATTTTTCGCTTGTCCATATAAATGATGTTTCCCAACAAATGAAACGAATAACAAAATGGTTAAATGTTTAGAACGTTTGAAGTGTCGAAAAGTACGCATCCAGCAATACGAAGCGCTCGCTTCGAACTCAACAAAATTCTTATCTATAAATAGTTTTTCGCTTATTTTATGAAAATGACGTCCAAATAACTAAAAAAATTTTTTATTTAAAAAATAATAATAAAGGTAAATGGTACCGAATATTCTGTTCCCACTATTGGTCTCTATTCCACAACACTGCGTGCGAGGATCTGGCGGTGCGGAGGATGGTTTACAGACATTGGAAGCTTTTACATTTCTTACAGGATCAGAACCGCAGCAAACACTGTGCTTAGCTGGACCCTCGCATCTATCAATTTAATTTACATTGTTATTTTATATACATTATATTTTTATTACTGGTAATGAGTGTCCAAATCTAATTTTGCGGGCATATTTAAGATTGTCATTATTAACTAATTAAGATTTAAGCAGTTCCAAAGTCTAATGAAAAAGAACTTTTACTTTTTTTCGAAACGTTCTCATTACTTGGTTCTAACAAGTATTTATTTCTGTTTAGTAAACTTACCTAGAATTTCTTACGAATCTAATAGTTTCTGTCGATATAGGTGATTCTAACGATAATTCTAAAATGTTTTTTACATAAGGACATTCGGTAACTCTAACACAGACACCCAGATTGCTATCAGCATTGTAACAACGAGTATCTTTGGGGATTGCACATCACACCTGGAAGTTAAAAACCGTACCAGATATATATTAGTTCTATATTAGTTTTTATTAAATTGTTTGATACATATTTTGCGTACCGTCATAGTCTATAAACCCTAATCGTTCAAAACTGATAGTTAAAATAGGTTCTAAGTTAAGACAGTTATCTACTTGATAACGAACATAACAAAACAAAAACTTTAAAAATAATACCTTTATGGTTTCATCATCACACCGAGAATTCCTCAACATTTGTAGCTCCTCGATAGTTCTATTTTTTTTCTGAACTAGTTTTAACAATTGTGGGCAATCCCTTATTGATATGCACGTTCCTTCTTCTCCATTAGGTGTATTACAATCAGACTCTATAACCAAATATCATGTTACAGTTACGAAAACCAAAACATTTACTGTTACACAAAATTGATAATTAAAATTTTGTATATGAAAACATTTTGTGGATGAAAACATTGATATCATAATATGAAATAAAAAATGATGAAAATAATACTAATAATGAATATAAAGAAGAATAAATCTTATAAATGAAGCATGACAATGACCCAATTAAGTTTCGCAAAGTACATGGGTGCTATCGTCCTTATAGTATAGTATTTTCAATATTTCAATCTTATTTTAAAAACTGTAAAAAATGAGGTTGACAGCTATTCTAAATGTTAGTTGGACTCAATGATTTCATTTGTACATTTTGCCAAATTTTGTTCTTTGGTGATTGCTTTACCATCGATGAACATGTTTCTATCAAACAAAAAAACACCGGATGACAGCCGGTTTAGTAGTTCAGGGAAGAAGCAGCCCCTGCTGCTTCGGCTGGTTGAATGTAATTCTTAAATGCAATCTTCCTAGATTGCATTGAAGAATAACATTAAACCGCTATAATACAATAATATCTTAATATTATATATAATAATGATATAATTTTATGATTCTTTTGAAAGAGTGTATTAATTATAATAATTATTCCTGTTGACTGCAGACAGGAAGAGATAATACAAAATTGAGTTACATTGCTTGTGTGTACATATACAACGATATTTATAAAAAGAATATTCCTTTCAGAACACACTCATAGCCATTCGTATTTTCTGAAAAACACACACATGTACGTAATAACCAAACAGGATCCAACATTTAAGTATATAAGCAATAAGTTATTGGAGATGATATATACAAAGAGACGATTTGGTTTGTTCTAACGTTTTGACACGACCGAACTAGAACAGTACTGCTCTCAGTTCTGACGACAGACGACTGACATTTGTCGAAGTTGTAACGTAGAGTTTTTGTGCTATCGCTAGCTTGTTTTGAGTTACCGGTTCAGTGTGCGTTCTGCTTTGTTAATTATTGTAAATTCAAATATCAGGGTCTCTTTTGTATTTATGTTTGTTGTTGACCTGAGTATTGAGATGTATTAATATTTTTTTTATGCCATATAATGTCCCCGAAATTTACTATCGGTATTTGAGTTTTGGCTGTTGTGAAACAATCATTTAAGTTGTATCTGAGTAGTTTTATATTTGAAACAATTCAACGATCCTCGCTACCTCTGACGTTTTATAGCGCTAGTTTTTTTAATTTGTTGTGGAAAGTCGTAATGATTGATAATTATCGTAGTTATTAATAATTATAGTGAGACGGGTTTTCTCGCTAGGTACAATTATAATGTTTATTATTTACCTTGTTTAATCTCATCAAACCGGAGCTCGTGTTGTTAAGCCAAATTTTAAAGCTAATTAGGAATTAAGAGACACGAAGATCAAATGTAGTTGGGATTGGTGTAGAGAGGCTGCCTGCAAAAGTGGCCAATTAACTACAAATAACCCTGCATATACACATATATAATGATGATGATGATAAATTGTCCCTTCATTGCGACATTGCAAATTTTTTTTTGTATCGAATTCAAGATAGCAAGGATTTCCTTAAAAATAATACTAAAGACAATTAGCACTTGGAAATAAAAAACCTATGTATACAAAGTTTTATTTTGATAATATTAACAAATAGTTTTTATTTATGCTAACAGTGCTGTAATTTAAATTATTATAGATTGTGCTTTTTAGTTTCTATATTATATTCTTTTTTTACTTTCCTTGAAAATACTGATATATATTTTTTTCATAGTATTTCTTGTTTTTTCCTTTTTTTTTTGTAAAGACAGCATATTAAGAAACTTACTAAATCATGATATCGTCACCTGCTTTTGTATAGTTTTTTTTTTATTAATAAATTGACTTTCCACTTAAACATTTTTTAACGCACAAATCCATCTGAGTCTTATTCCTATAGTATTTAGAATAACCGTTAAAAATTACTTGCAAAAAAAGTTAAGTCTTAACTTATTTCCAAAATATAAAATAAAATTAGTCTTGAACGATCAATGTCCTTAGGAAAACAGCCATTAAAAAAATAATAATTAAATTATCTTAAAGGTACACATTTTTGTTAAGTACTATTTACTTACTTATTATACTATTTAGATTAATATTATAATACAATTTAAAAAAAACCAGCCATCTGCTTTACTTCAAGCGTCCTCAAAATATATAAATAAATATTATCAACTTTAGTCATGCTAAGTTTAAATGATATTGTTTAAGGAAGAAATATAAATTTGACTCCTTAAAAAGACTAATTAATATGACTACAATGTATAACACATTCTGTTAAGATATAAATTTCACGTAAATGCTTTAATCTTTTCTTTTTCAAAGATCTTTACTAGAAATTAAAATCTAAGCTATAATTTCACTAATTATAAGTACCGTATATCGGACTTAGGATGTCTAACTGAAAGCCTTTGTCATAGATTCTATCCACGGCACATATTCGATGACCTTAGTGTAAATACTGGGTCGTCCTTGACTTCCGCATTTCAAAATGCCAAAGCTAGTAACGCCTACGATTTGATGTGTTTTACTATCCTCATCTGAGTATATGAGAGGACCCCCAGAGTCTCCTTTGCATGTATCTTTATTTGGTTCACCGCCGGCACAGAATTGCTTATCCCATATTATAGATTTTCCCTTCAATGAATATAGCTTTTCACATGTCTGAGAAAAAGAGATATTATGTTTTAGACAGTATGTTTAGAAATCAGGAAAAATGGTCACAATAAACCGGCAGACTGAAAAGTCTATCCGTGAAAATAGTAATGTACCGTCTGATCAACCACTGGCAAGTCGACCTGCATCTTAACATCGCTTCTCTGTCTTTGTTCACTTACTTTACCCCAACCGGCTACATGAAATCTAAGGTTTAATGACAGGGCATCTTTAGTGACGTCTGAAGTTGGCAGACAAATTGGACGAATGAACTCTGCGAACAATACAAGCGTAAATTAGCAGTGAACACTAGAGATGAGAACAGAATGAAACTGTAGTGATATTCTAACTAATAGGGTTACATTTTTAAATTTTGATTAAATTGATTGATGGATTAAAGTTAACCTTAGATATAGCTGGATGATAAAAAAATAATTATAATTCCAATCTTTTGTAGTAAAAATCAGAATGGACTATTAATTTCGATGGCATATACATAAAAGTGTTTTACCCGTATATGGAGCTGATTTGCTGAGTCTCAATAATCCAATATCATTTGCTTGAACAATATCTCCATTTTGATAGTCAGGATGAACAATCATTTTATTTATGGTAATTATAATATCTCCATATGTACAGTCGGTACCATCACCTTCCACTTCGACACAATCTTTACCTTCATTTGTAGTATTGTATTCTCCAAGACGTACGGCATTCCTGGTAAATAATATATATCTTTTTACTTATAAATTACAGTTTTATTTGATTATAAAAAGCAAAAAAAACAACATAATTATTATTTCCAGGTAGTTTTACAAGATTTTAAACTTACACTCCCCTGGGCTTCATACCGTCTCCAACTAAACAATGTGCTGCTGTTAATACAAATAAACTACTTATTAGTGTCCCTCCGCACAAGTAGGGACGTTCGTACTCTAGCATTGCTAGCCATGGGTATTCATCTATGGCTGTTTCTACACCACCTGTAATTCCAAATGATAATGTAAAATATTAGTTTTTTAAATCAAATTAACGTTGTTTTCAATATATACACTTCTATATATTAAATTTACCATTATTCGTGATCGTTTGTCAAAACAACTGTTATAAAATGATATGGTTTAATAGTGACTTTTCCGCTTACCGATAATTTTATTTCCGCTAGCTGCTTCGATGCCACAACATTGTGTTTTGTTATCTGACGCTTCATCTAATGAAATGAAACCTAATGTTTGATTTGAAGTACTGCATTCAGTAGCATACCTATTTTGTGGGTCCGTAATGATAAAAACTGATGTTGGGTCGGGATTAACATTTAGCGTGAGGTCGCAACAAACACTGTAACGTTCTGGTCCCGCGCATCTAATGAAGTAATTATATGACTAATTAAAGTAAATTCTTTATGAAAATATCTGAGTGTAAGAAAAAGGATCTTTTACGATATTTTATCACTCAGTGTTTATATTAAAAACAATTAATTATATCTGCACTACATCTTAGACATATAATTTTAAATGTCTTTGACTTTGTCATCTATACTATTTTGGTTGTTGATCGTTTTACCTTGACCGTTGTACATATTCTATATCCTCTTTCCTGCCTGAATTCCTTCGTGCCAATAGATGCGAACAAATCTTTAGGCTGACGCATGTTCCCAATGTTCCCTCAAGCGTGGGACATTTATTCAATTCCGGTGGGGGACAGCAAACCTGTGATTTTTAAAATGAATGATTAGATTTATTTTCTTTAAGTTTTAGAACTGAGATTACGTTTAAAAACATTGGATTAGTATTTGTGATAAATAATACATACTCTTGGAACATCTCCATCGAAGCCACAGTTATGTTGCTTAACAGTATCACGATCTTTTGAGGATTTATGGATAAGTTGTTTAAGCACATCACAATCGTTTATGGATACACATTCACCGCCCAATTTTTGACATTTATCTGTTAATAATTCTGTCATTAAAGCAGTTTGATATATATTATCATGCATGTTTTATAAAATCTTAACTTTCCCTTCACTCATCATATTTAAAAATGATTAAGTGCTCCTTGTAAAACTCCTTGTTAATAGCATTTAGTGTTTGGAATATATATATGTTCTGTTTCTTAATTTTAATTCAATTTAAAAATATTATAAATAACTTGGGGAGACTTGTGAAGTATATATTAAAAATTCAAATTAAATTTAAACCTTTAAGAAACAAAATATGACGATTAAGGGATACAAACTCTTCATGAAATATTTAAGCCACAAGTCTTAATCCATTAGGGTTTTTCCTGTTTATCAGCATTATGGAGTATACAAGGCAACACATTTTTAAATGTGATTATTGGCAATAATCCAGAATATGGAAATTTAATAAAACATGTTTAAATATACTCAGACTTACCATCCTGTCCATGTACAAGATTAAACACCAACACAACATACACAGTAACTATTAATATCTTCATTATCACCACACAACCGGTCCGCGTGGATACGTTGATCTTACTAAGCTAAGCTCGTCGCAAACTTGTTATGGCAATGGTATTAAACTTGTCATGATATTTAGTATTCTTAGTCATTGAATGAATTTCAAATAAACTACTCATCTAATCTGCTGTTTGGTGACCTCATTTTTGATGTATCATTGGGATTTATAAAAATAAGGGCAGCATTTAAATTTTTGTAAATCAGATCTGACAATGGATATATGAAACAAATCAATCATACAATCTCATTTAGAATGTTAAAGAACAGATTGAATGGAATTTCTTTTAAGAGGTAACTTAATCTAGTGTCCATAGTAACTTCAACTGGTAAGTAAATCTTGTATAGTTTTAGAATGATATAAGTTTAAAATTTATTTTGAAAACCACTTATAATTTAATGAACTTACCACATACTACTCAAAAAATACAAAATTATTACTTTCTTTTGTTTTAGGAGTTATACTGGGCATTTTGTTAGGGCCACTTTCATAACCCATACATATGACGTTTACACTGCATTAGGTATTACACATTTTATCAGTTTTAATTATTCATGAGCAGTGAAATAATGAATAATTACAAAATGATATGTAAGACAGTGTGTACTTAATAAAACCACCTTAATCTTTTTTTAACTAGTATTGTATGCTTAAAATACATCTCTCATAGCGTAAATATATATAATAAAAAAATGTATATATTGGCTCTTTTGATTTTCTGTATATAAAAAAATAATTGACTCAAGGTGTGTATAAAGTAATATATATTGATATTATTTGTTAATAAGTAATTTTTTTATCTGAAATAAATTACTTAACCTCGAAAACTATGAAATAAGTAAGTATTCTAATGACTATAACAATAAAAATAGTGATTTCATACATATTAAACGCAATCACAATACTGTTTAATTTTCTATCTGTGTATGTATTAAATGAAGCATTAATAAATTTAAAAATCGCAATATATTTATACCTGTTTCTGGGTAATCATCGTAGTATTCGTTATCCATTCTGCATGTTTTTGACTTAAGTTGATTAAAGGTGCAATTTTCTGGTTGACAGCAGACCTAAAATTTTAATGATTTTGTGTATTATTAAAATTATCTGTTTAAATTTTTGTAAAATAATGTTTCGGCTAATACAAACTTTGGGCACATTTCCATCGAGGCCGCAGTGATATTCCTTAATAACCTCTCTTTTATCTGGAGGTTGTTGAATGTATGGTATAAAAATAGGGCAGTTGTCTATTGAAATACATTCACCACCCAACTCATCACAATTATCTGTTAATAGCATATCCAGATATAGTGAAACAGAAGAAATCAATTGTCAAAAGTTTTACAATCTCAAAAATTCTATATTCTATTATTGTTTTTGGAACATTTTTTTTTTATATAAAAAATTATAACCTGTTTAGCTCATCATCCTGCCTTTGAAGATGAATGAAAATTTAATAGTTAATACGTTTTATAAACTTAGCAAATTAATAAACAATATCGGCTTTAATTATTACATACATATAATACATAGATATAATAGATATATGTTATTACATACGTATAATATATTATTTATGTCTAATTAATATTTTCAATCAATCAGACTCAGACAAAATTAATAAATTGTGGTTATTTTTAACCCAAAAAGAGGGGTGTTATAAGTTTGACCTGTTTATCTGTGTGTCTGTCTGTGGCATCGTAGCAGCCAAACGAGTGGACCGATTTGATTGCGGTTTTTTTTTTATCAAAACCCTGGTCCGTCGAGATGGTTCATAGCTATAATTAGTCAAAATAAAAGCAGTCGTCTACAAGATATTGAGCTTTTGTTGGGACTGATTAAAGATTCTTATGCAATATTAATAGTAAATGCTTATTTATATATTCAAGTTTCGAATCTCCCTATCCTGTCTATTATTATACCCTTAATATTATAATGGCAACTGACTGGTGTTTTGACTTTTGTAAATGAAATAGCCTTGCACTATTTTATGTTTAATTACATATGATTCTCGTCACATGCTTGAACTACAGTATCTGTGTTCGCCTGGAGAACCTAACAGTCTTGGTGAGAGTCAAGAA
This sequence comes from Napeogenes sylphis, assembly GCA_959347405.1. NCBI lineage: Eukaryota > Metazoa > Arthropoda > Insecta > Lepidoptera > Nymphalidae > Napeogenes > Napeogenes sylphis. Next base: position 28,936,228 of record OY365780.1, on the reverse strand, counting down.
TGAACCGGTTCTTTTAGGAAGATTCTTTTTCAAAAATCTGGTGCCAACTCCACCAAGGCTCTTTTCCATTCTATCTTTTCACTAATGAAAATACTAATTATTATAATTCCTTCATTCTGATTCTTACATGTCTTATAACGTAGTATTAGCTAATGAAGTAAGCTAGCAAGTATGTAAATTTTTGTATTGCTGTATAATAAAAAAAATAAGAATAAAATACTTAATTTTATCAACGTAAATTTTTAATAAAAACGAATTTTAGTATTATTTTCCTCATGGTTTCATAATATGGGACGAAAATAAACATTTGGGATATTACAAAAAAAAATATATATATAGTACATATATAAAAAGTGATGATTCTTTTTTACATGCAATACTTTTTTTTCCTATTTGTGTGCTCTTGTATGTGAATATGAAAATGATGTTGTATACTTAATCTAAACAAATTATCAGTATTTTTCAGGCTGTAAAAATAACTTTTTCAAGACTCTCGATTGAACTTGTTAAGTATTTAAAGAGATTAAATTTTTCTAATAATTTATCTACCGATATTTGATAAATGTGTATGAATTTGTGTTATTTAGAAATATTTTCTTTTTCATAGTACTCAAAATTACAGGAACCGTATCAAAAGACAAAATAGAAAAGAGTTCCAAAGTATTTCTAAATATTAGTATAGCGTGTCTGTACAATATAAGACCATACACATATAAGCCGACTATAAACGAACTTACCTTCCAATCCGTACACGAGATTTAGCGACACAAATAAAACAACTAATAATAAAATCTTCATTTTGACCACACGACCAATCCGCACTGACACATTCTCCTAACTATCAAACTAAGCACATTGGGCACTTATTAATTTTGAATTATTATCATTATTTTTATTTTCCGCATTACAAAACAATAATTAGGTACTGAATTTTTGTTATGTATAGCGGATAATATAAATAATATTACAGAACAAATTTCACAATTTTATCTAACCCTTAAGTAAGTAATTATTTGCTTGTGGCAAGGTACACACTACAACAAATATATAGAAATACACATTATAAATATATTTAATTAACGACTAAATCCAGGAATATCTTAGTTTGATGTTATTAAGTTTTCGCAGACGGTTTTAAAAATTTAGACAAATTTATGTGTTTATTATATTTTAGGTCAAGAATATTTTTTATGTTTTTAAACCTCCAACGTAAAAAAGAAGGATGTTATAAGTACGTAAGTACTCTCAGTAGTTTATAAGGTAACTAGAGAGCTGATGTGGAATAGCTGACTCTTGCGACGGTTTCACACAGTAAAGACTTTTCCCATAGAGATAGAGATCCTATGCGTGTTTCGGTGCAGTCTGTGTATAAAATCAAGCAGTCAAGAAAAGCCTATCCATTTCTGTCCATGCAGGATTATGGACCATGAGTCCATGCAATGACTATTGAATAAGTTTTGAATGACTTCAGCAACCGAAAAAAACAGATGTCGCGTTAATAATTATTAGACTCGATTAAAAAGCGTATCTGAAAATATTGCCGCCTTTAGTTGACGGTAACAAAAAAGAGGTCTTTTGAATTTATATTATTTGAGGCTTTGTGATTATTAATATTTTGAATCCGTCTTTATCTTCTTCAAATCTACTTGTTAAAAATACTAGAATTTTTTTTTTCCGTCGTAGTCTTATTTATATATTTTTATCACTTGTACTGTATGAGTACACAGGGATTTAAGAAACTTTTTTTTTTAAGGAAAAAAGCTTTAAAACATTTGCACAATTGTCTTTTATTATACATATAACAACATTAAAACAAAATATATATCGATAATATTTTTTAAAGAGAGAAGTAAAAATCGAATAAAAGAATAGCATAATTTTTTTAGAAACAAATTTATAATTCGGCAACAACGCTGTTTATCCAGTTCAAATAGTGATATACTTTTGTGTACACACTAGGTCGGCCATCTTCACCGCATAGTTTACTGCCGAAACTGACAATACCAACTACAGTATAATGACCGTCTTCTTTTAACATGAGTGGGCCGCCTTGATCTCCTGCACAGGAGTCTAAACCCTTTTCGCCTCCCGCACACACGTGGCTATCTACAATTTTGAATGCGGAGTTTTGGTCCAATCCGTATATCTCTTGACATTTCTGGAAAAATTTAAACCATTACGGACTAGAAAATACTAAGCAATTGCAGCATTTTAAGAACTTTATCTCTTTATTTATTTTACCGCATAAGTATTTTAATAGTTTTTTTTTATTTTCATACAGTTTATTAAGTTATAGAATTCACATTACCTTTAGATCAACATATGGTAGTGTTACATAATGCTTGATGTGGACTTCATCGTACGGTTTTAAGGGTATGGAGCCCCATCCCGCATTGACAAAGCGAAGGTTATCAGGCGGTGATACTAGAACGTCGCTCGTTGGCAAACATATCGGACGAATGAATTCTGTGCGACATTTGAATCAAACATTACTATAATTAAGTAATATTTAGTATATTAAGCATAGTTATATGTTAAGCATGCTTATGCTCTCTAAGTAATTAATTAAACTTACCATTGTAAGGGACTTTGTCAGCGAGCTTGACGACACCAATATCATGACCATTGGATGGACTATATTCTGGATGATATTTGACAGTTGCTACGTCTATTGTGATGACACCATCATTGCAAATCTGTTTGCCTTCAACCAGGACACAATCCGGTCCGGAGTGGGTTTTGTTAAATGCGCCAAGAATCACCCTTTTACTGTTTGGAAAATTGAGTCGTAATTTATTGATTTGTCTAAAATATGCCAATTTCGCTCAAGGTTTTTTAAGATTCTTTTGAATGCTTACCAAACTAAATATTGTAAAACTGTTTATCGCTTTTAGGATACAAATTAATTCATCCCTTGTAAATATAATTTACATTAAAACTTGTGGTACCTATACATTTTTTGAATTTAGATATTATATCGATGGTGTCTTTAACAAGTGGTTTGAAACTTCTCCTATACTGTCTAGTCCCAAAATACTATAATAAGCTTACCGACCTAGACCTACTTGGAAATCTGGAAAAATATTTATCATACCCTTAACCATAAGAGAACACTTACAGTTCTTTGGATTTGCATTGCGCGGCAGTCAGGACATGTCTGGAACTAATGAGGGAGCCGGTACATATAAATTTGGAATTCTTGTCCTCTATCAATGCAAGCCACGGAAACTGGTTAATAGCCGCGTCTCCGCCTATGATATTAAATTTATTAACTTTTAATTCCATTTTTTTTTAAATATGTTATAATGTTTTACGTAGCAGATATACGCTTTTAAAAAGTAATTCATTACGAATTATATTATCAAAGATTTATTTATGATGTAAATTAATCCTTTGTTTATATTAAAATAGATAATATAAACTGGTCTGGCATTTACCTTATACCAGTTCATCGATGTTAAATGTTTGCAATATTTTTATAATATGTATAGGTATCTAGAAATTTTCTACTTACTTGTTTCAAGGTCATCGCTCGCAAGGTGAATACCACAACAATCAGATGTGGGGTTTGGTGGTTTGTCTATATCTTGGCAGTTATCTGAAATAATGATTGCGTGTATGCCAAAATTAAAACAATACTTATTTTTTAACTTTGTCTGTCTTTAAGTTTGAAACTAAAAAAAATCTTAGTTTGATGAAAAAATTAGTTTGATGTGTGTTAGTATTTAAAACTATGATTCTATATTTATTACACATACACACACTGATACTAATGGCATAACTAGTAATATGATTTATATGCACTTGACCTAGTAATATAACGGCTAAATATATAAACATACAAGATTAAGTTCTATGCGAGCGTCTGTTATTACAAAGTTTATCGATATAAATTTGAATCAATAATGATTATGAACGACATTCAATTAATAAATAATCTTAATGTTTCATTAAAAATGCTACAATAATAGTCCAGTGAAAACTATATTATAATTAAATAAGTCCATTGGAGAAGAGCTACAGTGACAAAAAAGTTGATATTTACATTTCAGAGATTTTTTTTTTGTTCATACCATTCCTTCTTACTTGATTTATTAAAGTCAATTTCGGTAACAGAACATTATGCTCTAGCACAGTTATGAGACCTAGTAGTTTAATTTCTTATACTATATTAGATGCAACAAATGATTACATAAGACATCGTTTATATTATTTTGTTGATATAATTAATACAAATGAAGTAAATAACACAAATAACACACAAAAACTTTCACAAATCATAATATTAATATTTTTCTAAGAATTATTAAATTATGATTATGAAATAGGTAAAAGAGAAATCATTCGAAATCACAATCTAATAAATATAAAAATAATCAACTAACCTTCGTGAGCATGACAGCTGGCTGCAAATAATATCGAAAGAAACAAACGACTTATCATTATTATATGAGATAATATCCGTCCTTTTGATCCTATTGATAACTTGAGACTGACGTTAGGTAAAGTTTCTGTGCTTATATATCATAGCAATAGCCTATTTTATAAAATATATACAATATTGTAGTGTACAATGATTATAATGTGTTATGTTTTATATGATTTTAGGTTTAATCTTTTCTTAGGTCAAATTTTGTTAGTAACCAACAACTAACAATTATGACTAATAAGGTCAGTTAGTGATGAAAATTATGATTTTTGGACAATAATATCCAAGTAGCCGTTTAAAGTGTGTTTCTAAAATTCAAAGCACCTATCTATATGTCTCAAATAGTTTTTGAGTTATGAGGGAGTCAAAAGTAGCTCGTAATGGTTCGTATAATATTACACACGGTGAGTCTCGTCAGTTCTGTTAGCTTGAACTTGGCTTAACATTCTCCCGCGTGTTCATTGTTTATTATTAGTTGGTCATTGTAAAAAAAAACTATAGTAAAAGTACTATCGCTAATGTCAAACATAGAACAGAATTCGTTTTTATAAGACATTAGTGTTTTATTTCCGAAACTTGTATATTTAGGATTACTTAACACTTTTATTAGTTAATATTTCTCGACTTAAGTTAATCAGGCATTTATCGTAATAATTAACGTTTATATACCATACTATAGATACAGTTTATATACATACTATACGTTTTTAATGTGGTATTTAATCTGACAATAAATATCTTATGAACAATTCTTCTTAATGGTACATAATATTATAAGATATGAAATTCATATAATTGATTTTGGTTTAAGATAGGTTAATTTTTGGTCCCGCCGCGTTGGTCGAGTGGTTAGCGCAGACGCCTAATGTGTCACGACGCAATGGGCCTCGGGTTCGATTCCCGGCGGAGACAGGCATTTATGTGATGAGCTTAGATGTCTGTCTTTCTGGGTTTGGTCGTTTATTAAATATATTCTCAGTATTTATATGTGTATTTCTATGTATTTGTATCGTTGTCTAACACCCTTAACACAAGCAAATAATTTGCTTACTTAGGGGTTAGATCAATGTGTGTAATTTGTCCTGATATTATTATTATTATTATTATTATTATTTTTAGTTCGTCTTCCCTTAGAAGAAATTAGAGTAGCAGATTTTTAATTTTATTACTACTTTAATATTTAGAAAAAAAAATACTACAAGGAACAATGTACAACAGGATTTATTAAGCTTAATTTTAACGATATGAAAATTTAAACGATTATAATTTTTATAAATTATAGTTATTAAATGGGATTCTTTTTGAATACAATATTATTAAATATACTTAATTAAAAGAAAAGCAATTAGTTGCGTTGAAATTATATTCTGGACAAAAGGAAAAAGGACTAAGGAGTATTTTTTGTCTTGTAAACTGTATTCGTAGTGTTTTGATCTTTTACATTCCACTTTACACACTTACACATACTACTTTACATACTTACACATACCACTTTACATACTTACACATACTACTTTACATACTTACACATACCACTTTACATACTTACACATACCACTTTACATACTTACACATACTACTTTACATACCTACACATACCACTTTACATACTTACACATACCAATTTACATACTTACACATATTACTTTACATAGTTACACATACCACTTTACATACTTACACATACTACTTTACATACTTACACATACCACTTTCCATACTTACATATACCACTTTACATACTTACACATACTACTTTACATACTTACACATACCACTTTACATACTTACACATACCACTTACATACACATACCACTTTACATACTTAGACATACCACTTTACATACTTAGACATACCACTTTACATACTTAGACATACCACTTTACATACTTACACATACCATTTTACATACTTACACATACCACTTTACATACTTACACATACTACTTTTAAAACTAAATGGATGTAGTAGGAAGTTTCAAGTCGAAAAATATTCAAAGTTTCATGGTAAGATAAATCGTTTTAAGCATATCCAAAGCTGCCTTTAATTAGAATAGTGTTCTGGTTTCAATATTTCTTACCAAGGCTATTTATCGACTTTACCAGGACAAAATATGTTAGCTGGCACTCAGCAATTACACAGCAATTCCATATTAATAAACATTAATTTACACTTATTATATTCGCATTTATAACATTATAAAACATTATTTCTTTTATATTAGTAGGATGTCATACCAAGTAAAGTCCCGTCACAAGTAGTAATTATTTAATTTATTATACCTAATACTTTTAATTCTAAAAGACCATTATTTTATTGTTCCAGGCGCAACTAAAGAGATTGGCACAGCATTGACAAGAGTATGTCTTCGGCACAGAGCTATTGAGACGAGAATGAAGACTTTTATAAGGTAATTATACTAAGAACAATTACCTTAAAACCCACTGAAGTAATAACAAATATATACAATTTCTATTCAGTACTCTAATGGAGCGCCTTATAACTCCACTGTCGGAGCGCGCTGATGAATGGCGTCGTGGTTGCAATGGTTCTGGCGCTCTGAGTCGCGAACACGCTCGCGAATGTAAACGAGCAAGGGCCGAATTGCGACGGCGTGTTCACGACGCACAGAGACACGCAAGGAAGGCGAGACGGGCTACACCTGATGTAAAAAGACGAGCTGATGTTTGTTTACAGGTCCAATAATATGTTTATAATTTATTTTGTTATATAACAATTCATTATGATATATATTTGGATATTTCGCTAAGAAACAATATTTCTAGGTAGTTCAAGTAATTATCTAATTTTCTAAATCAAAATTAAGCTTTGTTTTCTTTTGAAAACTAAGTAAAGCCGTATTATTTTTTTAGATGTTAAGTTCATTTTTGCTTAATATTTTCTCTTATATAGGATATACAAGAGCGAAAACAGCAATTGGAAGAAATGGAAGAAAAGGCAGTGAAGGCCGCTTTAATCGAAGAAAGAAGTCGCTTCTGCCACTTCGTGACGCTTCTTAACCCTGTGGTGGTAGGATGAGTGTTTATTTATTCTTAATCAAATGTGTTGTTTTTGAAACCTATTTTTTTTATAAAATAAAAAGATTTTTGTGAGGTTACAAAAAGTTTTTGCATAACCAGCAACAAGCAATGTGATTATGAAATGTTTTCATTTAAATTTCACAATATTAATTATCTAGTCACATATCATACATAGTTTTTTGTTTATTAGTTAACATTATTATAAACAGGAGAGTGAAGTGGCAATGCTAGCGGAAGTCGGTCACTTGCAGGAGGGTACGGAACAGCTCTCACGACAAATTTCGGAACCCAGAAGCCTTCCAGCTGGTAGTCTTCAGGTAAGCTACAGACAGTTAAGTCAGTACAGTAAGTTTTCAGATAAGCTACAGAAGTCTAATACAATGTGACCTTTAGCGTTCACGTCGATAAATATGTGTTTGACTCCAAAGTCTTTCCTATTTATAATTTTCTTTATACCAGTTAGTTCTTAATTTAAAAAAAAAACACTTTAGATATATAAAAAAATTCAAGATAAAAATTACTTTAGATCTATAGAAAAAATACAAGAAAAAATGTCTATAGATCTATAAAAAAAAGATAAGAAAAAAAGTATACTTTAAATCTATAGAAAAAATGTAGAAAAAAATATACATTAGATTGTCTGCAATAATACTTTAGATCTACCCATCTCCTTCAGGTGATATGCGACATTAAGTCATGCTACAGTGGTTGGGCGGAAGGTGGTTCAGCTCCTCACTCACCATCCGCTTCACGACTCGGAAGTCGCAAGTCGTCTCTCACATCCATATCGTCTTTGAGCAGCCAATGTTCTGATCAACACGGTGAGTTAAGTTCAGAGAACGGTCAGACTATTTTGTTATAATTTTTTCTGTATCACTAAGTAAAAATTAAACATGATAAGGTATGAAGGAAAAATGTCGTGGTGTAACGTTGATACAATCTGTATTAAACGTAGTTGTGTTAGCTGTTATATAATTGAAGGGTAGGTTTTTATAAAAAAAATAAAGATATTAGTTGTTGTTTTGACTAAAACGTGTAATGTTTGTATATAACTTATATTTGACAATTAACTTATATTTAATGAAACATTTGACTAAATAAATATTTGTAATATTGGATAGGTACTGTTTTGATTAAGAGTAGTGAATATACAAATCGTCTCCCAGCTAAAAGAAGGCAGTGTTTTAAAGAGAGACTAAGTTTTTTAATAGAACTGGTATAATAAAGTGTAACAGCGATAGTAAAGGATTTAAATAGTTAACAGTTTAGTATATTTGTGAACAGTGTTTTTAAAGAATAGAACAACTGTCATTTATGATTCCTTGCAGTAAGAGAATTCTAATAGCTGAATGTTAGGAAAACCATATTACAATTAATTTCAGTTGAAATTTATAAAACTAAAAAAATCCTGTAGTTCTTTAAAGAATTTAAAATAATATGAAGATTCCTCCTGATCAACAAAATCATTTTCATGAAAGATTTTTAAAACAATTTTTCATTTTATACGTTCCCTACCAACATTCAGCATTTATATTCTTTAACTATTCTGCAGGAGTGTCAGGATCCACAGTGAGCTGTTCCACTCCCATATCAAGTGGGTCATCTATTGCACCAGCGCTAGCAGACTCACAGCGTGGACAAGTAAGAAGAATTATCATTATAACATTTATATCCAAATACAACACACTCACTTTAACACTTTAACAGGGCTTTTATTATATTTTGATATTATTTATCAAATATTTTTATTGTCATTCCCAATGATCTAAATCTAAATTTAAATTTGTTTCTTTTTATAAAACAAAAAACAAAACCAACGAGGAAAATATAAAGTATCTCATAATGATAATATGGGTTTCTTTTTTAAGAAACATTTAGATAGCAATCAGTAATTTTGTTGAGAGTGAGAGTGTTTTTTTCTGACATTTTAGTCAAAAACAATACTTATCTCTCACTTTCCGAGTTTTTTCTCAGAATTTTTTATCTTTTTGTGTTATTGTTTTTTTTTATGTTAACTTTATAGAAATATTTATATTTTTAAATTGTTTTTATATTACATGTTATACTTATATGCACTTGTATTTTTTTAGCTTATTTTTTTTGTTGTTTATTTTTTTTTTTGTATTTTTTGTTTTGTTTATTTTGTTTATATTATTGTTAGTCCACACCCCGCTTGGCCAGCGTATGCAGTTCTGATTCTGGTTTCCGTTCTCAGGACGCTCTCCAGCGCCCATCGCTCTACGTTGACAATGTAATTTTTTAATGTTTTTTTTGTTATACATATTTATTTTATTAAGCTTAATATATATATTTCTCAGCTTTCAATCTCCCCAAGTCCTAATGTTTATTTTTATGTTATTCGTTTCTTTACAATTTTTTTTATTAAAATTTTTAAGCTTTTTTATATTTGGCTATATTTTTTTTATTTTTGTGTTCTTGCAATACTAAATAATAATTAAATAATTTAATTACTATTATAGGAATTTTAATGAAATAACAATAAATATCAATAGGGTTCTGATAATCAGAGCGTCAGCAGCGAATGCGTCACACCGTCTAAGATAAATGACGACAATGAATCCATAGAACTAACTGCTAATGTTGGTAAGTACTGATTCTATTTTTTTTTACTTATAACACAACAAAAACTTCAACATAATGGAAACATTTGGTACAAAGGCGACCTTATCACTAAAAGTAATAGGCAACATACATTTACAATAACATTAGTCAGGCAATAGTTGGTGCATCAATTTATTAAGAAAAACAGATGACGTACATACATAATCGTCACATATATTTTTCTTATACTACATACAATAGCTTTACATTGACACGGACGAAAATATATATGTTCTGTCTTATATTTGTTCAACCGCTTAATCAATTTACATTGTTATCTTCTTTAACATAGCATGTATTGTTATTATTTCACCAGCGCTTCAAACTCTATTGACAAATTTAAAATAATCAGTTAAATTATATATATCATAAACAATATATATCATAAACAATATAAGTGTTAAGAGATCTTTTCAATATTTCAAAAGATTTTAATTGAGTGTATAATTTTTTTTTCGCTTTTACGATTTGGTGAACTATCATAGTTTTCGTGACATCAAAGTTCATACTAGGGGTTACAGGGCTCTTATAGGCTACGACCAGACGGATACTTAACGTTAAGGACATGTTTATGAAACATACGTGAAATATTCTTTGAATCGTATTCCCTATGCTTATGTTTAATTGTGTTTCAATATAAAAAAATCTTTTTAGGAATTAAATTTGAAAATAATACTAAATACCTTAATTATTTGTATTAATGATGTAAATTTGTTTCAAATTTGAATAATTACAAGCCTTTGATATTTTTTGCGGTTAAACGCATAGACATCACAATCGGATAAATATGTAAGGAACGGAAATAAATATACAAGGAAACTTTTTATATATACCTACGTAGGATTTAACGTTTGTAGTAGGTTATTATATATTGGCGTTAGAATAATTTAATTATTTATTAGTATTCCGGTTAGAATCGTTGTCAATGTTATTCTATACTGCAAAATCAGAAATATGGATAGGAATTTTCAAAATACACCTAATAGATGTGAATGTTAAATACATCAAGGCGATATGGTAGTTCAAAGGTCAAAACTACGCGACGTTGTACCGGATGCTACAGGTTCGAGTCCTGTCCGTGTTTATTAATATTTCATTCTATATATTTTTATTTTTTTTTAACAAGTTTATAGACTATTTGACAAATTATATCGAAGGTTCCATATACATATTTGGAATCAGCGATTTTTTTAAATTCCAATTATATCATGTATTAAATGTGTTGTATTATTTTTAAGCTTCAGCAACTTGGCCGGATTTAAAAGATACAGCTCAGTTTGAAAGGGCCGCCTCCGCCATAATGGGAGGAAGACCTCATACTATATCTGCGGGTAGGTTGATATTTATATATTTTTTATAAGAAGGTTTTTTATTCTAAATAATATTTTTTTATACTAGGTATTTTGTTTTAATATAGTTTATATGTTTTTTCTGTAAATAATGAGGAAGGACAATGTTTCATTGTGGTCAAATGATGATATTATTAATTAGTTAAATTATTTATTAAGAGAGGAGGACGTGTTAAATTAAGCGTAACTTCAATAATTATAACAATTGGATAATGTTTTAAAAATAGGTTAAATATAACTTGACTAATTATAAATTACTATATCTTGAGGTCTATATATCAATATATACCTTACCCCAGTTACTGTTCTCTGTAATATTTAGTAGATCTGATATAACCCACCAATTTGCCGTGAATATACTTAAATTATATTAATACTAAAAATGTATAAGATTTACAGTTTATGATTTTTCTGACTGTTTTAAGGGGGAGTAAATAGGGGGCGGGGTGTGAAGCTAGGTAGCTGTTTACTAGTTCTGGAACTTTTCGTACTTTGTAAATTTGATCTTCAATAAAGTATTTTTTTTTAATTAGTATAATATATAGAATGTGTCCATACTGACAATCCGTTTTAAATGTTGAAACCAAATGGCTTAGTAAGATAGCAGACATACTTTGTATACATATAATATTATTTTAGAATATCTTGAAAACCATGAAAATAATGTATTTCCAGGTACCGACCGTGGTCACACGCGCCCGGCTCTCAGCGTGCACACCTTTACAGAAAGCACACGAGAGGGGATATACGCACGACCGCCATTACCTACTGTGAGTATTATATACATGTACAGGTGTTTAGACTGAGTGACATGAAGTTTAGGGTTCCGTGCCGATAGGTTAAAAACGGAACCCTATTTCTAAGACTGTCCCTTTGTCTGTCTGTTTGTCTCCCGGTTGGACCTCATGAACCTTGATAGATATACAGTTGAAATTTTAAAAGATTACACGTACTGAAAATAAAATAGATATTTAACGGCTTCCATACAACAAACGTGATTTTTATGTCTTTTTATATTAGGATCAGAACCATTTGTGTTCTGATTTCACTCGCATCTGGCCGGGTTTTTCCGGATATATGATTTACAGAGAATTTTCTTTTATTAGCTTTTCGTAAGGTTTCAAGATATTACTGTATAGTTCTTTAATAAAATAAATTTCTAATAGGATTTGTGTTTCTATACTTATTATCTTTTTTATATTATCAAAACTGATTTTAAAAATCTAACTTCCATTTTTTATAATATTTATTTTATATATCTAAATAATATAGTAGAGTTAATTGATCCTTGATTGTAAGATAAAATGTGCTTTTTTGTAGTTATTATTTATTGTTATATACATACAAACATACAACATATGCTGTAATATGTTTTAAATTTATAAATACATACATATTTAAGTCGAAATTAAAACAAACAGTAGATTTCTATGATGCTAGTATATAAAAAAAAACAAAATTTAAATCCTGATTGAATCAATTAATATTATAAAACGATATATTTTTATATGGAGTGTTAAGATTTATATAGTAAAGGTCTTTGAACCCTAGACCCAGACAAAATTATACACTTTGTTTTATTCATATGTTTCCAATTACGTATTTATTTATTTGTTTGTATGTTTCTCAGAAACTGATTATATTCAACACGCCATCAAAGTTGTCAATATATTTGCATTATATTTAAATAATCACACATTGTGAATTATTAATTCTAATAAATATTTGAATTTATTAAAAGTTTTAAAATATCCATAAACATGTATGACCATGTATGGTCATGCTATGGTAAATTTGTAAGGTCTTATTGCTGTACGTATAAGGTACATTTTAAATTAACAATTTCAATGGGAAACGAACACTGGAATTGGAACTTATTGTCGAAATAAAGGGTTCATTGGTTACGTTTAAAAAGAGATTTTGTGGTTTAATAAATAAGATTCATTTTTAAATTAATTAGGGTCGTCTACTTTACTGGTTTAATGAAAGTCATTCAAATTTTATGCTTTGTCTTGATTTGGTCATTGTAAATCTAGAGATAATTTACTCTAATAGCACCATCAAGAAAACATAACTTTAAATACTTGGCCCGGTGTTATAAATTATCTTGTGGCGGCTCAGGGCTTTAAATACCTAATATACATATATAAAAGACAGGAAACATGTAAATTATTTTTTGTAAATAAGTAATTTTTATTATTTTATCCCCCATTGCAAAAATGATGAAAGCACAGTTTCAACTTCCGTATATTGTAATATTATTGAAGATTTATATAAAACATTTATACTTACTACTTTTTTTTCTAAAATTATTGTAAAAGTATATTATTTTGAACTATAAAAGTATATTATATTATTTTGCCCGTGACTGTAAAAATAATATATAGGTATTTGACTTATATACTTGGAAATATAAATATTATTTTTTACAGTCTACGTGTACGGGTCACAGGCAACAGCTAGTAAATATTAACTCATGGAATAAAAATAGCTTAAGTTACTCCTTATAACATTAGCTATCTGCAAATAAAACTGGCATCAAAATCGGTTCAGCCGTATCAGTGATCAGCAAACAGACATACAGACAGACCGAAAAACAAAAATTGTTAAAAAATATATTTTGGTATATGTACCGTGTAAACATCCATATGCAATTACTAAAAAGTGATTATTCCAATATTACAAACAGATACAGCAATTTTATATACATATTTATATATATTTCAAAGCGGGAAAGATATAAATTAATAAATTAATACAAATAGCTAAAAAGATGCCGAATACGCCGAATACTGAATACTAAACGAATATTCGACGCAACTCTATTTTCAATTTATTATGTTTTTTCCAAATTGCAATTTTATCTATGTTGTCTATCTAAGGGTGTCGGTCTAGGCGTAAATCATTACATAGATAAGAAATATATAATAAAATGTAATTAATTTCATACCAAGTTAAGCCTAAGAATGTAGTAAAGCAGTTTCAAGGCGGCATGAACTTTCATGTATTAAGTATTGTCCAAATTAATCCATTCATCCCTTCGTCTCTTGTTACTGATACAATGCCTACACATACATACATATATCTCCAGCGTTGTTCATCCCTGGAGCGTCCTAGTGTGCCGGCTCGCAACGCTAACTCCACACGAGCAGAGTTCAAACCAGCCAAGCCAACCAGTCTGCCGCCGCATCTAGCCAAGGGTAAGTACATGAGAGGGGCGGGGGATGAAGCGGGGGAGAGGGAGGTACTGGGTGAACCTGGGTTTTAATAGGTTTTTGAAATTTTTGATAATTGTGTTAGAAAAACATGTCTAATATTTTTAAAACGAATATGTCAATTAAAGGAAGGAAACTTGTTATAAATTACTGTTCATGCTGTTTTTTTATTTGATTCTTATAATATCATATTTTTAACAGAAATGCCACAAGCGTTGTATGTCAATATGTCGGAATTAGCGACAATGGCGGCATCTCGAGCACAACAACAACAGCAACAACAGCAGCAACAACAACAACAGCAACAGCAACAACAGCACAACGCTGAATATCCACAACAGGAAAAGGTATTTTTGTAATAGGATTATTAATTGTTCAATACCTACATATACTGGTCATTAGTGTAGTTGCTATAGAAATATAACTTAAGTGAGACCTCTCCCTTCCTGACTGGTTTTACTATTTATACTACTATTTTGTTTATTTTTTTTTTATTATTAAAGGTATAGTATTGAAAGATATGTTATAATACTCATAATTTATTGGGTTACATTAAAAAACTTAATATGTTCTAAAGAATACCTGCTGTATATAATATTAAACGTCAGTATTGAAAAGTCTCATATTGGTTATCGGGTCAAATGTATACGCTGGTTTTTCTCTTCTGTGTCGCGCTGATCTGAAAGAAAAATAATATTATCATATATTTCATGTAATATGTATTGTTTGAAATGGGTAATTGAGGGAATCTTATGTAATTAGCTTGATGCTTCTTCTCCTGAACTGTTGAACCGATTAATATCAGATTTTTTTTAATGATTGCAGCATTATCATCGATAGTTAAGAAAAAAATGGCTGTCAACCTACTTATATATTGATATAATTATTTTATATCTCGAAGAAATGTTTTTAAAATATTCTATTTTCCATCCATTTTAAATTTATATTTATATTACTATAGTTTATTTGATATACAAATATAAAATATATGTACATACATCTTATCCCAATGGAATTTTGATGCCAATGACTCCGATATTTGTCCTTCTTTGAGTAGTTTCTTAACAGCTCGCTCTACGACACGCAATGAGGAGAACACGTTCTGGACACTTGAGGGTTGACGGTTCCTGGATGTTGTCTGTTACGTAGCAAAGATTTTTATATATAGTTTATTTTATCCGCATTTTATTTCGTTTTTTTTTCTTTTCGTATGGCATAATAATCGCCTTTTTTATAATAATAATAATAATAATATCACAGAACGAATTACACACATTGATCTAACCCCTATGCTAGAAAGTTTTTTGTTTGTGTAAAGGTTGTTAGACAACGATACCAATACATAGAAATACACATTACAAATACTGAGAATATATTTAATAAACGACCAAACCCAGAAATACAGACTCTATGTAGATCACATAAGTGCCTGTCCCTGTCGGGAATCGAACACGGACAGGTCCTTATACGTTAGGCGTCTGCACTAACCACTTAACCGACGGGACGGTTAATTATTGTTTATTTTATAGAGTTTGTAAAACAACTAAAAGAAGTTCAACAAAATATTATAAAAACAAAATGTAGCCTAACTTAAAATAATATAAATTTAAAATAAATTATATCTAATCTATCCTAAACTACAATAATCTAAAACTATATTAACGTAACTGACGTCGTAACTATAAACCTACCATAATTTCGACAGCATCAAACAGCTTCCCCAGTTCTTTTCTCTCTCTTTCATCCATACTCGCATTTTTAGAATCGAAAACACCACTCTCTTTTAGTTTTCGTTTAATATTATCTAAAGTTATCATCGGACTCTGATCAAGTATCTCTCCGGATTTGTACGCGGCTTTCGCATCTTCTGATATGTGAGAACTGGAATACAATTATATATAATATTATATTTTTTTAAGCGCGATTCGAACTTGCGACCTCTTGAGAGTCCTGGTCGCTCTGAAAACTGAGCTATCGTGTCGTTACTAGCTATTATAAATTAGGCGTATCCACGACTCCCTTTTTTATATAAAACTATTTTTAGTATTTAGCAAGCTTTTATAGTTATTATAATATTTATTTGTATGTTGCATACAATATTAAATTGGAATATTTTGGGCAGTTATTCATTTGAAGTAAAACTGTGAAAAAAATAATAAAAAAACATAGAGCATTCATTACAATTATAATAATGTAACGGTCTGGTTAGTATTATTTATTGCCTTTAAAAAACCATAGCAAATATTGGAAACAGTGGGTTTTACCAAGCAACAATTAAAAGTTAAATATTAGTTCTTTTATACCTATATAGAGTAAATTAAAGTACTAAGCGTAATAACGCTTATAATTTGGTAATAGATTTTATTTGGTTATTATTAGTAGTTAGTGATAAGCACTCACCATCCTAGAGTGTAGAATATCAGCTCCGCGATTCTGTAAAAGTTATTTTTTTCTTATTATAAATAAAACAAATATAATTATAACAACATATTATAAAATTTAATAACAAAAACTATAAAGTTTTTGTTAATATTACTCAATTAATATTTTGGTCCCAAAATATATTTTTAGACTTATTTTCTATTCACGAAATATGCCAATATATGTAGGTATACACTTCGCGCTTAAAAAGTAATTAATAGAAATAAATAAAAATAAATATATCTTAATTTTCATTGTTACTTAATAATATATTAAAAAAAAATCGTTAATACTTACATAATATTAAAAATTACAAATACACACACGGATTTCATTATATCCACGTAACGACTGAACTGAACGTATTTGATCGCCGGTTGTTATCTACCTGTTATATTGCATACCATTCAAGTGCTGGTATACCGCTACACGACAGTCTTGATACTTGGTTTAATATTATTATTTTTTAATTATTATTATTGTATTTAAATTACTACAAAGAAGTAGTACAGTTTTGTTATGAACTAAATTATCATCATAATTTTTTTTAACTAACATAATTTGTGCAAGTTGGTATATGTCTTAATTGTAATCAAGACATCCTAAATTTGAACCCCTGGCCTCAGCTGTCTTTTTTCCATTTTCGGATAGAATTTTGATCCATAGATTGTGCCTGGCATGAGTTAAATTAAATTATTGATTATATGGTATGTGTATTTCATTGGTCTGGATAATAATTATTTTCTTACTACCTATATTAGTTGACAATATCATAATTTTCTTCGTACTATATATTTTACCTTTTATAGTTCTTGATAAAAAACTATATGCTATCGAAACTAAATTAGCATTTATTTATGTAAGCCATAAGATGTGTCAAAAATATTATCATACTTAATGCAGGATAATGTTAAGCTTAAAAAATTAACAATGATTAAGTTTGTTTTATCCCACAACACACACGCATATCAACGATATATCGGCATACCCATTGTTCCGACCGAAAGATGAATCGTAAACATTTAATAAATCACACGCATGTATCTGGACAAGTTGATTTTTATGTAATTATATAATAATCATTATTTGTTATTAAATAATAATCATTATATGTTATATCATTGTAACTTCCGTTCGGTTCATTATATTTTAACGTTATCAAATAATTGTTACCTTAATATGTATAAGATATATTCTGTTCTCAATCTCTTTCTTTTTGTTTTTATTTAATGAAACAGTAATATCCAGAAACATATTGATATCAAATATTAGATAAATAAATATTACATAAATAAAATATTGTTATAAATACTATATTAGCTATGTTGTTATATGAGATGTAAAATTAGTTATACCACGGGTGGCGATACGGTAGCTCAATAGGTAGAACGACAGGATGGTTTCCCAGTGGTCGTGGATTCGAATCCCTGTCCGTATCGGTTTATTTTCATTCTATATTTATTTAAAAATTTATATAGACCAAACATACATACATCTTACTAGATTCATAGTACCTATTTTAAAATTTCAATAAGCTTAACATAGCATACACGTTATATTCAATGAATCGATATTTTTATCATAGATAGTGATGGTATCCAACTTGCAAGCTCGTGCAAATATAGAAGGGGTAAAGTAGTTGTACACAAAATAAACACCGAACCGAAGTTGTTTTCAGTTGTGACCAATCACAATCTTCAATTGTAAGGCTTCATTATTCAATGTACTGTAGTGTAATAAAATACTGTTATGGTTTTTTCACCTTCAAGTGTAAGTACTATTGATATTAGATTATAAATTGTTCATGAATTAGTCAAACACGCTTGCTCTCTGACTGTAAAATGACGTCACTAAATCTTGCCAGTAATTCAATTAAGAGATTTTGTAACGTTATGTGACTCATGTATTGGGGATTTAAAGATTATTGATAGATAAGGATCTAAATGGGATTTTAAGATGTCTTGATCAAATAATCCCACGGTCCTTTGGTTACGAGGACCACAGATTTAAGGTTTTGAGGCTCATTGACAAAAAACAAACGATAAAGTTCCAAATAATAATGGCTGTTATTCCTACTGTATGCTTAATGATATTTTTTATTAATTTAAAGGATAAAAAAACAGGATAATTGTATGAAATTAGAAAGTTGTTTTTTTTTTTTGTTATAATTAAATCGACAAGTTAATAATCTAAGTTATAGTTTATATACTGGTAGAGAATGTCTAAGTGGCATTAAGGCCGCCTTTTGTACATTATTTTGTTTTTGTGCAATAAAGAATTAAATAAATAAATAAATATATGTGCTAATTATATGAAAGTATTGATTGAATAACTTATTTTTTATATATACTTTAGATATATCCTGAGGACCTGCGTTTTTTTTTAAAGAATTAAGATATGTTTTAAACAAACATTATTTTAGTTCTTTAAAAAACGCAATCTGAAAAATATGAAACCTTCGAGACATTTTAATGAGGATTTATGGAACAATTGTATTTTTGTATGTAAAAATTTATATGCCTATCAAGATCTATAATAGCGGTTTGCGGTTGTTTTAGATTTTTCGTATTTTTTGTTTACCTAAGTCTGACAATAAATGGAAAAGTGATCTCCAATTATTGTGAGATAAGATTATACATATTCAATTATTTTGATTCAACGAGCCTTTATCTAGATGCCAACTAATCCTAAAATATTTAGACAAAGAGAGTTTAGAGTGGAAAGAAATTCTTCATGCGTATCACAGAGTCATTAATCTGTTTTAGCATTCGCATTCCTAATAAAGTATTGGTACTTTACACTTTATATTTACACTAGCTGTTGCCCGCGGCTCCGCTCGCGTGTAGGTCACTTTTCGCGTAATCTGTGGAAACCACAATTATCCAGACCTATAATAGGCTTATAGTTAATTCTATAGTATCCTATTCTCGTGGAAATTTTATATATATAGGCATTACATTGCTACGATATCAAACTGAATAATAACATACATCCACATCACACACACACGACCAGGACATTATTCAGATATACGTATTAAAGCATATGGATTCGAAATATTATGTTATTCAAGTTTTAGTAATCATCCCTAATTTTTTGAAAATGAAACATAGCCTATGTCACTCGTTAATAGTGTAGCTTGCCAACGGTAAAGGAATTTTTGAAATCGGTCCAGTAGTTTCGGAGCCTATTCATTTCAAACATACAAAAAAATAATCAAACCTTTCCTCTTTATAATATTAGTATAGAAGTATAGATAAAAGATATAAAAAATATTTCAGGTGTGTTCAGAAAGCAGCGCGAGCGAGTCCTCGCTAGAATCGTCCAGTGGATACGGAAGTCAGGGAGCATTTGCCGGGGAAGACCATGCACATCTCATACATCCAGACGGTAATGAGTTTTATTGTTATATTAATAGCTATTATATTCGCTTGTGACTATTTTGTTGTTGTATTTATACAAATATGTACATTGTAAATAGAGTTGTTTTGTGTGTGAATGATGTTAGCTCATGATTTATTTAAAATTAGTTCCGACTTTGCAAAACGAAAAAATAATAGATGTTTGCTTGTTTTGTGTTCTGATTAATTATTTGATTTTTAATTTTGCATTGTTTCATTTATTATGTTATTTTTTATAAGCTTTTATTATTTTTTGTTTGTTTATGTGCTTTGCATGTAGTTAACTCGGAGATAGTGACGCTTCGTCACAGCGAGTCTGTAGTGATAGCTCGCGAGAACTTTTCGATATCTTTGGGGAGTTTGGAGGAGGCTGTGAGGTGTTTAGATGAAGCGACCGAATGTCCCGCCTTCGCCACCATCTCCAAGAAACCGGCCGTGCCCAAGAGACGACCGGTCTCTATGACGGGTGAGACAGGAATATTAATATAACATACTCTTATATTAAAAAACTTACTCATTTTGTAGAATTTTTTATCACATAAATCAGAACTCTCATCCAACGTTGTCGGTTCAAGTATAAGTTATTTATTTTCAATACTGAAAAGGCATACCCCTTCTGAAATTATCTGAACCCACTAAATTACTCAAGATTGGTAGTTTTTGTGAAAATCTTCAAGACGTCGCTATTATCACTAGAACACGGACATTTATGTAATTATTTTCCGTGGGTCAATAAAAATATTGAGTCAATAATTATTTCGGAAACTAGTTGATATATTTTTAACATAGAAAGTATTTATATTTGTGATCGACTTGTAAACTAAGACAAAATCGTTACCATCGCCAATGGTTTGACATCTGTCTAACATACATACATACACATAAGCTCACCAACAAACACACGCGTATTTAGGAATCAACATGCACGCGAATACACACACATTTACACCAATATACACAAATACAGTTCTGTGTTTCTCTTCTATCTTCTACCCCATGACGTCACAGTGTATTATTAATATTAATAGTGTCCCCCCTCCCCGCAGCCCCCAGCTGGTCTCGTCGTGGGTCCAGTAGCTCGCAGGGCAAGCCGCCGCCCCCCGTGAGGCGCTCCTCCTCCATATCACGGCCGCGGCCAGGACTGCAGGTGAGTCTAGGGGTTTAGGGGAAATAGTCCAAGAAAACTGTTAGCCCAATACAGATATTGTGCAGCTAACTTTTTGAATCGTTATATGTCAAAAACGGTGGATCGCAGGAAAAAAGTATTGATACATTTCTTAGATTATTTTATGATCTACAATTTTTGTCTGAGATATTTTTATGATAAAAATTACCGTTTCGCTGATAATCATGAAAAACTATTTTTTTTTACTTTTGACCTTGAATAATTTTTTTGGAAAGATGGGAACTTTCAAATTTTATTTTTAATCATATTTTTAACAATCTTACTGATTTTCAGCTTGATGGGAATTTATGTAGCTTCGAATGTTTAAATTGACCGGACTATAAGCTCAAGCTAATTTTCGCGGTTACAAATTTGACAAGCTTTTCTTAGTAATTCTTTGTAGTAGTCTCAGATCGAGCCAAATATCTATATTATAACTTTTGTGAATTCTTCTTAATCGTGTATGTGAAGTATCGGTACTTTACTCAAAATACATCTTCGTAGAGAGCATAGTTGTTTTTCTGTTACTTTAATATTTTTTTTAAATTTCAAGATTTTCAAACACCATACAGTTGTCCTAATATAATAAAAATTGTCTGTAAATTATTTATTTTGTTTCCTGGTTTTCCTTAATACTATTGTAAAATGTAATATTAAGATTTTGAACAACATGGTTTAGTGTTTAGTGTTTATTTAAATAAACTTACACTATAATGAATTATATATTAAAATGATATATATTTATATTTCAGAGTGCTGCCCCTAGTACTGTGAACACAGACGCTGATCTCCCGCCCCCGCCTGCCTTTTTGTTGCAACCAGACACCGAAAATCCAGGTATATATATATATATATATATATATGATTCTCATGTACGTTGGTTTGTCATTGAAGTCCTAAACAAGACCGATTTTAATAATTGTACCGTATCTGAGCAGGTCCTTGTATAGATGAAATTCATTATTGTATTATAATATTTTTCCGTGAAAATGGGGTTATTACTTTTATTTTCTGGCCAGCACATCTATCATTTTCGGTAGTACAACATAAAAAATACTTAAAAACGCATAAAAAAATCTAACAATATTTTTTTTAATAAAAAATGTAATTAAATGAATGTCTTATATAATCTGTATTGTATTATATTTTTCTAATTCCAGCCCATCAAGGAATAAACGTAGCGGAAACCGTCAAGCAGTTAACAGAATTAAAACACATGCCAGCTTCACCCGGACTTGTAAGAAGAACGGTTCAAAATCAGAACGAAAATCAAAATCCAATATACGGAACCCAAAACCAAAATCCAATATACGGAACCCAAAACCAAAATCCAATATACGGAACCCAAAACCAAAACCCAATTTACGGCACCCAAAACCAAAATCCAATATACGGGACTCAGAATCAAAATCTAAGTTCGTTCCAACAAGCAAAGAGCAACTTCGCCTCTAGCATGAGTTTGAATAGTACCGGAAATTTGAATCCTATTTACGGACAGACGGGTAATAGGATAATGTCGTATGTAGAGAACTCCGTGTTTGTAAGAAAAAATAGCTTGAATAGCTCCAGTTCTGATATATATGGCGGAAATACAGGTATATATTATTTATATTACATGTATATGTATATATCATTTTGTTTAATGAAATATATTCACGAATCCATGTTTTTAGTATTATAAATAAACATTGGTGACATTATTCCCAGGTATCTACGAGAGTAAGTCTCCTCACGGGTCCACTCCCTCCACTCCCAGCTACTCGGAGACTAACACCTTCTCTAGCTTTGGCCCTCGAGTCACCAATGAATCGCATTACGGACAGACCGGTATGTATAAATATATATAGTTATACCTTTGTTAGTAAATGTCAATCTTGCGATGATTCTTTAAAATATGGTAATTTGTTGGGGGTTTAAAATTTCTTTCCTAATAATATGTGATCTCGTTCAAACGTAAGAAAAGTGGGAGAGACACGAGCGATTGGGTTACCAGTCAGAAACCTGAATGCTGAGTACGACGATCGTAGGTTCGATTCCCATCGACGATTCTTTGTGTGATTGAGGCACTGTTGTAGTCTACGTATAAGTAATATACATGTTTATTGAACACACTTTGTCTAGTACAAGGAATGAATCTGATATGGCATTTGCTTTATGTACGTAATCAACGGAAGAAAGAGATTGCAATAATAATACACAAGTGCAACAGAGATAGAGTCATGTGTGCAATCGAGATGGAAATAGATTTATTTTTCCATAGGTGTGAAACTGCAGGAGCGTGAGGGCAGTATCTATGCGGCGCCCGCACTGGTTAGACGTCTGACGCCCAGAGCGCATTCTGCCGAGCGACACGCGAGAGAACGTGAGGACTTAATTTTTTTTTTACAATTAAAAAAGTCATTTTTAATTATGATTATGGAAGGTTATTTTAATATAACTGTTTCTATACTTATCTTACCTATAACACTGGTCAACACGATTCTGGTTTCCTCCATTTTTTTCTCTCTTATTGGTTATTTCTATGGTCCTGACTATGAAAAAAATACTGTGAGATTGCCAACAGCTTTACTTTTTGAAATATACAGTTTCATAATTTCGACCAAATAAAGACAAAAAACTAATACATATTTCAACAAAATATCTATTAAACACTATCAAATGATCTTTTATATGATTTTCTTGCATGAACGACGTTAGGTAGATCTCGTTTCAAACTCCAGCAGTAGTCCGCCATCATATGTGAGTCCCATCTTCCCTGATATCGCTCTTCCATTGTCCGAAAATCTTGGTGAAATCTTTCACCCCGTTCCTCACTAAAATCACCCAAATTTTCAGGAAATTGGTCTAAATGCGAGTGCAGGTAGTGGATTTTTATGCTCATGTTGCACCCCAGCTCTTGCAAGTTTGATAGCATGCTCTCAACAAGCTTAACATGGTCATCAGATTTCTTGTTGCCTAGGAAATTACTCATAACCAAAACAAATGAATTCCAAGCTTTGGATTCCACTTCAGTCATTGATTCGACAAAATTGGGGTCTTTTACGACTTGCCTAATCTGTGGCCCATCAAAAATACATGCTTTCAATTTTTCTTTGCTTAATCCTGGAAACTTGCGAGAAAGAAAATTAAAACATTCTCCATTTTTGTCAAGTGCCTTCACAAATTGTTTCATTATGCCAAGTTTGATGTGAAGAGGTGGAAGTATGATGCGGTCTCGACTAACTAAAGGCACGTTTATTATATTTTTCGTACCAACCACCAGCTCTTCCCGCACTGGCCAACTTTTTTGTGACCAATGTTATTTGTCACGACTATCCCAGAGACACATGAAACAAGGGAACTTTGTGTACCCTTTGTTGACCTAATAGAAAATTAACCATTTTTAGATCAACACAAATGACTCACTTGTGGTCCTTATACTTAATTTTATCCCATAACCTTAGAAGTATTTGCGTATGCTTCTTTTAAAGTCGTCGAATGTGCAATAGGTATAGAACCGTACTTGTTGCCGTTGTGTAGCAAAACACACTTTAAACTTCTTTTGCTGCTGTCTATGAAAAGACGCCAATCGCTAGGTTGGTACTTTGTTAAACCTATCTGTTTTAAAATACCGCTAACATCCTTACAAAAAACTAAATCCTTTTCTTGAGAAAAATACGGTAACAGATTTATTTCTCGCGTACGATAAAATGTGATTTTGGTTTTTCCGGAGTAAGCAAATTTTTTTCTTTTAAACGAGTGCTAAAATTTCAGAAGCTTCTTTCGGTAAGTTCAGATCTATTACTAGGTCATTTAATTCTTTCTGATTGAATGGTTGAGATTCTGAAAGGTTGAATTTGTAGTCTGGATCAGAATCTTCACTTGATGTACTTCATTCATTTCGTTCGGATTCACAATATTTGGATCATCAGAAGATTTAGATGTGCTGGGTTGTACCTCTCGTGATCTTAATTGAGGTCGTTGAGCAGAAGCTAAGTTGGGATAAGGCCACTTACTTCGATTTCCAGGATTGATTCCGTTTATTTTCACAACACAAAAGTAGCAGTCGTTATGATGGTCTTGAGGTTCTCGCCAAATCATTGGTGTTTCGAACATTGTTCCATCTCTTTTTCCACTGAACCACAACCGTAGACATACTACACACTTCTGGCAAACAATATGAGGAATCCATGGCTTGTCCTGATTACACAATTTTATTTTAAAATACTGATGATACGCAGTTTTCACAAAGTCCGATATAGGTTTTCGATATTTTTTAAATACATATTCACCACAAATATAGCAAAAACAATCTGGATTAAGCAGAAAACATCTTCTTGAGGAAGCCATATCGAAACCGACAACAAAATGTGTTCTAGTACCCGAAAAAAAAACGAAAATCTAAATAAAAATATTAAGTAAGGGTAGTTAGCTATAACTCAAAAACAAAAGCTGTTAGAGAAAATGGCTGCCGTATCTGATAAATACGCGTCAATTTAAAACAGAAACAAAAAAATATCATAGGAAACAACCAACTTTATTTTTTTTGTTAACCAGTGTTATCAAAGCTAAGTATAGTTAAAAATCACAACTCTGAGATAGAAATGAAAAGTAAACTTTGTTACACCGTTATTGTTTTCGAACCACGATTTCGAGAAGATACTGTTAGCAAAAAACATAAATTAATATCTATTATATATAAAATCATCAAACAATGTTATTTAAGATGGCGGCCTCATAGCTACACTGAGCGCTAAGCTAGCACCTCAGTTGTCTCCACGGAGTCCTAGAAGAGTCGTCAATGTTACTGAATCACCCGCTAAAGGGAAAGGTAGTTATAACTTTATATATATAATTAAATTTATAATCTATCTATCTATTTAAATGTAATTTCCTTTGCTTGCAGCATTTGTAAAGGCGAACTGAAAAGCAGCTTTAAGCTGAGTCTACTACCTTTTTTCATCAGCATTTTGTTCAAAAATCACTGTAAATTAGACTTAATTAATTAAGACTTACTTATTTTTATTCTTATGCTTGGTGAATAAACGTCTTTATTATAATTATTAATGAAATTAACATATTAAATTTCTTCAGGACAAAAAATAGGAATAATGACAGGAATGTATATATACTATGTATTAAAATGGTATATATTTTCAAGGTGTTCCAGCGACGGTACAGCCTGCCTTCCTGGACAAGTTGTCTGCCACCTTACAGCATCAGCGACGGATGCAGTCGCGGGCCAACACCGTGAGGGAGCTTATTAATGCGCATGCGCAGGTTAGTGTCATAGTATTTGAATAGAAGTTTAAATAGATTTATATAAATATAGAATGTAAAAAACCGATACGGGCAGGGATTCGAACCCGCGACTACTGGGAAACCGTCCCGTCGCTCTACCAACTGAGCTACCGTATCGCTGTCCGTCTCGGTGAATTAAGCATTCTATATGTGATCGTCTTTATCGGGACGGTGGTGACATCTATTAGGTTTCTTTCGAAAATCCTAACCAATGTTTCTAACTTTGCAGTATAGATAAACATTGAAAAGATGCCACTACCGAAATCAATTTTTGAAAATATCTTTAAACATGTATAGCCATGTTAAGCTTATTTAAATTTATATAAATATAGAATGTAAAGACGATCACATATAGAATGCTTAATTCACCGAGACGGACAGCGATACGGTAGCTCAGTTGGTAGAGCGACGGGACGGTTTCCCAGTAGTCGCGGGTTCGAATCCCTGCCCGTATCGGTTTTTTACATTCTATATTTATATAAATTTAAATAAGCTTAACATGGCTATACATGTTTAAAGATATTTTCAAAAGATTAAATAGAAGTTATCTGAATAAAATATTCTCCATAGACCTAAAAGTGATATTAACTTAAAGCGCAAGGCTTCTCAGGCCAAAGTTTTCGGATCTTGGATTGTCAAAACGTCTATACTAGGAGATATGGTCTAAGGTCTAAGACCATAGTTAACTTTTTGCCTCGAAAAGGAGGGAAAATGTCTTAATAAAGAATTTAATTTAAGTCTTTGATAAAGAACCAAAATCAAGAGTTTTTGTAGTAAATGTATTTAGACACTTTTTATTGTACCCAAATTAAATATATGTACCTTTACTTCTAGCCGGATCCGCGAGTGTGTCACACGTCACTAATGGAGCAAATAAAACGAGGGGCGACGTTAAAACGAAATAAATACTGTAACGATAGATCTGCTCCGAAAATACGTTGAAATGTATAACTATGATGAAGTAGTTAATGATAAAGTGTAAACTATTTGTCGTATAGTCTGTACTTTAACTGATATTTCAACATATTTTGATATTACCAACATTACGAAATTATATCTAAAATAGTGTCTTTGGAGTTTGTGAAAGACTCAATTAATTTCGAAAAAGAACACAATTTATCTCTCTTATTTATGTATTAAAATAATGGGTAACTGAACTAGTAAAATGAATATTATTCGGATAATAATTTTAACACAAATTTATTATTATCATAGTATTTACATTTATATTAATTATAAACTGTTAATACTAAAGCTGATGCAAAATTCTTAAATTGTTTATATACATCTTCAAATTGGTCACTAAAGCTTCGCGACAACTTCGTATTTATATACTTCTATGATCATTGTACTTCAATAACAATCTCTATAAGTATTAAATACCACTTGACAATATGTAAAATGGATTTAAGTTCATCAAAATCTTTAAAAATATTACATATCTTCGATATAACATATCATTTATATCCCAATTTAAAAAAATCAATAGTTTTCTAAAAAAACTAAAATAACATTTATGATTGTTAACAGAATCATTGCATTTCGAGAGGTTTTAAATTTTCTGAAATATATACGATTTTGGCTTGTTGAAGTTGACATTTATATTATATAAAAAGGTTTTTCTTCAAAAACCTATATCTATTGATAAACTAGACAATAGGTGACAGCCCAAAAAATATAACTGGTTTTAAAAGATACCTAACATAAGCAATACATAAAAAAATCAAAAGTTTTTTAAATTAATAATAACAAAACGCAATAATACCTTACTATTTTAATATTTGGATGTGTGTATGTTTGTACTACTATTATGTTTCGACTTGACATGATTTAATCAAGAAAATTAGACTACACCAAAAAAAAAATAACAATAAGGAGATGAGAGGGAGAGACTTGTATGATATATCTCTCTCTTTTTTTCTATAAGGAGCATATTATATGTTCGTTCGTGATGATCGTGACGAAATACTTTTCACGGAAGCTATAACGATGTCAATAATAATTCTTATTATAAAATAAATACTTGAAATACTGAATACTGTCCATTGTGCTTAGATGTATTAAATTTGACACCAAAAAATAAAGATATCCTTTGCATTTTCGATATTATTTTTCTTAATATTGTACGTCAAACGACTGATGTATCTTACTGTAACTGTGTTCTTCGAAGCCTTTCATTTTATAAAATAGGCTTTTGTATCTAAATTTAAGATGAAAATGTTTTATATTATCCTATAATATTATAGATATAATGTAATTCCACTAATTATTAAACTTTAAGTTAAGATGTATAATATCGTAAGTCGTAAAAGTCGGTTTTCTTTGTTTAATTTTATTCTGTTATAATCACTATTTTTTGCATTTTGATTGGTTTCTTTCGTTTTATAATAATAAGTAAAATATTGCCAGATACAATATATTATATAAATAGATAACACCCTTAGAGGTGTAGTTAGGAAAATGAAGCTAACACTATTTATTATTTTTTTACGCGAATAGAACAATATATAATATATATGTGTATTTTAGATTCGTTATATTTTGTGACGTTTATTATTTCTAGATTTATAGCTTCTAGACTTATGACTTATATAAATGTTAGTCTGTAAATGGTAGCTTTGACATATCCTATTTAACGAAATAGTAACGTTGAATTTTATATCGCTTCGGTAAACCAATAGTAACCTGCCAAATTATCTCGATGTATCAATATCAAATATATAGTCCAGTAATGTCTATGGTAATGGTAGATTTTGAGAATGTTATAAAATGTGTTTAGGTAAACGTTTGCGTATGTAATGATCGATTGGTGAAAATAAATGATTATTGTCCCATATTTGAGTTTTATTTTTTATAATAACGTTTTTAATATTATATTAAGTCTTATTAGTTTGCTTAGAATAGGTCCTATATCTCCTCGATTGACCTTTAAAGATGGCTTAGGGAAAGTAATAAAAGTGTGTACCATTTTACACTAAGAAACCGATGGATAGCGCAATCCCTACAGCACATTCCCATGGAGGGTTGACGTGAAACCTAGAGTTGGGCTTTATTACTTTTTAGCAAATCTCTTGATAAATTGAATCATCTTTAATTCATATATTTTGATCTCTCAAATTTAAGTGATGTTGGTGAATATGTACTTATGTTATAGGGATTTTAAGGATTTTTTAGGGACTCAATAAAGGCAGGTTATTGAGCCGAGGTTGAGCTGAACTTTTTGGATTGTGTTTCCTTAGATTTTCAATTATTACCATTTTTATTGGGGCAGGCCGAAAACAAGTAAAAATAAAAACACATCGTTGTCTTATCTAACATTTATTATTACCATAGTCCATTTATTATTTACCATTCTTATTTATTATTCCATTACTATTTACTATTTACCGTTATAACATTTATTATTACCATTTATTAGCCAAACGCTAAACGGACTTTAGGGCTTCTGGAAATCGGAGACTAAATAAAAGGAAAACGAGTCAGTATATTACAGATTTGCAGGGAAGATATGTATGAAATAGTTTTGGATTTTACATCCCTATTGATAATCGAAATGGAAGAAAAAATATGATTTAGTTTATTAGCAGAAAAAGAAGAGTGATTAGGGAATTTATTTGATTGAATCAAACCTAATGTTCCAAGAAACTTTCGCATAACTGCAAAAGAGGAATAAGATATTTTTTTGTGAACGAATTGCCATTTGGCAGCTCTTACCACCTGATTGCAACGATTTGGTAACTTTGGTAATGACTTCGTTGCGATTATGTTTAAATTTACAAAAAGCATTATTACGTTTACTCATTGCTACTCGCACCTTTATTTTAAACATATTATTTAAGTGTAGTATCATGCCTTCAATGTCTGTCATACTTAGAACGATACTCCAATCGACAAATTAAGCATCGTTTAAAAGTCATTTAATATTAAATTTAGATAAACTCCATGTAAATGAGAAACAAGAAAGGCCCTAATATAAAGCTCTGTGGTACGCTTGTTTTGACAAATGAACCAGGGGAATGCTTTCCGTTGATGTATACTTTTTAATTATTTCATTAATATATAAACAAATCAGAGGCGTAGTGAGGGGGGGGCAAGGGGGGTCATCATGCCCCGGGCGCTAACCACAAAGGGGCGCCAAAAGGTCCGCAAAATAAAAAAATGCTGGATATTTTTTCATTTTTATTATAATTATTGTTTTTGAAAAATATATCTATCTGGTGCCAGTGTAATACAATAAATGTTAATTCGTAAAAAAATATATTTAAAATTAAAAAACCGCCGATACAAAAAGACTTCTAAAAAGAATAGGTCACTGCGTCGGGGGACCGTTGTACGTATGCCAACTTACTTACTTAGACTATACGATTCGATATCGTAATTTCTTTATTTGCCTTGGTAACTTACTAGCATTTTAATTTATTCCTTTATTAAACGGTCCCTCGACGCAATGACTTCAATAAGTACATAAAAATATTATTTTTATTCTTTTTAGAGGTCATTTGTTATCGGAGGTTTATATAATTTCAATTATTTTTTTCTGCTTTTTAAAGTTACATTACTGGTTTTTTTATTGTACTAAATTTTCGGTTGTTTAAGTATTTCTATCAATATTGCATAAGAACCTGTCACCCGCACCAATAAAACCTCAATATCTAGGAGACAACTGTTTCTTTTTCAACCAAATGTAGGTAAAAACCATCTCGACGAAAATAGCTTTCGATTAAAAAAAACCGCATTTAGACATCACCGCATCACAGACATATACACAGATACACAAACACACAGATACACAGATTGACACACACAGATTATCAAACTTATACACAGATAGACAGATTGTCAAACTTTTACACCCCTCTTTTTAGTTGGGGGTTAAAAAGAGAAAAGAACAGGCCAAGTGCTGGAAGTCGGACTCGCACACGAATGGTTCCGTACCATTTTATATATATATATATATATATATATATATATATATGTATATATATATATATGTATATATATATATATATATATATATATGTATATATATATATATATATATATATATGTATATATATATATATATATATATATATATATATATATATATATGTATATATATATATATATATAAACACTATCTATATATATATATATATATATATAAAAACATCAAAAAAATAACGTATGTGGTATGAGCGGCGCCCCCTTAAATATTTAATTTATTTTAATTTAATTATTTATAAATAAAGTTAATATACCACTAAACATTCTCTGAATATTTCAAGCGCCTACCTGTTGCGGTTATTAAAAGGGAGCAAAAAATCACGTTTCTTGTAGGGTAGCCCCCAATAGTATTTTTTTTAAATGAGTAAATAACTAAATATTCTGTGAATATTTCAAGCATCTACCTTAAGCCCTTATTATTATCAAGCAAAAATGTAGTTTGTTGCATGGGAACCCCCTTAAAGTATTTATTTTATTTTGTATTAAGAACATATTTGATATAAGAGTCGCAAGGAAAGTTTCTAGGAAAAAAAACTAAGAAAATTAGCAAGATCAACATCGAAAACTAATAGTTTAACTCATACGGTAATAGTATATTCCTAATAAAAATGGCATGTGTTTTCTATGGCAGGGCTGACTCAAACTGCGTCTTTCAGCACTTTCTTATGGCATCAACGCTTTGTGGTTACATAAATAATCTCCTTTCTTAATTTGTCTGATAAAAAAATTATGTTATAGTAAATATTTGTAGTTTACAAAGTATAAACATAATTTCTTGTAGTGTACGCTTATTATTTGCTGCTGGACTTAGGCCTTCGCCAGGGTACGCCATAGGACCCGATCACCAGTGTTCGCCATTCAAACATTGCCAGTTACCGTCTTCAAATCATGTTCTTTATATAGACCTTTCCATAGTTCTCGGGGTGACATGCAGTTGATGGGCCAGCTTCATCGGCAGGTTCCATGTCTCGGCATCATCTTGAGACATTGTGGCAAAGATGACACAAATATGTGACTCAATTTTACAAATGCTTTATAGCCAAGATACACTCTTCTGATGATTTCTGCAACAAAGCTGTCATAAAAACTGCAACTTTTGCCCTAGGTTACCGTACTCCTAAAAAAGTGGTCCACTTCGAGGGTTACACCTTCGACAGAAATGGGTTCGGGGATGATGTGTTTATTGAACATGAATTTGGTCTTGTCCAAGTTCATCCCGAGCCCAAAACGTCTAGAGGTAGTATTCAGACCAGACAACATATCCTGTAGGTCTTGCAGAGATTCTGCCACTATGAATATGCCTTCGCCAATGCGGAGATGCGTGAGATATTCACCATTAATATTGATGCCCATTTAATCCCTTTGAAATATCTTAAAAACATCCTTCAGCGCATTAGTGAAGAGTTTCGGGAATATTTCGTCACCCTGTCTTACACCTCCAGTAAACTAGATAGGACTTGTTTGGTGGTTCTGTACTTGAACTGACAACGTTGCCATTTGGTAGAGATTTCTCAAAACCTCAGAACATATCGACTATCGCTAGTCGACTTGACAACGCTACAAAGACTCCAGAATAGCCCAGCTTTCAATGAAGTCGAAAGCTTTCTTTTGGTCCACCATGCCAAACCTTTACGAAATCCGGCCTGCTTCAGTGGCTGGAATTTGTCAAATATGAATGCCAGACAATTCGTGACGATTCAGGAATATAGCTTATAATTGTGGTTTAGAAGTGTGATTGGCCTTTAGTTTGGGGTAGTCCCACATGTTTATCACCGAGTCAGAAACCCTTTTGAGCTCCTCAAAGATTGATTTCTGTACAGCCCTAACGAGCTCATAGGTTACTCCGTCTTTCCCGGAAGTCTTTTATTAACTGTTTATGAGCCGTCTCGATTTCATGGACATATATGTATGATAGATCGTCAGTAAAGTGGCGGGTAAGTAAGGCTCTGGGTCGCTTGCGTTTGGTGGAGGGTTCGGTGCATATGAGGCATACAGATTTGCGTAGAAGTCCTCGATTTCAGAAAACATCTTCGGAACTGATGTTACCATTTCACCATTCGAGGTAATCAGCTTTATCAGGTGAATTTTCCCCATATCTTTGTAAAGACTTTGAATCCCCGACTTCGCTCAATCGCCTCCTGTATGAGGCGAGTGTTCCAGCTTAGATGGTTGCGCCTTACCTAGCTCCGGATCTTTTTTTTAAGAGACTGGGTGACTGACAAAGGATACTCTTGTGTTTTTCGTTCAAGTCCCTTCAGTTTTGGGTCTAGGTTGAAAGCTGAGACTTCTTATTTGGTTGTCTTTTCCTAAAGTGTCTCATTATCACTTCGCGTACAACTCCTATTATGACGTTTAAGTCCTCGTCAACTTTTGCCGGGAATGCCAGTGCAGCGAATCTGTTTTGCATTTCAAGCTGGAACGCATCTTCTCCGGCTTGAGGCGCAGTTGGACGAACAGGCCTCATCATGCGGTTCCGCTCAAGCTTAAACTTGCTATATTAGAGTGCCCCCTTACAAGTCGGTGATAACCAATTCCAGTAACCTGTTGATTTCTAAGACATCCTTAAATATGTGAATTCGATCTCGTTTTTATACAATACATCGAAAAAGCATGAAGCCGGAAAATAACAAGTAAAAGATGACGATCTTTTACTTGTTATTTTTTAAATATAGATACTTTTTAAGGACACAACAAAAACAGCGTTTTATTGTTCTGGAGGAACCTAAACCTTATTTATTTATTAAGTCGTAGGTATATTTTACATTTAAAATTTTATTGTTTTCAAAATGGGGGGCGCTATAACGGTATTGTGCCCCGGGCGCGAGTTAAGCTCGCTACGCCTCTGAAACAAATTAAATCAAAAGTTTTTTAACTCCATAATGCTGTAATTTTCCATTTAGAACTTCGTACAGTACGCAGTTCAACCAATTATAGTTTAAATAAATTAGTTAATTTTTTTTTTATATATTATTTTTTACAATGTGTGTTTATTTAAATACAATGCAAATATATTAACAATTTTCATAATGACATGATATGTTAAATAACAACTAAGAAATATACAATGATGTAGTATGAAAATATATAAATAAAACTGTATCTATTTTCCTGCCTCTTAAGAGAATAAAAAACTGGAAAAACATTGCTGTTCCTCATTAAATAGTTTTTGACAAAGATCAGGTTGAAAACGAAAGTAGCCCTGGTATTTCCTTCACCTGGAATAGCAACTAAGTTAGAACTGCACATTCTGGCTTTTTTTTTTTTTTTTTTTTAACGTCTGGAATCCTCATGGATACACACTTCCATCCTGGGGAAGATGGAAGTGGTTATGTGAGACTCTTACTCACTAAACCAGACGGTCAACACCTCTCCGTCGTAATGGAGCGCCACGGGAACGCTTGCGCACACAACCGCGTTGCTCCGACGGAAGGCCGCGTGAGCAGCCACCACCTCCATGGAGTGACGCGCCCGGTTGACTTGAGCGCGTCCCACTCCGGGGCTTGTTGAATGGCGAAGGGCTCCCCTGCCCTCCACCCAAGCCGGCCGAGCCAAATCAGGACTCCCTCAACGAAGAAGGTGTCCCGATCCGACTCAACCTCCCGGGGCCGGACCCCGTCCGAAAACGGACGTGGTCCAGCCAACAAAGCCCTCCCTAGGAAGAGTTCCGCCGCCACCCCGCCCGGACTAATCATCGTCAAGCGCTATTGTACCTGACGATGACTATTCCGGGCCATCACCCTATCAGCGCAACGGCCTCCCCCTCAGCAAGAAAGAGACCGCCACGTACCCCCCACACAACCACGGGACCGCCCCACAGTCCACTCTGCGCACAGAGAAGTACCAGGGGCGACCCCGCTGCTGTCCCCGGTAGAGAGGGCCTGCGCCCTCCCACCCTTAGTGCCCAGGCCAAAAGGCCCGAGCCCACCTCGCAGACAGACCACCCCGAAAGGCAGCCTGCCCGCCAGCCAGCCATGAACCGGTCACAAACCCCCATGGCCGACCGAGCCGAGTATTAGCCAACGGCTAATGCAAACCCGAAGGATCACATTAACCGTTGTTGCCCAGGGAGCACCGACCCGTACCGCTTCCGATGCCACCGGACGAATCCGAGCAACAAGGGAAACAGACGGGCACACGAGGAGGTTCTCGGCGACGGCCCCCCTGCACATTCTGGCTTGAAATTATTACTAAATATGAAAATCGATAGAGCACCAATTTGCAACATCGCCAAAAACAACGCAATGACGAAGAATCTACAGATATTCAAAAAGATCGCTTGATATGATGATTGATGACGATGAGATGTGAGACGACACCCTTAGTGGTCACTGGAGGCACTGGACAGAACGTTAAAAGATCTTCGTGACAATCAAAACAATTTTGATGCACCCATGATTCTGTGGTCAGGTGATTTTCTTCCAATTATTTGCCGATTAAATGTTGCTGAAAAACTAAAGAAATTTAACGACTCTTCAATTACCAAATATCATGCGCGTGTTATTGCAACCAAATCGAACTGCAATTATGTTTTGGAAGCAGTTATTAGATATTGGAAATAGTACGATCGAAGTTGACACCTCGACCTGATCAATTACCACCCCGGATCCCCCCCGGATTTTCATCACTTCCTCGATTCAAAGAGGTCCATTTTCACGCTTTTTTTAATGAAATAGAACCTATGTTAAAAAAACATAATTGGCTGAGTGAACGAGCGATATAGGCGGCCAAAAAAAAGATGTCGATGACTTCAATGCGGTCATTTAGATTTGTTTTTCGGAAGAGTAGTTCTCTTACAAATCAGAAAACAGAATTACCAACATGACGTAGTAAACTGTCTCTTTATTCTAGAGTTTTTAAAGTCCTAGGATATACCTTACAATTTCCAATTAAAGAAGCATGTGTTGAGACTATACTGTGTTACATTAATTAAACTCGACCCTGCAAAAATATCTGAACCTGAATAACGTCATCGAAGACAAGATCATCAAGGATTTATATTTTAGAACGGAGAGAATGTTTGATCTCGCGTATACCGATGATTCTTATGCGTCTGTTTTTTGCCATGATTTGAAATAATTCGCAAGACCGTTGAAGTTTTAAGGAATTTGGAGTTTGCTTGTTTTGTGATTGGACCATTATACGTCAGTTTATTAAATTTGCCGTCCGGATAACCATCATCTCTTTATATTTATGCACAACAAAATGACATTAATTGCGTCAGAAAGCTGTAAATCGATTAAATGTATAGTTTTCTTGTATATAATGTAGATCAAAATTTGTGTTAAGTTTTGACCATGTTTTTCACTAATATTTGCAGGCGTTACGAAGTTCAGTGTTTAATAATCTCTAGATAAATCGGATCACCTTGAATATCTTATTCAATTCAATTAATTATCTTGATCCTTCCAATTTTGCCAATCTTCAATTATTGGGATACTTGTGAGGACAGTAATAACAATGTATATTTTATTTGTTATTAATACTTAGATTATTGAGATTTTAGAGAGAGAGAGAGAGAGAGGAGAGGAGAGGAGAGAGAGGGCGCAACTGTGCCACGGTTTACATTAGTTCTGTTAAAATAATTAAAAAAATATTTCCCAGAAAGTGTATTTAACAAAAAAAAGGTGTTACTGTTAAAGCAAACTGAGACATTCGTGTGTTATATTGAAAAAAACTTATAATAATCTCCAACAAAGACAAAAATACAGTGAAAATAAGTGTAAAACAGACAACAGTGTGTGGTTCCCCCCCGTGTTTAGAACTAGATTCAGGCTTTCAGCGGTCCTATGGTGTGTTTAATCTGTGATCTGAAGTGATTGGAAATGATAATTAGCGACAATATATACATTCCAGAAAAAACATAACCTCGTTCCAATACAAACAAATGACTAGCACAAATAATTAACAACACTTTGTACTAGCAACGCCATCTGTTCTAAGAA
Source organism: Napeogenes sylphis (assembly GCA_959347405.1). Lineage (NCBI taxonomy): Eukaryota > Metazoa > Arthropoda > Insecta > Lepidoptera > Nymphalidae > Napeogenes > Napeogenes sylphis. The sequence continues at coordinate 28,898,374 of OY365780.1, read as the reverse complement.
ACACATCCCACGTCACAGTACAACAACAATACCTGCGCTCTGAAATGCGACCATAACCCTCTAAAGAAAATCACAAATTCAAGGAACAACTTAAGAAACAATTTAGTAAAAAACTTCACAAAACAAAATCACCAATTAAAAGTACTGACATATAACGTTAAAACTTTATCTTCATACGAACGTCTTTTGGAATTAACAAACTGCTTAAAAAATTTAAACTTTGATATACTGGGACTCTCAGAAGTAAGACGACTTGGCTGTGAAATAGAAGAACACGAGTCCTTTATACTCTGCTACAAAGGACAGACGGCGGGACACCACGGAGTAGGTTTCATAGTAAACAAGACTTTGAAAAACAGTATAGAAAGTTTTGTGGGAATATCAGAGCGCGTAGCTATACTCAACTTAGATATTGAAGGCCAAAAAATTACCATAATACAAATATACTTCCCGACGTCGGAGGCAATGGAGGTTGATATTGAAGAGTTATATGAGACCATAGAAAAAGTACTAAAAACAGCACATAAAAACATTATCCTCATGGGCGACTTCAACGCGAAAGTAGGAGCCCCCAAAGATAAAGAAAACCTGGTAGTTAAGCAACACGGTTACGGAGTAAGAAATAATAGGGGCCAAAAACTGGTGGACTTTGCGCTGGAACATAAGTTGACCATAATTAATACCTGCTTTAAGAAAAAAACAAATCGCAGGTGGACCTGGCGATCACCAAACGAGCTTCACAAAAATGAGATTGACTTCATTCTCACAAACCAACCTAAACTATTCACGAACTTTGAAGTTTTGAACCTGGACTACCCGTCCGACCACCGCGCCATCAGAGGAACACTACAACTCTTCAGACATAAAAAAAGTAGAGCTCAATTTGCCAATACAACAAGATGTCAGCTTAAAAATGAGGAAGAAATAACAAAGTACAAAGATAAGTTAAGTAAAATTTAACTTATCTTTGTACTTTGTACTTTACAAAGTACAAAATTAATATTCTCAAAACAAGCAACCTGCCCAGAAAACGACTCTATACAGACTTATTATAACAAGATAAAGGATAGTTTCATTGAAAGCGTAAAATCTGCACAAATAAGCAAGAAGGAGCTTAAACATAAAATACTACAACAGAAAACGGAAAAACTACTACAAAGAAGGACAGATTTACTGAAAACCAAAAATAAAACGCGTGCCATGAAAAAAGTACTTTCTGCCTTATATAAACTTGTTAATAAATACATAAAACAAGATTACGCAAAATACAGACTGAACATCATAAAGAGACACCTTCAGGTCAGCGGGAGCACGAAAAAGCCATTCAAAGAACTTCGAACAAACAATTCGTGGATAAAAGAACTAAAAAATGGGGACAAGAGCATTTACAAACGTAGAGATATCATAAACACCGCCACGGAGTTTTACAGAAATCTATACAGCGATAATAATCAAATTCATAATTCATTACCTAATAACAACAAGAATAACCAATTTAGAAACTTTAAGGAAATAAAAGAAATTGAAGTCATAGAAGCAATAAAAAAATTGAAACTATAAAAAAACCCAGGTTCCGACCACATCACAAACGAAGCACTAAAAATCGGACACACTATTTTGGCTGCACCGCTGTCACAACTGTTTAACTTGATACTCCAAAACTCGGAAACTCTCACCCAATGGTCAGAAGCAAATATCATACTGTTATACAAAAAAGGAAATCCAAATGACATTAACAACTTTAAACCCATCAGCTTACTATCCAACCTCTACAAACTGTTCTCATCCATCATAAACAATAGAATAAGTACCACACTAGAGTCAAAACAACCTGTAGAACAAGCGGGCTTTAGGAAGGGTTTCTCAACAATGGACCTTATACATACATTAGAACTAATCATAGAAAAGTATCAAGAACAACAGAGAACCCTATACATAACTTTTATTGACTACCAAAAAGCCTTTGATTCGGTGTCACATTTAAGTATATGGGAAAGCTTGAAAGATCAAGGTGTAGAAGAAGTATATATTAAAACTATCCAGAGTATATACAACAATATCACAGGAAAGATCAAACTCGAGTCCATTGGCCCTTCTTTTTCTATAAGAAGAGGGGTGAGACAGGGTGACCCCCTCTCCCCAATGCTATTTATATCAATCCTAGAAAACATCATTAGCAAGCTGGACTGGAGCAGATCAGGCATTTACATAAATAGAGCATACTTAAGCCACCTCCGATTCGCAGATGACCTAGTACTTCTGTCAGAGTCGCCCAACCAGATGCAGAGTATGATGGAGTCTCTACACCAAGCTAGTGTCAAGGACTGGACTGGAGATGAACCTATCCAAAACCAAGGTAATGACCAATGACAGTTCGACGAGACCCATAATAACCAATGGAGAGTCCCTAGAATAAGTAGAAAAATACATATATCTGGGAAAATTAATAAGTTTTGGTAGAAACAGCGGCACAACAGAAATCGAAAGTAGGGTACAACTAACCTGGAATAAATATTGGTCACTAAAAGAAATTTTTAAAAGTAATATGCCGATCGGTATCAAAACAAAAGTCATGAACTCTAGTCTCCTACCATGCCTAACGTACGGCTGTCAGACATGGAAATTCACTACTAAAGTCGCAAGTAAAATCAACGCCTGTCAAAGGGGGCTCGAGAGAAGTATGCTTAATATAAAAAGGATAGACTAGGTGAGAAATTCAAAAATAAGAAAAACCACCAAAACGACGGATGCTCTAAGTCACGCACGAAAACTAAAGTGGAAATGGGCCGGCCACGTCGTGAGATCCACAGATCAGAGGTGGACCGAGAGAGTGACTCTGTGGAGCGGTCCGCTGGGCAAAAGAAGTCGTGGAAGGCCAGTATCCCGTTGGGAAGACGACCTTCGAAGAACGGCCGGGATGCACTGGAGAGACGTGGCGCAGGACAGAGAAAAGTCGTCTTTAGAGGAGGCCTATACCCTAGCTGGGGTTCTTGCGGACTAAACCTTTATTATCTGTGTTTTTAATTTACACTAATTAATCTATAAATTGTAGTTAAACTATTTTACTAACATAATTTAAGTAGTAGATACTAACTCTACCAATTTAGGAAGATACTGTACAATTCACTATATTGTGTACTTGCAAGAAATAAAAAGGCTTTTTATTTATTTATTGAGATTTTAGAGACTCAATAAGTGAAGTTTATTTAGCCGATGTTCGGATGCACTTCGTGGATGGCGTTTCTTTAAATTTTGAATAATAAGTTTGAATTTGGGACGGCCGAATAGGAGTTTTAATAAAAATCCAATGTTATTTATCTAACATTTATTATTACTATAATATAGTCAAACGCTAAAACGAATGATCAGTCTTTTCGCAGATTCTGGACATCTGCTACAAGTTTATAAAACTGACAAAGTATTTGGCTAACATTTTTACATTCAAATTGTATTAATTGTTAATGAGCTATAAAGTTTTGTACAAATTCAAACACGCATGTAAAAGCATGAAACACGTATATCTAATAATAAAATTGTTTAATGTTGATAGGCGAGCCCTCATTGGACTACAGTCCCTTCACTAAAATAATATCTGATTTTGAATGTCGTGACTATTCCAGTAGGATCATCATAATATACAAAGACTAAAAAAAAGAATAATCCAATGAACATGCTATCACATAAAAAATATATTGATTATCAACTAGTATAATAAAATTCAATCTTTACCCATTTTTTTTGAAGTTCAATAAAAATACCTAATAGGAAATAATGAACATACTTACAGTCTTTAAAAATGTGAAAGTTTATTTTTATATCTAAAAAATGCAAAGGTTCTTGATTTGGCAGTAAAAATGAATATTATTAATATGTATACATTGGTTTAAAATTATCTTATTGAATGAATCGTATCCTAGTATGAATCGGAGTAAAGACTTAGATTTTTTACAGGTTATAATTTATTTAAAATAATTATTTTTAATAAATAAATAAAACTAATTATTATTTACATACAATAGTACAAACTTATTGGCATGCAATAAGGTATAGATAATTATCCTAAAACAATTAATTGTTTAGGTTAAATATTTAAAAAATCAACAAACATTAAAAGGTAAGTTAAACAATAAAAAAAATAATAATTATATATATACATTCATTATATTATAGTAATTATTTGGTCTATTATGACTAACATTTATACAAAATATCAATGTAATAGCAAAAAAACAAGGTTTTGTTTAGCTTAATATTGGCGTAAACATTGGTGATTATGGAAATACAACAATATTAATTTCAAAAACTAGAAATTTCCTAACTCATATTTTAATACATTCCGAATGTACATGGTCCGTGGAATTTGATTCCTGGATTTAATTATCTAGTTATCTATGATGCGGCATTCTACATGCTTCTGGAAAAGAAAAAGATTCATAGATAAACAAAAAAAATAAAAAAATAATAATAATATCAGGACAAATTACACACATTGATCTAACCCCTAAGTAAGCAAATTATTTGCTTGTGTTAAGGGTGTTAGACAACGATACAAATACATAGAAATACACATATAAATACTGAGAATATATATAATAAACGACCAAACCCAGAAACACAGACATCTATGCTCATCACATACATGCCTGTCTCCGCCGGGAATCGAACCCGAGCCCCATTGCGCCGTGACACGTTAGGCGTCTGCGCTAACCACTCGACAAACGGGGCGGTTAAGGGGCGGTTAAGAGGGTTAAATAAAGATAAAATTATGGATGTTACCTGTCTGTGGCATAAAAATGCGGGTAGATGTATTTTATATATACATATATGCTAATGTATTTTTTTTTGCCATGGAATATGAATTTTTTTATAAAGTAAAAGAGTTTTTGTATTTAAATATTCCCTGATCTTTAAAAATAGTATTATATTAATTTATGTATTTACTTACTCCTTGGCACACTCTTTAATGTTGACTTCGATATGCTGTCGCTATCTTCAGATTCTGAGCAAACTTGAAAACTTGTCTCTGAAATGTATACATTAATATTGGTCGAATATCTTACCAAAGAAAAAATATTTTTTGTGTGAATTGTCATAAAAACATATTTTTTTTGGTGCTTCGATAATGTATTCAGAACAAACCTAAAAGATTATTTCGTACAGAATGAACGAATAATATAAAAGAAAAAAAAAGCGTGTTCAAAAACAGTTAGTAAAGCCCATTTCAATGTCATATAGTTTCCTTCGAAATTATACACATTGAAATAAACAAAATTTGAATTTGAATAATTGAAATAAAATAATTAAAAAATGAATACAAAAAAAACAGATATACGTAATCATTCAGTTATTTATGCTCTAAGTCTGTGGCTATTTAGTAACATAACACACTTAAGATATTTGATATATATATTTTTTTTATTTATTTATTTTGATATAAATCTATTGTTTGAAACATTAATTAGAAGATCAAGACAGCGAGAATGCTTATTCCTAACAGATATATATATTAACTATAATGAATATGTTTAAAATGATATTATTTTATAGTTGTTACCTGTGTCATATCTATGTTTAACGTGTCGTGGGACGTCATTATTTTCCGCGTGACCGAATGTCCGGAAACCAACTGCAAACTGCGCGTACGGACTTATCTCGTACAGTTCTGAGTAGTTATAGAATATTTAAGAAATAGAGAAAAAAATTATGTTGTATATATATTGCATCAAGAAAAAGGGAGTTAGTTATTCACTAAGAGTATTATGGAACCTCCTAATTAAAGTTAAAAAAGTCTATCTACTTAAAATACGTGGGGAGTATATATGTATATATATAATAGCATTAAAACGTTTTTCAATACTATTTTTTAGAGGAAATTAAGTTTCATAAAATAAAATTAATGATATTTGAAAATATCTATAAACAAGTGAAGCCATGTTAAGCTTATTTAAATTTACATAAATATATACATACAAATATGTATAAGCATTATATATGTGATCATCTTTATAGGGACGGTGGTGACATCTATGCTTAATTCACCGAGACGGACAGCGATACGTTAGCTCAATTGGTAGAGTGACGAGACGGTTTCCCAAAGGTGAGGGTTCGAATCCCTGTCCGTGTCGGTTTATTTTTCATTCTATATATATATAAATGTAAAAATAGTTTGTTAATTGTATGTGTAGATTTCTTATTGCATGATGTGATATGACGATTTCTTCTAATAATCTAAAGAAACTATTTTGCCTAGTAGCTCAGGAGATACAGACGTTGTCCTTATAGTTAAGGGCAACGTCAGATGAAATTGTTTCACGTATTTTTTCGATTAACATTTCACTTTTAATTATTTTTATTTAATTCTTCGTTGGTACTATACAGCAGCGTCCCTCTCAAATATCGTCCTAAACGCAGTTCAGATACCCTTCTTTAGAAACTCCGATCTTCACACAAGTAATAATTCTAATCAAATTAACTACTGTAAACATACAAAAATAACAACTACTTATAAATTTACAATTGTAACTGTCACCACATAAGCTATCAAAATATTGATTGAAATAGTTAGATCTTATTTGTTTTTATTCTCAATATCATAGTGACTAAAAGAAATAAGTAATAAATTAAATAATGATTCATTACAAAATAATATCAACATAATATTAAATAATCATTTAACAATAATATAACCTCACATTATGTTGTTTTAATTTTTAAACACCAGTTTCCTTACCATGTTTGCTATTATTCCTAACATGTATTGGGGCACTGTATATTCTGTTCTGTGCGTTCATCGCGTTCTCCTTGACGTTAGCGAGGTTGCTGTGGGAGGTGTTGGCGGTGATATTTCCACTTTCAGATTTATCTGCTGTTATTGAATCTCTGTACTCTGTAAGATTCCCATTTCTGAAATATAAGAAAATAAAATAAGGTTCCTAGCTGTGTTATTTAAAAACTTTAACTAGATTAATTCAAGAAAAGGTTTTGAATGAAGACCTACTCGACCTTATAGTAGTTCTTTATTTTTTTTAAATTTTAAATAAATTTTAATTTCGATGCACATTAAGTAATATATATATATTTTTTTACTTTTTATATTTTTTTTCGAAAATTATAGTTCGGACATGCCTTTGTCTCTTAACCAGGATATAGACGCAGCAGATCAAACACACTGCGAGAAGGATGGAGCTTAAAATGATTACCAGCAGGTTTAAATCAAACATGTCTGACGGAGGACCGACTTCACCTGAAAATTTAAATATATTTAACATTAATTGATGGTTCTAATTAAATAAATACACTTGATATATACGATAATTTTATTCGAAGTTGAAGTTAGTATTCCTAAAATTAAACTGAGATTAAAATACAGATATACTTACTGCCATCCTCGTTCTTAGTAGCGTAGTTGTACACGGTGGTGACGCTACCAGCCTCATTACTGGCGGTGATACGTAATGTGTACCACGTACCAGCAGACAGACCAGACAGCGCGAACGAACCACGGTATTGGTAAGGATAGTCCGTGTATGACTGATGAAAGAAAATAAATAATCGTGATAAAAAAGATTATTACAATTACAAATTTAATTTAATGAGTTCATCAATCATCAGTCATCATAATGTATCAATAAAATATATTTTGCTGCTTCCGAATAGTTTACTGATTTATGTTAAAAGTCGAATGCATAGTTATCCTTATTGCTAAATTTACAAGTTATAAGAATTTGTATAACTAATAAAACCTGAAATCTGTATATTTAAGAGCGATATAAGCGAATGGAGTGAAACTTAAATATTTTATTTGACTATGTCCAGTTCCTTTTGCATGAAGTAGAGCTAGGACCATAAATCAAGCTACGGTGGCTGCTCGAATTTTACACAAATAGCAGAATACAATTAATAAGAATATCAATCATGAACCATTTCAAGTTCATGAGTGCGAGCAAAGTTAAAGCCGCCGTAAATGTAGCAGTACCAGTATGTTATGTGGCCTGGTCCAGCTCCTCGCGCCAAGCGGCCGGTGCTCGAGCTCGAGCACACGCAGCTCGCAACCTGCGTCGTCCCAGCCCGCTGCCTGCACGTACACATGAGAACAGTTGCTCCAGAACCACTCGGTGGAGATGGGAGCGATTGGTGCTGAAAGATGTTACATGAATTCCATATATATTTTTATTTATTATAACTCACAGCCCATGTGTTACACCATTTTTGACGGAAAATGATTAAATTAATATAAAAAAATTATAATAATCATGTTTTTTCCAAATAAAAGCTACAATTAAAATTTTTTATTTACTCTTTATTTAACTTACGTCCACCCAAGGTGCTAACATCCAAATATGCCGGTTGTGATGTCCCCACTTTATTAGTAGCCGTGATCCTCAGAGAATACTTCGTTCCACATTTAAGTCCTGTTAGAGCATGTTTCTGAACACCAGAAAGATTTGATAACTTGTTGGCTATTTGGTTTGGAGACCAGGCCTCTTGCCATGGTCCACTTGCTTCTTTCCATGTTAAGCTGTATGCTGTGGATGGTAAATGTGGTGTTGTTTGAAATAGGTCCATTTATGAACTTAAATAGTAGACTCTCAAGACTAGTTTTATTATCACAAAACTTTAGGTCATAAAGTTATGAAACTTACTGATTTTCTGACTTGAACTCCTATTGCTAACGCTGTAATAAGGCTGTTCCCATTCCACCAATATGGAATCTTTATATGGTGTGGCTCGTAATATAGGAGCTTCAGGCAATGGAAGCACGACAACTGTGTATTCAACTGAGTCAGAACCGTATAGATTTTTTGCTAGACATGTATAGTTTCCGCTTAAAGATTGATCTATATCTGAAAAGTTTTAGGGTCGATTCACATTAGTTCACGGTTTCAATATTATTAAAAAATATGAATATTTAAAATAATTAAAATTTAGAATGAATAATTAAAATGGCATTATAATCCCAAGTTATAATATTTCTGACGTTCAAAAGAAAATTGATCTTTGATATGATGAATGTTGATAAAATATAAAATATTGGCGCGGGAGTTGAATTTGTTAAAATAGTTTTAAATACACCACTAGTTATATTAGAAATTTTTATTAGGATACTAAAAAAAAGGGAGAGATGGATTTGGTGAAATGTAAAGTAAAAATGTTACTATATTTAGACACTTACTGTTAATCAGCAAACTGTCATCGTGATTTCTCGTAAATCTCGGATGGTGAGTGATAATATTATGTTTGTGGTACCACACTGTTCGGGGCGGGGGCACGCCAATACACTGACAGACGAGTAGCAAAGATGAGCCCACTCCTACAGATATTGTACCTCCTAAAGATGCTACACCTGCTACAACTGTAAAAAAGAAAATATTATAACATTCAAGAGAATCAAGTGAAAAAAAATTGGTAACCCAAACTCTAAACTTTAATGGACTAGTCACGAGACTGTTTTATTTATTTCATAAAATGCACACTGACTACACTTTAGCCTCCTAATAAAAGCTAGTTAAAAAGTTAACCAACTTCGCTAATATGAGCGGTACATAGTTATATATATTTGACTGCAGTTCTGGTACAACCAGATACACATAGAAGATGGTCGTAAAATATACATTAGCTGCACGCCTTGCGATAACAGAGCCGGATGAAAGATACATTCCTAATCACCTACTCATTCTTTCTCTTTCAAAGCACCTCAACTGTCAAGCAGCTATCCATGTCCGACGGTAACCATATACCATTATATGTCTCGACGTTTACCATTTACTAATATAGTTAAAGGCCCACCTCTCCCGGTGGGTGTGTGGGCGACCCGGGCTGCTGGCGGTCCCTCTCCGGCTCCTGTGCTCGCGCTAACCCAAGCCTCATAAGTGCGACCAGTCGTTAGATCCTTGATTTCCGCTGTAGTGCGGGAGGTATCCACACGAGTCGTTAGAGGCGGACCCGTCCTGTATCACACATTAAACATTTTGAATGATTTGGTTCTTATAAAGATAATTTTTACTTGTCGTGCTCGTACATGTTATATTTAGTTTTGTGTGTTCAATAGTTTTTCAAAGGATTCGTTATATATATTTATTTGATTGATGGAAATAAAATATCATATTACCCTGAAGTTGGTTTTGCGTAAACAGTGTAATACAGTAGTTCTCCGTTAGCATGTTCTGGCTTTTTCCAACTGACCAATAGTGATGTAGCAGATAAGACAAGAACCTTTATATCTGGTGGAGGATCCGGAACTATAATTTAAAGAAAACATTTAAGTGAAAATTAATATCGTGTTAATTTATTGACATAAATAGATGCTTTCAAATATCAAAAGGTAAAATAACAAAGACAAGTACAAAAAGAAAAGAAATTTAAAGTACTTACCATCTTGAAGGGTAGTACATATAATTGGGTATGAGTACGGTCCAGCACCGTAATTAGAAAATCCAGCAACTTTAATTGTGTAGTTAGTATATTTGACTAGACTTTGAAGATAAATTTCCGTGTGGAGTGAAGTTTGATTGTGCCAAGCACTGTCTAAAAATAAGAATTCTGGCTATTAAACCGACCAATATTTACAAAGCGACTATCTTTATTAAGACTGACCGTCGGTAGCAAAGAGAATAGCGTATCCAATCAAAGAACTTCCTTGTTCATGAATTGAAATAGGTTGCCAACCAATGCGTAGTGACGTTGAGGATACAGCTGTACATTCTACTGATGATGGAGCATTTTCTGGAGCTGAAATATATTTATTTATTTCTACTAGAATCAATACCACTTACCAGTTTATTACGTCAAATGAAATTGTAAGAGCCTGTTTTGGTACAATAGTTATTGAAAAAAACTCCTTAGCAAAATTATTTGTATTATACGAAGATGTACCTACGGATTTTTAAACCATTATTTTAAAGAGTATATTCCATAGACCTTACCCCTATAGAAAAAAAAAAGATTTATTTTGATGAAGTTTAAAGATAATTTCGACTTACCTCCTTCCATTGTATCTTGAAAAACAGGAATCGAGAAGGGCCCTGACCCAGCGCTGTTGAAAGCTGATATCGCCACAGCATATCTAATGTAGAAATAATAATGATCTTTCAGCTACATAATTACTACTACAAAAAAATATTATATTGTTCTTTAACCCATACATTTTCAATGTCTGGTACTCTAAGAATTACTTAGGAGTCCCTTACCTTGTATTTTTGAGAAGACCACTGATGATTGTCTCCTGTTTTCCGGATAGCTGAGATACTTTTAACGTCCTGGTGTCAGTATCTGCTGAAACTAATCAAATTTGACCTTGTATGTATGACTCTGCTAATAAAAAATATTACTAAGATTATCACAAAGAGTATTGAAATAACATATTTTCCAGATTCAAGGACGCGTTTCAAAGACAGACAGTTGTTTTGACACCGCATAACAGTTTTCTATTGTATACGTGATACTGTTATATATTACTATTATTATATGATAAAAGTGTTAGTTGTACTGCGACCTGAAAATATACACTTCGGTGTCTGGAACTTAATCCTCTAGATGAAACAATCTAAGTTTATGTACGTTCGTTTAATTAGTTTTGATAAGATCTTTCCGTCAGCCTTGTTGCCGAAATCTACTGATGGATGGATGGTAGGTACTTCATATACTATAGCAAGAAAGCATTGGAATTGCGATTATAACATAATTATATTTATTTTTAATTGTCTTTTTAGGAGAAGATGTTTCATACACATTTCTAAATAAGACTTTGTAAAATAGAATATTTTTTTAATACAGAACTCGTCTTGAACATGCGTGAAGAATAAGAAATCAATAGAAGCGGATATCAAGGAATATGTTGTTTTTTGCATTTTTGTATTTTTTTTATTTTTGGAAGAAGTTTTTTATAAGATTCGAAGTTAATTAAGTCTTAGAATTAATTCAAATACCATTTACTTGTACATTTTGTAATTCTTCTACCCTTTTTTATATACAATATCACTTTTGCAGCCCTCCATTAAGACTTCCATGAAGTCGGACTGTAAGTTCTTAATAATCTAACAAAATAAGCCTAATCTCAATGCACATTTCCACTTGCCCACTTCTTGTTCCACTTGTTTAGAAAATCATTTATTTAACCTGTTGAATAATATATATTTTTTTAATATTTAATTACTACAAGTAAAGTTAAAACTTAAAGATTCTTAATCTTTCACCATACCTTTACGTGTAGTAAATAAATATTAAAAAAATATTTATCATAATAGATACTTACTTGAGGTACCTTTCTGAGGAACAGCTTTAACATGGTATCCAGTGATAACACCATTGTGAGAGTCTTTGGGGGGTGGCAGCCATGACACAAACAGCTCTCCTGGATTTTCAGTTTGTTCCACTTGAATGTTTGTTGGTGTTGATGATGGAGCTGAAATATTAGAAATTGATAAAGTCATAATTCTTATTATTATTAAACTAATTTGGTAATATTAGAAAATTACAAGATATATTAAGATACCTTCTTCGTGAGTAGTAAAATGTACAGGCACTGTAAACCGACTAACACCCACTTCGTTGCCTGTCGCTACTCGAACCGCATACGAAGTCGCAGGTCTAATATTTTGTAGCTCCACTATTTGACGGATGTCGTTATCTTTCCTAATAACATGAGATATTTATAGTAGTTGGTAGGTAATGTTTGAAATTACCTTTTAATAAAATTATGTAAATGTGTTTTGCGGTAAAGTGAGACCGGATATAGTGTTGGGTCAAAGGAAACTTGTAGAGCGCTCTAGCAATGGAAGGAGAAGAAAAGAAGAGAAAATATAGAGATAGAGCTATGAATTCTACCTATATAATGTAATTATAATTGTTTGTGTTCTATAATAATTACATTTGTCTATAATTCTTCACTTATTACTTAGATACTTACGATTACTCATATATTGCATCTCTGTGCCATTTGTGTCGTATTTAATTATCGTAATCTTTAAACGAATATGGACGATTGAAATATTATTTAACTAAGTAACTTAATTCGTTTCGTTGAAATTTAAATAAACTGGGATTGGATACTAGTCTTTTATTAATATACTAGCGGACCTGACAGATTTAATTAATCAAAAAACCATTTTCCAGTGGACCAAATTGTGAATCTAAACAATTCTCAAGTCCCCTTGAACACACACAAAGAATTTCATAAAAATCGGTCCAGTCGTTTTGGAGGAGTTCAGTGACATACACACGCACACAAGAAATATATATATACATATATATAAATATAAAGATTATATGCGTAAACGAATATCATTAATCTGATCTATTGATTAAAAATTTTTCGTTGGTTAATAACAACTCCATACACTCACCTACTAACATTAACATTGACAGCGTGTTCCCAGGTGTCAGAGAAGTGTGCGGGCGTGTATTGCATTGTGTAATGGCCGGCGTGCGCTCCGTCCCGCCAGGAGACAGATGCGGAGCGTGACCTAACCGTCTCTACACGTAACTCGGATGGTGGCGTTGGGGGTTCTATTGGATTGAGAAGTCATCTTTTTAATATGGATATTGTCTTAAATGTAGTTCATCTACTCTTAATTTTTTTAAATGACTATAGAAGTATTTGTGTTTTTCTCGATTACCTAAAATAGTGAGAAATATGTTAAAACTAGCGGAGCCATAGGGATTGTTAGCCCGACACTGGTAGAACCCGGCGTCTGATGTCTCTGAGTACTGGAGGTTGATTGTGCTGGTGACGCCAAGTGGTGTTTTAGTTTCTGAGTGCTTTGCTCTGAAAACATATTATATTGTAACTATTAAAGATTATCTTTATCAATCTGCTTCAATGCGGATTGTGGTGTATATCATAATCTTTATTTTTTTTATACGTTTCTTATAACACAAACACACACACACAAACACACACACACACACACACATACACACACACACACACACACACACACACACACACACACACACACACACACACACATACATACATACACGCACTCCCACAAGAGAAAATAAAACAGTGAAGAATTGAACACACTTATATATTATTTTTTCTGTCCGAATCTTTTTCTTTCTTGTTTATATTTTAATGTTAATTTTTATTTATATCTTACATTGTTATTTTTTTTGTTTTTTGCTTTTTTTATTTCTTGTTTGTTTTTACAATAACTCATTCATAAGGGCATAAGATGTTGTAACTTGTAATCAAGGGGAGGATATTGGCTTCTGCAATACAGCATTTATAGTGCAGGAGTTGGGGTAATCTGTTTTCTGTATGACTTATATTTCTGTATGATGTGTCCAATAAAGATTATTATTATTATTATTATAAATTCCTCATGGTGTTTTTGCAGATTAATATAAATGTAAGTTAGATACTGCTACGGCAGTTAATTCTTGAGGTATCACAAAATAAGCAAACCTATGATTCTGGAAATCGATATTATTTCCATTATGATTCCAAGCAATTCTGATGGGATCGTCTCCTAGTGACCGACACTCTAGCGTGACGGAATGACCGAGTCGTGACGTCACATTTGCTGATGACGTGTCGAAATGAACCGGTTCTGAAATTACGATTTAAAGATCAAGCTTTGCTTTTAAAATAAAATAATAAAAAATAATATAGTAAAGGCATTAAGTGGTCGGTAGCTATCGAATAAGTTAGACTTACAACCATATTTTTAATAAATATTATTGGAATCTAACTTAACAATTTTATGACACGTAAAAATAAGATTACCTTACAAGTGATTCGTTGCGAAATTAGATTTACGTTTCAAAAATCATTAAAAGTTAATTAAATTCTTACCTAAATTGTACCATAAGTGCAAAGTTTTCATTTGAACAATTTCTAAATAATGTTATTTATACACAAGATAACAGCTGCGAATATGACGTGTAAAAGATAAATCTATACTAATTGAAATTAGTCTCTTTTAACCTTTATAGTAAAAAAGAGATAACTAACAACTTGATTTACATAATTACATGGATGGATTAAAATTATGGTGTTTAATGATGATATAGTGCGAAAAAATATATTTACAATAATTAATTATTTGTAATAATAAGTCAAGATACGGTTAGAACTCTTATATAACTTAAATTCTTATAATAAATTTGGATTAAAGAAATCGCTTGCATAATTAATAATATTACTTCATGACATTTATATTTAGTATAAATATTAGGTAGGTACTTACTATTAACACTCATCCAAACAGTTTTGCTCAATGGCGTTCCAACACCATTTTCTACATTACAAGAGTATAATCCCTCATCTGTTAGAGACACCTCCTCAATAACCAGGCTGCCGTTTGGAAGACTCAAGATTCCACCGCCAGCTAGTTCGAGAACTGGCTGCCAAGTGCCGAGAAGAGCTACCAAACATTTATTAGTACTTTGAGTTTATTTACTTAGATTAGTGTCAAAGTACTTTCAAAGAAATCTATAATCCATATAAATATAATGTAACATAAAAAAAATGAGATCACAGATTCTATTTAATATTATTTTTATTGGTGTATTTTGGTCTTCATAAAACTCTAGACTGTACCCGCGTAAGCAAATAGTTATTATTTGCTTCGCCACATATCGTTCTAGGATAAACACGACCCATAATATTTGCAATACAAATATATTTTCTTTGAAATCGCGATAAATAAATATCACATGATCTTAAAAATATAAATATCGTCAAATTTTACCATCTTTTTTCATCCAATGAACTTGTGGTTGTGGATACCCACTGGCACTACATGATACTGAACCTCTTCTCCCTAACAGTAGCGAAGAATTTGTAGGTTCTTCCAACCATTTAGGTGCAACTAAAATAGAAATCACAATCTTCACATTCAAAGTAAAAGTTATTTTTAATTGTATACATATATATACGATATTACATAACGGGAAATCTTTCGACTTAAATTCTTATGTAAGGGACAAAATAATCAACATTTTTACTGTCTCTCCGCTGGGTATATGAAAAAGAAACTTAAACGCTGTATTATTTCTTACCTTTTATATAAAGTTCCGTAGATTTATTGACTTTTGCAACGTGGTTGGAAGCCACACAAGTGTACGTACCACAATGTTCTAGTGCCACTTTCTTGATCACTAGTGCACTAAATAACTCTGAACTTCTTTCAACGACCTGTCAAAACAATATTAGTATTTTTCGAGTAAACATTATTGGTCTATTTTTATTTCCGCTTTTCAGGGAATTTAATAACGTCGACAGTATTAACAGGATTTAAAACTTATAACTTATATATTTAATTTAGAATCTCATCTAACCTAAATTATATATAATTTTTTACGCGGTATGTATATTATACGCTACTCATTGCTAATACAATTTATAAATCTAATTTAATTTTAATGTCTGAGTGAATCTATTCAGATTAAGTTTGAGTCTGTTAAGAAATAAGAACGGCTTAACATAATTAGTATCTCAAACTTTAAAATATTCAAGCTTAATTTATTGGATTTTATCTATAAAAATGGTTTAAGCAAGTTGATTTACATTCTATCTAATCATACCTTTAAAATACTTGGAATCCTTTTCCCGTCTTTCAACCATTCAAAATGTATTGGCAAATCACCGCTCCGAACATTACAATAAATGTTTACAATTTGACCTTCTTGTAGGTTATTACCAAGTAGTAAGTCCTCTAATATCGGAGCTTCTATCACTTGTATTTCGAAAGAACGTCTCGCCATTTCTCCGGATGGTGATGTTACTATACAAGTATATACCGCTCCGTTATCTTCTTTATTAACTTCAGGAATTGCAAGCACTCCATGTATATTGACGATACTTCTTCTTGATTTCCTTTTTGGATGGTTTTGTGTCCGTTTGTATCGACTTTGGAAAAGGCTGTTTAAGTTAATGGTTTTTCCTTTGTGCTCCCAATCAATCTTGCTGTAAATATTCAATTTAAAAAATTGCGATCGAATGTTAGGCACTTGTTAGAATAAGGTAGTATTCTTATTTAATTTAATTATTTACCTTATAGGATACCCATAGAATGGACATCTGAGGTTTATCGATTCTCCACTCTGAACCTTAATTGGTGGTAGTGACCGAATATAAGGTGGACCTGAAACCGAGTTACTTAATTGGTGTATCAATTTAATTATTAACACAACGATGAACTTGCAATTAGGGAATACCTTTTGATAATAATTTGTGTTATATAAGAATTATTCTATTTATATTATTATAGATTAGACTGAAGTGTTTGCAAAAAAGTTAACCAGTCCTACCATAAACATCAAGTCTATTTTCATTGCTGGATATATGTTCTCCTTCTTTTGCTATGCAAGAATAGAGTCCACCATCTTCTACTCTCACTCTTGTTATGTTGAGCTGACCTATTACAGAGTTGTCTGACGTCATCACTTGTCCCAACGCATACCTATTGAGAAAATTATACTCTATAGTGTTTTCTTGATACTCGAATTTGCTTAACGCCAAAAAGCAACTTAAATATGGCTTCATAGTTGAGACATTTATGTTTTTGGTTTATATTGCTTCAACTTTGCAAACATACTTTATTTTTCAAATCCAACGAAATAAAAGCACAAAATAAAAGACGTACATTCCTTAAAAATAACAGATTATTGAAAAGAGTGAGTATACATTTAGTACACAATACCCTCAACAGATGGCGCTACTGGTTGTTTCATTTGATGTACAAATCTTATTGTTTATATACAGTATATTTATGAAGATTTATTATATACTTTTCTCTCATTAAAGATAAAACTTACTTTGTAGTCCAGTCATTTGGTCGAAAAAAAGGGGGTTACCTGGAAAGTTTTCCGGGAGTTTTGAAAATTGGTTATTTTATAGATTTCGGTATGCTCTTTTCGAATTTCAATTTTGCCACCTCGTATCTCCGCCGCTCGCGCCGCCATTTTGAAAAAATGGCGGCTAAAACCAGTTTTTTCGAAATATCTCCTTTCAAATGCATTTTTTGAAAAAAAAAAATTATGTACAAAATTAAAGAAGAATAAATTTCCTACAATTTATGTATTTATGTTTTTTTTCATAATATCAATAGTTTTTGGCGTACGAGCGTCACAAAGTATCTTCATCTACACCACCACGTGTTTTTGGTATATTTTTTCTAAAATATTCTACTATTGCCACAGGTATTGAAGAAGCAGTGTGGGTCTCTGTGTTGGGTCCCTTTCTTTCGACTATAGAGACTATAGACATTGTATAGCCTCGATACTCTCGACTTTCAACGAAACATCTGTCGGTAGAAGTTACGAGAAGTATTTAGTTTAGACGGAGTCATCAGTATACGTTTATATGTATGTAAGTCGTACAGTGTTGTTTGTATTCCGGCGCGAGCGGCGGAGATACGAGGTGGCAAAATTGAAATTCGAAAAGAGCATACCGAAATCTATAAAATAACCAATTTTCAAAACTCCCGGAAAACTTTCCAGGTAAAACTACCAAATGACTGGACTATTGGTTTACTTTAAGCCCTGATTACTCAACATTTTTGAATAATTAATCCTTAAGGAAATCTGAACCTATAGTATTTTTATAGTTACAATTATATTAAATACCGATTGAATATTATTAACAATAAAAAAAATACAAATAAAAAAGTAACAAAGGTTTACAAAGACCGAAGCAATGGTTTATTATATTTGTATTGTTTTTGTTACCAAATCTTGCCTACACGTTCAGTTTCCAGTAAAAACTTTATATCACTATATTTATTTATTTACTTAATAGGAAGCCAACATGATGCACAATGGAAAACATTTGTTTTACTATATGTTAAGTAAATATAAGCTACAAAGTCCAATTATAGGCTAACTTAACATGCAATTTTAGGATTTCTGTGCACAAAATCCTAAAAATTAACATTAAAGTAAATACCACAGATTTCATTTGCAGAAGTTACAATTAAGATTTATACTATGACTAATAAAAAAAGAAAAAAACAGAGACAATTAAAAAAAATAGTAAACGTAAAATGTAAAGACAGTAAAATCTTAATGGTTTTTTAATCATAGTAATCGTATTGACAGCGATCACATAATATAGAATTAAATTGACATGTCACGGCATGATATCGTAGATCTTATCTAGATAATATGATTAAATTTTGAATTCGGAAGGAAAAATCTGTAGTTAAATACCAGCGTATATCAAACGTTATTAGGAACCTTTTTAAATTATAGTGATTCAACTCGAACGATTTATATTTAACAAAAATATGAGAATAAATAATTCCAAGGTCAAAACAGAGAGTCAGGTAAAACAAAACGGCATCATGCAAAACAAATTATCAATATTAATACAACTCTGAAAAATAGCTTATATTAAGTATTACCTAGGATCCGTATTACTAGACATAGTTACTCCATCTCTCTCCCACAAGAATTGAGGAGGTCTGTCTCCAGTAGCTGAGCATTGCATACTTATCTAAAAAAAAGTATACGAAATTTAATATTTAGATTTTTTTTATTAAATGCCTTGTTCATTATGATAATGTAAAAGTATTGACAGAATTAACTGAATTATAAAAAAATTCAATCAACAATTTTTATTCATAGTAAATATTATATTTGTAGGAGTATGTTACGGGCCAAAAGTGTACATAAGGGTAGGTATTTTCTTATATTATTATTGTATTTTATGCAATCGCTTATATTTTTACTTACATCTCCACCTGGAGTCACAGTTCTTTCAGTAAAATGTTGAGTTATAATTACTCTATTGTCTGACAGAGCTCTTCGTACTCGTTTTCTTTTATCAAGATCTGGAAGAAATAAATATGAAATAGTTATTAAATATATATACATAAAAGTTTCCCAAAGTGTAAGTACATTATTCTCATACAGGTCCGTGTATTCAAATCATTTGAATCAAATTAAGAAGCCTTAAAATTCTAAAGAAATCATGAAATTGTATTAAGAAATACAATAAAAATATTAGCAAACAGACTGCTCTCACCAACCATACAAGTATGCTTTGTAATTTCTCTAACAAAAAGAGAAATCGGATGGATTGGGAAAATTCCTTTGATGGTAAAATGTAATATGTATTGATCAGAATATTATTATAAAAATGTATATTTGTGAAAATAACAATTTTAAGAGATCAATAGAATAATAGAAATACTTAAACAACTGAAAATTTGTGTGTCTGTAGGTTCATTTAATACAATTAAGATACCAGTAACATAACTTTAAAAATCAGAAATAAAATTGAATTAAAGATACAAAAAACCTCTAAAAACAATAAAAATAATATTATTATGTACTTATTGAAGTCCTACCGTCGGAAGATCCTTTAATAAAAGAAGAAATTAAAATGCAAGTAAGTTACCAAGGCAAATAAAGAAATTACGATATCGAATCGTATAAGTCTAAGTCCTCAATGATTAACTTTTTAAAATAGACATCATCGTCAACGTACGTTCAACAATATAAATTCTAGCCTAAGAGATTACAACTCGTATAAATCTTATATTTAGATTTTGTACGACCTGGTAACAAACTATCACTGAAGATAAAAGCCACTGTATGAAATAGTAGTTATAATGACTGCGTCTCATGCAGTGAATAATAGAGACAGATACAGAAATGTTCCTTCCCTTATATCTTATTCATCTTCATCGTTCTGCAAAGTTGGGTAAATTAACTGTAACAATTTACCATATTTTGATGGTTTGTCGAAATTTCTATGGTCTGCTCGTATATCGAATACGTGGCATAATACTAATTAAGTTGCTTTGAAACAAATCTTTATAACGTTAAATATTTCGACAAATACTAGTCTTATTTCATATACGATGCCCTAGTGGTAGGACAAAAATATATTCTGTGTAGAGGACTTTATCTCCACTGCGTCGTAATTAACATCCAAGTTGATTTGATCGTAAAGCTGTTAGGCACAACGTTATTACCCGACTCATTACCCGTTACGCGAATCTGTCCGGAATATAATTATGCTGGGTCGAATTGCAATTTGCTCATCGTCTCGACTCGTCTGGAAAGTAAACGACTATGTTTGGATGAGAAATTTAGCTGACCATTTTGCATCTCCCTTGTACCAACTGAAGGACATAACCTCGAGGTTATTGTTTGAATCTGGTATGTTGACAAAATTGACGCATTTCTGATTATTTATAAAATGATTATCGGGAAAAGTATATTGATATAGTTAGTTGTTTGATCACGAAATAAAAAATATAATTTTATTGTGAATTGTAAAGCTTTTTCTTGTAAACATTAATTCTGTTTAAATTTAATAATTTACGTTATATTCGTGGAAATTATGATTATATGTTTTATTTATAGATTATAAAAGCCCTTGGGTTTTACTAGTTACGGCAATTGATTACTGATGAAATTTCTTCTGACCCAGGGGATTCTACATATTTATGGAAATATCGTATGTGAAGTGATGAATTGTTATTTTAAAAATATATTGTATATCGATTTCAAAGGCTTATATAATAAAGCGATACGGTATTGGTAGAGCGATCTCAATTGGTACGGTTTGACGGTTTCCCAAAAGGTCAAGGGTTCGAATCCCTGCTCATATCGGTTTATTTTTCATTCTATATTTAAATAAATTTAATATTTAATATTTAATATTTTCAAACTTATGTAATAATCTATGTACTTTTTTACAGGGTATATAAATATAAGTATGGATAATTCATCCTATTAAAATAATCTCTACCTATTGTAACAGCTGATTGGTAATTGCTGGTGAGATTTTAGAAACTAATGACATTAGGAAAGTTACTCTCAATCTAATGGATTCTGGATATTAAGATAATGGGTCGTAAAATTACGTTTGAGTGACGTTATAAATTAAATTCTCATTTGATTGTGATTTTGAGCACAGATGTCGAAATATGCAAAGAACATATAAAAAAATATTATTATATTAAAACATAATTTATGATGACAAAATATTTTGTAAGTTTATTATTATTATAAGTAACGTATTATTTCAATTTGTTTCTAATTAGCTCCACTCGTATATTAAAACACATCTCAAACCATTTGAAACGAATAAAAGTTGATATATTTGATAAGCATGGAAATAATATTAACTGTTTTCTCCAACTCATAAATAAAATGCAGGAAGTGGACAAGATAAGTTATCTTTTTATAAAAATCCAAAAAGCCACGTAAGGTGCTTCACATGATCCTAGCAGTATCGCATATAAATAACAGCGATAAACAATCTGTAGGTGACACCGGTTGTGTTGAGTGGCCTTAACTTTACAGAGATTGAATGCTATGGTTTACTACTCAGCGTCAGTATTTTATATACTTAGTTTTCTCCTTTAAAATGATCAAATACATAAAGATATCTATTGTCAAATTAAG
The DNA here is from genome assembly GCA_959347405.1 of Napeogenes sylphis. Classification (NCBI taxonomy): domain Eukaryota; kingdom Metazoa; phylum Arthropoda; class Insecta; order Lepidoptera; family Nymphalidae; genus Napeogenes; species Napeogenes sylphis. The sequence goes on along the minus strand of OY365780.1, from coordinate 28,876,006 downwards.
TATAAATATATGTTATTATTAAAAGCCTGTATTCATATGGAGTATAAATTTAAAATAGTTGAGCAATCATACAATAATAATGTTAATATTGTTTAGGGTATCTGTGAACAATTTCAACTCCTGGTTTTAACGATGTTCAGTTGTCGAGTGTGTAGCGAGCCTAAAGGCTATTTGTGAGGGTGATTGGTTCTGTTTGAGAGCATATTTTATGGTTGCGGGTAGTATCTGAATTATACTACTACTTGAATACAGTACAGATATAGAAGTACTACTATACTACTTGAATACAGTACAGATATAGAAGTACTACTATAGTACTTGAATACAGTACAGATATAATATTACAATGCAGTAGGTATGATATTAAACTAATTCAACTGAGACTTCTGTATCATGTATATCTTTGTTACAAGTAATTTATGTGTATAATATAAGCCTATTAACTGTTTACCCTTTAAAGACTACGAAATTTTTTAGCATTCTATGGATTCACGTGGGTCCATCGTGTTGCATGAAGAGGAGTGCAATCAGTGCCTAGGACTTGCGACTTAGGTGTAGGTTTATTATGCGCATACACGCTCGCTCGCCTCGCATACTATCCACACTCCTCTTCCTACCTAACCAAATTTGGAAAGAACCTACTAATGCCGCCTTTGACATACGTTATATCTGCAAAAGCTAGTATGGATTCTAGGTATTTCTTGTTGAACTTAAACAGATAATCCCACTTTTTTTCGTGTTTAATTAATTTGTCTATTTAAATATTAATAAGTATATTAAACATAATTGGAGAACTATAATAACCCTTTAATAATCCTGTGTTATAGAGTGGTTTTAAATGGTTTTCATTAAAAGTTATGGAGAATATTAATTTTGAAGAGTATGATGCAATGATGTCGCTATCTACCGTATATATATATATATATATATATATATATATATATATATATATATATATATATATATATATATATATATATATATATATATATATATATATATTTATAAGGGATACCATCCGGACTTAGATGGTTTCATTTTAATTATTGTATTGATTTCCTCCAAAGTTGGTGGGTTGGCATAAAAATCTTCAGTAGGAATCTCATTATAGTCTTTGGTTTTCTGGGGTCATTTATTACTTTTCAATACAATAAGTGAATTTTCTATTTGAATTTTTCTCTTAACAATTTTTTTTAGGAGAAAGGATTATTGTCATAAATTTATAATTTTGAATTTTACCAATATAGCAGACAAAGTAGTTTAGATATGCTAGCATAATATTTGTTTTGCAAAAATAAAATGATTATTGAATTCTTAAGTAATATTATGACTTACCGTTTGATGAAAACTTCTGATACGATTGTAAAGAATCTCCAGGCATGGATCTGAAATAGGGAATGTTTTTTTTAATTTCTTTTAAAACTTTTATTTATATAATATTAATAATAATTATAGATTTATTATTGCCGTTGTAAAGTTTTTACAATTAAAATAAATAAATCAATGTGTACCATTATTATTATTTAAATTATTATTTTTACTCTATGAAGAAATTCCAAATTCAAACTAGGGTGTCGTTGATATATTGATATCGAAAAATTAGAAATGCTGGTTAGAATACTGGTTTGCTTCTAATTTATAAAGTTAAATATGACCCACTTCCACATATCCGACTGAGCTACAATTTGGAAGACATCGTAAGTCCGATGACAATGCAATTATCCATCACCAGTATCGATGTAAATCCAAAATGGCTTCCGTAAAAAATGGGGGATTATATTATTTTATATAATCTGGGAGGATTATAAAATATGAATATAAAATATGAAAGATGAAAAAAATATATAAAAAAAGCTAGTTTAATTTATTTTTGTATTTTAGTGTTATTTACAATATTATACGTATATATACTTTAATTTATATTGTCTCTTGTGTTATAGAACAAAGATAATTCCGTATTGACCGATAATATTAATAGTTAATAGGTAATTACAAGTCAATCCCATACCAATAATGATTGATTAACAGATAACACAACCCTTATGTAACATCCAGCCGTGTCTTGTAACATCTTGCAATACGAAGAATTTGCTTCACTCAACTAGCAATTTGTTAACTTTTTAGCTTCTTCTATATCAAATACGGATCAAATAAAGAAAAATATATATAAATAATACAGCTACAGCACCAAAAATCTTATTTTTTTAATTACTTTTTGTATTCTATTAACATAAAGAAACCAGTAAATTTATAAAAAAAAAAAAACGGTTTTATATATGTCGCTTCGAGGGATACCTTTCAAAGTTTAACTCAGTTAAAATTACTGAAGGGTTTTGTTTTGTATATTTAATATAAAAATTGGCATCAATATTAAATTACATTCAAAGGATAACTAAATTTAAGTTTGTTTTTAAATGATAACCTTTCGAAAGCTATACTGTACGTTTATGTACGTTATAGCGTTGTATTTTGTAAAATTTTTAACTAATCTTACTTATTTTATTATATATTAAACAATTTTATTAATTTTTGTTTATTTCTATAACCAATGATTTATGAAAAGAAAACATTTGTTTACTGCAAGTTTTGAAACAAATAGACAAATAACGATATTTATAGTACCTATTTAACAAAATGTATAATAAATACAGATAAAAAAAAACTTTAAGATATAAACTAACAGGATGAGAGGTTGTTTGCAGGAGAACGGCAATAATTCACATGCAGGCAACCGTAGTAAACACTTGCTTCTCTACAAATGTTTGCTGCTCGTAGATCGACTCAACCTGCAGTGGGGAAAATGTTTTATCTACTTTTTTATATAGTGGTACATATCAATGTTTAAAAACCGTAAAACGTTGAGCACAAAGCGTTCTTGATCACGAGATGTGTTATTAAATATGTTACAAATATAAAATTGTTCCCTGGCACGATATACTTATTACTACATTGTACGTCTACAAGCTAATGATAACAATTAATTGTTATTAATTTAAGCTATTATTGCTTATAAATAAAATAATGTAGCGACAGATTTTTGTTCATACGTTATTTTTTGTGTTTGAAATTTTTAAACGATTTTAGTTTTTCTTTTTTACGAAATTTTATCACAGTTGCTTCGTAGCTATGTGGTGAAATACAAATATACATATCTAGGAGCAACCAGGAAACATAGATGCGATAAATGGCTGAATGTGATATAGATATATACTCACATATAGATTTTAAAATCGTATTTATGGTAAGACAAACAAAAAAAAATGTTAAAACAGACTATATATCGTACGTGTTATATATTGTTGTTAATTGTATCTTCTAATTTAATTTTTGTTTTATTAAAATACTATTCAGTAAATATTTTAAGGTGACTTTTAACTATAGGGATGAAATATTTCTTTATATCCATCGTTCTTTTATTCACACTGTCGCCGTGGAAGAGCTGAGTATCATCCTTGCATTTTCAACGAAAATATAATACAGAAAACATGAGTATTAGGGCGTCTACTCACTTCGCGTTTTAAACGTTATTATTATTATTTTATTAATATTTTCACTTATTATTATTATTATCAAAATTTTTCATAAAATGGTGTCTGAAAAAGTCTTAGTATGTTTAAAATATTTTTTTGTTTTTTCAATGATTTTGGTGAAATTTAAAGTTAGAAATTTTCAGTGTTTAAATAAAGATAAACCAATTTACCTTAGTGTTAAATGAAAAAACTGAAAATATTATACAGTTATTGAGTTTTGTATATATTAATATTTTACATAGATAGGTCAAAGTTATAGTTATGCTTTATAGTTATGTTATGTAGAATGAGATCTGGAAAGTTTATTTTTTTGCCATTTCATAAGATTGAGACGTTTATAAGTAGCGTTTTTAAATCGCTCAAAATCAGCTGCATGAAAAGAAGCCTAAAGATTTGAATAATTCATTCACATCTTCACGTGCGCTTGATACAGACGGGGCTACGTGGCAGAATGGGGAAGTCAAAATTTACATATTTAACCTGAGATCTTCGCTTCTTCAATTTTGGATGTAAAACTCCAAGTACAGATGTAAAATTAGCAGTTCGAAAATAAAATGAGGAAGTTATATAATAATAAAATAATTATACAATATAATAAAATTTTGAGTTTTTTATCAAGTAAAACAAAATAAAAATGTTTTATAAGGTTCATACCATCTTAATTAGTTTTTTTTTCGCGACTCAGACAGCATTTGTAAGTAATTTAAGCGCTTCTACTAGAATTTCTAAATAGAATCGTGTAAAATACACTGTGATTCTTGAATGATAAATTCACAAACAGATACTCGTATATATCTACTGTATGTAGAGTAATTTTGTTTTATTTATAATGTAATATTATTATCTATATTTCCAAGTTTCTGATGATATACGATTATTTAATTTTCAAATGAGAAATTGTCCAAATTACTGAATAAAATCTGACTTGGTAATGAACATATACATAATTTCTATTTTTAAAGGCAAAATAGTATATAATAATATAATGTTCTATTTATGTACTGATTTTTAATTATATAATGCAAAAATATAACATTTCCTATTTATTTCTTCAGAAAATGAAGAAACTATCATACAAACATTCTGCATTAAAATATTTTAGGCGGAGTTTCAAAAACCTGTCTTGGACAGTATTTGAATACAAAATGGAACAAGAATTATAGTTTTTGTCTTTTAATTACAGAAATATCATAATTATAAAAAAATAATTCAATCGTATTTATATTTATTAATATTTAAACTCAAAATTAAATCAAAATATACTGGTATTTTTGTCAAATGTCAAAAAAAAACTAAAAATAAACAAGACATAATATTACACGTAAAGTCTTATGCAGGAAGCTAGTTAGAACGTTTTCCAGACTCGTTAGAAAACACGCTCCGTTGGTCTAGAAATACGTATGTCGTCCTGTTCTCGTAAAATTATCTTTTTTATATATTTTTTGAAGGGACATTTTATATTTTTGAACGGAACTTGTTAATTCACAGTGAATATTAGTACTTTTATATGATCACTATTGATTTAAATAACATGACTCTATCCAAAATTACAAGTTCTGTAGGTAATATTACAACCTCCAAATATATACGAAAATATAAAATAAATGTACGTACATTTTTCGTTTTAATATGATAAAAAAATACTTAATATTGTCAAAAACACAAGGCTTGAATGAAACACGCCAGGCTAAAACAGACAGAGCTTTCGCTTCACTGAACTGAAAGCTACAACGGAGGGTAGGTTTAAAAAATATATCCGATGGTTTTAAAATAAAATTTTATCTTTTATATTATAAAGGGAATAATACGAGTGAAGCCGTAATTGGAGACTGATATTTAATGTACAGTAAATTTATTTTGGGTTTATACAAGATGTGGCCCGAAAATTTTGAAAATGGTCGAAATCAGATATATTTTTGGGGCCAATCGACGCAATGTTTCAAGAATATACTTATATAAAGACATAAGATAGTAATTAGCATTTTTTGCAGATTGACGTTAAATTCTTAGTGATGTATATTGACTGATTTCTGCCACGTTTCGGATAAGTGGTGTGAGATTATATCCGGTTCCTTATGTCTCTTAGCTGGTTCCAATTGCAACCTTGGGTAAATATAGGGTTGTCCTTTTCTAAACCTCAAAACTAAGTCAGCTGTTAAAAAATAGACATGATATTAAGAATTAATTTACACATCAAGGTTTGAATTTACGAGTTTTGCAATCCAGTGATCTGAAATCCAGGTATCTGAGAGGTTGCAGTTACCATTATTTTTAACTCCTGACCCAGAAAGAAGAGTGTTATGAGCTTGATCTGTGTATGTATGTCTGTGGCAACGTAGCAGCCAAACTCGTAGTCCGTTTTGAATGCGGTTTTTTATTAATCGAAAGCTTGGTTCGTCGAGATGATTCTTGTCTGGATGGCTATATTTGGTTGAAATAGAAGTAGTCGTCTTCAAGATATGGAGCTCTTATTGGTGCTGGATAAAGGTTCTTATACAATATTGATAGTAAAAACCTAAACAAGTAAAATTAGGGTGCTCATAGGTTCACTTAGTACAACAGAAAAAAGTAAAATAATTCCAAAGGCAAAAAAAAAATGAAAATTTAAAAAACCCGATACAAAAAGACGATTAAAAAGGATAAAAATAATATTATTATGTACTTATGGAATTCGTCAGAGAACCGATAAATAAATGAATATTACAAAAAACAAGTATATTACAAAGGCAAATAACGAAATAATAATATCAAATCGTAAAGTCCTCATTCATTAGCTCCAAAACTTTTGTAAAATAGACACCATCAACGATACAACGGTCCCCGGACGCAACGATTTCAATAAATACATAGTAATATTTTATTTATCCATTTTAGGCTTCTCTTTTGTAACGAGAGTTTTTTAATTTTTTTTTTAAGGCTAACAAGGTTAAAAATAAATAGACAAGTTTTTATGAAAAATAAAAACATATTCCAAGTCAAAGTCAAACGTATTCATATTCAAAGTTTTAAGGTACTATGTAGCTATTCGTATTTTTTTACTTCGTATCAAAATTCGTAATGCGGTATTTATAAGATTTATATTATAATTTTAAGACTCAGCTGTTACATTACAAAGGGATGTAAACAAAATCGTAAAATTGAATTCGTGAATTGTACATAGATACTGTCATAATTTTAAATTTACATAATATCTAAGGTATATATATATATATATATATATATATATATATATATATATATATATATATATATATATATATATATATATATATATACCTTATACCTTTATATATATATAATATCTAAAGTATATATATATATATATATATATATATATATACTTTAGATATTATATATATATATATATATATATAAAGTATATAATAAAAGGTTAAGATGAACCGTAATAATAAAAAAAAACAATAATTAGATTTTTTTTTGATATTTGCTCTTTTTTTCAAGACAATGTTTATGTTTTGTTAGAAGATATATCTTGTAAGTACTCCTATTATTAAATATATTGAAATATAAACCAGTAATGGTTCAAACAGCTTTTATTCTAGTGCCAATACAAACTTGCTATTTTCAGAAAGGTCGCTGTACCAAAGTGGATTGCCTTTTACGTAACAATCTTCTTAACTCCTTGATAAAACTAGCCTTTACCCGCGGCTTACGTCTGGCTGATAGTGAGCAGAGGTTTATTTTGAAACAAATAAAACAATAAAGAAACAGATCGTGGCAGATCTCTTACTCTCAGGATAATGTTCCGTTTTTTCCACGGGATCCTTGTATTTTACTACCATAAAGAGGTCAATTTATTAACAAACAAACAAACTATCAAAACTTTCACATGTATAATTTTTATAACGTAAAAGGATTTGACTGACAAAATACTCAAACAAAAATTTTCGATGCTGATCGAAAATTTTACATTAAAATCTTATTTTTTTATATTTTAGATAAGTTTAATTTATTTTACGTAGTATATAATAAATACAAAGAGAGCTGTGCAATTTTTGTAAGAAATTTCAATACAAACAATCTATCAATAACTTTTCTATAAAACAAAACTTTTGATGTATGTAAAATATATATGTATTAATATAATAAGTACTTATGTAAACATATCTGGAAATGGCTTCTACAATGGAAATACGTTACTCCGAGAGATAGGAAAGCGTACGATACTGATAATTGAGGTGACTATGATCAAATTAAAACAGGAGAAATATTAAAAAGTATTGATAACTGCGGGCTCAAATCACACTTTATTTAAATAAATACTTCTTCTAATTTTTTCTTCCTCTCTTTTTTCCTTTTGTTACCGTTTTGATATTAATATTTTGTGTATTCCATTTCTTATAAATGTAATCATTAGAAATTTAATTTTATTTGCAATTGTATTTTATATGTTGATCATTGCTAGTTAAGTGATGGTTCTATATAAAATAATATAAATAATAATAAACGTAATATGCGTTATTTATTGTAGTATTATGGTCACCCTTACCAGCATCCGAGCCGCTCACTGTTGCGGAAAACTATAGCAGATACGTTGCCATGTCGACCTGCGATTTAGATTAAATGTTCCACTTTTAATATAGTCGCCCTAACTACTATTAGGTTAGAGTATTGACCTTTATAAAATTTAAGAGATCATCTAACAATATACTAAAATTATATATTAAATCGTACCTCTATCCATAATTAAATATATAAATCTAGATTATATTTATTATTAATTAATATGATTTAGTGAATAAAATAATTTATATTTTCTATATAAATTATTTTATTTACTAAATCTGGTTTATTTTTATTACTTATAGAACTAAAATTTTGTTGGTTAAACCAATCAAGATAAAATAAAGCTTAAAATTTTAAAGAGATGTTTTTAGACAATAAGTAAGCTCTCTCGGTAGTTGTTTACTTGAGTCTTTTTTGTGATTTAAACCTGTATTTTTCTTTTAAATATAAAATAAAAATAAAGTAATCTATTAGTTTCCTGGTAGCTGTCCGTTCGTAAATGTTATGTAATATCAAACGCAGCGGAGTGAGGAATTGGTGCGACATGGACCGCAAATGGAAAATATCCGATGTGACTTTTAATAAGACTTTACTGGAACTTTTCCTATCAACCTTTTTTATAATATGTTCTAGATTTTTCTATTCTCTATCGTTAGTGCAATCATAAATCTACTTAATGGAATTTATCAAAGTTATGTCAAAAATGCAATTAATATGTTGCAATCAAAAAATATTGTTTCATAAAAATTACTAATATTTTGCTGTTGTAATTTTAGGTTATTCTTTATATGCTCAAACACTATCTGACAAGTTTATAACACATATTTTAAGGAACTCAAAAGAAAGAATAATTTTTATTGAGAAACTTAGGTCATAAGTATCGTGGTTCGATATTATACAAGACATGTTTGCTTTCAGTGTCGTCTAGCATTCACTTTGCAATATCTCTCGCACCTTTTGTTGAGGAAACGAGATCTGAATGAGTATCACATAATAGTTGTATTGCATCTCAAAAAAAACAAAAGCTTTTTGTCTTTCCATTGTATATTTTTCTCAGCTCTTTAATGACCAAACTACGGTTTTGGATTACCATTTCAATAGGAATTTTATTGAAATCACAATGTTCAACTACTTTCCATTAATTTCGTATTCAAAAATATGCTGTTAAAATTCACATTTTCTTTACGTAAAATGAAAATCATATTTCGCGTCTTCTCTATTTTTGTCAACGGATATTTTTTTCATAGATTTAAATTTACTTTTGATCTGAGAGAAAATGTAAGCTCCAGTGATCTAGTCAAGGTAATGAAGGTAAATAATTTTCTGAATGATAAAAATAATAAATAAATTTTGGGAAATTCTTACAAAGTTTTAGTGTAATTAAGACGCAATCGAGTAAATAAATAAGAAAAAAAATATTAGTATCCAAAAAAAATCAACCATTTAGTTAAACAACAGTTTAAAAAAATATTAATTTGATTGAAGTAAATATAATTTCATAGATGTTCTCAGTTCTCTATTTCACATATATTAATAACATTATATACCAAATAATTATACAAAATACGAACTATGTACGTAATATGATACTCGTATACTCGTTAGACGTATAATTACAGAGTTAAGTTATGTTTACCGACATCGTATCAGATAATTACTTTTTATCTAATTAAGGAGACTGACATGTATGAGTGAAACATGTAATTTATCAGAATGTTATAATATCTGTAATTCTGGTATTCTGTTCGTAATTATTTAAGGTTTCTTGATTGTAAGTATTCACTTGTTATGTTTGTTTTATTTCATTTGTAAAATGAATTTTGTTTATTAATATGTATTAAATTATGATATAAAATGTATCATGAAGATTTAACCCATATCACTTAGTGATTGCCACTATTTTTGTTTAAATACTGAGTGTGTTAAATATATATTTTTACGAGGAAGTTTTGTCGTTTATTTGTTTTGTACATTTGGTACGATTTAATAAGTACCATTAAATTGATTTATTAATTTATATTCTTTATATATTATTAAAAATGTAAACATGAATACTTACTTCATAAAATAAATATTTGATCTTCATAAACCGCTCTATGAGATTAGTGTTTTATATAAAATGATATATTAAAAATACTTTAATGATTTAAACAAAAATATATTTCTAAAGATTACTCTTTTTTAATTGATTGTAAATAAATAACTTAAGAAACAACAGAATAAACAATAACATCCGATATACAAATTAAAAATAAAATAGATTTTACAAAAAAAATTTAAATCGTAAAGTTAAATAAAATGTTATTATAGAAGACTACAAAATTAATAATAATTGACTAATGTTAAGTGTGGTACCATTGGTCTACTATTTTTCATTTGAAAGTTGATGATAGATTTAAAAAAAAAACAATTAGATAAATAGTCTATTGGTAAATTTTCTTTGTTACTTTTTGTATTTTTTTTATTGAGGAATAAGATGTAAACTTATTCGTATTTATGATTTTAATCAGCTGATTAATCATTTCTTGCTAATATGATTTTATTCATATTATTAATATCAAATACAACCTTCATTTAATTCAATGTATCATTAGTACCCCTTACTTTTTGTGCTGAAATAACGAGCTTAGGAAAAACCAATTAACTTTTATTTGGGTAAGCAATATTACCTAATTATATTAAGATCATATGATGTTTATTTATATTTCTACTAAAGAGTTTCTTTATTATGTAAAGTTTATTGTAATGTGTCCATCTCTTTCATACTCTATCCTCCGTCTCTCTCATAAATTTTTTGATGTAAATAGTAGGTTTATTAAAACTTTTATTTACCCAGTAGATTGATTAAAACTTTTACTAAAACATTATTTTGTCATAATAATATATATTATTATGTATGTTTGTTTGTTCCTTTTCTAATAACGTTTATAGACCCAACCGCACATTATACAATTGTACATATACTTTATCAGGGATTCTACCCGTTCTTGCTATACCCAAGAAGACTGTCTTGTTACTTATACTCTGCCACTGGAAAAAGCTAGTGTATGTGCTTACAAGATGCTAGTTATATCATTTTTCAGGCTCATTATGAAGCAAGCTCCGTTGGTCTAGATAATTTATTTCGTTCTTCTCTCGTAAATATACGTAAGGAACATTTTAGAAATAATCTCAGTGGAGTTGGTGTTAAATTTGCTTCTCTTATGAAAACACTATATTTTATTCATTTATAAACTCTATGTTATATTAACATTCACATTCTTACTGAATTTCAACTGTAGAGATATATAAATATTGTTAAAGGATATGACGTAATTACACGGTACCGGAAGTAACTGTACATGCATGAAAAAAAATAAAGCCACAGTCTGAAATTTTTATTTAATTTTAAAAATAAAAATCAAAAACAATTTAAAAAACCGAAGATAAATCGAAACCAGACAAATCGAAACAAAAGGTTCCAAAGTTCAATGACGTGCACTCAAAATATATTTGAAACCAGATTGTCTTCTAGCATTTACTAACCAATATTTCGCACACCTTTTGTTGAAGAAACGAGTTCTGAATGAGTCTTTTACAATTGTATCCGCAAAAACAATAGTGTTTTATGTGAATTTTTTTAAATATTTTACAGTCTTTATGTATCAAATATACTTATTTTTAAATTATAATAATACAGCTAAATCTCAAAGCAGGTTTCAATTTTCATCTTATCTGAATATAATATTAAGCTTATATTCTTAAAGTTACTGAATTTTTATTGATTTCTTACCTTTTTTTTTAACGTCAGGAATCCTCATGGATACACACCTCCAACCAGGGGATGATGGAGGTGGTTATGTGGGACTCCTACTCACTAACCCTGAGGGTTGCCTCCGCCGTCATAATGGGACACCACGGGATCGCTTTCGCACTCACCGCGATGCCCCGACGAGATCTACGGAGAGGGCACCCCGCAACGAGGAGCACCCAACTCTTTTTTGCAGGCTTGATAGATTGTGGAGGGATCCCCTTCCCTCACCCAAGCCTGCTAAGTTTGAAGGGGGCCGAAATCCCTTCTGGCCAGACGTGGTCTCAGGGAAGCAGGTATTTAAGCCGACTTGACCATCATCGACCTTGTCCAGCGGTCAAGACTAAACTAATCTGACCAAACCTAATCTTTAAAAATCCAGCTTCTTACTTCGGTTAGAATAAAAACATTAGTCAAGTCTGGAACACTAAAAAGAACCCAAATCACATAATGAGTTATTTTTAAATAAAACAAGACATCAAAGAAATTATTAAATGTGTCAATATTGCTGGTTTTTAAATAAAAAAAAACACATTCATTCATTCATTCATAGCGAATCTTTTATTTCATTTGATGTGTACAAAAAAATATTTGCGAACAAAATATGCCGAATATCAATTTTTGGCTTCAGTGATCTGTTTAATGTTATTTATTTACTCAAACGATAGTAACCTGGAGAAGATATTTGGAGTATTTCATATCATTAAGCAAGATTAAACGCACCCAGGTAAATAATCAGAATAATAATATCACTATTTATTTATGCTGTATAATAAAAACTTAACTATAATGAAAATAAACAATACACTCCATTGGTTTAGAAAATCTATTTCATTCTTCTCTCGTAAAAGTTTGTAGTAAGAAACATTTTAGAAATAATCTCTATGGAGTTTGTGTTAAATTCGCGTCTTTCTATAGGTACATACTATATACTTAATTCATTTATAAAATATATTTCACAAACTTCTATTCATAGTAATTCAATATTATATTCGTTCTTATAGAATTACTAAGAATAAAAATAAATAAATATTGTCGCAATAAAACCGCTTGATACAATATAACGACAAATGTATTAATGTAAAAGCTAAGATCAAGCTTCACATCTGAAAACATGAATGTGTTGATTTATTGCAAACTTGAGGCACAGACAGAAATAAGAACTAGAAGTGACAAAGAGCAAGAACATGTATTTGGATACTTTATTCACCGTATAAAAGGAATTTCGCGCCAATATTCTGTGAGAAGGTGCTAAGACCCTGGTTGATACAGCCCTATTTAACCTTTTTCAGTTATTATTCTTTATTTTTATATATTATACCCTAACATTCAAGAAGGTGATGTCCGCGACTTATAAGATGTTGAAGATGAACTCTCAAAAATGAATACTCGGGACTGTAAAGTAAATAGTTCTTATCAATTTATTATAAGATGAAATGACATGACCTACAATAAAATTAGAAATGATATCTAATCTGTATGTTAAATATAAAAAAAAAAAAACTGTAAGTAACTGATAGGCTAAGTGTTATGTTTTTATAAGTACTGATATTTCTATATCGCCAGTTTTAATTAAAAAAGAATGGATTCATATATGGCTTTCATACAACGTATTTACCATTTCATTCGGTTTTTATAAAAATATATTTTTGCTAACAAAACATGCAGAGTGTTAATTTTTGGCTTCAGTGATTTGATTAATATTATTTATTTACTCAAACGATAGTAAATTGAAGATTTGAAGCATTTCATAGTACTAAGCGATATTAAACGCACCCAGGTAAATAACTAAAATAATAATATCAGTATTTATTTCAGGTCTATAATAAAAATTTTAATATCAAATATTTAATGAAAACTATATTTGCTATCATATTTCGCTTTCATGCTTACTTATTTATGAAAGTGTAATAAATGGTTTCATATTATTTCCTTTTATCGAAACCTTGATAGGTATTCGTATTATCAAAGATGTTGACTCAATTTCTATGAACAATAAATAAAAAATTTTGATCAGAAATAATTTTATATATTATAATGTTATTTATGTATATAATAATTTGCTCTGAATTTTTTTTTATATTTTATTAAATGGGACATTACATTCAATTAATTAAATATTTAACCCCTGACTAAAAAAGCGGGGTATGATAAGTTTGACCTGTGTATCTGTGTGTTTGTCTATGGCAATGAATTAGCCAAGCGCTTGGACGGATTTGAATGCTTTTTTTTTAAACGAAAGCTTGGTTCGTCGAGATGGTTCTTGTCTGGATCGGTATATTTTGGCAGTCGTCTCCAACTCTTATGTTATCTTTTTTTGGTGCTGTTGAAAGGTTTTTATACGATATTGATATTAAAACCTAAACAATTAATGTGTTCGTAGGTTCATTTAGTACAACATAGAAAAAATAAAATACTTTCAAAAAGCAGATTTTTTTTATTAAAAACCCCCGATACACAAATACGTCTAAAAAGGATAAAAATAATAATATTATTTACTTATTGAAGTTGATGTGTCAAGGATTCGCTAAATCAATTAAGAATTCGAAATGCAAGTAAGTTAGTTACCAAGGCAAATAAAGAAATAATAATATCAAATTGTATAGTCTAAGTCCTCATGAATTACCTCCGAAAATTTTGTGAGATAGACACACACCATCGTCAATGTACGAGCAACGGTCTCCCGACGCAACGACTTGAATAAGTACATAATAATATATTTTTTATATTATCTTCTCTGAAATATGATATTATACAATAATTAATTGCTTCTACTACGAGTATATAAATGGTAAAAATTAATTATTCTATCAATATATAAATCTCACATTACCATGATTCATAGATAGCATGATAAAAAAAGTAAATAGTCTAAGGTATTTTTGAGTATTGACGTAAATAGTAGATGTATTGGTATTCCGTTGATGTTCCTTAATGTTCAGTAAATATATATATATATATATATATATATATATATATATATATATATATATATATATATAAATATAAAAAGTATTAAGAAATTAGAACATTAAGAATTTCAACATATATTTTTTTTAATTAATTTGTAATTTTAATGTGTATATGTAAAATATACCGGTGAGTATTACAGCCTTATTACTTTTAATTCGCCAATATGTTTGTTCAAAAGCGGTGTGTGTGTTGAGGACAGTCAGTAAGCCAATTTGTATTCCATTTGTTTGTAGAGTGAAATATTTATCAGCACTTAACTGAAATGCTGCTATAAATTAATAGAATCGAGTTACATATCGTTAAATTAAAACTTGACTTATCGATTTATATTCTTTATACATTATTCTCAATTACATTAAAGATCAAAATATTAGTGTATCAAAATATGTTCACATGTATAGAGTACATTCTATATCTAGCTTTCTTACTCTTTTCAGATTTGACAAGATTATGAACTAAAGGCTAATTCTGTTATGTTATTATTAGTTGCTGTTAAGTATTTTTTTGTGTTCAACGATGCTTTAAGCGTTTAGTATTAGTTGAAAAGGATTTGGTTAATTTATTTTTATAATATAGCATAATAGTAGCTAGTCATATCTTTTTTAAGCTCATTACAAAGCATGCTCCGTTGGTTTAGAAAATGTATTTCATTCTGTTCTCGTATATATGAAATCTTTGCCGTATCCTTACGGCATATATTCCTTATATAAATATTCCTATATTTGAGAAATAATCTCTGTGGAGCTAAATGTGCTTTTTTAAAAAATACCACATATACTTTATTTATTTATCAAATATATATTATAGTTATATATTGATTCTTATTCAATTACTAAGAATAAAAATAAAAAAAAGTCCCAAAAAAGCGCTTGATAGGTCATATTCATGTGGTTGAAATAACTGAGTGTAAGCTTCACATCTGAAAACATGAATTTATCGCACCGTTGAGGCACAAAGATCAATAAGAACTAGAAGTCACAAAGAACAAGAACATGTATTAGAATTTCCTACCGTATGAAAGGAGTTCCAATATTCTGTAAGAGGATGCTATTACCCTGGATGGGCCAGCCTTACTAAAATAATTTCCGTTTTAGAATGCTTTTATTTTTCATTTTTATATAATATATAACCTTAGTATTCATTTTCATATATTATACTCAAGATGTAAGACTCCCAGATACATAGAAACGCAACTATTTGAATAGTTACTATCAGATGGGTAACTGGTCTTCACTGTAGTGCGAGAGCCTCTGTGTGTTGAACCGATTCTTTGATCGTCTTCGCATTCTAAAGTGATCTTACTAAATTTCAACTCTTATGTTAGCTTTCTTAGCATTTCTTTAGTTGACATATTGGAGATCTACACTACACGTTTATACTTACACAGCTGATGACATTTAAGGGATTATTTTTACATAAATAAAAATATATGTAACATTTCAGAAAATATCTTGTGTAAGATATTTTCCGAAAAATATATTCTTATGTGAAACCAAAATAAAAAAAAAATTATTAAAAATAAATTTTAAGTATACTGAAATTGCATTATTTCACTTAAGAGAAAATGATGATGAAAATGAACTGTGTAATTACTATTACTCAGGTATATAAGGTAAATAGTTCTCATCACATTATTTTTCTGGATAGAATGAAAAAATCTAATAATATAAAAGTAACGAAATCAAAGCTGTATATTAAATATATTTATATAAAAGCTGTATATTATATAAAAAAGCTATGCAAGATAAGCTACTTGTTATATTTTGACACGGTTGATTTGCTACGGGTTTACTTAATTGTTTTAGTTAACAAATAACATTTACTCTTATAGTCTCTGAAAAACATAAGTAAATATGTGTGTATATAGTTGTTACAACAAAACTTTAAATTGACGAATTTTGAAAACAAATATATGTGATATTAAATAGTTAACTTCTACAAGTAGTACAAGGATGTACGAAGTTTTTGATTCTCTCAGTATTATTGGTATTTAAATAAATATTTTATTAACGCTTACTCAATTGAACGAATTAAATGGAAGGGCTACAACTACAAATGTTACACACATTTAAATTTGCTTCACTTCACACACTTAAATAAATATTCCATACATTTAATTTTGCTTCGCTTCAGACATTTAAATTAAATATTACACACATTTAATTTTGCTTCGCTTCTGTTAAAACTATTAATGCCTTGTAACGATGACAATTTTTGGAAAGATGCTTTTATAGGTTCACTTTATAAGTTTGTGGTTAAAAACTAGGATGAAAGATTTCATCAAAAAAATCTAATTCAGTATTTTTTCGAGGTACTAGACAATATTTTTAAGAAATGTGCTAAAATCTTTAAAGTACTTTCTCAAATGGAAAATATATTACAAAATATTATACAGTCACCATTCCTGTAATAACAAATTTTAAACAATGAATATAAATTTTAGGTAATGGTTAAGATTTATATATGAAAGATAAACCGTGTTAGCATTCTTGATGAATACTTCACAATTAGCACGGATGAAGCCATAACTGAAATTAAAGTTTAAAGAAGGAGTTTTATTTTGATAAAATACATTTTATAAAATATATTAAGAAATCATTTTTTTTATAATATTTTTTTTTTTTTTGAAGTTTTATGTTTCTTCTTGCTGGTTATTTAGGTTTATCTATAAATATGCGATGGTTAAACAAAATCGTTGTGGTTACAGTGTAAAAAAAACAGGTTAAGCCCATAACAGTTTCATACTTTATTACTATAACAGTTCTTGAAACTATAAAACAGGATATAAATCGAATTTGTATTGCAACAAAAGGTACCAAAGTTCAAATACGGCACTCAAAACATGTTTGAGATCAGATTGTCTTCTAGCATTTACTTAGCAATATTTCGCACACCTTTTGTTGAAGAAACGAGTTCAGAATGAGTTTCTCTCTTACAATTGTATCCGCAAAAACAATAGTGTTTTATGTGAATATTTTCAAATTCTTGTTACATTCTTTATCTGTCAAATAAACTTATTTTAAAATTGTATATACATTTAATCTCAATATAATCTTAAGCTTATATTCATAAATTTACTGAATTTTCATTGATTTCTTACCTGACCCGACCAAACCTAATCTTTAAAAATCCAGCTTCTTACTTCGGTTAGAATAAAATAATTAGATCAAGTCTGGAACACTAAAAGGAATCCAAATCACATAATGAGTTATTTTTAAATAAAACAAGACGTCAATGAAATTATTTAATATTTCAATATTGCTGGTATTTAAATTTAAAAAAACACATTTTTATATGGCTTTCAAACCGTATAGCGCATTTACCATTTCATTTGATGTGTACAAAAAAATATTTGCTAACAAAATATGCCGAATATCAATTTTTGGCTTCAGTGATCTGTTTAATGTTATTTATTTACTCAAACGATAGTAACCCGAAGATTTGGAGCATTTCATATCATTAAGCAAGATTAAACGCACCCAGGTAGATAATCAGAATAATAATATCAGTATTTATTTATGCTGTATAATAAAAACTTAACTATCATGACAATAAACAATGCGCTCCATTGGTGTAGAAAACCTATTTCATTCTTCTCTCGTAAATGCCTGTAGCAAGAAACATTTTAGAAATAATGTCTATTTTAGAAATAATGGAGTTGGTGTTAAATTCGCGTCTTCCTATACATACTATATACTTAATTCATTTATAAAATATATTTCACAAACTTCTATTCATAGTAATTCAATATTATATTCGTTCTTATAGAATTACTAAGAATAAAAATAAATAAATATTGTCGCAATAAAACCGCTTGATACTATATAACTACAAATGTATTAAGGTAAAAGCTAAGCCCACGCTTCAAATCTGAAGAATATATTAATAAGAACTAGAAGTCACAAAGAACAAGAACATGTATTTGGATATCCTATTCACCTTATAAAAGGAATTTCGCGCAAATATTTTGTGAGAAGGTTCTATTACCCTGGTTGATACAGCCCTATTAAAACAATTCACTTTTTCAGTTATTATTCTTTATTTTTATATATTATGCCCTAACATTCAAGAAGGTGATGTCCGCAACTTGTAAGATGATGAAGATGAACTCTCTAAAATTAATACTCGGAACTGTAAAGTAAATAGTTTTTATCAATTTATTATAAGATCAAATGAAATGACCTTACAATATAATTAGTAAATAATTAAATAAAATCTAATGTGTGTATTAAATACTAAGTAAAAAAAACTATGTAAGATACGTTCTGTGCTATATTTTTGCAAATACCCACCTTGAAATGTTAACGAGAAGTAAACAGTGTCATGAAATGTGAAACAAGACTATAAATTCAAATAAACAGTCCTTGAAACTTTTGTGATCATCACGAAATATGTTGGATAGTTTTTTTAAAGCAGATATTTTTCCGTAACGGATATATTGTTATCTTATTGTTAAGACAATACTAAAGTAAACAAATAGTATTTATTGTTATTATCACTGGAAAACATGAAAAAACATGAAAAAACATGTGGGGTTTAATTATTATAATAAACCTAAATATAAACGAATTTTGACAACAAGTATACGTGATGTTAAATAGTTAACATATACAAGTATACACGGATGTACGAAGAAGATATCGTTAAAGTTGACTATACCTGACAAATTCAATGCAATGACTACTACCGAAGCTTGTAAATAATAAATAATTGTTTTTTGATATATACAAAAAGTGTGACGGCCCTCGACGAACGACAGAAGCCACGCAAAATTAAATGTTACACACATTTAATTTTGCTTCGCTTCACGCGTTTAAATTAAATGTCATATACATTTAATTTTGGTTCGCTTCTTTTAGAAACTATTAATGTCATCGCTATGTCAAATATATATAAAGGTACTTCTAGATTTTTTTTGAATTATGCTATAATGGAAACCTTCCAAGTTTTTACAGAGTTGGTTACGGTGATTGGCTTAAGGTTGTGATAAAAAACTATATAATATTTTTAAAAAATCTGCTAAAACTTTAAAATAGTAAACTTCTGATTTTTTTTTATTTTAATAAATGGGATATTTCATTCAGTTCATAACATTTTTATCCATATTATTTTAATACATGTTGTAAGTTACATTATAATAAAAAAAAATGAAGATTAATCTGTTAATTTATTTTAAATTAGGTTAACATAATATGAACAATGTATTATTATAGAAATAAAATTTGAAATATCATCGAGGTAAAGTAACACGCGATCCTCAATATCTTCTCTGAAACATGATATTATATAATAATTAATTGCTTCTACTACGAGGGTATAAATGTTAAAAATGAATTATTTTATCAATATATAAATCTAACATTAGCGTGATTCATAGATAGCATGAAAAAGAGAAGTAGATAGTCGTAAAGTATATTTGAGTATATACGTAATTAGTAGATGTATTTGTATTTCATGGTTCCTTAATGTTCAGTAAATACTTTATATATAATTTATTATTTTTTAATGGATTTGTTTTTTTAAAGCATGTACGTAAAATATACCGGTGAGTATTACGGCCTTATTACTTTTAAATTGCCAATATGTTTGTTCAAAAGCTGTGTGTGTGTTGAGGACAGTCAGTAGGCCATTTTGTATTCCATTTGTTTGTAGAGTGAAATATTTATCAGCACTTAACTGAAATGCTGCTATAAATTAATAGAATCGAGTTACATATCATTAAATTAAAACTTGATTTATCGATTTATATTCTTCACACATTATTCAAAATGACAATATGATTAAAAGTTAGAGAAGATGAGAGAATAAGTAATCACAAAATGTATAATTGACTGTAATAAACCGTCCTGTGAAGTTACTGTACAAAAAGTTGACACGTATAGAGTGTTTATTAAATCTCTCAATTATCTTTTCAGACTTGAAATGATTAGGTAAGTTTAACGTATTAAGTATAAAGTTATTTGTGTCTTACGATACTTAAAGCGTTTAGAATTAGTTGAAAACCATGTTGTTGTTATTTATTTATTTATTATTATTTTTTTTATTATTTTATTGTTAATTATCTTATAATATATCATAAAAGTAGCATATGGGAAAGCTAGTTATATCTTTATCGATGACCATTATTTTGCATGCTTCGTTGGTGTTAAAACATATTTCGTTCTGTTTCCGTAATTGTTTGTAGAAAAGAAAATTAGAGAAATTATCTGTGTGTAGCTAAAAGTGTTTCTTTTAAAAAACACTTTTTTTCATTTATCAAATATATAGATACTACAGTGACATGGCAACCTTTTGTCTATAGTAATTCAACATCATGTTGGTTCTTTATGAATTACTATGAATAGAAATGGAATAATATTTTCGCAATAAAACTGTTTGTTACAATATAACTACATGTATGGAAAAACTCGGCCCACATCACATCCGGAAACATAAAGGTGTTGATTCATTGCACCCTCGAGGCACAGAGAGAAATAAGAACTAGAAGTCAAAATAAAAAATACCTACATGTATTCGGATATCCTACTCACCGTATGACTGGAACTTAGCACCAATATTCTGTGAGAGGGTGCTGTTACACTAGTTGAGCCAGTTCTACTAAAACAACTCAATTTTTTCCCATTGCATTTTAGAATTATGCCCTTTATGTATTATATACTAAATATTTCAAAAACGTGATGTCCGCGGCTTATAAATGAGACACCCGGTTTCAAAGAAAATGCAACTTTTAAAGTTACTATCAGACGGGTTTCCACTGTAGTGGGAGAACCCGCGTGTGCTTTGAACCGAACCGGTAATCGTTTTAACATTTTCAACTGATCATTCTAAAATTCAACTTGTATGTTAGCTTTCTTAGTAGTTTCCTTTTTTACATATAGGAGAATTTAGCCCCTTTTTTCAATCTTACAAAGCTTTTGACATTAAAGGAAATGTTTTAACATAAATATAAATATGATGTGTAACATTTAAAAAAATACCTTTTGTAACATATTTTTAGAAAAATATAATTTTAAAAGAACTATAAGTTTATAGTTTAAAATGAATACTCGCAATTTAAAGAAAACAGTTCTCTTATTTTTATGTTCTCTTATTTAAATGAAATGATCAACAATAAAATATGAAACAAAATATAATCTGTGTATTAAATATTTTTTATTAATATTGAATGCACAGATCAGCTATGTTAGATAAGCTACTAGTTATGTTTTTACAAAAGGGAGATATTTTTACGAAATGTAAGCATGTGTCATGTTATGTGAAACAGGACTATAAATTAAAATTAATAGTTCTTGAAACTTTTGTCTGTACCGGCATCATGAAATATTGTGGATGGCTTTTTCTATATAAATATTTTTTACGGTGTTACCTTATTGTTTAAGTAAACAGATAAGATATAAGAAAATAAGAAAAGTGAAGTATCCACGTCTATGTTTATGTTTTCCAGTGACAATAAAAGTAAATCGTATCTGTTATATATAACAATAAGGTAACATTGTAACACATATTTAAATGATTACAGGATACAAATAAATAAATGAATATGAAAACAAATACAACATATACAAGTAATACATCTATTTAGTTAATTATATATGGTATTTAGGTAATTATATTGTTTTCGTTAAATAAACTTTAACAAATAATGTAATAACCATTACTATAGTAGTTCGTGAATGATCATTAATTGTTATCTGATATACACAAAAATGTGTGACAGGACTGGACGTCCGACACAAACGACGCAAAATTAAATGTTACATATAATTAATTTTGCTTCGCTTCAATCAAATGTAATTAATTTTGCTTCGCTTCACGCGTTTAAATTAAACGTCACATATATTTAATTTTGCTTTGCTTTCTTATATTTTTTAATGTCATCTTTATTTCAAGTAAATATAACGGTAACAGTGACAGTTTTTTGAAAGATGCTAAAAAAAAACTTCACGTTTTGACATCCTAAGGTTGTGATTAAAAACTAGAAACAAAGATTTCATCAACAAATAACAATACAATATTGTGTCGAGACACTGGACAATATTTTTAAAAGTGCTTCTAAAACTTTAAAGTACTTTCTCAACCGAAAAAATATAAAATAGTAGGTATTACATTGTAGGATATTTGATACTACATACATTTTATATAAAGGATATTCGTATTCAAACTTAAATTGTATTCTTAATGAATATCAATTAACATTACAAATTTTAAATATACGTTTTTTAATCAAAATCTTAGTAGTAAGAATTTTAAAGAATGTTAAGACTACTAAAGTGTTTGAAACTATAAAACGGGAGATAATCGATTTTATTACCAGCATTCCAACAAAAGGTTCCAGAGTAAAATTACGTGCATTATAAATATGTTAAATTCAGATGATTTTGAGATCAAATTGTCGTTTAGTATTTACTAAAAAATATTTCTGACACCTTTCGTTGAAGAAGCAAATTCGGAATGAGTTCGTACAATTGTTTCTAGAGAAACAATAATGTTTTTGTTTAAATATGATTATATATTTGGCTATTCATAAATATATCTCTTTAAAATTTTTATGAGCATTTTAAAAATTTAGATAAATCCCAAAAGCAGATTACATCATTTATCTTATCAAACGAAAAACTAAAATCTAAACTGATACCTCACTTAATATCAGTAATTTTTTAAAATTGAGCTACTTCGCTTAAAATAAAATTATTAGATAAAGTCTAGAACACCAAAAGGAATCCAAAATACCTACACGTAATGAGTTATCTTTTAAATAAAACCTAGGATCAAAGAAATCTGTATATATTAGTATATTGTTAGTTTTTCAAGTAAAAAGAACACATTCATATATGGTTTCCATACCGCACAGAGTACCATTTCATTCGATGTGTACAAAAAAAATTTGCTAACGAATCATGCTGAGTATAAATTTTTGACTTCAGTAATCTGCCTAATGTTATTTATTTACTCAAACTATAGAAAGCAGAAATAAATATTTGAAGTATTTCATAGTATTTAGCGAGATTAAACGCACCCAGGTAGATAATTAAAATAATAACATCAGTAAGTACTTTTAAAAAAGTATAATAAAATCTTAAGTATAACGAAAATAAGCAATATTTAGCTTCATATATATTTTATAAAATACATAATTTTTAAATTTCTCTGAAATAAACGGTATATGAAATGATTTTTTTAAATTATTATTTGACATATACGTGTATTTTTTCATACTCTGCTTAGTTATTGTTAATTATATATAAATGAATGGGAACCTTCAAAATATTTTATTCTCACATTATGTATTTAGATTTTGTAAATGGAATAACAATAATAAATAGTGAACATGGTTTGGTATTTTTTTATTCATATAGATTTATATTATTAGATTAAGATTTTAATTTATACCACTAACTAACTAACTGTATCTTAGAATTAAATCAAATAAATAAATATAAACAAACAAGTGTCAAAACCAAAGTTAGGAATTATAAGAACTGAAAAACTTTTAGACAAAGCAATATTATTATATAGATTAAAATAATAGGAACCCTGTCTTTACTGTGATAGTAATGAATATTCTAATATCATGGAGGTTCATCAACACACGATCCTCATCATCTTTGAAATATGATATTGTATTATAATTACTCATACTGTATAATATGTAGTTAAATGTTGTCATTGTAGCATTATATTAAAATTACATATTAATTCTACCTAATTTACCTTTTTAAGGTTGAAGAATACCATTTTAAAATCATTAATATAGATACTAGCTTTTACCCGCGACTTTGTCGGCATTAGATGGTTTCTTTGGGCAGTAGTTTTTATTTTTACATCACCTACGTACGTTCGTAAGTACTTACCTACTTGCATATAATTAGTGAGGACTACAGTTTGCGTCCAAAGTTGAGGCGTGTGGCGGGTGAAGTCCGCGTTGATATTTATCGTTGATATTAATCAACATACATTGAAAAAAAAAATTACCTTCGTACAATGGTCTGATGGAAGTGATAAAGATACGTGATTTTCATAAAGATAGATATGCCTTGCTAAATGTTTGAAAATTCATCTTTTATAAAACTATTTATAAACATAATGTCTCAAATATTTACGTAATTATAAATATTTTTTTAGGTATTTCAAAATAATACCTCGATCACTATTTCTTGCTTGTGATACGCTAGTTCCATTTTTTAATATTGAGATAAAATTAAGCATATTTTCCCACATACCTACATCTAAATATAGAGGGAATGTCAATTACTATAACGAAAATGGAATCTAATAAGATTTCCGATGTGATTGACGTCCTATTTGATCTTTTGTTCGTCAAATTACTTCCGTAATAGAATTCTCTAAACAATCGATCAGATTATGTCAGCACGTAAATTGACAGAAGACTTCGTAATTTTGAATTGATGATCGCTATTGAGGCGCGAACTTATCCGAATTAGGTATTTATGTTTTGATTCAATTTACGAATCGTGGGCTGATAGCTTCCATTTATTTGATTTAAGTTGGAATATTTTCTTTTCTGTGTTATAAATGTCGTGTTACAAGTTTACGTTCATTTAATATATATTTACCCGGATATGTTAACGTAAATTAATCGGAATTTCGAAATCGGAAAACTAGTAGGAAAACAAAATTCATATTAATTTACGTAAACGTAAATATACCAATAGATCATGACTTCGAGTTATCACCGCACAGAGGTCTCAAAGTAAATTAAAGTATTTGTAATTAAGTATTTAAAATTAAGTTACCGGTAATACGTAATGTGAAACTTAAATCTCTCCCCACAAATATGTTATATAAACAAATTCCGACATTGGATAGTGTTGAAAACCTCAATTTGGAACCCCGCGGTTTCCCTCAGTTATAATTTATTTATAGGTATTGTCGCTGGAGTAGATAAATAACATTACGCAGATCACTGAAGCTGAAAATTGTTTGGAATGTACTCGTGTGTCTCATTTGCAAATAAATCCTTCGATGAAATCAATGTATAAAACAGGATTTAGAATCAAACATGAAGAATAGGATCAGATTTGAATTAATATATATGTTTTGATGTTATAACATAATAATATGTTTTGTAAACTACATTACTAATCATTACATATTTATGTCTCGTAAAAACGATATTTGTAGTAGACATCTTTTTAAGAGACGCATAAAAATGTTTTCTTAATTGCGTCAGCCTTTTTCGATGCTGAAAAATTTCACAAAGCACTTACACTCTTGAATTTTTAAAGCCTACTTAAGGTTCACGAACACCTGACGTAAATACGAAACGAGGCGTGGCGAAGTACGTGTTACTAAAAATGGCAATGTCTTTAAAAGTTTTTAAAATATGCAACAAAAACATACATCATTCATTATAATCAGCGTATAATATAAAATAACAATTAGTTAGTGCATAAATTATATCCGATATATCATTATATTTGGTAGATAGGTGAATGGACTGCGGTTAAATAACGCCCGAGCGCCGATGAAATTATGGTAATTAATGGTGTCAAATATAATTAGTGAGGGCAATTCCCTCATATTATAATTGTTTGTGAAACTTAATCCAAGAATAATCATTTGCTTTTCGTATCTTGATGACTTGTTCGTGAAGCCCGTCGTGACACAGGGATAAATATAATTCAGAAAGCGGGAGTTGTCGTTAAAAAAAAATGAAATCAATGAAATAATTTTAATTTGATAATAAAACTAAAATATTTTGTTTTATTTTTGGTCAAGATGTGAGATGTAATGAATATTGTTCCATATTCATTGTCAGTGAGAGAATCAATGAGCACTTCAGGTTCGCAATCTGTTAAAGTGCCTTGTAGGTTACCCGTAAAATGTGTAACTTCTATTGTATATATCACATGCACAATCACGCTAAGAGGACCTTTTTGTATGTACACTTCGTTTATTGCATTTTATAAGTATAGTCGATTATTTTTAGCGGCTTTGCTTTGTAAGAATTTTATTTTGATTCATACACTTTTATAATAATAATTTTATACACTTAGAAATACAAAAAAAAATCTTAGAAAACGTTACATTTCCATTTTTTATGTATATATTAAGTATGTGTTACATGTAGTATTAAGTATTTTTATTTATTTTAAGATAATATATTTTTAATGATAATCAAAGAACATAAACTTACAACAAAATCTTGTTTTTTGTATTTAAATTATCTAGTAAACTTTTTAAATAATTCAGTACCAAATAAGATTATAAGACACTTAGAAGATTAGTTGAATACAACTACAACGATAAGATATTATTTTAATAAAATTTGACAAGCAAACATGTTTCTTTCTTTACACAAGAAAATACATCCGTTCTCTAGGGAGGCAATAGGGGTATCTTATTTAGAAATAGTATATCAAGATAAAATATTGTAGCCATTTGTTATAAGAATATTATTAGAATAGAATGTATAATATTATGTTGTTTATAACTTTCTTTGCCAGCAGTCTGCTTTTGCGTGTTAGAGGTGAAATTGTTCTTAAGTCAGAAATAATAAATATTTTTTAGTCTACGAAAGTTTCACAAAAATTAATTTTGTTTTACTAATATAACACGAATTCGAATATATCTGTGTACATACAAGTAGAGAGTACGACATAAAAAAATATTCGTAATCTATACTTTTTTTTGAAATTCTGTTTTTTAATTTTATTAAAAATGTATTTTATATAGATCTAACCAAACTATTCAATAAATGTTGCATAATTAATCTAAAAAGAACATATGATTACCGACATGACATAGGTATGACATGCCTCATCTGTCATATCGTCCGTTTAACTCTTTCATTCCTGGCACTTGAATACAACATTCATAATAAATTATAGCTAGGTCCTCTTCATTTAAAATAAAGGTTATCAGACGTACTTACAATAAAACATTTACTGGGGTTGTATTCTTTTATATTAAATGTGGAACTAACAGCGATATGTTTCTTGTCATTCTTTTTGTACGCATATTAAAACTGACTTTGGTCGACAAAATCGAAAAGGCGCTTGAGGACAGTGAAATTGCCTTAGGAGCTTTCCTAGACGTGGAGCGTGCTTTTGACGACACGTCTGTCAGATCCCTGGTCAAGGGCCTTATGTGTAAACAAACAAACCCGACCACGGTGAAGTGGGTAGAGTCAATGCTTTCAAACAGGAGGGCAACTATTGCCCTCAATGATACGACTGTGGAGTTTGCGTCCACCAGAGGGTGCCCTCAGGGTAGTGGTGGATGAGTTAATGCATAGTATGGCTGAACTCCGATATGATGTGCAGGGGTACGCAGACGACCTTGTCATTGTCGTTCGTGGTTTCAGCCAAATGACTGTCTCTGGCATCATGCAGAGGGCTCTGAGCCTGGTTGCAAGACGGTGTGCAGAGAATGAAAAATCCATCAATGCGGATAAAACGGTGTTCCATTCACAAATAAGAGGCGTCTGGATGGTTTGAGATGCCCAGTCCTCAATGGGAAAGAGATCCCATTCTCCCGTAAGGTCAAATATTTGGAAACCAAAGACTGAAATGGAACACTCATATTGATAACACCATAACCAAGGCTAAGATGGCCTTGGGAGTGTGTGGCAGGATGGCGTGCGGCTGATGGGTCCTTCAGCCCAAGATGATGCTGTGGCTCTATACCACGATCGCGAGGCCGGAGATGACTTACGCATCTGTGGTATGGTGGAGCAAGTGCCAACAGGTTACGGTCAGGGACAGGCTGGACAGTCTCCAAGGAACTGCCTGTCGCATGATGACAGGTGCCATGTCCAGTTGCCCAGGAGCGGTTCTGAATGCCCTGCTGGACCTCCCACCTCTCGACTTACATGTCCAGAGGGTGGCTAGGGGCAGTTTTCTCAGAGTATCGGCGCAGGGCAGTACAAACTGGATGTCGAGCAGGCTGAGGACCTTTAAGGACTCGGTCATGAGTGACAACGTATTAGCGATGATTGGCGATAGCATGGTTCCACATTGCAATTTTGTGCAGAACTATTCTGTGGAAATACCGACAAGGAAGAAATGGTCGACCGGCCTCCCTTGGAGGAACTGTTGCCTTGTATGGTACACCGATGGATCGAAAATAGGGCCTAAAGTAGGATGAGGGGTATATGGAGAACGCCCTAGCCACAAGAAAAGCTTAAGCCTGGGCAAGTGCGCCTCCATTTTTCAGGTAGAAGTGTACGCCTTAATGTGCTTGCGACCCTGAACCTGCAGCGCAACTACACGAATCGGACCATTTATATGAACTCGGATAGTCAGGAGGTACTAAAGGCCCTAAACTCGAATACTATCACGTCGAGACTGGTGCTTGACTGCCTGACGAAATTGAACACCCTGGGCTGCAAAAACAGAGTGGTTCTAAGATGGGTCCCGTACCACGAGGGCCATATCAGCATCGAGATTGCAGACGAGCTGGTCCGTACAGGAACTGAGAGCAAAGCATACGGTCCAGAACCGACATGTGGTGTTCCAAACAGCCTTGCTCGCATGACCCTGAATAACCTCACTAGGTGTGAGGTTATAAGGCTATAAGGCGATGGGAGGAGATCCCTGGCCTCAAGCATTCCAAAGCCCTCATCAAATCCTTCATTGCGAAAGCAGCTAAGGAGCGCATTGGGCTGAGCAGGAATATTCTACGTATCTTAACTATAACGCTTACAGGGCACTGCTGTCTGAATAAGCACCTAGCGACCCTCAAATTAGCGGATGAAAAAGTGTTCAGGTACTGTCACGAGGCGGATGAAACCCCAATCCATCTGCTATGCGAGTGCGGTCCGCTGTTGTGTAAACGCAGTGATACCCTGGGGAAACAAATCCTGGACCCGGTGGATGTCCGACACCTCACTGCAAAGGAAATTCTGCAATACCTCAGAGTGGCAGAAATTTATGGTGAACTGTAGGCAGTGGCGATCACAATAGATCTTTTAGTTCGCAGTGATACTGGGTTCCCTTAGACCTGCACAGCCGCGCTTTTTAAATAATAATAATAATAAAACTGACTTCAAAGTTACAGTCCATTTATGACGAAATGTTTTAATACTAGTTTTTAAAAATTGTATTTGATATAATAGTAATGAATAACTTAATAATAATATTTCACAAGAACTTCATTATTTAAAACTAATCATTTCGGCTTAATGTATATACATTTTAAATTGAGAGATTGGTTTTTTCAGTTAAAATGCAGTTCATTTTGGTTTTATTCAACAACGTTGGTCTATTTAAGTTATTATTTTAACTAGTATGATTTAATAAATAAAAGAGGATGCAACACTCAACCTGAAATATCATTTCATCTTTGAATTGTGTCATAAAATGTATGTTTTCTGCCTAAGAAGTTAAAAAGAAAATGTTGTAGTTTTTGAGGAATAATTTTTACAAATTTTGTAATCTTCTGTAGATAAATACATTATATTACTCTTAATATGGTACGCTATTTTCTAATGTTATGATGGGATGCGACCGAGGCCCACTCTGAGTATAGATATTTCAAACATTTTGAAAAAAAAGGCAATATACACGATGTTAATTTGAGGTGCATTTGTTGTTTGGAAGCTATTACATTTTAAAGTTGCTAGTAAACAAAACATTCCAATCTTAAAAAAAAATATGTAGCATAGCAACGGTGTTGCTACGGTGTGCTGGGAAAAAATATAAGAAATTGGGAATAAATATAAGAAATTGGATATCTGACGACAGAATTGATTTCATTTGTGTATAGTTAATGAATACCGAAACAAAATATAATTTCAAACCAGTATTCTTAGCTTAAAGGTTATGTAAAATTATATTAAATACTAGCTGTGACTGCGACTTCGTACGCAAGTTTCATCAGACTTCGGCAAAGAATTTCGAGCCTTTTCATCAGACTTCGGCATGTAGGAGTAGTTCTAATCTATTTTTGTACAATTATTCATTTTTAATCACAGATATCTTTACATTACTCACAGAATAGGTAGTTGAATTTCGTTTTTTTTGTTATGCAATTCAAATTAAAAAAAACACTTAATGTAAAGTGAAGCCCGTGATAATGTATTCCCGAACTTTATCCAAAGCGGGTAATCCGTTTCTGAGATTAGCGTGCACAAACATACAGACATAGACATACAATCATAAAGACGAACAGACAAAATGAAAAAGCGTTGTTTTGGGTTCTCTAGCTTATATAAAGTTATGAATTTTTGAACATATTTTCTCTGTGACATGGATCAGTTACAGTTTTATTATGTGCATAAAGATAAATTTCTGTAACATTTTAAATACATACATCTTTTGATAGAGTGAAGATTATGCAATTAAAGTTAGAAACTAAATGTTATTCAACACTTTGAATAATGTATAAAAGTTATTTACATTAGCCATATATTTTTTTGTGTTTCGTGCACATCTAAAAGAGAAACAGATATACTTACAAAAAAATCTAAAATGTTAGAAATGGTTCTTGTTAATTATCCGTCACATCCTGGTTATATATTTTTTACTTCTCTACAGATTTTATTACATGTATGGAAGAAGAATATTTGCATGGTATTTTTTACATAACTGACTTAATCTTTTTATTTCCTATCCAACTTAAATAAAATAAACACTAAATATTAGGTGAATGCAGGTTATAATCAAATTGGTTGAGCCGTTTCTGAGATTAGCGTTAACAAGCATATAGACATACGCACAAACACTCAAAATGGAAAACCATTGTTCTATGAGCAAAAAAAAAATCTACATTTTTTTTTATATTTTCAATGTACAGAATCAATCAGTGACATTTTTATTATATATGTAGATTTTATTAGGACATTTAATAATAACACCTTATTATACTAAATGGGAATTCATTGAACTCAATTGAACATTGACGAGTCTAAGATAATTGCACATTTCTGAAATAATTTAGTCATCTCATCAACTCATCATTAGTGACGAACAATATTATTCATTAAATATTATTTTTGGCTAATCATATAGTATTTTTTTTGTCTAATCATATATACATAATAGTGACGAACAATATTATTCATTAAATATTATTTTTGGCAAATCATATTTTTCTCATGGCAGTGCTAATAATTAAATATAATATACAGTCTTTATTTTAACAATTTAAAAATGAATTATTCTATAAAAGTTGAAACTCATCTGTCTTGGAAATTGTTGTTGACTTCTTGGAAGTTGTTGTTGTGAAAAAAATGTTATAGTTGTCTGAATATGCTTTTTCAATATAAGTAGGCTTAAATGGTATATAACCTTTTAAATAAACTTATAGGTACAGAGTCTTATAAATAAACTTATTCTAAATGTTTTTTTTTATTTTAGCTCGATGTGTGTCGTACCTACAAAGTATAATAAAACAGCTGATTTCTACTTTACTTGTATATTTATTCCCAATTTACTTTTGAGCCCTCTTATATACTGTAAGTGGTCATTAAACATGAGGTCGTTATCACACTTGACAAAGTCAATAAAAACTAATAGGAAACTGATCTATCCATCATTTTCTGCTTTATGTTTTTGTATATTATATGGTTATAATAAGACCAGTTACATATAAAATACATCGATGTCTAATCGGTGTCATATTGATGAATATCAATATTTAATGTACTATCTATACGGCACAAATGTCACAACGTCAGTCATGTCACAGATGTAACACGTCACGACTGTCACCCGCTCTCTAAACTCTTTTACTGGTATGACATGACAGACGAATATTACATTAGCCTAGCGATTTTGAACATGAATTTATTTAAATTAAATAAAAAAAAATATCTGACATTATCAAGTCATTTGATGAAGTACTTTATATGATTATTTTATGCCTTGACTTTCTGTAAAACTTATGCATGGATTTCTTCATAAATCAATAATATTGTATCATTTACTACTGGGCATGCAAAGTTGTAAAGGAGTAGTACAAAAGAGTTAAAAGTTTAATACTTCTGATTGAACCCGGGATTTAAATTTTCAGCATTATCCTCAAATTTAATATAAATATTTAGAAGACACTTAAAATTGTTTGTAGGTAGGTCGTAAGGAAGTGTAGTTCGTAGTGTGATTTCAAAACCGTCTATAAAAATTGGGCTATCGAAAGCTTTTAATTCAAAGACAACCTACTAATGTGGTAGCTAGTGACCCTGACTGTTGAAACAAATATCGGTTCGATCAGAATTATATGATTCCCCTCCGGCACAATTCTTAGAGTGATCTACATATTGTTGTTCCGAATCTGGGTTTACTTTGTATGCGTTATTTACATGTTTATGAAACCCCGAGACACATGGATAATAATCTCTATTTAATATTTAAAAAAGGCCTCATCCAAAGATTGTTGTTTTTAAACAAACATTAAACCTAATTATATATTTGATTCCATTTATTTCATTTAAGTGGGAATATTTTTATGTATGTTTTGTCTATTTGAAATATAAACTTGGATATTTACTTTGATTTATCAGAGAAGAAGGATCTCATAGTAAAACTTTAAAACTTTCTCGACACATGAACGGTTAATAAACAAATTTTGACATTGGTATTGTCGCTGGAGTAGATAAACAACATTACGCAGATCACTGAAGCTGAAAATTAATACTAGTGTCTTTTTTCCTCATGTTTGATTCAAATCTTGTTTTATAATTTCATTCGAGAATTTATTTGCAAATGAGACACACACGAGAATATTTCTACATACAACATAATATACGTTATATATACATATTATGTATCATCATTGCCATGGAGTTATCCATATTTCATAATACGTTTAGTTTAATTTTATATAAATAAATGGGACCACTCAAAATAGTTTCTTAATGCTTTAGATTTACGTGCGTTATTATAAAGTTAACGTTTTACTTAAACAAAGTTTAACTTAAAAAACATAAAAACGTTTTGATATAGCAAAGTAAGAATATTTGTGTCTTAGAATTAGATCAAATGGACATATATAAAGATATGTAAGTATTAAAAAAAAGTATATATTTTTTTATTATAAAGCAATATTATCATTACAAAGATTCAAATAATAGGAACATTATCTTTTCATTGTGTCTGTCATTGTCATTATGATAGAAATCAATATTGTAATATCAATCGTTGTAAATTGACACGCGATCTCCATCATTTTTAAAATATGGTATTATGTTGTAATTAGTTACTCGTATTATATAATGTATAATATATATATGAGTATAAAATTGTTCTAAATTGATTGTTTTCAGTTTGTTCAAGTAGAATTTACAAAAATTCTGGGATAGTTTTTTTTATTTATACCCGAAGTGTGAACGGATAATATTTGTGGGAATTACAAATAACGGAGTTAGATACCAATTTTATTATACAGTTTACCTTTTTCAGGTTGAACAGTTTGAATAGAAGTATAAATAAAAAAAAAATCCTTTCGTAGTATTACAAAATACTACTTTGAAAATATGAGTTTCTTGCTTGTGATACGCTAGTTAAAATATTTCTTATGTAATACCTATTGATTTGATTTATCCACATTCTCCCACATATACATCACCATCATTTACATCTGCTTCTATAAAGAAGACAGTGATATCACTCAGAGTATTGTCGTCGAAATCAGTATTGCTATTAGAACTTGTATCAAAATTAATATTATTTAACGGTACTACAATATCAACGATGTCATGGTCAGCCGTATATTTGATGAAGGAGTCATCATAGACTTCCTGTGGAATGACAACCTCCTGGTCATCAGGGACTGGTGTAGCTCGCAAGACTCCAGGGAGAGAGTACGCTAAGGATTGTCAATTTTCTCATTTTGTATAACCTGTACAACATAGAGGAAATTTCAATTACTATAACGAAATTCGAATCTGACCCTGTGTTCCTTAAATTACTTCCGTAATTAAATTCTTTAAACAATCGATCAGATTATGTCAGCACGTAAATTGGCAGAAGACTTCGTAATTTTGAATTGATGATCGCTCGAATTCGATTGTTGCGAACTTATCCAAATTACGTATTTATGTTTTGATTCAATTTACGAATCGTGGGCTGATAGCTTCCATTTATTTGATATAAGTTGGAATTTTTTTTTTTCTGTGTCATAAATGCTGTCTTAAAAGTTTATGTTCATTTAATATTTATTTACCCGGCTATGTTTACGTTAATCAATCGGAATATTGAAATCGAAAAACCAGTCGGACTAAATTCCGAATAATTTACGTGAACTTAGTCGGACTGTGGAGTTTGTAAAAGAAGGTTGAACCTCCAAATCAAAACCGAAGCCTAATTCTATTTTAGACGCGGCTTCTGATTGGACTCTCATGATGGATACGTGTAAGAAACATTAGAAAATCCCCGGGGATCTTGGTGATTTGTCATCCAGACCGGAATAATTCCTGTATTCTAAACATCTAAGGCGCGTGATTCTTGTGGAGCTCACTGTACCCTGGGAAACAAACTTTCCCAAGGATCACACATTTAAGCTTAATAAGTATTACGAACTGATAAACGAACTGTGCTTGAATAAATTTATTGTCAGATTATACGCGGTAGAAGTGGGAGCGTAAGGTATAATAGCGAAATCTCTCTACAACTTATTTAAAGAACTTGGCCTCTCTAGAACTAGCAACGGTTTATTTCTGGAACATATTTTAATGACCCCGCCATTAGTAGGTTCTTTCCACATTTGGTTAGGTAGGGAGAGGAGTGTAGACAGTGAATCCATGAATGCTAATAAGCATCGTCCGTCTTTTTACCAATCATCATGATTCACGAAAGTTCTAAAACTAAAAGAGGTTATTTTTGTCTATTTGAAATAAAAACTAAGACCATGACTTCGAGTTATCACGGCACAAAGATCTCAAAGTAAATTGAAATATTTGTTACCAGTAATACGTAATGTGAAACTTTAAATTTCTTCCCACAAACACATTATATAAACGAATTTCGACATTGGATAATGTTGAAAACCTCAATTTGGAACCCCGCGGTTTCCCTAAGTTATTATTTATTTATAGGTATTGTCACTGGAGTAGATAAATAACATTACGCAGATCACTGAAGCTGAAAATGGTTTGGAATGTACTCGTGTGTCTCATTTGCAAATAAATCCTTCGATGAAATCAATGTATAAAAGAGGATTTAGAATAAAACTTAAAAAAAGGTTCCGATTGAAATTAATATATATGAAGTGAAGTTGTATAAAGAAATAAAATAAAAGATATTTTTTTTTCTGCAAAATTATGATACCTAATTTCAAAATTATTTATGCCTCTTAAAAAGATATTTGTAGTAGAAATCTTTTTAAGAGACGCATATAAATGATTTCTTAATTGCGTCAGCCTTTTTTGATGCTGAAAAATTTCACAAAGCACTTACACTCTTGAATTTTTAAAGCCTACTTAAGGTTCATGAACACCTGACGTAAATACGAAACGAGGCGTGGCGAAGTACGTGTTACCAGAAATGGCAATGTCTTTAAAAGTTTTTAAAATATGGAACAAAAATATACATCATTCATTATAATCAGCGTATAATATAAAAGAATAATTAGTAAGTGCATAAATTATATCCGATATATCATTATAGTTGGTATACGAGTGAATGGACTGTGGTTAAATAACGCCCGAGCGCCGATGAAATTATGGTAATTAATGGTGTCAAATATAATTAGTGAGGGCAATTCCCTTAAATTATAATTGTTTGTGAAACTTAATCCAAGAATAATCATTTTCTTTTCGTATCTTGATGAATTGTTCGTGAAGCCCGTCGTGACACAGGGATAAATATAATTCAGAAAGCGGGAGTTGTCGTTAAAAAAAATAATGAAACCAATGAAATAATTTTAACATGATAATAAAACTAAAATAATTTGTTTTATTTTGGGTCAGGATTTGAGATGTAATGAATATTGTTCCATATTCACTGCCAGTGAGAGAATCAATGAGCACTTCAGGTTCGCAATCTGTTAAAGTGCCTTGTAGGTTACCCGTAAAATGTGTAACTTCTATTGTATATATCACATGCACAATCACGCTAAGAGGACCTTTTTGTATGTACACTTCGTTTATTGCATTTTATAAGTATAGTCGATTATTTTTAGCGGCTTTGCTTTGTAAGAATTTTATTTTGGTTCATACACTTTTATAATAATAATTTTTATACACTTAGAAATACAAAAAAAACATTACATCTCCATTTTTATGTATTGTTTATGAAACATGTAGTATTAAGTATTTTTTTTTATTTGAAGATAATATATTTTTAATGATAATAAAAGAACATAAAAAGTACAACAAAATCTTGTTTTTTGTATTTGAATTATGTGATAAACTTTTAAAATAATTCAGTACCAAATAAGATTATAACACACTTAAAAGATTAGTTTGATACAACTACAAGGATAAGATATTATTTTAATAAAATTTGACAGGCGAACATGTTTCTTTCTTTACACAAGAAAATACATCCGTTCTCTAGGGAGGCAATAGGGGTATCTTATTTAGAAATAGTATATCAAGATAGAATATTGTAGCCATTTGTTATAAGAATATTATTAGAATAGAATGTATAATATTATGTTGTTTATAACTTTCTATGAGCAGACTGCTGGAGTCTGCTTTTGCGTGTTAGAGGTGAAATTGTTCTTAAGTCAGAAATAATAAATATTTTTTAGTCTACGAAAGTTTCACAAAAATTAATTTAGTTTAACTAATATAACACGAATTCGAATATATTTGTGTACATACAAGTAGAGAGTACGACATAAAAAAAAATTATTCGTAATCTATACTTTTTTCTGAAATTCTGTTTTTTAGTTTTATTAAAAATGTATATTATATAGATCTAACCAATATACTCAATAAATGTTGCATACTTAATCTAAAAAGAACATGTGTATACCGACATGACACAGGTATGACATGTCTCATCTGTCATATCGTCCGTTTAACTCTTTCATTCCTGGCACTTGAATACAACATTCATAATAAATTATAGCTAGGTTCTCCTTATTTAAAATATAGGTTATCAGACGTACTTAGAATAAAACATTTACTGGGGTTGTATTCTTTTATTTTAGGTGTGGAACTAACAGCGATATGCTTCTTGTCATCCTTTTTGTACGCATATTAAAACTGACTGTGGTCGACAAAATCGAAAAGGCGCTTGAGGACCGTGAAATTGCCTTAGAAGCTTTCCTAGATGTGGAGGGTGATTTTGACAACACGTCTGTCAGATCCCTGGTCAAGGGCCTTATGTGTAAACAAACAAACCCGACCACGGTGAAGTGGGTAGAGTCAATGCCTTCAAACAGGAGGGCAACTATTGCCCTCAATGATACGACTGTGGAGTTTGCGTCCACCAGAGGGTGCCCTCAGGGTAGTGGTGGATGAGTTAATGCATAGTATGGCTGAACTCCGATATGATGTGCAGGGGTACGCAGACGACCTTGTCATTGTCGTTCGTGGGTTCAGCCAAATGACTGTCTCTGGCATCATGCAGAGGGCTCTGAGCCTGGTTGCAAGCCGGTGTGCAGAGAATGAAAAATCCATCAATGCGGATAAAACGGTGATTGTTCCATTCACAAATAAGAGGCGTCTGGATGGTTTGAGATTCCCAGTCCTCAATGGGAAAGAGATCCCATTCTCCCGTAAGGTCAAATATTTGAAAACCAAAGACTGAAATGGAACACTCATATTGATAACACCATAACCAAGGCTAAGATGGCCTTGGGAGTGTGTGGCAGGATGGCGTGCGGCTGATGGGTTCTTCAGCCCAAGATGACGCTGTGGCTCTATACCACGATCGCGAGGCCGGAGATGACTTACGCATCTGTGGTATGGTGGAGCAAGTGCCAACAGGTTACGGTCAAGGACAGGCTGGACAGTCTCCAAGGAACTGCCTGTCGCATGATGACAGGTGCCATGTCCAGTTGCCCAGGAGCGGTTCTGAATGCCCTGCTGGACCTCCTAACCAGAGGTTGGCTAGGGGCAGTTTTCTCAGAGTATCGGCGCATGGCAGTACAAACTAGATGTCGAGCAGGCTGAGGACCTTTAAGGACTCGGTCATGAGTGACAATGTATTAGCGATGATTGGCGATAGCATGGTTCCACATTGCAATTTTGTGCAGAACTATTCTGTGGAAATACCGACAAGGAAGGAATGGTCGACCGGCCTCCCTTGGAGCCACAAGAAAAGCTTAAGCCTGGGCAAGTGCGCCTCCATTTTTTAGGTAGAAGTGTACGCCTTAATTGCTTGTGCGACCCTGAACCTGCAGCGCAACTACACGAATCGGACCATTTATATGAACTCGGATAGTCAGGAGGTACTAAAGGCCCTAAACTCGAATACTATCACGTCGAGACTGGTGCTTGACTGCCTGACGAAATTGAACACCCTGGGCTGCAAAAACAGAGTGGTTCTAAGATGGGTCCCGCGCCACGAGGGCCATATTAGCATCGAGATTGCTGACGAGCTGGTCCGTCTAGGAACTGAGAGCAAAGCATACGGTCCAGAACCGATATGTGGTGTTCCAAACAGCCTTGCTCGCATGACCCTGAATAACCTCACTAGGTGTGAGGCTATAAGGCGATGGGAGGAGATCCCTGGCCTCAAGCATTCCAAAGCCCTCATTAAATCCTTCAATGCGAAAGCAGCTAAGGAGCGTATTGGGCTGAGCAAGAATATTTTACGTATCTTAACTATAACGCTTACAGGGCACTGCTGTCTGAATAAGCACCTAGCGACCCTCAAATTAGCGGATGAAAAAGTGTTCAGGTACTGTCACGAGGCGGATGAAACCCCATTCCATCTGCTATGCGAGTGCGGTCCGCTGACGTGTAAACGCAGTGATACCCTGGGGAAACAAATCCTGGACCCGGTGGATGTCCGACACCTCACTGCAAAGGAAATTCTGCAATACCTCAGACTGGCAGAAATTTATGGCGAACTGTAGGCAGTGGCGATCACAATAGATCTTTTAGGTCGCAGTGATACTGGGTTCTCTTAGACCTGCACAGCCGCGCTTTTAAATAATAATAATAATAAAACTGACTTCAAAGTTACAGTCCATTTATGACGAAATGTTTTAATACTAGTTTTTAAAAATTGTATTTGATATAATAGTAATGAATAACTTAATAATAATATTTCACAAGAACTTCAATATTTAAAACTAATCATTTCGGCTTAATGTATATACATTTTAAGTTGAGAGATTGGTTTTTTCAGTTAAAATGCAGTTCATTTTGATTTTATTTAACAACGTTGGTCTATTTAAGTTATTATTTTAACTAGTATGATTTAATGAATGAAAGTGGATGTGACACTCAACCTGAAATATCATTTCATCTTTGAATTGTGTCATAAAATGTATGTTTGCTGCCTAAGAAGTTAAAAAGAAAATGTTGTAGTTTTTGAGGAATATTTTTTACAAATTTTGCAACCTTCTGTAGATAAATAGATTATATTACTGTTAATATGGTACGCTATTTTCTAATGTTATGATGGGATGCGACCGAGGCCAAC
This sequence comes from Napeogenes sylphis, assembly GCA_959347405.1. Lineage (NCBI taxonomy): Eukaryota > Metazoa > Arthropoda > Insecta > Lepidoptera > Nymphalidae > Napeogenes > Napeogenes sylphis. The sequence goes on along the minus strand of OY365780.1, from coordinate 28,835,681 downwards.
TCTGAGTATAGGTATTTCATAAATTTTGAAAAAAAAGGCAATATACACGATGTTAATTTGAGGTACATTTGTTGTTTGGAAGCTATTACATTTTAAAGTTGCTAGTAAACAAAACATTCCAATCTTAAAAAAAAAATGTAGCATAGCAACGGTGTTGCTACGGTGTGCTGGGAAAAAAATATAAGAAATTGGGAATAAATATAAGAAATTGGATATCTGACGACAGAATTGATTTCATTTGTGTATAGTTAATGAATATCGAAACAAAATATAATTTCAAACCAGTATTCTTAGCTTAAAGGTTATGTAAAATTATATTAAATACTAGCTGTGACTGCGACTTCGTACGCAAGTTTCATCAGACTTCGGCAAAGAATTTTTGCGTGTAGGAGTAGTTCTAATTTATTTTTGTACAATTATTCATTTTTAATCACATATATCTTTACATTACTCACAGAATAGGTAGTTGAATTTCGTTTTTTTTTGTTATGCAATTCAAATAAAAAAAAAAACACTTAATGTAAAGTGAAGCCCGTGATAATGTATTCCCGAAAACTTTATCCAAAGCGGGTAATCCGTTTCTGAGATTAGCGTGCACAAACATACAGACATAGATATAGAGACATACAAACATACAGACGAACAGACAAAATGAAAAAGCATTGTTTTGGGTTCTCTAGCTTATATAAAGTTATGAATTTTTAAACATATTTTCTCTGTGTAGACATGGATCAGTTACAGTTTTATTATGTGCATAAAAATAAATTTCTGTAACATTTTAAATACATACATCTTTTGATAGAGTGAAGATTATGAAATTAAAGTTAGAAACTAAATGTTATTCAAAGTGACTCTCAATAATGTATAAAAGTTATTTACATTAGCCATATATTTTTTTGTGTTGCGTACACATCTAAAAGAGAAACAGATAAACAAAAATCTAAAATGTTAGAAATGGTTTTTGTTAATTATCCGTTCACATCCTGGTTATATATTTTTTATTTCTCTACAGATTTATTACATGTATGGAAGAAGAATATTTGCATAGACATAATCTTTTTATTTCCTATCCAACTTAAATAAAATAAACACTAAATATTAAGTTAATGTAGGTCATAATCAAATTGGTTGAGCCGTTTCTGAGATAAGCGTTAACAAACATATAGACATACACACAAACAGACAAAATTAAAAACCATTGTTCTATGAGCAAAAAAAGCTCTTGCTCCTATGAGCAAAAAAAAATCTATATTTTTTTATATTTTCAATTTACAGAATCAATCAGTGACATTTTTATTATATATGTAGATTTTATTAGGACATTTAATAATAACACCTTATTATACTAAATGGGAATTCATTGAACTCAATTGAACATTGATGAGTCTAAGATAATTGCACATTTCTGAAATAATTTAGTCATCTCATCAACTCATCATTAGTGACGAACAATATTATTCATTAAATATTATTTTTGGCTAATCATATAGTATTTTTTTTGTCTAATCATATATACATAATAGTGACGAACAATATTATTCATTAAATATTATTTTTGGCTAATCATATTTTTCTCATGGCAGTGCTAATAATTAAATATAATATACAGTCTTTATTTTGACAATTTAAAAATGAATTATTCTATAAAAGTTGAAACTCATCTGTCTTGGAAATTGTTGTTGACTTCTTGGAAGTTGTTGTTGTGAAAAAAATGTTACAGTTGTCTGAATATGCTTTTTTAATGTAAGTAGGCTTAAAGGGTATATAACCTTTTAAATAAACTTATAGGTGCAGAGTCTTATAAATAAACTTATTCTAAAAAGTTCTAAATGATTTTTTTTATTTTAGCTCGATGTATGTCGTACCTACAAAGTATAATAAAACAGCTGATTTCTACACTACTTGTATATTTATTCCCAATTTACTTTTGAGCCCTCTTATATACTGTAAGTGGTCATTAAACAAGGGATCGTTATCACACTTGACAAAGTCAATAAAAACTAATAGGAAACTGATCTATCCATCATTTTCTGCTTTCTTTTTTTGTATATTATATGGTTATAATAAGACCAGTTACATATAAAATACATCGATTTCTAATCGGTGTCATATTGATGAATATTAATATTTAATGTACTATCTATATGGCACAAATGTCACAACGTCAGTCATGTCACAGGTGTAACACGTCACGACTGTCACCCGCTCTCTAAACTCTTTTACTGGTATGACATGACAGACGAATATTATATTAGCCTAGCGATTTTGAACATGAATTTATTTAAATTAAATAAAAATTTTGATCTGACATTATCAAGTCATTTGATGAAGTACTTTATATGATTATTTTATGCCTTGACTTTCTGTAAAACTTATGCATTTGATTTGAACCAATAATATTGTATCATTTACTACTGGGCATGCAAAGTTGAAAAGGAGTAATACAAAAGAGTTAAATGTTTAATACTTCTGATTGAACCCGGGATTTAAATTTTCAGCATTATCCTCATAAACATTTTGAAGACACTTAAAATTGTTCGTACGTAAGTCGTAAGGTAGTGTAGTTCGTAGTGTGTTTTCAAAACCGTCTATAAAAAATGTGCTATTGAAAGCTTTTTATTCAAAGACAATCTACTAATGTGATAGCTAGTGACCCTGACTGTTGAAACAAAGATGGGTTCGATCAGAATTATGTGATTCCCCTCCGGCACAATTCTTAGAGTGATCTTCATATTGTTGTTCCGAATCTGGGTTTACTTTGTATGCGTTATTTACATGTTTATGAAACCCCGACACACATGGATAATAATCTCTATTTAATATTTAAAAAAGGCCTTATCCAAAGATTGTTGTTTTTAAACAAACATTAAACCTAATTATATATTTCATTCCATTTATTTCATTTAAGTGGGAATATTTTTATCTATGTTTTGTCTATTTGAAATAAAAACTTGGATATTTACTTTGATTTATCAGGGAAGAAGGATTTCATAGTAAAACTTTAAAACTTTCTCGACACATAAACGGTTAATAAACAAATTTTGACATTGGTTACTGTTGATTATCACTTATTTATAGGTATTGTCGCTGGAGAAGATAAACAACATTACGCAGATCACTGAAGCTGAAAATTAATACTAGTTTTTTTTCCTCATGTTTGATTCAAATCTTGTTTTATAATTTCATTCGAGAATTTATTTGCAAATGAGACACACACGAGAATATTTCTACATACAACATAATATACGTTATATATACATATTATATATCATCATTGCCATCGAATTGTCCATGTTTTCATAATACGTTTAGTTTAATTTTATATAAATAAATTAGATCAAATGGACATATATAAACATATGTAAGTATTAAAAATAAGAGATGCAAATAATAGGAATCATTATCTTTTCATTGTGTCATTGTGATAGAAATCAATATTGTGATATCATCGTTGCAAATTGACACGCGATCTTCATCATCTTTGAAATATGATATTATGTTGTACTTGTATTATACTAATTTATTTTATTTAACAAATCGTATACTTATATATATATATGAGTATACAAATTGTTTGTTCAAGTAGAATTTACAAAAGTACTGGAATAGTTTTTTTTTATTTATACCCGTAGTGTGAATGGGTAATTTTTGTGGGAATTACAAATAACGGAGTTAGATACCAATTTTATTATACAGTTTACCCTTCTCAGGTTGAACAGTTTGAATAGAAGTAGAAATTTAAAAAAATCCTTTCTTAGTATTACAAAATACTACTTTGAAAATATGAGTTTCTTGCTTGTGATACGCTAGTTAAAATATTTCTTATGTAACACCTATTGATTTGATTTATACACATTCTCCCACACATACATCACCATCATTTACATCTGCTTCTATAAAGAAGACAGTGACATCACTAATTTAATGGTACTGCAATATCAACAATTTCATGGTCAGCCGTATATTTGATGACTCCTTCATCATAGACTTCCTTTGGAATGACAACCTCCTGGTCATCAGAGACTGGTGTCGCTCGCAAGACCCCAAGGAAAGAGAGTACACTAAGGATTGTCAATTTTCTCATTTTGTATAACCTGTACAACATAGAGGAAATTTCAATTACTATAACGAAATTCGAATCTGACCCTGTGTTCCTTAAATTACTTCCGTAATTAAATTCTTTAAACAATCGTTCAGATTATGTCAGCACGTAAATTGACAGAAGACTTCGTAATTTTGAATTGGTGATCGTTCGAATTCGATTGTTGCGAACTTATCCAAATTAGGTATTTATGTTTTGATTCAATTTACGAATCGTGGGCTGATAGCTTCCATTTATTTGATGTAAGTTGGAAAATTTTCTTTTCTGTGTCATAAATGCTGTTTTAAAAGTTTATGTTCATCTAATATTTATTTACCCGGCTATGTTTACGTAATTTAATCGGAATATCGAAATCGAAAAACCAGTCGGACTAAATTCCGAATAATTTACGTGAACTTAGTCGGACTGTGGAGTTTGTAAAAGAAGGTTGAACCTCCAAATCAAAACCGAAGCCTAATTCTATTTTAGACGCGGCTTCTGATTGGACTCTCATGATGGATACGTGTAAGAAACATTAGAAAATTCCCGGGGATGTTGGTGTTTTGTCATCCAGACCGGAATAATTCCTGTATTCTAAACATCTAAGGCGCATGATACTTTTGGAGCTCACTGTACCCTGGGAAACAAACTTCCCCAAGGATCACACATTTAAGCTTAATAAGTATTACGAACTGATAAACGAACTGTCCTTGAATAAATTTATAGTCAGATTATACGCGGTAGAAGTGGGAGCGAGAGCTATAATAGCGAAATCTCTCCACAACTTACTTAAAGAACTTGGCCTCTCTAGAACTAGCAACGGTTCATTTCTAGAACGTATTTTAATGACCCCGCCATTAGTAGGTTCTTTCCAAATTTGGTTAGGTAGGGAGAGGAGTGTAGACAGTGAATCCATGAATGCTAAGAAGCATCGTCCGTCTTTTTAACAATCAGCATGTTTCACGAAAGTTCTAAAACTAAAAAAAGGTTATTTTTGTCTATTTGAAATAAAAACTAAGACCATGACTTCGAGTTTTCACGGCACAAAGATCTCAAAGTAAATTGAAATATTTGTTACCAGTAATAAGTAATGTGAAACTTTAAATTTCTTCCCACAAACACATTATATAAATGAATTTCGACATTGGATAATGTTGAAAACCTCAATTTGGAACCCCGCGGTTTCCCTAAGTTATTATTTATTTATAGGTATTGTCACTGGAGTAGATAAATAACATTACGCAGATCACTGAAGCTGAAAATGGTTTGGAATGTACTCGTGTGTGTCTTATTTGCAAATAAATCCTTCGATGAAATCAATGTATAAAAGAGGATTTAGAATCAAACTTAAAAAAAGGTTCCGATTGAAATTAATATGTATATATGAAGTGAAGTTGTATAAAGAAATAAAATAAAAGATATTTTTTTTCTGCAAAATTACTGATACCTAATTACAAAATTATTTATGCCTCTTAAAAAGATATCTGTAGTAGAAATCTTTTTAAGAGACGCATATAAATGATTTCTTAATTGCGTCAGCCTTTTTCGATGCTGAAAAATTTCACAAAGCACTTACACTCTTGAATTTTTAAAGCCTACTTAAGGTTCACGAACACCTGACGTAAATACGAAACGAGGCGTGGCGAAGTACGTGTTACCAGAAATGGCAATGTCTTTAAAAGTTTTTAAAATATGCAACAGAAACATACATCATTCATTATAATCAGCGTATTATATAAAATATTAGTAAGTGCATAAATTATATCCGATATATCATTATATTTGGTATATAGGTGAATGGACTGCGGTTAAATAACGCCCGAGCGCCGATGAAATTATGGTAATTAATGGTGTCAAATGTAATTAGTGAGGGCAATTCCCTTAAATTATAATTGCTTGTAAAACTTTATCCAAGAACAATCATTTACGTATAAAAGTTGTATGTTGATGACTTGTTGGTGTAGTGGTTAGTGACCCTGACTGCTGTATTAAAGATAGCGGGTTCGATTCTCGCACACCAACATTCTTTGTGTGACCCACAAATTGGTATTCCAAGTCATGGAGTACTTTGTATAAGTTAATTGTACTTTCCTGAAGCCCGTCGCGACACAAGGAAAATATAATTCCGAAAGCAGAAGTTGTCGTTAAAAAAACTCTTATGTTTTATAAAAATATGAAATCATTGAATAGTTTTAACCTGAAAATAAAACTAAGATTTTTTTTTTTTGATCAAGATGTGAGATGTAATGAATATTGGTTCCATATTCAATTCCCGTGAGGAAAATCAATGTGCAGGTCAGATTCGCAATCTGTTAAAGTGCCTTCTAGGTTACCCATAAAACTTGTAACTCTTATTGTATATATCACATGCACAATCACGCTAAGAGTACCTTTTTGTATGTACACTTCGTTTAATTTTATATTGGATCTTAAAAGGATAATAGGATTACTTTAAGTAGTTTTGCTTTGTAAGAATTTTGTTTTGGTTCATACACTTTTATAATATGTACTATTTTTTTACATTTAAAATAAAAAAAATATATAAAACGCTACACTTCTATTCTGAATGTTGGTATTCTTAAAATTGTTGTTTTTATCAAACAAATAGTTATTGATTTTTAGAATATTTTATATTATATATTTATAACTTTTAAACACAAATTAGTACCAAATAAGATTATAAGATACTTAAAAGATTTGTTTATACAGATACAATTACAAGGATAAGTCATAAGATATTATTTTAATAAAATGTGACAGGCGAACATGTTTCTTTTTTTACACAAGAAAATACTTCCGTTGTCTAGGGAGGCAATAGGGTATCTTATTTAGAAATAGTATATCAAGACAGAATATTGTAGCCATTTGTTATAAGAATAATATTAGAGTAGAATATTGAATATTAAATATTTTGTTGTGTATATCTTTTCCTTGCCAATGTCTGCTTCTTCGTGTTACAGTTGTAAGCTGTTATAAAGTTGATAATATTAAATATTTCTTAGCCAGTACAAGGTACACCACCATAGGTTATCTTAATATTACACAAATCATCATGTGTATATTAAGAGTATGAGATTCTAGTAGCAAGGTTGAATAGCAATAGAACAATAAATTGCTTAGTATTTTTGGGATGTTTTGTGCTTTCTTTCGATTACTTCGTAGTGTCACTATTTTTTATAGCTAAATGCTCAAAATTACTCGTTTGATTTTGATGTAACATTTTATATTAAAGTTGCAATAAAATATTTTGTCAATGTAACATTTAGATTAAGTTTTAATATAGGTACAAAAAGAATGAAGCCATATGTAAAATATATAAGATAAAAGAATACAACCTCAGCAAATGTTGTATTCTAAATACTTTTGGGAACCTTTATTTTATATGAAAAGGACCTGGCTATAATTTATTATGAATGTTGTATTCAAGTGCCAGGACTAAACGAGTTAAGCGGACGACATGACAGCTGAGACATGTCATACCTGTGTCATGTCGGTAGGTAATACCATGTTTCTTTTAGATTAAGTATGCAACATTTATTGAGTACTGTAGTTGAAACTTTGGTAAATGTAAAAATTTATATTTTAAGCAAATTATAGATAAATAAGAATATTTTTTTAATAGATTGCATAATGATTTTTAAAGATTTCGTTACCTGAATTCATCATCGTGATCATGAATTATTAATTAAGAATATCATTTTCGGGTAATATTAAATTTTATACGGATATGTATGAATATTATTTAGGTACTGAAAATAATAATAAACTATTATATAATTAAATATTGTATATAAAATATAATTTAATATCTTATTATTATATTATATACATATATTATTAATACGATATTAAATAAAGTTTAAAACTCGTTGTCCTGTCTGTGTATTAGAAACTGTTTCCTTTTTTTAGGTTTTGAAAATAGGTATTAGCTTATCGTTCCCACGAGATGACATCCTATTAAAAATCACCTTGTAGTTTTAACGTCAGCATAAACTTGATATCATTAAACCAATAATCAATGATAATACAGTTTGTCATAAGGCTATGATTAACCCTTTTTTTATAAACGTCGTTTATATATGCTCCGTATCTATTTTAATATGATTTTTACAAAAATATCATCCAGTTTTTTGATGATCATTTTTTAATGCCATGCTTCGGCACGAATAGGCTTTCCAATTCTTTTGACGTCATCTCAAACTGCTGGAAAATAGCTTTAGTACCGATTCCTGAAAAAGTTGACTGCTCGTATCTGTCCAACTGGAAACCAATTGCCATCACCTTCTTGTTCTCAAAGATCATGAAATCGATTACCAATTTCAGTATTTTGACGATCATCTGCAGTTTAATAACCGACAATACGGCTATCGTAGGGCTCTCTCAGCTAGGTGACCTTTTCGTATATTTAAGTCACCTTTGGGCACAGGCGATTGAGAAGAAAGGAGAGGCGGTTAGCTTGGACAGACTTTCCTGGCGGATAGAAACATAAAAGTTGTTGTCTGTCAATGGTGGTCCCTCAAGGCTGTATACAAACACCTATACTGCAGATGATAGTACGGGTGATGCCTTTTATATATTTTATTTACAAGAAAATGTCACCGAGATTAGAAACAATCTTATGTCTGAAATCGAAACAACTTTTGGGAAAGTTTCAGGTTGCAGTCGATTTAATCTAATCCAACTTAACCTCACAAAGGCATAGGTTTACGTGTTCACCACTAAAAAGATACCGTTTGTCGTACCTTATTTCTTTGAGAGCATTTCCCTAACTGCCGCAACCAATATTGGAATCTTTGACGTCAATACATCGAGCAAGGTTCAGTTTCGCGGTCATATTGAGGGCCAGGCCAAATTGACCTCTGCTCAGATTGAAGCTCGATGTACTGATCAAGACGGTATTTCAATTCGGCCTTCGCAATTTTATAAGGCACAGGTTCGGCCGCAGGTGGAATACTATTCTCATCTTTATGCAGTCATACCTCAGTGCCAGCTTCTTCGTCTTGACCGCGAATAACGGTGAACGACTCGAATCATCGACTACCAAGACCTTTCCGATCGGATCAATCCCTTGGCGCTGCATAGAGATGTGGCTTAACTTTTTATCCTCAATTGCTTATATCATAGGAAGTGCTCTGAAGATATGTTCGGATTAATACTACCCACATATTTTCACCATCGTCCATCGTGATCCCCAAATGACCAAATTGTCGCCTGAGGTTTTCCGGACCGAAACGACATTTAAACATCCAAAAAAAAAGCGAATTTCTTTCTAAAAAGCCGGCAACGCACTTGTAAGTCCTGAATTTAAGATAGATAATTTAAGATAGCACATTTATTAAAAACAATCCAAGGTAGGTAGTTTAGACCTAATAAATAAAGTTTTAGGTTATAAAAGAAAAACCAACAAGAAATTATCTTTTCAACTCGATATTATGTTACATGACGTACAATGTAATAAAACTGCTGTTTTCTACACTACTTGTATATTTCTTCTCGAGGAATAGATGGTCCCTCTGGTACACTATTGTAACTACTAAATCTACAAGGGATTGGATTGTTATCATACTTGAGAAAGTCAATTAAAACAAAAAGACAAGTGATCTATACATTTCTTTCTTCTTTATATATAATAATTGTAATACTAGTACATATATATGAAAAACTACAACGATGTCTAATCGATATCATATTGATGAGTTTTAATAATTAATGTACTATCTAAAAGACAGAAATCTCACAATGTCAGGCATGTCACAGGTGTAACACGTCGCGACTGTCACCCGCTCTCTAAACTCGTTTACTCGTATGACAGTCGAATATTACATTTAGCCACTAGTTCTTGAACGTAATTTCATTCGAGATATAAAAATATTGATTTGACATTATCAAGTCATTCCATATAGTATGATATGAATAACTTTATGTATTTGAGTGAAAAATATTGAATAAGTTATATCATGGATTTCCTTCTATAATAATAATATTGTATATTAATAACATGTCTTAATACATACAAATACAATACAAAAGATCTTAATCTTTGATACTCCCGATTAAACCCGGGATACCAGCATTTTCACTATAAAAATTAAAAAACACTGGATCAAGAATCAAAAAACAGCGGATCAAGGAGGAAGTGTTCGTATTGTGATCTTATAATATTTCCTAAAATTATGTCTATCAAAATTTTTATATTCAATGATAGCCTATTAGTTTGCTGGTTAGAAACCGTGTCTTCTGAACCAATGGATGTTGTTGTGGTTCGAGTTGCTACATTGGACAATTCTTTGTGTGATCCACAGATCGTTGTTTCGAGTTTAGGTGTATTTAAATGTTTGTGAAACCCCCGCTACACGGGAGATTATATATAATATATAATAAATTGTAAGGCGGGCGTGGTCTTTAAAAAAAAAACAGATTTTGAAATGCAAGCCGTTCCAAAGACGAATGTTTTAAAAAAAAACAAAAAATTCTTCGTCATTATACGATTTTATTAAGATTATTATGAAAATCACTTTTTATTATTTTATTTATTGTTATGCAATAATTGTTTTGAATTTCATTCAATTAAGTAAATTATTCAGTTCAGTTATTCAGTTCAAGATCAAATATCATCAGTTATAATGAATAATCACAATAAATGGTTACTATTTTGGTTTCATCAGATATCTGAACAAAGTGTTTTGATTGCACATAAATGCAATTATTTCATTTAATTTTATGATGATTTTCATTCGCCGATTCATCAAGGAAGCTCATATTATAATGTTCATTTGGAAACATAATGCCGATAAAGATTATTTGAGCATATTATTCCCAAATATAAAAAATATTGATATTTTAAATTTAAGACTGATATAATATGGCTCTACATATTTACAGACGAACAATGAAAAATAAGTTTAACATGAAGTAATCAATTAATAGTGCATAATAAATAAACCAACAACTCAATTATTTAAGTATTTTTATTTGAATTTGTAGTAAGTCCTGAAAAGCGTTTACATTTATTTTAGTTGAAACATTATTTTTTTTAATATGTAAAGAGCTATAGTAACTTAATAATAATAATAATAAACATAGTTTATTATAAAATATAGATGTAAGTAGGGTGTAAATTTATTTGTCGGAAGCGAGTGAAACCGCTGGTAAACGCTAGTATACAATAAAATACTGTGAACTATACTGATGGCAAGTTACGATGCGTGAAGCTGGATTATTAAACATATTTTACATGATGAGAAAATTTTAATTAAAATACCACAATGCCTCAGACGGTGGATAATATGAGAAAAACCTTCATTTCGCTGGGATAATGATTGGATAAAAATATACTTTTATAAGTTTTAAATAATTGATACAGTTGTTTAATAAAAAAATATATTTATGTTTAACAAAAATATAAAGTATGTAATTTACGCTTACCTTAAGGTAGCACTGCAACAGTTTTGACCTGAAAAAAAAAATGTTATCAATTTTAAGAAAATGTTGTTATTGTGGATTTATTATTTTATTACAGAAAACGCATTTATTACACAAACACAAACAAAGAGTATATTTCCATAAACTCATTAATAGAGTCTTATAGCCTATCTCAAAGCAGCTGTTACAGTTACGTATCTATGGTTGTTGGTTAAACCTCGGATAGATTAAATGTTAATAATGGTCGTGGTCTTATTTTTAAATAATTTAATTATTTCAATTTGAATTTGAATTTGAATTTTAAATTTATAAATTAAATTACAAGTTAAAGTTTATTTGTAATTTACAGTAAATTAAGTTATGAATTATACTGTATAATAGAATGTTAGTTTATTCAAATATATTATTTGATTATAACGTTATGCTAAATTGTTTAACCTAATTCTCCGCTTTACATATGACAACACAATCAACTAGAAAGGTCACCCTAATTTCGTTTCAAAGGGTATAACTATCATCATTTAAGGAAGGGCCCGAAGGGATAGAACAAAGCGACGCAATTGAGTCTATACGAAGAAAAACGGGGTTCTATTTGCTAAACTCTTATGTGTAACGAGCTCCATACACCTATATAGGAGAAAAGTGTAAAATGAAATTAAATTAACGTTAAAAAATATTAAAAAGTACTTTATATTATAATTTTGTGGTTGTTATGATCTTAATAATTATTATAAATTTCTAAACGTGTGTGTTCAGAAAACAAATAAAAAAATTATGCGTTGTATATTCGGCTTATGTTAAAACTGTTTACTGCATTAGAAGTATGACGATAAATATTTAATACTATAATAAATAAAGAAAGCAATCCACTAACATTCAAATCTCAAACAGTTCACTTTAGTAATGAATAACAAAACAAACGTGAAGATCTCAGGTATATTGTAAGCTTGATTCATCCAGTATTCCTTTACTATGCTCGACGGTGTACTCAGCTTGTTAAGGTGCACAGTTGTAGAGTGACAATTTGTAAGAGACAAATATATGGGGATACATTTAGGCTAGGAAATAAATGGTTAATGAAATAAATTAGAATCAAATGGAAGGAAAAGTGATGTTTATATAAAAATAGTGGTCTCCTACTATTTCAGTGTCGTTTTTTACGATAAGAATAAACCTTTCTTAATTGTAGTTAAGTTTTTTCTGTTCATCCAATATACTTGTATGGCCGAAATTGATACACGGTAAAGTCGACTCAAAAGTAATTAGTAGTAAGATATAAAATTTGATAAGTATATGCTTTCTCATATTAAACTCGCTACAGCTCATGAAACCGGCTACTTCATAGCCAAGTTTCAAGTAAATTTCGCTAATTACTCCATATTTGCGATAGTGTTTACGTATGCTGAGTGTGCATATTTAATGTTAGTACTTAATATTCTAGACTTTACCTTCCCATGAGTCTAAAGTTAGACTAGCATTCATTTGTGATAAAAGCTATTATTAAACTTGTTCGTTTAAAGATTCAAGAAGGGTTATTTTAAATTCTTTTTGAGAAATAATATTGTGATAAAACTTAAAGTATTTTTATATTTGTTTATAGAAGACTGAGATAATATTCTTGGCTAACTTTAATATTACATTATTAAATAGATATTAGCTAAGTGCTCACTTTAACTTTCGTTACGAGGTTTCAAGTTTAAATGGTTCTAAAATATGCATACCATTAAAAACGTTCTTGTGCAAAGAAACATTTTTTTGTGTTCTACAGGAGAAAGAAAAATACAGGAGTTTGTTTTTTTAAGATATGAGATATATGAAGAATATCAGTTAAAGTTTAGTTAAGATTGTTTTAATTAAACCTTAAATTATGCCCTCATAATTAATTACAATATTTAGCATAGTAAATATTTATACGATTAACTGTTATTGTACATTAAACTTTTTAAGTTTATCTTAAATTTATTTAACGGTTTCTAGAATTTAATTTTTACTTGGAAGCTTTTAGTCTGATTTAAATTAAAAGTTCCGTTTGCAATTGATTTATTATAAGACTAAATATAATAAGATATAAATAAACAAGTCAGTTCCTTTTATGTCATTAAACTGGACAACACATTGAAACACAGAGAACAGGAAATAAACGGGAAATTGGACGCGGTCGAAATACGAGACCAGTTTTCCAACTGTCGAAGAAAATCAATGCATAAATCATTTTACTAATACGAATTGTATTTCGTGTTGGTTTTGTAAAATATAAGTTATATCTGTAACATTATATTAGTTACAGAAAACATTTACATGTGTTTAAAAATTTTATACATAACTTGGTAAAACACATCGAAGCGTTGTGAAGAAGCGTTGAATAAAATATTAACTATTTCGAAAGTGTTTTGTCACGAGATGATTAGTTTTTCGTCGGCTTAGATTGACAGATCGCAGTTCAATACATTCAATTCAATAAAAATCTAATTATAATTATTAAGGAATACAATACAATAGGCTAAAATACAATACATTTAGAATACACGTGAGTAATTAAACCTTACAATGCAACTCTTAATGATCAACGATTATATCTTTTGTTTACTCTTTAATGAGATCTGATTCTCTCATGTGTGAGAGTATCCTTGTGAATGATTTAAGGTATTATTTATTTAAGATTTAAAAGAGTAACGATTTAGATTTATATTCAATTTTTATTTAATGACATGTTATTACAATGATTTTATAAATATGATTTAGATTAATCATATTAACTAATAGTTTTGTTTATTTTATATTACTAATATTAAAAGTCTAAAAGTATATGTTTAGATGTACGTGACAAACCTGCAGCTAGGAATTGCAATCCGTAAAACGGATCTGGTAATCCAGCGGATCCGGCATCATTATGAGTTTATCGGATCCGGTATCTACATACCTAATTCGGCTCCGGATCCGGTATATGAAATAGTCTTCACTCTTCTGTCTGTTATGGAAAGATTTCATAAGACTGTGTGATGATAAAATAAAACATTCATTGACTTCATTCATTTATTGACCTCTACATCGAAAATGAGTGCAAACTCATTTTGAATGTAGAGGCCCTACGCAGAAGAGTTCTTTTATAATACAAAAAAGTGGAAATCAACCTGAATTGACCAATCGAGCCAGCGGGATCGATATGAAACCGTCCGGATCACAATCCCTAAAATGTCGCCGGATTGTAATCCATACCTGCAGCCGAGGGTGCAAGCCGCCAGGGCTCGGCCATTGTCAGTTACTTTAGTTATTGGTGTAATAGATGTCCTTGTTTGAGGTTTGGTTTATCCATTTTAAACGAAGTCATGGAAATATTTTTTTAAAATAAACAGAGTGTAGAATCTTAGGAACCTTGGGTAAATCTGAGGTACTTATTAGCCTTAATCATAAATCTTACAAAAATGTAGAAAGTGTGGTTATTGTTATTATTTTAAACGTTTAATTTAAGTAACAAATTAAATAATCATTCCGCAAGGGAAATCCTTTAATAACTTAAACAATGAGCATAGGACTGCTTGTAGCGTAAGACTGTAGCGATAAAATATCAGGGTTGAAAGCTGCTAAGTTTTTTAAAATATCTTATTATTATTGTTCGTAGTTTCGATAATTTATTTATTTATTCTTAATTGCACAATTGAAAAAAAAGAAATGTGTACAAAAGTACTTATAAAAAATATAATTGTTATTATATTTTTTTGCAATGGAATCAACCTTAGTATTGAGATAAATAAGATTATTATTACAGAATTTGAAAACAAAACATATTTTATACCTAAGCCTAAGCCTTGCAAATATCGTTATAGCTTGGACTTTATTCGAACGAGGGCTTAAGTTCTCGACTTCGGATTATTTACGTAGGGGGCTAAACCGGTATTAAACTTTAGCAATTATTAAGTCACCAGTGGTGTCTAAAGTTTGATAAGCTACCGTATTTATAGTTTGTACACATTTTATTACTTGGGAGTAGTTTGCGCTGGGAAATATGTTTTACTTAAGCAAATTATAATATGTTATATGACCTCAAATGGCATACTAGTTTAAAATAATGTGTAAAAAATACATATATATATATAAATATAAGTACATAATATAAATATATATATATATATATATATATATATACTTACATTTCTTTGTTGTGGTATAAAGTATATGTTTGTACTTACTATACTATAAGTATGTACTTTAGTTTGTATGTATGTACTTTATCTAACCGAAGTCTTAAATATTAAAAGCCAAAAAGCTAAAAATATTTTTATGATTAAAACATATACTTTATTCCACAACAAAGAAATGTAAGAACAGATCAAAAAGAATAGAAAAACGAGCGGTAGTGATCTCTTCCCGATCACCTTATTCTGAAAGGATCAGACAACAACAAATAGATTAAAGGGTGGTGTATAATAATAACTAAAATAAATTTGGGAAACGGGAAGGTTTCCCAGAGGTCGCGGGTTCGAGTCCCTGCCCGTATCGGTTTATTTTTCTTTCTATATTTATATAAATTTAAATAAGCTTCAAAAAGAAAAAATAATATATATATAATTTACACACACACAATAGAAATGTAATAAAATATATTCAATCTAGTTATTCTGTATCTTATATATAATCTCTGGATTTAGTGTAAAGCAAGAAGTTCCACCTATGTATTATTTCCAGTAATAGAAGCTATTACGAGTGTAAAAGCTTTTCAGGAAATTTAAGTTCTGAGAAATACGATATACAAGTTGTGATACATATTCGCTAACGCTATTAGGAAATATATATACAATATAATACATAATCCAGGGATAACTTCATTTTAAATGTTATTTATTTTTAACATCTTACGTTTTCTGATAGATTTCTAATAGAATTATGGTATATTAGGAGTATAAATAGCATGCATAGGATGGTATAATTGATATATAATAATAATTATCACACGCAATAAAATAAAAATTTTCTATAAATATATGAGAACAAATAAATATAATTCATATTTTTTTTTATTTATATTTTCGTTATGCTATGTCTCTATTTTATAAATGATTGATATTGACCATTGCTCGGGTATGGTTTCGCTACCCGACACTATAGTGAAAAGGTATGTTATTTTTTGTCAACATCAACCATAACACTGATACACAAAAAAGGAGATAAAAACAACATAAGCAGAACTATTAGTGTGATGTCAATTATTAAATTATAAGTAAAAACTTATAAGTTATCCGCGAAGGTAATTTTCAACAGAATAATTAAGACTTTAGAGTTTAGACGATAACCAACCAAGGAAACAGGCCGGCTTTAGGAATGGATACTCAACTTTAGACCTCATTCAAGTTGTGAAGCAACTATTCGAAAAGGGCAGAGAATATAACATAACCTTCTACTGCTGCTTTGTGGACTATAACAAGGCATTTGATTCGCAAGAACAGGAGACGATTTTTCAAGCTCTTAAAAATCAAAGCGTAGAATTAAAATATATTAGGATTCTTAAACAAATATATAATAAGTTTTCTAAGGCTTTCACAAGTGCTACGCATTGAAATAAAACTATATTTACGGATTTTTAACTCGCGTATAATGAATTAAATTTTAAATTTATATTTTAAATCTAAAATTAGATTAAAGTTAAGGTTAGATTGAAAAAATAAATTTAAAATTAAATTCATTATACGCGAGTTAAATCCATAAAAATAGTTTTATTTCCAAATATATAATAACAGTAAAGCCAAAAACAAACTTGGAAAGGAAGGTAAACAAATAAGAATATGAAAAGGGGTACATTAAGGCGACTCGATATCTGAACTGTTCTTAGCTGTCCTGGTATTAGTATTTTGACAGTTAGATTGGAAGCAATGTTGGTTGCAAATTTACGGTGAAAATCTGTCTGTTACAGACGACTTGATTATCATAACTCAGACGGGGAAAGATCTACAAACCATAATAAATGATCTGGACAGAGAAAGTCGTAAGGTAGAGTTGATTAAAAATGGCGAAAAAATAAAAGCCATGACTAACGGTAACCGAAAATCACTCCGCGTGAACAATAACACGATCGAGTATGTAAAGGATTGTATAAACTTAAAAAATCATTCTGATCTCTGTTTTGGCAAAATTCAAATAAAATTGTGTTTTTTTAACCAGGATCATCTAATAGAGATAAAATTTGATCCGTCAAAGTTGAATTGAATACAATTACGATTACGAAAAAGAGCAATGATATATTGTAGTAGCAGTACAGTTTTGTTTGAAATTGTCTATGTTCATGTTTACGCATGTGAAGTTTATTTTATTTTAATTAAATATGGAATGAAAATTTCCTTTCCAAAGTCAGGATTCAATCCAGTGACTCATGAAACTAAACCGTCCCTCTACCAATTGAGCTACCGGGTAACTAAAAGATTAATTGAGTATTCGATATGTAATCGTTTTTATTGGAACGTATGTGACTCTTTGCAACAAATTTTTATATTATTATTAGTGTCGGTTATTTCCATATAATAAGTCGATTTAATTATTTAGAACAAACTCTTTAGAATAATATCAATACTGGAGTAGTCTGACCGTACATCAAGTTCTACAGTTCATTATTACGGCGTCTAATCTCTTGTCGGATAATTAAACTTAGAAGTCAGTTAATGTATTCCAGAAGTGTTCGCAACATTTGTCTGTTTCGTTGCAATTCAACTGGCGTTACAACTTTAAGTAAATTAGTAATTACTTTGCATTTCTTTCATGAATAATAAATATAATATCATTATTTTATATATATATTTTTGACATTTTGTAACTAATGTTATTATTTTTATTTAGAAAAAATGAGATGAGACGAAGTATTGCGAAAAATAAAATAAAAATAAAATTTACGAAAAATAACAATAATATGGCTAAAATATTTAAACTATTTTTTAAATTATTTATTTATAGGTACATATATAATTTATTTATTTTATATATAATATTACAAGAACTCTACAAACTATATTATACCACAATGCGTGATAAGTTTTATTACGGTCAATTGATGTCATAAATTGTGATAAGTATTCGGTAACAAAAACTTTTTCCTTTCTGTTTTTTAGGATATATAAGAGAAAATTGTTTTTGAAACAGAAAACATTTAAGATACCCAACGTTAATATGAATTAGATTAGAGTGGTACAGCCCATATGGATTATTTTTTATGTAACTTTTTTATGTGGTAGAGCCATGCTTCGGCATGAATGGGCCGGCTCGACCGGTGTGATACCACAACCTCACTCTGATACCAGGATTTGATTTTTCATTGAGTGAGTGAGGTTTGCGGTGGCCCAACTGCATGATAGTGCAGTTGGAACAGAAACTACCCCAGGAGGGTACCAACTGCCGTAGGGTTACCTGGTACAGTACCTGGCTTTGGACGCTCAGATTGCCCCTCGTATTCTGGGGGGGGCACAACCGCGCTCGGAGGCGAGAGCAATAGTATTCGGACAGCCCCTGCCACTCTTACCGTGGACTTCTGCAACAGCAGGGGCCTACACTTCAACATCCACGCTATCCACTACCACCTCGAAACAGCAAAGCCGGCCTTGCTTTTTTTGACCGAGACGCAGATATCATCTCCAACTGACCCATCGTACCTCTCCTATCCGGTACGGTTTGGAACATACCTTTATTCCCGAGGCTGGTGTGTGTGTATGTTAGAGATGATATCAGTTCTCGTCGCCTCGGCGATCTTGAAGTTAGGGACCTTTCCATCTTGTGGCTCCACGTAGACAGCGACGACCACCTTCGCATTTACACATGCCTATACAGGTCCCATAGCGGTGATGCTGATACTGATTTTCTGCTGGACCACGTCCAAATGGCCACAGACATCGTACTGCAACAGATCCCATCCGCAGAAATCGTGATACTTGGTGATTTTAACGCCCACCACGCCGATTGGCTGGGTTCACGTAAAACCAATCATGCGGGTAGATATGTTCACGGACTAGCCCTGGCTTATGACACAACTGGTAACAACGCATACGCGAGTCCCAGGTTACGGGCGTATATGGCATTATAGGACAGCAGAATGGGATGGGATGCGGTGTTTTTTTGCATCCTACCATTGAGGGCAGGTTTGCTTCTCGCCGGATAATCCCAATATCGTTGCCGAATCTGTCTGCAGGGTATGGAACTATTGTTCCATCCTCTGTAGTTTCCATTCGTGGCAAATTCCAGCCCTGGTTCGGTCGATTCTGTAAGGCAGCATGTAGTCGGATTGCTACCAAGCATGGGCAAATGCAGCGATGGCACGGGATGTACAGACCAGCGAATTAAAAACGAAGTACAACTTTGTCTCCAGGTCCTTCAAAGAGACGTAGCCAGGGCAAAGTCGGAGTACATCGCCAGAGTTGGCAAGAGACTGACGAGCCTTCCTTCCGGAACTCGTGCGTTCTGCGCTTTTGGCAAAGCTGTCGAAGTAAATTTCTGTGGGCCATCCCTTCCCCCTCTGCGCAGGGAAAACCTTTCATTGGCTCATAACGCTAAAGAGAAAGCCGATCTCCTGCGTCAAACTCTTTGCGTCCAACTCGACCCTGGATGACCAGGGAAACGTACCGCCGATCATACCGCAGTGCGAGAGCTTTATACCGGAAGTCCGGTTCTATGAACGCTAAGTGCGTAAAACACTTCTTTCCCTGGACATTCACAAGTCTTGTGGTCCCGATAGAATTTCTTCCATTGCGTACCGGTACCGGTTTTAACGCGTCTTTTTCGGCTCTCATACTCTTCCGGCATCGACGCAAAGTGCTGGAAAACAGCTTTAGTGCACCCGATTCCTAAAAAAGGTGATCGCTCGGATCCGTCCAACTATATACCCATTGCGATTACCTCCTTGTTCTCAAAGACAATGGAATCCATTTTTAACTGCCAGCTCCGTCGGTACTTAAAAGATCACCAGCTGCTTAATGACCGACAATACGGTTTCCGTAGTGGTCACTCAGCTGGTGACCTTTTTACATCTAAGTCACCGTTGGGCACAGGCGATCGAGACCAAGGAAGAGGCCTTGGCGGTTAGCTTGGGCATAGCAAAAGCCTTTGATCGGATCTGGCATAAAGCGCATTTCTCGAAGCTCCCTTTCTATGGGCTTCCCGTGAAGTTGTGCAACTGGGTCACCAGTTTCCTGGCAGACAGAAGAATGAAAGTCGTTGTCCAACTCCAATTCTGTCGATGCTGGTGTCCCTCAAGTATGAGTGCTATCACCTACACTATTTCTTCTGTATATTAATGATATGCTGCAAAGCGGCAGCATTCATTGCTATGATAGTACGGGTGATGCCTTTTATACCGGCCGCACTAATATTTCACGGGAAAACGTCACTGAGAGCCGAAACAAACTTGTCTCTGAAATCAAAACAACTTTGGGAAAAGTTTCAGATTGGGGTGGACTTAATCTAGTCCAATTAACTCTACAAAGACACAAGTTTGCGTGTTCACCGCAAAAAAGACACCGTTTGCCGTATCACCTTCGTTTGAGAGCACTCCCCTAATTGCTGCAGCCAGTATTGGTATCCTTGGCGTCGATATATCGAGCAAGGTCCAGTTCCGCGGTCATATTGAGGGCAAGGCAAAATTGGCCTCAAAGAAGCTAGGTGTACTGAACAAATCGAACCGATATTTCACTCCGGCCCATCGCCTGTAGCTTTATAAGGCACAGGTTCGGCCGCAGATGTAATACTGTTCTCATTTTTATGCAGGTGCACCTCAGTACCAGCTTCTTCCTCTTGACCGCATACAATCGACTGTCAAGATCTTTCCGATCAGCTTGATCCCTTGGCGCGCGTAGAGATGTAGCTTCCCTCTGCATCCTCAATTGCTTATACCATGGGGAGTGCTCTGAAGAGTAGTTCAGATTAATTTTCGCCATCGTCCATCGCGACAGAACCACCATCCCCATCACGTGAAAGGCTTGCGTTCCACCACTGTGCGCTTCTCTAGAAGTTCCTTACCTCGCTAAGCTAATCTGAGGAATAAATTATCTCCCGAGGTATTTCCGGACCGATACGACATTCAAACCTTCAAGAAAAGAGCGTATTCCTTTTTAAAAGACCAGCAACGCGTTTGTAACTCCTAAGTTACAGACGTTCATGGGCGACGGATGTTGTTTACAAGCAGGTGCCGTTTTGCTCGTTTGCCTCCTATCACATAAAATATATATATATATATATATATATATATATATATATATATATATATATATATATATATATATACATATACATATACTAAGAAGCAACTATGCAGGCTACTCCCTTGATGGGAATTGATGCCATTGCCCATGAACATTCGATAGATTGCGAAATGAGGACGTTGGAAGTAGACTAGCAAAGACTTACTCCTAAATTTCTGTGAGATTAGTGCTATTCGGGATAATTCAGAACCTAAGAACTGCAGTCAAACACCGGCCTCTACTTTGAGAAGGTACTTTCAGAAAACCTATCTGAAGTATCTAACACAGGGTAATTACGTACCGGAGTATTCGAATATTCAGATCTCTCTCCTTCGTGATTCTCCGTTCAACTAA
This sequence comes from Napeogenes sylphis, assembly GCA_959347405.1. Classification (NCBI taxonomy): domain Eukaryota; kingdom Metazoa; phylum Arthropoda; class Insecta; order Lepidoptera; family Nymphalidae; genus Napeogenes; species Napeogenes sylphis. Next base: position 28,813,619 of record OY365780.1, on the reverse strand, counting down.
ATGGTTTCTTAAGGGTTCAGAGCAACTAAATTTTGAATTTTAAAGATATTTAAGTAGGAGCTTAAGCATTGAAGGTCTAAGAAACCGTTGAATTATTAGCCGCATGTTAGCTTAATTTTGTCTGGCGATTTTGAAATTTAAGAAGCTAGGAGTTTTAAACAATTTAATTCGAAGACAATTAATCTGGTATCAAACATAATAGGTTATACAAATTATAGAAAATATTGTTCAAGGATGATCCAATTTCAGTAATAAACGAGAAATAATTATATATCTCACACTTATACACAGTTCTTATTATTTTTTATAAGAATTAGTATATTGAAGAGATTGCAAAATACATAATACATAAATAAATTCTTTTATAAAACAGACCTCGGACATTTTTACTGTAGTTACGACAATAAGGGTGCTCTGGAATCGTATATTATGATACTAACCCAAGGATAGAATTAATAATTGCAGGGCAGTTATCAATTTTCTAAAGAAAACTAGCATGAAATATAAGGAAAAAAAATTATATACATACATGAATAACCAAAAAATTTTTTTTATATATTCTATATTTAACAATTCGACTGAAAGTCCAGAACCATATTTTTTTTATTTAAGAAAACATCACAGTGATAGCACGATCTATTTCTTTTATAGTAACGTTATTTGGTAAATTATTGCACAACTGCATTAGTATTGTAGGCCGCAAAATATTTTTTGCTTAAAATGTGTATATTAATGAGATTTTCAAATACGAAGTATGTTTATGATATGTACTAACATACAAACAAACAATTAATTAAAAATATATGTTTTTGTGATTCCATATCTTTGTTTCCTATATTTTATTCTTTTTTTCATCTAAAGCTAAACGTCCTAATTACACCTAAAATTATCGATAAAATTATTGTATAAAACTATACTATGTTAGGAATTCGATTACAAAACCATTGTACTAGATTAGAATGACATGAAAATTAAGAGTGAAAAACTCGACTCATTACTCAAGCCTTATGCTATATAATATTCCGTTATGCTTTTTGTCCTACATAAAGGTTCCGCTGCAGAAAATTTTAAACTAGTTGAAAGTATTTGTTTAAAAGAACAATTGTTTTCAATTTTAAATTAATCTCAGTTTATTATAAGTAATACCTTATTTTACATAACGCCATGTTTTCTTTTGCAAGAAACACTATTTTTTAAATATTAAGCAAAGTAAACACAGTGTATACTCAACAATGTTGTTTTTGCTCAATCCTGTTCAAGTAATCTCAGTAAGCTCCACTTTGAACTAAGCTTGGCACTAAATAAGATGAAAATAACTAAAACACTAGTTCTCGGTCTAATATTATGAATCTTATAGCTTTGTGGTAGCTCTGAGCTTTAAGTTTAGTTAACTTACGTTGAATTAATTTCTGTATTATTTTTTAATATTTAGCATTACATTGTTACGTAACATAAAATAATTATGAAATAATAAACAAGTCTATGTTTGCTATTGTGTTGTATTAAAACCTTGACTTATAACGACATACTTCGTGAACACTGAAGAATATCACGTATCCAATCAAAACTCTTTTGTAGTAGCGTAGTAGCGTCATAGAGATATACATAATAATTAATCTTAATATTGTAATAATATTATTATTACTATTATTATTGTATATTAATTCTTTGAGTAGCGTAGTATGTTTTTTACAGTTAAAATAAGTTCAAAACGTGAATAATTAATATTCATAACAAAACTTAAACTATGTTATTTTAAATAGTAGTAAATGAAAATGTCAAGTAAACTGTATGAATTGAAATTAAAGTTATTTAAAAAGATATATATTTTATTTATTTACTATTTTAATATTAATAAAATAATTATTTTATAGGTATTTTCTTAATAATCAAGGTTTCATTTTAATATTGAAATCAATTTTATTTGAATAATTACTATTTTATGGTTTTTGCAATGTATTTTTTTAAAAAGTAAGTATTATTTAAACTATTTGGTTAAATATGGTAATAATTTTATTTTATATAGTGTGTTTTTAAAATTATTTTTTTTAAATAACATAACTTACAAGTTTTATTGATGATGTAAAATCAATATTATTGTTCAATATACAAACAAGAAAACAGGTTGTTTCAAGAATATAAAATTACTAAACTTTTTATTACAACTAAACCGAAAAAGTTATATGGACTTTGACTACTAAGGCCTCTTATTTGTAGAAAATTTTCTGTTATTATAAATCCATGAAAATGAAATTGCATAAAAAAAAATAATGAATATTAAAATAGCAAAATATTTTAGCTTGTAATCGTTTTACTTTTTTATTAAAACTATTTTTTATCAATTTTGTTTAGTTAATGATTTGAAATTATATAAAATTTCTTTTAGCCTTGTTTTATATACAGTCTTTGAATTGTAATTTTCTTTAATCAATTATTTCTAATTCAGTTATTAATGACATGATAAAGTAATAAAGAAACATCAAATATTAAAACTGTCTGTCTATTTCTAGGAATAATCCTTTTATGTATTATTTTGTTAGAAGTATATAGTGTGTAGAATATAGTTTGGTAATAGGCTTAACATAGTAGTTATAGTTATAGTATATTAGAACTAAGATAATATCTCATTCAGACTTTAGTAAGTATGGGTAATTAGCTTACAGATATCTCTATAGTTCGCTTTTTATTGAAACTGCTTCCTAAGACTAGATTAGGTAGAGTCAAGTAAACATTAAACTTAGGCAATTAGTGTGTCATCAGCGGTATCTTAAGTTTGATAAGATATTTATATTTCAAGTTTCTATACGTTTGAAGCATTGGGAATAATTTAAATAGATATATATGATACATTAAAATAACTTAGTTGTAAGTTACCTCTGACCCTTTAGAAGGATAAATCATTATAATTCTTGCAGATTTGCTAAAATAAGAATAAAAATTATTTATTTTTCTTTTTAAATACTTATCTCTACATATTAAAATAAATCTATTTTTTTTAATATTCCTAATTGCCAAATCAATATTATCTGCGTATTGTGGTTTAATTATTAATTATATAGTTTAAAATAATTTATATGAATTAATATGTATCTTAGAATTGTAAATTAATATTATAGTGTATTTGACTGACCGTAGTTTACAGTTAATTAATTTAGGTCCAACTACCCGACGGATAATAAAACTGACATCTAGATGTTGTCTGTTCGTCTTTTTTGGTGTTATTGTGAGTTACAACTTTTATAATTTTGTGCATTACTTTTTTAAAAACCATAATGTCGTTCCTTCTTTAGGACCCCCTTTAAGTGTTATAAAAATAGGTTAATAAAATCAATAAAAAAAATATATTTTTTTTCAGGTAAATGACCGTTTAGTTCAGTTATAGATCAGTTATTAATTAAAATTATCTATTTATTTTTAAGCAACCTCCTAAAATAATATCTAAAAAGGTTAAGATTTTGATTAGGTGTTGAATGAGGAATGTTAAATATTAAATATATTAAAAAAAAAAACAAAAAAATGCGTACAATTTAATCTTTAAAATTAGCGAGGGTTTGGATTTGGAACAATTAAACAAATAAAAAAAACTAAATTATAACATGGAAAAAATATTAAAAATTTAGATGAATCCAAAAATGCAGCACTATCACAATTAAGTCACAGTTAAGTAGATGTTGCCAACATTCTGAATTACCATTGTTAGTCCCAATGGCCATAGCATTAGTATTGGTTACATGATTTCATAAAAAATCCGGTTTAACATCATCCGAAACCGTATGAAACAACAAAAGGAATTAGGCTATTTAAATATAACTTTAGTATTAATGTATGTATTTTTGTCAGTTGTGCAAGAGCTTTATTATCTTAGACATTTTACCCATTATAACTTGAACCGACAGTAAGAGTGCATTGAAACAAATCCAATTTGATACTGGAATGGACATTATCTTTAATCGAATTGCAGATCACGATCAATCCAGTCCAGTAATAGAAGTCATTACTGAACTAAATCTTTATCTATTCAGAAAACATTTATCCAATGACTTGAAAAAAAGTTTAGGTTTAAAGAATATAGTTAAGAACTATAACTAATATTTCTAAGCTTAATGCATAAAATTATTACAGAATCTCACTCTATAACAGTTATTGTAGGATACTCGTACGTCGCAGATTACCGATAGAGCAACCTGGGGTTTACATAGTAAATAAAATATTAAATTTGTTGAGCAAAATAATCTTGAATATTGAAACCTGTACCAATAATAAAAAATATATCCAAACAATTAGTGATTACAACAATATTATAAAATAATCTTTAGCTTATTATGTTGTCTGTTTTCTGACGACAATCACGTATCTAATCAGAACTCTTCTGTTCGCAGCAGCATAAAACTGTAGAGTTAGCAAAAAATATAACAAATACATGAAAAAAAAAACAATTTTAATAACATGTAATTTTATTGTATTATGAATAAATAGAGATTGAACAATCAAATTGTTTTTTTTATATTTGATAAAAAATATTTATTACAAAATTATAAATTACAATATCAATAAAGCAATTAAATTCATTAATAATAAATAATTACACAAATACTACTGATCACTAAACGAAACTTACATCAAAAATGAATATTGGTTTACTTTTAAAGATTGCTAATTACCTGCAATTACTAATACAATTACAAATATATTTTTATATAATATTGCTGACGGTACCTTACAATTGCATTTCGTTATTGGCGTCCAGTCTTGTGTTGGATAATTAAACAGACTTACAGCTAATATATTCTAGAAGAGTTTCTGCCATTTGTATGTTCCCGTTGAATTATTATTGGTGTTCATTTATACGTAAATCTCTGTGCTTTATTCTAATATTATAAACCTTTGTGATAAAACTGACCTATAAGGTTAGTGGAAACAATTTCTATATCATTTTTATTGTTATGAAATATCACATTGTAACATAAAATATAACATGATAATGTTATTATAAATAAACTTGTGTTTTCCATTATGTCGTTTTAAATTTTGAATTATAACGGCTGTCTTCTACGTGGACACTGAAGAAAATCACGTATTCTTTTTTTTTTAATTATAATTATATAATCCATATTATTTTTTTTATTATGTAACATCATATTTAAAAAAATGATAAAACGATAATGTAATATACAAGTGTGTGTTTGCTATTCAGTTGTTCTAAAACCTTGACTTTGTACTCCGTAGAAAATCATGTAACCAACCAAAGTTCTTCTATACTAACTTGGTGTACTAAATTTGTTTGACGTCAACAATTAATATTTTAGACTAATCTTACACTATGTTATTTTAATTAGTAGCAAATGAAAATGCCAAGTTAATTCCATGAATGGAAATGAAATTTATTTTAGAATATATCAAAGTTATTTATTTATTATTTAAATATAAAAGGATAATTATAATAATGTGGCAAGTAATTTATTTTATGCATAATAACTAAGCTTTCCATTTATTATTGATATCTATTCTATTTGAATAATTTTTATTTTATGGTTATTAAGAATGTCAGAATTAAAAAAAAAGTTAATTGTGATATTATTTAAACTATATGCGGTAATATTTTTAAATAAATAATTTATTTCTTGTTAATGCATTAACATTGTAACAAAAATGTTAATTTTGTCTTAGTTAAAATTTGTGGAATTATTTTTCATATTTAAAATAAAATTGATTTTATGAACTCAAAATATTTTAGTTGACAATATTTTATTTAAGTTTTCCTTTAATTACTTTAATTTTTTGTATAAGAATTACTTTGTAATCAATACGTTCAGGTAATGATTTGAAATTATATAAAATCTCTTTTAAACATTTAAGATATTAGGCTACCTTATTTTTTAAATAGTCTTTGAATTTCTGATTTACAAAGTTTTCGGAGGTAATAATTAGATAAGATAAGATTAGATATTGTTATTTAAATAATTGCCTTGGTAACTTACTTGCATTTTGATTTCTTCCCTTGTTTAGCCTTCCGATACAACGATTTCAATACGCACATATTAATTTTATTTTTATCCTTTTGAGAGGTCTTTTTGTTTTGCAGATTTTATATATATAATTACGAAAAGAATATATGATTATATTTAATTTAAGCTATATTAGCTAGAAATATCTTTATAATCGGCTTTTTGTTTCAAACAGCTTCCTAAGACTAGATTAGGTATAGTCAAGTAAGCAGTAAACTTTGGCAATTAGTGCATCATAGCGGTATCTTAAGTTTGATAAGCTATTTATATTTCAAGTTTCTATACGTTTGAAGACTTGGGAATAATTTAAGTAGATATCTATGAGATATTAAAATAACTTAGTTGTAAGTTACCTCTGACCCTTTAGAGGGATAAATCATTATAATCATTGCATATTTGCTAAAATAAGAATAAGGATTACTTATCTTTCTTTTTAAATATTTATCTCTACATATTAAAACAACTCGTATATTTTTTTAATATTCCTAACTGCCAAATCAATATTATCTGCATATTGTAGTTTCATTATTAATTATATAGTTTAAGATAATTTGTATGAATTAATATATATCTTAGATTTGTAAATTAATATTATAGTGTATTTGACTGACCGTAGTTAACAGTTAATTCAGGTCCAACTACCCGTCGGATAATAAAACTGACATCTAGATAACATATTCTAGAAGTGTTCGTGACATTTGTCTGTTTTGATGCAATTGTACTTGAGTTAGAACTTTTGTAGTTTTAAGAATTTCTTATTGAAAACCCCTAACCGTGTTCCTGTTTTTGTTGGGAATTTTCTTGTAGTGTCCATGCCCATGAATTATTTTAAGGAAACCTATCAGAACAATATATGATATTAGATTGAATTTGAAGCAAAATAAACAAGTATAAAAAAGTCTTTACCATAACATAGAAATAAATGTTAATGAAATAGGTGGATATCGTAATCTAAGTAGCAAAAATGTATGAAATATATATATTTTTTTCATGATTTATTTAATAACTATGAAACAAAGCCCAGTTGAAATAAAAAAATTATAATAACTTTATATTATTTGTAATTAAATATATATATATTTATATTTAATTACAAATAATATATATATATTTAATTACAAATAATATAAGTACCATGGAATTAGGGATCCATTAAACTTTCTTTTTACATTTTTTTTATTCTCTAAGTAAACTACAATTAAGTAGTTGTTTCCAACATTTTGAATAAGAATGTTTAGGCTGAATTGCTATAGAATTAGGCTTTGTTTTAAATATCCTTAAAATAACAGGTACACAGATATCAAAAGTTCGTATTTTTTTATTTGTAGAAGCATATTATCTTAGAAGTTTTACGCGTTATAACTTTGAACGGCAATAAGAGTGCAATGAAACCAATCCAATTTGACACTGGAATGGACATTTTCTTGAATCCTTCAAAAACCTTTATCGCTGTCGAAAAATCTTTAGTTGAAAAATAATTAGTTTCGGCTTAAAAACGTTATAGTTTCTCACGCTTATAGCAATTACTGAAGCACATCCTATCTCTTGAGTCACGGAAATATAAGACAAAGTTAACCAACCTTCAAATAGCAGATTACTCATAGAGTAATATAGTTTTTTGTTTTTTGTTAAGCTTATTTAAAAATTAAACAAATATAGAATAAAGAATAAACCATTCTATGTATGGAATGTGAAAAGCACTTTGCTTAGCTCCATTTTGTATTAAACTCGGCACTAAATAAGGCGAAAATAAAACTCAAATAACTAAAACCTAGAGTTTTCTCGGTTGATCTAATGATATGATTTCTACAGCTTTGTGGTTAAACTGAGCTTTAAGTTGTTATTCAAATTAATTTATACATTATTCTTTAATATTTCTTTCTAACATAAAAAGATGATGTTATAATAAACAAGGTTGTGTTTGCTATTATGTTGTTTTAAATCTCAGTAAGCTCCACTTTGTACTAAACTCGGCACTAAATATGGCGAAAATAAAACTAAAATAACTGAAACACTATTTCTCGGTTGGTCTAATATTATTATGTTACAGCTTTGTGGTAAAACTGAGCTTTAAGTTATTAGTAGAAAGTGTTTTTAAATATCTCACTGTAACATAAAATATAACATGATAATGTAATAATAGATAAACTTGTGTTTGATATTATGTTGTACTAAAACCTTATAACGGCTGTCTTCTACGTGAACACTGAAGAAAATCACGTGACCAATCAAAACTCTGTAGCAGCGTAATACGTACCCAATCAAAACTCTGTAGTAATAGCTTTGTTTGACGTCAACAACTAATATTTTAGACAAAGTTACACTATGTTATTTTAATTAGTAACAAATAAAACTGAGAAGTTAATTCTATGAATTGAAATTAAATTTATTTTAGTAGATACAATTGTATAAGTGTAAAAATAATTATAATAATTTGCAGGTTATATAAAAGGTAATAAATAACCAAGATTTATTTTATAACTGATATCTATTTTATTTAAATAATTTCTATTTCATTCTTTTGACAATGTCCAAATTGAACAAAAGTAAATTGTAATATTGTTTAAATTATTTGATTGGATGCGGCAGTAAATTGATTTATATAATGTCTTTTTTGTAATTATTAATGGATGAAATTAAAATAAATGAATATAAAATATTATTTGTCACAATATCAACAAGAAAACAACAACTAATTAGAATGTTTCTAGAATAAAAAAACTACTAAACTACTTCTTATTACAACTAAACCGTAAAAATAATGTAGACTTTGACTAACGAGATTTCTTTCTTATAGAAAATTTTTGTCTTAGTTAAAATTTATAGAAATAGTTTGTATATTAAACATAAAATTGAAATTAAAATATCAAAATATTTTAGTTTACAATATTACAAGTAAGTTTTTCTTTAGTTCCTTTATTTTTTTAATTATAATTATTATAAAATGTATTTGTGTAGGTAAGGATTTCAAATAATGTAAAATTTTAAACATTTACAATATGCATGTTGTTATGATACCTTCTTTTTAAACAGTCTTTTAATTATAATTTTCTTTGAATTTTTTTTTTAGTTTTAATTAAGCTAAAGAGTCAGAGCTTGATTGCAGACTGCAGAGGGATGCATGATTATAATACTTGCATATTAGAAAAATAAGAATAGATATTATATGTTTCTTATAAATACTTATTCATACACATGAAAACACATTGTATAAGTTTTTACTTTTTTTACAGCTAAGTACTCAGCACTATGTCTACGTTTTGTAGTAAAATTACTAATTATCTAAGATATCTAAGATAATTTATATGAATTAAAATATATCTTAGAATTGCAAATTAGTATTATAGTGTATTTGACTGACCGCAGTTTACAGTTCATTAATTCAGGTCCAACTACCCGACGGATAATTAAAGTGACTTCTAGATAATATATTCTAGAAGTGTTCGTAACATTTGTCTGTTTTGGTGCAAATGTATTTGAGTTAGAACTTTTGTAGTTTTGTAAATTTATTATTGAAAAAAACAAATGTCGTTAATTCTTTGGTTGGGGTCGCTTTTGTGTTAAAAAAATTGAAGATTTTTTTTCTTTTTTTTGGGTTCTTTACGCCTATAGATTATTTTTAAGAGAACTGTGAGAACAATATATGAAATATCTAAGATTTTAAGTGTTGAAAAAGAAATATTAAAAAGTAAATAAATACATAAAAAAAAGAAAATTAATAAAACCCCCGATATAAATATACGTTATAAAAATAATAAAAATAATGTTATTACGTACTTATTGAAGTCATTGCGTCGAAGAACCGTTATAAGTATGTAGACGATGATGTCTTTTTTACAAAATTTTCGGAGCTAATCGATGAGGATTTTAGACTATACGATTTGATATTATTATTTCGTTATCTGCCTTGGTTAGTTACTTGCATTTTGAATTCTTACTTTATTTAGCGCTCCCCCAACGCAACGACTTCAATAAGTACATAATGATATTATTTTTATCCTTTTTAGACATTTTTTTTGTATCGGGGGTTTTTTCATATATTTATTCTTTTCGACTTTTTAAAATTATTTAACTTTTTTTATGTCGGACTTAACGCATTTACAAACACAAATTTTACATGTTTTTTTTTACTATCGATATTGTATAAAAACATTTCACCAGTACCAATAAAATCTCCATATCTTGGAAACGGATTTTTAGATTTCGGTTACTATGTCGGTTGACTGGTAGAGAATGCTTTAGCATTAAGTCCGCCATTTGTACGTTTTTTTGTGTGCAATAAAGATTTTAAATAAAAAAACGGCTGCTTCTATTTCGACTAAACATAGATAAGAACCATGTTTTTTTATTTATTGTTTTACCAACCCACTTTTTTTATTTATTGTTTTAACCATGAACAGAAGGCCCTTTAGTAGAAATAATAGAACAAAATTATAAAAATTACTAAAATAATTGAAGTACCATGGAATTGCAGATGTATTAAATGTTTACTTCAGTACTGTACTCATTGTTATTCTCAACTGAACTACAATTAACTATTTTTATTACTAACTTTTTTGAATTAGAATGTATTGTCTCAATTGCTGAAGAATTAGTCTTTGTTATAATTTCCTTAAAATAACTTGTTAGCATATAACAAAAGTTCGTATTTTTTATTTATTAGAACCCTATTGTCTTAGAAGTTTTACGTGTTATAACTTTGAACGGCAGTAAGAGTGCAATGAAACCAATCCAATTTGACACTGGAATGGACATTACCTTGAATGGAAGTGCAGATCGAGTATCAATCTATTCCAGTAGTAGATATCATTGTGGAACTGAAAAATCCTTATCTATTAGGAAAAACTTGGAAATTCTCCGATTTCGCAACAGATAAGTAACTCATATTAAAATATAAAAAAAGATAGTTCTTCATTCTCATAACAATTATTCAAGTGTATAAAATGTATATCTTAGGTCCTGACCTAATAAGAGAAAAGTCAAATCTTATTAAATTCTATATTACACATAGAGCGATTTAGTTTTTTGGGGATAAATATTCCATTTAATTTGTTGGGTACAAACATCTTGAATATTGAAATCCGCAAGGATCATTAAATTATATCTTACTCTATCCAAACATTCGTCCTGAAGATAGAAATAAACTTGTGTTGATGACATTATTATGGAATAATTTTTAGCTTATTATGAAGATAATCACGTATCTAATCGAAACTCTCCTGTTCTAATAGAACTAGAATAATTCTGAGACTAGAATAAAATTGTAAAGTCGGCAACAATATTGCAAATGTATGAAAAAATAAAACACATTTTCGCATCAAATAGTTTTAATTTATGATGTATGCAGCGAGGTTAAACAATTATAGTTTTGTACACTTAATTCGTTCTCGTATTTAAATTAATTACTCGAACAAACATAATCACTTAGATAAATATCAAGCGGAACGTTTCTTAAATTTAAATGATAATTACCTACTTTTCTTTTTTCGGTCTGGTGGGCAAAACTAAATATCATGAGTAGTCCTAATATAATATTTAAGTAAAGCTCCTATTCAAGCAAAGATATATTGCTCTATAGGTTTCATAATAATTAAATATTCTTAGTGGTAAGTTAAACGATAAAGAAATATCATCACATCTTTTTATAATTAGTAGAAAATAATTATTCAATAATAAATAATTATAATATTGATAAATATAAATAATATCATGAAATTACCACACCTTCAAATTATCAATAAAAAAAACTTCATATTTTTTATAATTAGAAACAGTATATGCAACCAAAATTTTATTGTTGTTTAAGGTTTAAACCTTAAAAAAAATCTAGCTACCTGTAATTACTATTACAATAATAAAAACATTATTATATAATATTGCTGACGGTACCTCACAATTGCATTTCGTTATTGGCGTCCAGTCTTGTGTCGGATAATTAAACAGACTTCCAGCTAATATATTCTAGAAGAGTTTCTGCCATTTGTATGTTCCCGTTGAATTGTTATTGGTGTTCATTTATACGTAAAACAGTGTGTTTATTGCTTATTAGAACTAGATGTTTGAATGTCTCATCAAATAAGTAAAACATGAAATATGATACTACTTAATTTCCAGATATTGAGTTAAATTTATTAATATGTTCTGTATCGAAATTATAAACTAGGTGACTCTCGATCATCAGGGGTATTTCGTAATCAAACTTTAAAATGATAATTAGATAATTAATACACTCTTATAATATATAAATTTGATGAACATCGTATCTGTTAGGTTTTAGATCTGTTTTGTTTACTGTAGTAAATTCTAAACTATCTGCGCAAATTATTCTCAAGTCTTCAAATGTATACAAGCTATAAATACGATAGCTTATCAAACTTGAGACACCGCTGGTGACTTAATAATTGCTAAAGTTTAATACCGCCTTAATCCTTCATAATCTGAGATAGAGTTTTAAGTCTATGTTCCAATAAGGTATAAGCTTTAAAGATAATTTAAGGTGAACGAAATACTTATTTGAAAAAGTTTAATGAAAAAAATAGAATTTCTGTTTATCGTTTTGATTGGTTAAAAGCGTGAATGACTCCCAAGCACAAATCTTGATAATGCTGTCATGATTTTGACTTTTATATATCCTTTAAGAAACCGGTTATCAAGATACGATCTTATTAAATATTATAAAAGCCAAATGAACTTTAATAATGCCAACACTAATAACAGTACCAAAACATTTAGTAACACTTCTGTAATATATGAGCGGGAAGTTAGTTTAATTACCCGACACAAGGTTAGACGCTAATTTAAGGAAGTGTAAATAAAGGGTAGTGACATCAAACACATAATTTAGTGATAAAATATCAAATTGACGCTTGCGAGGCAAAACATTGTAACTTAATTTTAGTATATTTTTAGATACTATTATGTTGTTAAAAAAGATTCTTTTCTTGGAAAATACAACTGGAATCATCTCAGTAGTAAAATTTTCAATTAAGCTATACGAAAAAATATACTTAGTCTGGCCATAAATACTGTTACAATTAAAAATATTAAAATATTACATTTGAATTTGAATCTGTCATTTTTATACGATTTGAATTTGAATCTGTCATTTTTATACGATTGTTCTTTGAATTTTCTCATTTTGGCGCCAATACATTGTACAATATTTTGCGATAATAAAATGGAGTGGGGTGATAAAGTGAACAGAATCGCCGTGATTGCATTACACAAAGTAGGTATAGAGCCAAATGTAATTTTTAAAACTATCCATACACTTGGTATTAGTCAAATGTTTGTTTTCCGGGCTATTAATTGGTGCAATGAGACTTCCTCTGTTTGTGACAGAGAAAGATCTGGCCGTCCACGTAGTGTTTGTACGAAAAAGGTGGTCAAAGTAGTAAGGGAAAGAACTCGAAGAAATCCTATCCGAAAGCAAAAGATTTTATTACGGGAAATGAAGATAGCACCTAGAAGAACCTAAAGATAGCACCTAGAAGAAGAAAGATAAGAAAGAAAGAAAGATAAATTAAAGATGAATAGGGTGGTAAAATCGAAACAACTACTGAAGTGGTATGCAGAAGGAGATCACAGTAAAATTTTGTTTACGAATGAGTACATTTTTAGAATGGAGCAACACTTTAACAAACAAATTTACCACATTTATGCTCAAAGCTCTAAGGAAGCTTCCCAATTAGTCGACAGAGTGCAACGTGTGTATTATCCGACTTCAGTGATGGTTTGGTGGAGTGTTCGCTATTAAGGAGTGACTGAGCCATATAGTGTAGATACCATTCTTGAGAAGGTAGTTAAGCCCTTAATAACACCATGTTCAATAACCAAGTATGGTCCTTCCAGCAATACTCGGCGTCGGGTCATAAAACTCGGTCCACTTAGTCTTGGATGAAAGCGAACGTCGCGGACTTCATCAGAGCTGAAGACTGGAGGATCAGTTTTAATGAACAACTTGCCATAATAATTTGGAGTCCCTAAAACAATCCATATAATTGGCAGTGAAGAATGTCCCCATGGAAAGAGCGCGTGCTTCTATTGATAACTGGCCTCAACGTTTTAAGGACTGTATTGCAGCCAATGGACACCATTTCAAATAAGCTTTTTATATTTTTAATTGTTTTATATTTGTGTATTAAACTAACACACTGTAAACGTAATAAATGATACTTGCAACTAAAAAAATAATTTTTTTCTTTGTTACAATATTTATGGCAAGGCTAGATATAAATAAGCCACTATCTCATAAAGATTATATAATAATAATATAATTAAACCATTACAGAGATATGCCCGCACCTTGTCATAAATAATATAATATAACAGAAACTGCAGTACAAATTACACTTTTTTCTTAGCTTGTGTTTATTCGAAGTCAAATACTTATTGATAGCGTAACATTTTTTCGTTTCTTAATAGAGAAAAAATAAATTTAAAAACTGTAAGATGAAATGCTATTATTTTTTCCTTATCTTTTCACTGGTTGCTTTAACCTCTACAAAAATATTTATATTGAACTAAACGATGTCTTGTTTGACCCTTTATTTATTTATGATTAAGTAACAATTTAGAGTTATTATTTTAGTGTTTTTCTTTTCAGTGTTGTTTCTTTACAGTAAAGTAAAAAAAAGAATAGAATTTTCACAAGAAACCTAAACGGCTTTTACCTTGGATTAAGAATGGTTGATGCTCGGATTAGAAGTTCTACCGTATCACCAGTGCTGAGGAAACGACTCGAAGGGTTAATGTTGAGTATGGCGGTCGCGTTGCAAAAGAAAACACAGTTCGTTTTTGGTTCCAACGTTGATGTTCTGGAAATTTAGACCTGCAGAACTGGACGGCCGGAGACCCTAATTTATTATGAAGAATTGAAGGCTATTCTGGAAGCGGATCCATGGCAAACCACGTCCGAGTTAGCTACAGGCTGGAGTGTTAGCGATAAAGCTGTTTTAATACACTTAAAGCAATTCGGGAAGACTAAAAAGCTTGAAAGGTCAGTATCTCATGAATTGACTGAAGCAAACTGACAATCGTGAGTCGACTAATGCATTACAATACTGAACCGTCACAATAAAGAAGGGATTTTAAATCGAATCATTACCTGTGTTGAAAAATGAATTCTCTACGATTCTTTTATTCGAAGCTTCAATTAGAATATCTATGATATCCACCGGTCCTTGTTCCAACAGATTACCATTTTTCCAAATTTGGATAAATTCTTGCAAGGGAAAAAATTCAATTCCGATGGGGCAGTCCAGATTCCCGTCCCACTGGTTTTTTTAATAAAGGGATCAATTAACCTATAAGATGACAAAAATGCATAGAAAACAACTTTCATACATACTATGATTAATTAAATACATTATATTAAAGAAGTCGGTTAAAAAATATTAGACTTTTTGTTCCTTTATACAAAACGCTAACTTCATATGTAAGGACCTAATAATAAAATAATAGGATTAATTAATGTTGAACCTAATGAATTCATTAATATACTTGCGTGAAATTAGAATAAGTATTTACATGAATAATAATAACCGGAACCATAGTGAGGAATTCGAATCAATTGTTTAAATACCAAAAATAAATATACAACATCGCAAAAGAACAACAGAGAATAGAACAACTAAAACGGTATTATTATTGTTATATATTAATAAATCAGAATACGTTTGTATTTGATGTTTTTAAATTATTTGTTTGTTGTATCGATACTATGGAAGAACAATTATATTATTAATTTGTTTTATATGTTTTATTTCTGTAGTAGATCCCAAAATAATTGAAAAATGTGAACATAGTGAATACGAATATACATATATTGAATATACTTAAAACCATAATATATTGATAATTATTTATAAAAATTAGAAGTAAAATAATTTCCAAGGTTAAATTTAGTTTGGAGAACTCAATGACGCTCTTTTTATTGTTAGAAGACTTTCTGGTAAAGTTAAGAAAAAATAATTTTGATATTGATGGTTGTCCATTGTAAATGCTTGTAATGCCGTTATCTCATTTACATAGTTAAAAGAGCTAATATTTATATTTCTAGAGCATAGTATATTTAAAACCTGTTAAATTTATGAAACTTACTAGATAGCGTTTATTGAAGAATACAAAATGTTTTTCCATGAAGAGTAATTAAAATTAATCAAAAGTTTAAAATTCTAATTTCTGTTTCTTTACTGGGGAAATGAAAAATTCACATGTAACTTTTAACTCATAATACGCCATTAAGAGGCAAAAATTTACAAAAATCTAGATTATAATCCAAAACCTAACCAAAATACTAAATATAACAGGTAGCTTCTGTAATATCATGAAGACGACTCACTAAATCGTATTTCGCTTTTATATACAATAATGAACCAAAGTTTTAACAAGGAACCGATAGCTTTGAAATTATAAACAAGAAACGACCACTTCTTCGTATAGTTTGTACTGAATCTGACACGCTTATGGAGACACACTAAAAACTATTTGGAGAGATTATATGATAACAAGTTTCCGCTTTGAAGTTGAACGAAATATTTAGCACATAAATTCTAGTATCTCGTTATCATTTTAAAACTTTTTTTGGAATTATCGAGGATAAAACCAGCTGAGATATCTTAGCTTGAAATATAACTTTATTTTGTGTAAGTATTTAGAAGTCAGAGAAATTAGAGTTGATACAAATATAACCCTGTTTCTTATTTATTTGTATAAATATATTTATCAATAATCCATATTAATCATTACAATCATAAAATGATGAATATAAATAAAAAAATTTTGAACAACTCACATTAATTCATTAGTGATTATATAAATATATTTTAGAGGACAGAAGATTTCTGACAATGAAGCCTTAAAGTGAAATTAAAAAATATTTCAAGCATACATCACATCACTTATTCAAAGAGAGTAGGTTACATTTCAAAAACTACCACAAAACTAATTAATAAATCTTAATTCAGTTCTAAAGGCATTTTTTGTACTACCCTTTATTTTAGTAAGCTCTATTTAATTCTCGTTAAAGCGAAATAAAACTAAACTAAATCTGCAGAAGTCTATCCATCTAACTTTCTCCATCGGTTTTGTGGAAAAAAAGAGTCGAAGTTTACCGCTTTGAGGATTTTAGATCGGCTTTGAGAAAATGCCTTTTATTTGAAAATAAAGAGCATTTAATGTTGTTTCCGATACCAAAACATAATTATATGTTATGTATCACATCAAACATAATCAATTTTATTAATATACTTTTAATAAATAACTGAACCCGCACTTGACTTTTCGGGCAGCGCGCTCCCTTTGCCGTCAAACATTTAGTATAATGAGAGTTGCTTTTACGTCAAAGAGATGTTTTTCTTCAAGCAAGTATTATATAAATAACAACTTAAAAAATATATTCTGGGAAATCCTGTTTGTTACACAGTTAATTCTACTATGTTATACACCGTTCCACACATGTATGTAAATATATATATATATTTCATAATTAATGGAGAATTTTAATTGTATTCAAATTTTTAATAAGTAAATATTAAAAAAAACTTATGTGAAACTAAAAAAACACTTTCCTTATCTTCTATCGAAAATCATATTTTAAAATAAATAACTTATTATTGGCTATGGATCTGGATTTCATAAAAGGTTGAATAGGTTCGTTTTGTGAATGATAATAGAAATATTAGAACTAACTTTAGTAATAATTTTATATGTAAATAAAAAGTTCGCCTTTCGAAGTTTTTCAAACATTGTTGTATAATATAATAGAGTTTATTTGCTCAGAATATAATCTTTGATTTATAATCACAACACGACACGATAGCGACAATCACGTATCTAATCAAAACTCTCCGGTTCGCAAGAGATGAACTAGGTACCGTCAGCCGCAACATCATACCCATAATAAATATTCATTTTAAAATTTACATTGTGTTCTGGGGTTATCTCTGTTTTCTTTATTTAACAGAAGATTTTAGTTGTTGATAAACTATATACATATTATGTTAAGCATAAATAAATATATGTTGTGTTCCACTAAATTTAAATCTTTACTGAATTATGAAAGAAATAATATAAGTCAGAAAACACTGAACAAATGTCATTTCTAGGTGTATAATTGCATGATAAGATAGAATTTAGTATAGATACAATATAGTAAAGTATCATAACGCGGACGACGAAAATATATGTTTTAATTAGTTTTTTTTTGCTGACCATATCTTACATCTGCACTTCCGTTAATTAGCCTTTAATTTCGTGTTGGATAATTCCGGATAACATATTCCAGAAGAGTTCTTAACATTTTATTACATTGATATTGGCCTGAGTATTAATAACAAGTTACTATTGTATTTGTAGGTATGTACTTGATATCTTTATACAATTATTATTGTTTTTTTTATATATTTATCTTACTGATATAAATTATTACATATTACTTGATATCTATAAATGTAAAAGTATTGATTAATCTATTTGAATACATCTTACATAAACTTTCAATATAAAAATAATATGATGATAGAGTTCGTAAGAAACAGCACCCGCTTCAACGATTTTACGTCAACTTACATTACCCATCAATACTGGTTTCAATGGAGAGTATTTTGATTTAAGAAAGAAATTGAAATATACAGTTGACCTCCACTCTGTAGGTCCATTCTAAGTATATATATATATTTATGAAATTGGATGAGAAAATTTAAATACGACCTCCGACATACCAACTCATAAAACTAAAAAAATTACAATATTATTAAATATTAGCTTTTTCCCGCGGCTTCACACGCCTTAAATTCGTAGTAAAACAATTCCCACTTCCCTTTTTTGTATTGGCTTCTTTATGACTTATTTTAAGTGAAACAATCAAAATAACGACATCGGCAGACATCGCTCACTGTCAAAAGTATATTTAAAGTTTTTAATAAGGATACAATATTAGGTACTGTAATTATTTTTATACCTCTCTTGTTTTTACTTAAACGTCCATTTAAATACTTCTTAAACAGAGTACCTAATAACCATTCTAACCATATATTACACTTACAGATCTTCATTGGACATAATCAAAATATTACCATGTAAACAAACTTGAGGAATCCTGAGTTACACAATCAATGTTATTTGCACAATCAACTTGCAGGTCCAGTTTTATTTCTTTTTTAAATGATAAACATTCAGTTAGCTATATGCATTAAGTAAAATTTTTAATAATGAACATTCACAAAAGCCATTTTTGAGACGGTTTGCACGTTTCCATACTATAGTGCGCCGACCGACCGTACCGCCGCAAACGCGAAGACCCTATATTTTAAATCTGTAATATCTTCGAAAATATTTATTTAAATTATATGCTGTAAAGCGGTATATTGTTCCATATTAAATGTTAAATGTATTTAAGTTACTTAATTAGATAAGGATTAAAGCTGTATTTCTTGAAATCGATTCGTAAATAAGCTATTATTTTTCGTAAAAAGTAAACCATAATTATTTGCTATTGTGGGTTATCCCTAAGAGACACACATATACCATCGCGGATTTTCTTGTAGGACTTTTTAAGGTATACAATTTTAGTACATTATTTTGATCCAACTCGTAGAGTTCAGCCAGCGTTTGCATTGTAAGCGTTTGTATTGACGACAGATAAACAGACAAAGATTTTAAAAATGCTGAAAATGGATTCTGTTAGTTATTACTTTACTCCCTGGTATATTTTTTAAATATTTTTAATGTACAAAGACTACTCCTCTACAGATTTATTACATGTATAGAATAAGATTTTTATGGTACCTATTACGTCATTGACATAAATAGTCATAACTTTTTTATTTCTTAACCGATTTAGATGAAATAAACACTAAATGTTAAGTGAAGACTGTAATAATATATTCCCGAAAACCGCATTCAAAATTGTTAAGTCGTTTCTGAGATTAGCGTGCACAAACATACAGACATACAGACATACAGACATACAGACATACAGACATACAGACAAACAGACAAACTGAAAAACCATTGTTTTGGGTTCTCTTGCTCTTATAAAGCCCCCCTATGATGTTTTTTTTTTTTTGATTCCATGTACAGGAATGGCTCAGTGACGATTTTATTATATGTATAGAAGAAGATATGTAGTCTACTTGTTCTCGAAATTCAATATATAAAGTCATTGTTTTTACTTTTTTCTATCGCTTTTCAAGTTACTCGATGCTTGAACAATTAAGAACGGCGCATTCAGTTCTCTTTTGTTGGAGATCTATTTGAGTCGATAGTAGTGATGTGAAAGAGCGAGAATAATTAAGAAAATTAAAAATATAATAAAAAAAGGGAAAAAATCATGATTTCAATAATATTTTTAGACACTATACTTTTATTGTATTTAAATTTTAATAATTTTTCATAATAATATTTGATATTTCTTCGAAAGTTTTTATAATATTAGCTCTTGTGCACAAAGTTGTATTTTCGAATAGATGTCATTAATATTTAAATTAATTAATAAAAAATATATATTTATAAAAAAAATATCTAGGTACATTTTACATAACTATCCAAGAAAACGTAAAAACATCAACGTATATTCTAATATCCTTCACTTATGCAATACGCTGTCATATACAAATATTTATAGTTGAACTGTCATTTAAATTTCTGCAGCAAAATCACAATTAGCAAAATCCATCAGTGGTACTGAGAGCAAAGTAATGTAGCAATTTTTTAAATCAATTTGCCACAACCTCGTAGAATTTCCTTTGGGAAATAAGCCACTTTAGTGATTCAATCGATTCTTAGAAAAAGAAGTCCAAGAAATATTGCTTTTAATATATAGTCGTTATGAATTTTAAACTTTATTGCAATATAACTAGCAGTTTAATTCACATACTAAAATATACTATCATAAAACGAAGATATTAACGACACGAAGTTATATTAGATCCTTACATATTTTCCGCCGGGGCATCACGGTGAGTGCGAAAGCGATCCCGTAGCGTCCCACTAAGGCGATGAGGTCAACTGTTGAGTTTTAGTGGGTAGCCTTAAAAATTGCAGTCTTCTATGCTGCCGGGTAGTCCCACATACCCATTCGGTCATCACCTTCCTGGCCCACGATGCATAACGCATTTTTCCAAAAAAAAACAAAAAAAAAGCTTCCTACATATGAAATTGGCGTTTTTAGTACTGGGCACTTTAATCACAAATTTCTCCTCTTTGCTAAGGAATTTTTGTACTGCTATTTACATGTATTTTTGTTTCGTTGACCGTCATTCATTTGTTTTTTGCTTCTGTTTTTTACGTTTGCGTTACTCAGTTTACAAAATGGAAAACTTAAAATATCGCATTATTTACGAGTGCGAAATCTACCGTGGCACCAGCGCTGCGGAAACGACTCGAAGGGTTAATGATGTGTATGGTGGTCGTGTTGCAAAAGAAAACACAATTTGTTTTTGGTTCTAACATTTTCGTTCCGGAAAGTGTCGGTATTGTTCATTATAGTTTTCTCAAATCTGGCCAGACTATTACCGCAGATGTTTATTGTCAGCAATTACAAACCATGATGGAAAAGCTAGCTGATAAACAACCTAGACTGATCTGGTACAGGGGCGGGTAACCCTTCGGGGTGGCCTGTCTGCAGGGGGAGGCTTAGACTTCTTTTCGCCGAGTAGTTATGACGCTGCTCGACGGTGAGATGGTCTAGGCAACTTGCGGTGGCTGGGATTTCGGTTGCCGAGTGCGGTGCTGGAGCGCATTCGTCGACGGGATTTTCCGGGGCAGTCACGGGTGCCTCCTCAGGTATCCAGAATTGCAGGGGGGTATCCCGTGGCTGTCTGATGGGGGGCGTGTGGGGTAGAGTGGGCCGAACTTCTTGCTCCGGGTGCAGTGCTGGGGCGCACTTGGTTGCGGGGGGTTCGGGAACAGTTATGGGATTACTCTTCAGGTATCCAGCATCGCCGGGAGGAATTCCGTGGCTGTCAGAAGGGGAGGAGTGCGTGGGAGCACGTGTGGTGTTAGGGGGGTTCGGGCCTCTTTCCATCGTGTGATCACCTTGGAAAGTTGGCCTGGGCGTCGGGGGTGTGAGGGCGCAGGCTCTCTTTGCCGGGGTCAGGGGTCTGGCAGTGGTCTATCAGGGGGTTCCGCCGAGGCGTCGCGGTGAATGCTTACGCGATCCCGTGGCGTCTCATTGTAGCGATGAGGGCAAGGGCGTTGGTTTTTTTAGTGGAGTGCCTTAAAAATGGCAGTTGCCGGGTGTCGCACATACCACCCGGTCATCGCCTTCCTGGCTGGTGTGGCGATGCGGAAACGCATTTTTTCCAACGGAGAAAAAAAAGAAATATCCAGGTTAAGACATATTTAATTATTCATTTGTATAAAAAATATAAAAAAGTTGTTCCATCGTAGATCAAATAGATTATAGATGCAGAAAATATTCATAAAACAATTATTTACAAAGGTAAAAGAGATATTGAAATTGTAATTCTTTCCATTATGCATAACAAAACTTTTTTAAAATAATAATATTTGTGTTTAAATAATAAACAGCATAATTATTGTGCAGAGCTTAACTACTAAATAAGAAGCTTTTTAAAGTAAGTAAATATGGAAACACCTTTTAGTATTAACGGAGTTGCAACAGTAAACTTTTTTAGCAAACTTTATACTCAGGGGATTAGAGTAAAAGGAGTCCATTAAAAGTAGAATTAATATGGTCTAAATATGGGCTTTGGGTAAGTGGGTTTTTACAAAGTCACATTTTGCTCGTTTAAAATGTATCGTTTAATATCAAGAAACTCGAAGTTCGGAAAAGAAATGATGGGAAGTGTTGGAAGTTTATTCTTAGTTAGATAAGTTTGACGTTTGAATTTACACTTTTCTAGATGGTCTATACACACTACAGTTTTTTTTTTAGCATATCAATCAAAAGTATGAGATGTAAAGGTTTTATATTTGTAATATAAATGAGGTGATGGGGTTTAACCGCAAATCAATTTCTCAATTTTGTATTAAAGCTTATTAAAAGTTAGGATTTAGTTTACTTACTCGTTTCGAGAATTAAGTTAATTATACGTAATTTAAGGAAATTAAAAAAATATATATTTTCTTTTTTTTTTATATCTCAAAGAATATATAGTTATAAGCTGAAACTGAGACCCTGAAAGGGTTAAAATAGGGAATGAAAAGATGAAGAGAGCTATGTATGTGTGGAAGATAAAGTAGTGTAGCGTATTATGGAAAACGCAGTTTACGGCGTCACTGTAAGTTTTTTTTATTTACTGCACTACGATGAACCATATAAATGAAAGCTTTCAAATAGTCTTACATTATTAAGATATTTATTTTACTAAAATTAGATATTCCTTTAAAAGAAACACTAAAAAAAATTAATGTATTGTTTATTATTAATTCATAAATTAAAGAAATGAAAAGAAATTTTCAGCACACACGCTAGCGTAGTTCTTTTTGGTAAGAGTAGTAATGCGGTCGAGCAGGCCCGTATCAATTTCTATATGTTTTTTAAACCTGTAGTAAACCTGTAGTGCGGTTAGGGCTCCGTGCAGATTTCAGTGCTACAGAGGGCGTCGCGGTCATTTAAAGAACACTTTGTTGCAAGTTTCTTTTAGCACCTGCACAAAGTACTTCTATTGAAACATTTAAAGTTTTATCTTAGAATAAAAGTGGTTTACCTATAAAATGTTAAATTTAAGTTACTTTAAATTAATTCTATTTTTAAAGTTTTTATGAATATATTTGGATATATGAATATATATTATATAATGAATATATGAATATATATGAATATATACTTTTAATTTTTAAATAGTTCCACTATCGGTTTTTCTAATGGAATAATATAAATAAAGCCGCGAAACTAATAATTCATTTTGCTCGAGATCTTTTATTATGGTAGCCATTGTTCTAAACTTTAAGATCTACTCATTATTTAATACGTTTAAGATACTTATGACAATAGCCTCACTCACTCACTTAAAAGATGAATTAATTACGAATAGACTTACCATATATGGTCTCTCGAAGAACTTGAGATCTGCAATAAAAGAAACACTACAAGTTAGACAATAGTATTTTCTGAGATTTTCAAGAGTAAATATTAAATAAAACTATTTTTGAGATTTCCAGCATGATTCTAGTATTAAACTAAAGTAATTTAAACCTCCGTAAGTATTCTTAACGTAGGAAAAAAATATATAATCTAAAATGAAAATACAATTATACCCGAGCTACCTCACTCGCGTTACTATTTAAAAAAAAACAAATGTTTTATTTACTTAAGTTCTTGCATAATTTAATCTATTGATCAATTAATTTTCTCTTAAAACTTCGTCTTTAAGAATCTAAACAAATATTAATCGAAGCAGTAATTTCAGGATTTCATAAAGAAATATTTATATAAAAATATTTATTTCATAAATAAATATACGGACAAATTTAACAAACAAACATTATAAAAGTTGCATATATATAATACTTTCAACAAATAATTGAAATAAGTTGGCAGTGTTAAAATTTTATGCATATTTTTCACAATTTTTACTCATAATGCACTAAGTAAAGTTTCGTGTTCCTGATTCATAATAGAATTCACGAGGAATTCTACCATTCATACGTTATGAATAAATAGTTTTTAACAATAAAGTGTGGCGTAGTGTGGTGCTTTATTAACAGTGTCCGTATATTTTTTCACAAAAGGTTTTTAGCGTTCAAAATAACACTTTTTTTTTATTAAAAATCCCGTGTGAAAAGTAATTTCTAACATATTCAAAGTAAAGAAAATACAATACTTTAAGGCTATGAAAAACATGTCACAAATCAAACTTAGAATATGTTTTTTTGCGTTATCAAATAGGGTCATTTCGCCTGTTCGCGTCCATCGCCCAGTTCGCGTCCATTCCACGGCTATCCTTTCATAAAATACTCGAAAATAAGTTCATGAACTTTCTAACAAAACCAAATGTAATTTCTGCCAATACCTCAATATATAGGTGATACACAGTCATAGACAAAATTTCCTTGAACGTAATCCTTACCTTTAAAAAAAAATAATTTATCTGAGCCACGGGACAAAAGACTGCGAATGTCTTAAATGTTAGTAAAAAAATAGTGAGCAGCAATACCACTCACGGTTAGTTTTACATTGTTTTATGTGAAGTTAAGGATACATAGATGTTTCTAGGCCTTAATAATAAAGAAAGGAAAAACATAATTATGAATTTACTTAAGTTTTTTAATTGTTGACAGTTAAAATAAGGAGAATAAGGTAACGCGAACTACTACATACAAATTTTAAAAATTCCACTTTGCGTCCGCAGTGGACGCGAATTTTATGACCTATTATTTAGGACAGACCAGATTGCGTCCACCTTTGTTTTCTTGTTATCTACACTCGGCGTCACAAAAATCGCACCTTTTAAAAAAGCAACTTCAAAATAATTTTACTCAAACTTTGTGAATTGTAAGGATATGATTGTAGGATATCATTGGAAAGGTAATTCAATTGCCTATTAGAAAATAAAAAAACATGTGTATGCATTTTAATTCTTTAATAACAAAAAACTTAAAACATGACAAAGTGACAAAAAATAAAATTATAACATCATAAAAAATTACAAATAAGGCCTTAAAATCTAGTGTTTCCACCCCTTGCTGTGATGGTAGCTTCCAGCCGATCCTTCATGGAGCTCACGAGGGTCACCACTCTTGCTTGGGGTATGTTGTCCCATTCGTCTTTCACGGCATCCTGGAGCTCTTGTAGAGTGGTGGGAGCAGGATCTCGTGCTCGTACGTGCCTCTTTACATCGTCCCAGAGATGCTCGATCGGGTTCAGGTCTGGACTTCGTGCTGGCCACTGCATAACAGGGATCTCAATCTCTTCCAAATAGTCCCGCACAGCAAACGCAGTGTGGCAACGGGCGTTATCATGCATTAACATGAACCCATCGCCAACAAAACCAGCATACGGAACCACATGGTCTTGTAAGATCTCCGTTATGTACCGCCGAGCATTCAGCGACCCTTGCCCGCGACCACCACCAGTCCGAGAGACGCACACAAGCTCCGTTTTCCCTTCGACGGATATGCCACCCCAGAACATACAGGAACCACCTCGGTATTCGACGGATTCCTCTATGCAAGCCTGGGCAAATCGCTCTCCTCGTCTTCGGTATACTCTTCTGCGTCTGTCGTTGCAGAAAAGACATACTCGTGTCTCATCGGTGAAGATAACGGCTTTCCACTGTTCACTCGTCCAGTTGACATGCTCCTGGGCAAATCGTAACCGCTCTCTTCGATGCTGCACGGTCAATTTTGGGCCCCTAGCAGGTCTGTGAGCTCTCAATTCCTTTTCTTTCAGTTTTCTTCTAATCGTAGAAACACTCACAGACGTTCTGCAAGCTGATCGGAGCTCTTGTTGCAACTCAACAGCATTGCTGAAGCGGTGCCGCAAGGATGTGGAAACAACGAAGCGGTCGTCTCTTTCTGACGTGCATCGTTTTCTTCCGGATCCACATCTTCGAGTATAGCCACCAGTCTCAAGGAACCGTTGGTATATTCGTCGAACTGAGAATCGGCTAAGGTTCAACTGTCGAGCAACGTCAACCTGTCGCAGTCCTGATTGCAATAGCGCAATGATTTGAGCGGCTTTATCAGGGGTTGTATCCATCTCCAGGTACTGTTCTCTTGCGTATGTTGTTCCGGTGTGTTCACTCTGAAGTCTGAGTAGCGACTGACCCATTTTTTACCTTTACATGAGCTTTTATACCCTTATAAGGTAGCACAAGTAGTGCTCCTTAAGTGAGCATTTTTTTAAACATTTTTTTGATTGGTCCCCGGTTAGAAATGGTAATTGTTTTTTTAATGATACAGGTAATTAATATAAAGGTATTGAAGTGCACTTTAGAATGATATATTTTTTTCATACGTAGTACTTATGTGCTAGATTCTAGGAGCGATTTACTGAAAAAACATACAGGTGCGATTTTTGTGACGCCGAGTTTATTAATAAAAGTAATTAAAAATGTATAGCTTATTTAAATTTAATAAAATTGTATATACCTACGATCAATAATATCTTAATGTAATTATAATAAAAAAATAACATAATTTATTAACGGCTCCTAATTGAACAAATTAGAAATTGTGAAATCACAGTGTATAAAGGTGCAACTTTGCAACTCATGACATGAATAAAAATGTTTTTTCCACTGATTTATCAATTTCGCCAATACACCTTTTTGGCAGTTACCTGTAGCTTAGTTCAATAGTGTCTTCAGATGAAGTGCTTATTTTACCACTAGAAGATATGCCAACTCATACTACACCAAGTCTTGAGAAAACTAAGCAACAATTATCTGAACCCCCTCCAACTGCTTTTATTCATTCATAGCAAAAAAAAATAATCAAAGAACTCCAGTGGCCACGTCTTCGTCTGCATCGAGAAAGTATTATGAACATAAAGAGCAGATGGAGAAAAAAAAACAGAAAGCAGTAAGAAAAAGAAATTAAGAATGAATGGAGAAAAAAAACAGACAAAAACTTCAAGGAACTGCTCCAAAACGTAAGAAGATGAAACTTCCTGTTAAAGTCACAGTAGATACGGTAGATATGGACTCTGAAAAAAAATTACCAGCCGTGGATAGTACAAAGTGCGCTGAATGTAATGACATACTTAGATGTAGCTGAAGACGGCGAAAAAAACATTGGCTGTGACAAATATATAAGATGATATATTTGTTATTAAAAATATTTTATAATATTAATTAGTTAAATATTTAGACATAAAAAGATAAATTGTTAAAATCTAATCTTTCTGAATAATAATAAATAAAAATCTCCCCTACATTCTATATATAAGTTGGTGGACGCAAACTGATCCATGAGTGGACGCGCTTTAGATTTTATGGTCGCAAACTGGGTAAATCGCCCAAATCTGATATTTATCACTTTTATATTTAAATCATTACATCTTTTCACCAAAACTTTAAATGAATATAAAAAAAGACTATATTATTAACACTGTACATAAGTTTTTATTCAAAATTAGTGCTAAATCATTTTTATTTTCTCTTTCAAAGTCAGGAACTCCACTAAGTGGACGCGAACAGGCGAAATGACCCTGTAATAACACAATAAAAAAAATATTATAGTCAGTTTTTTCAAAACTTATCACATTTGTTATAAATAATTAATTAGTCTGATCTCAAAAGTTAAGGAAGCCTTATAACTTTGTTGTTTTAATTAATAACGAGCCTTCAGCATTCTTTACCATTCTCTTGCAATTGATTGGTATTTGTGTGTAGAGAATACCGTTAATCACCATTATTTCTAGAATTTGCTTATTCGCCACCTAATGCCAATATAATATCAAATTAAAATATTTTGACACATTTCAATGATATATATTTGGAATGGAAACATTTAAAGGATATATTTTTTATCGAAATCAAACATTTTTAATCGAAATCAAACATTAGGAAGAAATATCATCCATTTACATATGAACCCCATGTTTACTCTTAAAATTTATGTATCTCCAATATCTTATGGTGAATTGAGATAAAATGGTCTTCCGTTACACTGTATGAGTATTTTTATCATAATATACTAGATTATATATTTTTCAGGAAATATACTAACTTTAAAAATAAAAATAATCAAATTATTAAAAAAAAAATAATAAAAACCCTCGATGCAAAAAAACCTCTAAAAAAGATAATAATATTGTTATTATGTACCTATTGAAATCGTTATATCGGTTTACTGTTGTACATACGTGGCTGATGATCGCTATTTTACGAAGTTTTCGGAGCTAATGAATAAAGATTGGACTATACGATTAGATATAGATATTCTTATTTCATATTTGTCTTACTTGCATTTTGATTTCTTCTTTTATGTAACAGTCACTACTTGCATTTTGATTTCTGCTTTTATGTAATAGTTCCCCGTCGCAACGATATTAACAGATACATAAAAACATTATTTTTATCCCTTTTAGAGGTCTTTGTATATGGGGGGGTCTTTAAACTTATTTTTTTTGTTTTTTTAAATTATATTACTGGTTTCTACATTGTACTAAATAAACCTACAAAAAAAATATACTTGGTTAGATAATTACTCTCACTATTGCATAAGTACTTTTCACCAGCACCAATAATAGCTAAATATCTTGGAGACGATTGCTTTTATTTCGACGAATTATAGCTTAGAACCAGGATTTTTATTAAAGAAACCGCAATCAAATCTGTCTACACTTTTGGCTGCTACGATGAAACATATATCAATACAGATACACAGACACACACGTCAAACTTATAACACCCCTCTTTTTGGGTCGGGTTTAAAAAAACTATAGATGATACGTCAGTTGCTTTTCTTTTACTTACATTTTCAAACTATTTTTTTAAAATATTCAAGTTTACTGTGTATTATGATATTATTAAATTATACGTTAATTATATATATTAGGAAGCATATTTTGGTAGAGAAACATTAATGAGTCTGTAAACATATCCTCCTTAAAGTGTCTCCCATTTTGTTAGTATGTTACAAATATGATAATAATTTCTTGAGAAAAGCTGTGACATAAGCAAGCTCTTAATTTAGTGACGTGCTAGAGTTGGTAAAGGCTAATTTTACTTCAGCAAACTAAGTTAGTAAGTTAGTTATCTTTAAATTAAATTTTACTTGAGATGTGTTCATGCTTAAATATTATTTTTTCTTTGAATGCAAATAAAAAAAATATATAAAATATTGAAATTTTGAAATTTTGAAATATATTTCATAGACCTTGTGCTATAGCACAAGGTCTTTGATAACGGGTTTAAAGTTGGATACTATATTTTCACTTATTGACATTAGAAAAGTCAATAAATATACGAACAAGAGGGGCTAAAAATATATATATATTCATTGTTATTTTGCTGTTATGTAATACTTGTATAAGAAATCGCGTAAATGTTTCTTCACATAAAGATAAGATAACCGGTTTGTTTTCTGATATCAAATACTCCATTGAAATTCAACATTTATAATGTATTGCTATTTAATACGAAATGAGTTATATGTCTTATCCGTAAGATAAATTTAACGTTCAAATATAATTGAGGCTTTTATTTAATTTAGAAGATTTATTTTAATTTAAATATGAATGCTATTCCTTTTGTTTTAAGATGCGACCTAACTGTATTTAAGATGAAACTTTATTGAACGTCCTTGGTACATCACTAACGTGTTAAGATGATCATATTATATTGAACATGAAATACCTCGTTCATTAATTATTATATTAATAACTCAAGGAATATTTAATGAATTTGAGATAATTTACCTAAACCGTTAATGAACAATGTGTACCCAAATATTTGTACTACGTGAACAATTTGCGATTGGATAATGAAGTACCGGTTTAATACCTCTTATGTATTTAAAATTGAAAATTTCTTAATAATACTGTAAGTTGGTTTGTTAATGACAACCTTAACAATTCAGTACTAAAACCATACTCAAGCAATTGTATTTGATTGCTTCCCTCGCATTTTTAATAATGTTGCCATTGTTAATTGTTTAATCCCTATAATTATGAAGCATAAACAAACATTGCAGTCTTGAAAGACCTTAATTTTCTGCCATCAGCAGATATTGCGACAGTGAGTAATAAACATTTAGCAAGAACTCAAGCCTCTCCGGGTAAGCGAAGCACTCTGTTATATTACTAGCACACGTCTTTAAAATTGCACGTGTATGTATATATATATATACTATAACATACACACACATATGCAATATATGTATGCTTTGAGATGTATTTTTAAATTGCTCCTTTATAGATAGTAGGAAGGGATCATGTATTTTAAATTTATTTTATACTGTTTCTTCAATTAATATAAAAATATCAGTTCATAAAATATTTGTATTAGGTTTTGAATTTTGAAATATAATATTAATATGTATGTCATTAAGTTCTATTTTTTCTATAACATGATCATAAACTACCTAGAAGATCGTCTTTTAATATTTCAAATACACATGAACCTATTAAATTGGTCAGCATTAATGACATTAGAATAATAATAGTAAGATTAGATATATAACATTATTTTTATATTAAATGTAATATTTCTTCTACCATTATTTCTATTATCAATTAAGGAAATATGTAAAAAAATCTTCAGCTTCCTATTGATTTAGAAAAACTTGTATCTTTTATTGTAATTTTTTAATATATTTTTTTTTAGTATAAATAACGACTCAGCACATTAAATATCTTAATACATTCGTAATACTTACAGTATTCACAAAATTTAATGGTCTTATTTATGGCATTACACTGATTTATCTTAACCAAAATTCTGCATCCTTGAGCGCAATATTAATTAACACTCTTGTTGTCGCAGACAGTATTTCCAAGAAACTGCATAGCTAACAAAACTGAACTAGTACAGTACCTTTATTATAATGTTATACACATTAAAAGATACAAAGTGGTTGATCTATATTCATTTGGAATCCAATCCATTAAGCAGTGGACTACAATAGAATATTTAAATTGTTTTTTTATTATTTTGGTGACAGTGTTCAAAGTAACGTGTTAACAAAGCTACATCCTGGTCATATTTCTCATTATTACTAATATCGGTAGTACAATATTTTATATGTGTAGTCAAAAATAAATAATTATGTTACAGCTATGCAATTATGGAAGGAAGGATATTGCAACTTTATATTTTAGTCTTCCAAGATCTCGTACAGGAATTCCTTACTAGTCATTGTAAAAGATCGCGTTTTTTATATTTTTAGTGTAAATGACATATTATTAGTAGCCAACCAATTTCTCAATCAAAATACTACCTACACCCTACAGAGTCTATGCACACCGACAATTACATACATGCCCTGTCGCATAACTATCCTTGCCACCTAACAGTATTTATTGTATGTAGAGCTTAAAGTGTAGTCCCCAAATAAGTTAGAAATAAGTAGCGTGTTAATCTAAAAATACGTAATATAAGCTGCAAAAGGTTATATACAGTTTAAATAAAATTTTAAATGAAACATATAATATGACAAAAGTTAATATCAAACAAAAAATAAAAGAACATTGGTTGTCAAATAGAAGAGAAAAAGGTACTGAACGGTTTTGTCTTTGTCTATTTTATATGTACACGTATATTTGCTTACCAACCCATGCGGAGCGACCCACAAAGTGTTTGCAACCAAAATTGGAAGAGATGTTGTTTGAATGCGCTGGTGGAGCCTCTATGTATGATAAACATATGTTAAGGCAATTTATATAAGATATATCTTATTTCATTTTATTTAAAAGTATCTACAAGTATTGATCTTTATTTATTTCATTTGATTTTGATATAAATATAGAATGTACGGACAACATTCGAATCCGCGAATTTTGGTAAACATTCCGACCATCTACCAGCTTCAGCTACGTATAGTTTCCACAAAAAATAGCATTTAACTATCTTCATTGAGAGGAAGTCAAATTAAAATCTATTACGCTTTTTTGGAAAATTCAATACATTAACATCAAAAAAATAAGACAGCCGATATTAATATTTGAAAATGTCTGTATACCTATAAATAAGCCTTGAAAAGTATGTAAAAATGTTTACAAAATATTAATACATTTTTAAAATACATTATATTACACACACATATATTATATTGTTTTTTTTTTCAAAACCTTTTTTAAAAAAGTTCTATGATTGATTGATCGATGTTTATTTATTTTATATTACTTACATTTGATTTTTTTGTGAGTGTCTGTTTTGATCATGTCGTAACTTTTCTCTGGAACCTGCAAAAAAAAAAGAGTATTAGTACGTGGCATAATTGCTATTGTAGTTAGAAGACTCCTACAAAGAATGAATAAGTCAGATGCTAATAAAAATCTATTTGTATGTTTTAATATAAGATGAGGTAGAATTGTTGGTCTGCAAATCTTTTATGTTGGTAATAAATACATGCATAACATTTTTGTTTAACTTTTCAACTTTCATCCACGAACTATTAATATCTATTTGTTACGTTTTTAACATTGAGATATGAGATTTTAATATGCTTAAAAAAGGAGTTTGTTAGGAAGTTTAAAAACTATGTTAGTGAGTCCTTTTGCATAGTTATTGGTAATATATATATATATATATATATACAGATATATGTATATATATATATATATATATATATATATATATATATTAATATATATGTCGTATTAATAGTTAGATATTTATAATAAAGAAAATATGTATATATATCTATAAATAATATATTGTGTTTAATATATTACCCTGTTATAATCATATTATATAATTTGCAACGGAGAAAAAGTAACTAAGTTTTAATTAGTAAATCAATCATAATACCGAAACATATTTTTTGTGTAATTATTTCGAGTTGCAAAATTTTGACCATAACATTTTTTTAAATATTAGAGTTAATAATTAATAATATATATACATAATGAACTAATGTTTTTCGAATTATTTTAAATCATTTAAATGATTTTATTCTAAATGAATTTCCTTTTTAGTTACATGATAAAATGTAGATATATAAGTAGAGTTATCTGAATTCAAACCTAGGTCAGTTTTCACGTACAAATCATAATACATAACATTTTTTAAAAGATATCTTTTCCCTAAAATTAACCCTAATCCTTATCTTAATCCTAATTTAAATCTAAACGCACGCTATTATTTTTTTAGATAAAAATCTGAATAACTCTCGAAAAAGTTCCAAATCTGCTAATGAAAGTCAGGATTAAATCACTTTATCCATTTTGGAGAGTTTGAAGCTTCAGAAAAAATATAAAAAGAGTATATTTTAGTTAAAGCAAATATTACAATATTTTCAGTACTTTAAAGTTCAGTACCTACTGGAAAGTAAAAACATATAGTTTAAAACCCTAAAGCACAGTGAACATATCACAGGAATATACAAATATTTACATTATAAGCTATTTAGTACAGACAAACAAGTATATTTGAGTTACCCGCTAAATGTTCATATATTCTTAATTATGTTGATACAGACGTAATATTTACTTGGGTAAATAGTAAGCGTATTTTTTCTTGTTATTACAATTACATTTTCTTCTGGAATACACTAAATATTTAGGATATTTCAGTAAAACTAATTGGGTTTTGTAGAAATTATAACCTATAAAAAGCAGTGTTATTTGGTAATTTATTACTAATTTTAAACATTTATAGTAGAGCTAAAATAAATAGTTCCTAGAATCATTCTAAATTGTTTGAACGATTGAATTCTGAAGCAGCTTTAAATTCTGATCGGATCTTAAACGTAATAGCTATCCGGATAAGAACAGATGAATAGCCAGGATTCAAATAATACGTGCGGCGTAAAAAGTGCTTTAAAGTAAATGTAGTAAGGTTTGAATTGTTTTAGCTTTGCATAATGTTTACGTAAAAGAAATCAAAGGATGGCTTTTATTTGGGTAAAAGTATTTCTTTGGACAATTGAACTGTTAGATTTTAGTGGATTTTTTTATCTTTAGTTGATTTATGAGAGAATTATTTATAAACGGTATCTAAAAGTATGGGTTTAGTTTCTACTTTTAAATTGTTAAAGATCGTTATGAAATATTATGAATTCAATGAAATTACAATAGAATTAAAAGCTAAAGGTATAATTGGTACATTAAATGAATATTTAATCCTAATTAGTTAATAACATTTGGGTTACCCTAATTTTAATATGAGGCCATAAATTTGCAATCACGCTTTTAAGCCTTCACATTTATTCAAATTAGAAACTATGAAATAAGGAATTAATGCTATTTATTTAGTTTCTGTATTAGTTTATTAGTTTTAAAGAAACGATTAAAAGCCTAAATGTGAATAGAAATTTTGATAGTATATAATTAGTTATAAACAAAAAGAACAAAATAAAAATTTCTATGTACTATAATCATCAGGAATCAATTATTATTATAAGTAATGGTAACGAATAAATTTCCAACATTCGTATTTATTGGCAGTAAAATAAACATTTCCTAATGATAAGAATGATATATTTGAAAAAAATTAATACATTTTGTATTTTATAATATTTTATCGCAGGAAAGAGGCTTCTCATTATATGATAAAGATCAGTTACATTAGTAAAAACGTATACGTAAATTTTGTATTTCCATAAATATTTAACCTCAGTAGTGAGTCACTTTATTTAATGAGTTTTTTGTATAAATGTTTAACCTTATTTAAAAATATATTGATTTGTTAAATCATAAAAGATAACATATTATTTGTATCTTCTGGTCATGTAAGAATTTATTTTATTTACATATATATTGTAAGAGTTTAATTAAATTGTGTTTAGGAGTATGTTATATTGTAATGTTATAATAAATAGACATAAATAAAATTTGAAAAAAAACTTATCAATAGTCTCTTTTTTAACAGTATAAAATAAATCATTTGTACACACGTTCTTGAAATAGACTACTAATAGTGGTCACCTCTGTTCCGATAAAGACGATTGTATTTAGAATGTTAAATTGGTCAAGGCGAGTAAGGACACGGTAGCTCAGTAGCAAAATTGACAGAGACGGTATCTGGAAGATTATTGGTTCTATTTGATGTTGATGAGCTAAAAGATAAATAGTAATATGACAATAGACTATTTAGATATTAAAATTAAGTTCTTTTTACGAACATATGCCGTTTAGGAAATGCCAAATAAAATTGATATTGTTGTTATTAATCCCAGTTAGCGGTCACATGTTCTTGACAAGGGTGTGACGTCACATTATGGTACAGAGATTATTATGTCACTTGCGTTTTTGTACGTAGTTAAAAGTTAAAAGGGTCGACCTTTTACTTTTACTGAGTAGAATTAGTTATTATTATATTTGCCTCGTTGTGATATTTAAAAGTTTTACTTTAGTAGCATAATTAGAATGACAGTTGTAATTGTATTCGTGTGTACTCTCAGTAAAAAAAATATTCAAACAATGTCCTTTAATACTACATATTTTAAATTTTGTTAATATAACCGTATAATTAAGTAGTGAAAGGCGGAACAATAATTAAAAGTTTCGTGACCGCAGACATACGGACAGACAGACATCCGCAACATTTTTATAAAGTAGTTCTGGCTACGTTTTCGTTACTATTTTTTTTTCTGTCCTATATGAAGCATTTTAGATTTAAATAAACTCTCACTTCAATTAATTAAATAATTGTATACGAAAGTTCTTGTAAAATACGGAAAGAGACAAGCAAAGTCAAGTAATCTCAATTTCGTGGCATTAATAACGTCTGACGGCTACACAATTACTAACTAAAATTCATTAGGATATTGGGGTGTTCGCATAAATATTTAGCAGCCGACTCTAATACATTAGGAGGCAGAAGCTATCTGTGAATTATGTATCAGTGTATGGTATAAGTAGAAGGATAGAAGCGTTTGGCAGATCTGATGTGGATGGCGTTTTAAGTTTCGTGTTTTATAAGCATAATGTTTATTTGATTTGTTTTGTTTCGATTTCGCTTTAGCTTGCTTTTAAACATCTATAAACATGTATAGCCATGTTAAACTTTTTTAAATTTATATAAATATAAAATGAAAAATAAACCGATACGGGCAGGAATTTCAACCCGCGACCTCTGGGAAACCGTCCCATATCGCCAGATACGGTAGCTCAAATGGTAGGTACAGCTAAAGGTCGCGTGTTCGAATACCTGCCCGTATCGGTTTATTTAACATTCTATTTTTATATAAACTTAGCTTGCTTTTAAGTGTGTAAAAATATTAAATTTTAAGAACTTAGCTCGAGAACGCTTTTTTTTGTAAAATTACATTAAACGTTTCGGTTCAAAGTAGCCTTCAACTTTCAAAATCAACTTTTTACATCCAGCTGGCATACTTCGGAAAAACTGATCCAAAAACATAAGAAATATATATTTTTTTAATCTTCAGTTAATTGTAACAAAATATATTCTAATACTGTATCAACATTTTAAGATATTAGAAAATGAACTATTTGATAGATCAAACTTAATAAGTTTTTTATATATTTTGTTGTAATTTTCTTATTACACGCTTCCAAGAGGGTAAATGTTGAAGAACAAGCAAGAAACAGCAATGGTATTCTTTAATCTTATTTTTTTATCGCTCTCACCTGTAACTTAGACATCATTGTGTACAGAATTGACTCTTACATACAACAAATAACATACATGGCTTTCGTAGTAAATAAACAACTTAACGATACTAACATAATGATTAAGGTACGTAGAAGATTATATCGTATTAGGATTTATATTTCTTTGAAGAAAAAGAACAAGCTTTATAAAAATAACAGCGTACTAAAATAAAATGCGAAGCGACTCCGTTATAGATTTGACTTTTTTTTTAGAACTAAACCTTTATCGTTAGTTCATGCCTTAACTGCTTTCAATTAACTTTTAGTTGTTATTGCGTAAAAAAGAATAATACATAGGGCTAAGAAGACTTGTAAAATAAGAAAATACAGAGATTGTTGCAGAAGTATAAAAGTTTGTTTAATAACACATTTATTATTTATAATATTCTCAGAAATAACCTGGAAGCGAATAATTACGAAGTAAAGTAAATGAAAATTAATTAATGTATTTTTAGTGTACTAATTTAATTCATACATAAATGGATTCTGCAGTAATATTATCTTTGGGATATATTAAATATCAAAGAACTGAATAATTAATATTGTATTAAGATTGCTAATTACTTAATGAATGAGTTTTCATTTGTCATTAATATAGTCTCTATATAAGCTTTCTATATTTGGATAAGATTATTTATATATGCAGGAAATGGTTTTGTAATAAACATTAGAAAACACTGGTAAAACTTGTGTTTTCTAGAAAAAAAAAACATTAAAATCATTTTTATAAAACGAAACTATTGAAGGTTCTAATTTAGAAAAATATATCTAAGCAATACTAACATGAATATGAAAATGTTTATTTTTGTTAGCTTAGTTTTCTTGTGTACTGCATCGGAGTTCAATGTACTTTCTTTCATGGACATGACATTTTTTTTGTATTTTTTTTTTATTAATTTCTGCTTTTATCCACGGACACGTCGCCCGTGCACTTTTCGCATTTAGTTTGTATTTGGCAGATTAATTGTTGAATTTTGAGATAACATACTCAAAAGGAGTTATTACTACTTAAAAAAGTATATTAGTAAGGTAAGTCCTTTGCACAGCAATTACACATACTTATATAAATATAAATATTATATATATATATGTATATATATATATGTATATATATATATATATATATATATATATATATATATATATATTGTATTATATTATTTTTATTTATTTATTTTTTTATTATACAATGTTATAATGTGAAGTATAGTATAAGTATTTGATATAAAATAAAAAAAATATTATTAAAGTTAGTATGCATAAATTTCTTATATTTTCTCATTAACGCGTTCCTACGAAAACACTATTCTGGTGACCTTCTGTTATTTTTATTTCTTTCACTCATCACGAGCAAGGTTTCCACGATAAATAGACATGACATTCATAAAATATTAAAAAGAGATGATGTATATCAAGTTGTACCTTATGATATAAATCAAAATGATTTACGAAAAACCTTAGCCTAGAAATGCTTGCAAAAGAAAATATTTCTGAAACCATTTGTATATAGAGTATCTTATTGAGAGAAAATAAATATCTTATTAAGAATAATTATCTTATCTTATCGTTTCTTTATCTATAATAAACCTAGTAAATCGAAACTATAATTAAATAAAATAAAACAATTTACATGATGATGATATACATATATAAAGGTTAAAAATCTTCTTGCAAAATGTAAAACTGTCGGCCACGATAACAAAATTGTAAAAATCTATTTATATTAGAGTTTAAATTTTAAGTTTAAATTTAAAGTTTACTAGTAATATTTATAAGTTAATTGAATAACGATGACTTCATATAATCATGTTATCATACAATACATGTATGGAATTATCATCCAATAGATGTTAATATATTTTCATTATAATACTTAGTACTTTACATTTTACTCAATACACACGTTAAGCCGGAGTGTTTCCCTTGTTATAATTGTTTGTATTAAACGCAATGTTTTTCTATATATGTATATAAAAACTTGTTTAGTCTTTAATCTGTAAAAAGATTTAGCTAATGCATATGATATGAGAAACGTGTTAAGAAATTAATGAGCTCCTTAGATTATAATATGGAAACGGCTCTCCTAACATTTACAACATAAAATAAAGTAAGAGATAGAACATCTCTAATGCTGGGTTTACAAAAATGGTAAACAGAAATGCAAAACTTGACCCTCCATGCTGCAGGTTTATTCTAATTTTATAAGTCAGTCAGTCAGTCAGTCAGCCATTCAGTCAGTCAGTCTAACCTAAGTAGGTATCTTAAGAACCATAATTATTATAGTTTAGAACTATTTTGTTAATTGATATTAATTTTATGTTAGCACCAAATTTATAGTAGAGCTTACATAACATGAAATTTGCATTTTCCTCTTTTTAAATATATTTCTTTTCCTTTCCTTCCTTTTAAATATATTGGTTATCTACCAATGTTGTATTCTTGTTCCATTCATGTATGTACCATTCATAAAAATAAAGACAAAGTTAACATACCCGACTTTTAGTTAATATACCCGACTCCACAAATAAAGTGTATTATTATGAAAATATATAACATACTAAACAAAAACATGACATATACTTGCAATACGATAGAAAGTGATTATGAGTGCTGATTTATTATTTCATAACATTACTAAAATCAAAGCAAAACATTAACTATTAATCATCTAATGTAGATTCCATCTACAATACAACCAAATTCAAGATGCTATATGCCTTCATTAGTATACCTTCATTACACGAACGGAGCCTCATAAATATGCAAGTTTATGTAGGCTATGCTGAAACTGACAGCATTTGAGATGTACATGTGGTAATATGCATTATAAATATGTAGATAAGGGTGAGGGTCGCGTAAATTGATTTTACTTGAGATG
Source organism: Napeogenes sylphis (assembly GCA_959347405.1). Taxonomy (NCBI): domain Eukaryota; kingdom Metazoa; phylum Arthropoda; class Insecta; order Lepidoptera; family Nymphalidae; genus Napeogenes; species Napeogenes sylphis. Next base: position 28,773,544 of record OY365780.1, on the reverse strand, counting down.
GAAATTTTGGTTGTTTCTGTTTTAACTTTTGCAATATGTTCGTTAAAGCTTTTGTGTAAAGAAAATTTGAAAGTATCAAAATGTTATGGTTGAGTTATGTCTTTTGTGTATTTTAAAATAATTATTGTGATTATATTAATGTTAATGAATAAATTTTCTTTCAATGTGTTTCAATATATTCAAAAATAATGTGCGACTGTCTTGTCGTAAATGAATATATGACCTAAAAGAAAACTGTCATAAAGAGAGTAATCTCATTAGTGCAGGCTTTTTCATGTCACGGATGCTGCAGCGTTGACACAAAATAAGTGAAATGGTAACTTTCTCAACTCTTGGGAATTTGAGAATTAATTAACGTACGTTGTTAAAGTTTTTGCTTTATATTATGTTTGTGTTATAAGCCCTGGAAAATGGGAATATTATGTTTCATATACTGTTGATATTCAGATTAAAAATTAAAATAATGTTACTAGTAGTTTATAATGGTGAATATGTATTAATTAATAACCAAAAAGCATATAACTATTTCTTAAATCGTCTTGTATACCACAGTTGTATTCAGTTGTAATTCTCAACATTACACTATATTTTACATAAATAAGGCCACTGGTACACTAACGACAGTTGTAGGCATCAGTAATGTAGGTGGCATTAGGCAAATGCAATTGGATCGCTGCTAAATCTGGTGCAGCGTAAGTGTGTTATAATTTATATTAAGAGCCTGGTAGCTTATGCCTTGAATAATGTCATGTGTATCAGTGATGTTGATATTCTCGCTACTGTTACGAATTATATTGAAACCTAATATACATATTCTTATTAGATATATATTTTATACTTAAACAAATCTTGTTCGGAAGTACTTATAGATTCCACAAAAAAAACTTATGCATATATTTTCTATATTTTCAAAGGAACTTTCTAATACTTTTATTAGTTGTAGTGAAATATTAGCTACATAATCATAAATGAATAATATAATATTATAATCTTAATAAATTCACTATAATTTGTTTTTTCATACAAGATTTCATTTTGAAATAAGTAGTGCTTTTGTACAAACAGTTTATCTTTTAAGTTTTTTACATAAATGGTAGATATTTACATAAATGTTAAATAAATAAAGAAAACGAGATCTGCTTCATTATTATTTTAACTTTGTTATATTAGATACCACCAATTAGGTTAAATTACGAAAAAAGCGAAAGAATTGAAGAAGCCATTGCATAAAAAGCTTACTAATAAATTCTTGTTAATTCCTGGCAGTCTAGCAAATTGTACTAATAAATGACTTGCTTTTTTTAGGTTCCATTTTATACTGAATATTTATTTTATTCAAAGTTGAATTTATGGCTGTAGCTTATAATAAGAAAATAATATAAATGATTTGCTTTTGATCTTATATTTCTAAAGAGTTACAATTATCAAATCATGATAGGGACAAATTTAACCATGTTAGAAGACCTGTTGGTCTAGTGGTTAATAATCCAGTATTAAGGGCCAAAGGTTGTGGATTCAATCCCCACAGGGCTTCGTATATTGTGTGACCCAAAGATTGTTGATCCAAGTCTGAATGTTCTTTGTGTCCGTTAAATGTATGTTTGTGAAACTTCTGCGACATAGAGCAGAATTATTTATAGTTCCTGGTACGATTGTACTGTTGTTGAAAAAGTAAGATGTTAATGTTAATAAACATAATCTACGTTGATAATCAATCAACAACAAATATAAATAATTTATTCGGACTATCTGGGCATACATACAGTAAAGCCATTAGCCAAACTCAGGGATTACGGTGTGCTGAATAATCTGAATGTGACCTAAATAAGCCCTGGGTTTATTTGACCGCAGGCAATAGTATCTATGGGAAACAGATATATTTATTTATTTAATCTCTTATTATCATCAGCATTATCGAAATTAATTCACTTTCTGATTAAAAAAAAATATCACAAAGTGAAAAATTTTCCTGTAACCTAAAATTTCTATAAATAATAACTTCTTATTTCTGGCCAAACATGATGCTCTCAGATCTTTAGTAAATAACGAAAAAGATTCATTTTCTTATTATTATATATTTATTAATTTCATATTAATTAATATCATAAAGCTTTTAAAACGTCATAGTGAATAATCTTGTGAAAGTTCTCTTTTAAGTTATAATAACTGCGAGCTTAGACAAAATTATGAGATACTTTAGACAACAGGAAATAAAAACTATAATGAAAAAGCCTAGTTGTATTTATTTAACCGTTGCTCGTATTTGGGCTGGCTTGAACTGAGTTATCCAACGGTCTCATAGAATGAACACAACTTTAATTCTTCTTATTTTGTAGATGTTTGTCCAATCTTAATTACTATAACATTATCTGCAACATTTGAAAATTGATGAGTTAAAATAATTAAGAGTTAGTAGAATTTTTACCCTATAATGAAGCTTAACTGTAAAAATTTCAACAAATTTTAACCTATATATGATAACATATTAAACATACATACAAGGACGTATGTAAGAAATAAGTATAAAAATATATATTTATTTTTATCATAGTTTACTTTTTGTGCTTACTTAAAACTTTATCACAACAGAATGTATAGAAGATTTTTGTGTATCGGTGTATTATTGGTCAAAACGAACCAAACAACTCAAAGTATCTAAAAAAACCGACTAAATGGACACCGGGAATAAATACCTTGTGGCAATGAAATAATTGATGAGTACATACGATGTATTTTTATGTTGTTGTTATTGTATATACATTGTTATACAATTCAGTAAAATATTAAAAGAGTGATATCTATACTTCTTCGATTCTAAGTATTTTCAATAAATTTCCATCTCAATCTTGATAGAGTGATGCTCTTATAAGATGTCTACGATACAATAATTTGCTTCGTTACTCGAACGAATTTGTAATATGTTACTTTAATTAAATAAGCTAAATATGATATGAACTCATTTTTAATAATCTGAATCACAGTTTTACGAAAATTCCAACTCTTTGGACAATTTTCAATTAAATTGATTAAACTTTTCAAATTGAACTGAATAGAATTGAATAGAAATACCTGGTTAGTATCGAAAATGAAGAGAAAATTATTGGAATGGAGTCTTTTACAGTTTTTATATACTATATGATATTTTTTATTTTTATTGTATATTTTTGTAATAATACGCTCTATGAAGTCCAAAAAATATATTAAACTTAGTATTGTTATTATAACACAATATCCAATTCCTATTCGAGAACGAGCTTTTATATTTTTTTTTAAATTTAATAGTTATAAATTATCATTAAAATATTTTATTTCTTTCTTCATTGCATATCAAATGAAATTCAAATAAAAAACCGTTAATAATTATTCTTTAAATACAGTTCTATTACTTTTATGTCCTGATCTATAATTGAATTTTCACAATTCCATATATCTTCTACTACACTAAAGCACTAAAGTTTCCACTCATTGTATGGTTGTATGGTTTAAACTTGTATGGTTGCATATCTATATCTTATCTTTTGAATTTCTGCAACTTTGTTTATCTTTTTGCTGTACAATTAGGGGTATCTTCTTCTTTTTGTTCTAAGAAACTCATGGGTCTTTTCAATTTCTTGGCGTTTATAACATTTAAAGTCATTTATTTTAGTGTTTTCTAAGGTTTTCACGAGTAATAAACATTGAAATAAAACTATTTTTACGGATTTAACTAGCGTATATTGGATTAAATTTTAAATTTAAAGTTTAAAAGTTAGATTAAAATGTTAATTTAAAATTTAATTCAATATACGCGAGTTAGATCCGTAAAAATAGTTTTATTTCAATGTCATTCATTTTACTATATTTTGATTATCTTAAAAAATGTATACGTATTTAAATGAACAAAATATATTTCTTTTGTCTTAATTAACAAAAATAAAAGATATATTGGTACTTATCTCTTATTAAATGTATTACGAACAATATATATTATATATTTATATAAGGTAGGTATTTATATTGTGTAGCTTTATCAAAATTTTAGTTTGGAAACCATATAATACAAATCAATGTTCACATTTATAAATTGAAAAAATAACAGGTATAAATAATAGGTAGATTGAAAAAATACAATCTAATAATTTTTATTTTAGAATTTGTTATTCCCTTATACGGAGTTTCAATACTTAAAAGATCGCAATACAATAATTATTAAATGTTTTACGAGGACACAATGTAACAACAGAACATAAAGTTACTGTACTCGACTGTACTTAAAAGTTGTTTAAATGAACAACACAAATGATCATTATTTCTAAAACATCTTTCAATAGCTGCAGGTGACGAACTAATTATAATATAATAAATAATTAGTTGGTGACTGATTCTGGAACATCGCGTCCGATGAACATAACTGATTATTGATGTTATGATATTAACATTTATAATTAACTATTAAGTGTATTAGTTATTCAATGTTGAAATAACTTTTACACAACCAATTTTCTGTTAATATGGTATTTTAAATGAATTATTGTTATAGGAATAAATTTTAAGACCTCTGTTAATATTTAGGCAGGGAATAATATACGTAGAGTTTTATTTAAAATTTTGGTATGATTTTCAAATCTTCTCTTGATAATGTAAGAGACGAGACGATACTTCTTAGCATTCCATGGATTTAGCATGCGGGTGCCAGGTCCATCGCGTTGCAAGGAGAGGAGTGCAAACAATGCCTGGGACTTGCGACCCAGGTGTAGGTTTAAGGGAATTACTCCCTTCATTCATCATTAAATTTTTTGGTAAATAAAAGTGACGATTCTTAATATTAATGATGCCACATAATATAGTAGAAATAGTTAATTAACAATAGTACCTCACCGCAAGCATAAATATTTTATAAATAAATCGTAGCAGGAAATCAATGAGCTAAACTCGGGGATTACTGATCTTAAAATATACTAGCTGTGACAGCCTTGGATTTGTTCAATAATGACTACAGCTAAATATTTATGGTAAATTATTTAAATTATTTAAATAGTGGTTGTAAAAATAACATTACAGTTAATATCATACTGTATTTCTACAAATATGTTAATAGTTTACGATATATATATATATATATATATATATATATATATATATATATATATATATATATATATATATATATATATATATATATTTAATATAATTAATAGTTAAGGATAACACATTGAAACTGATTAATACATAATATGCCATGTTAATCATTCACTAGTTTTTTTTTTATCTCGCACCAAAGTATTATATCATTAGTAGAAAACCAGTATTGGCTAGGTTGATTGTCCATTTCTATATACATTAATAAACACAATATGTAACAGTTAAAGGCTTTAAATTATAGATACAAGGGTATAATCGGATATCGATAACTTTAAAGCTGCCGGATGTGTTCTACAAGAGCCTTTGTGGCTTAAGGCTTTGCTCGACTCATGCTATATGAAATAATTATGTCAATACATACCAATGTCATAAACGATATGAAAAGCTTAAAAAAATAAATATTGTTTCATAAATATTCACTCTCCTATAAACCTTTTGAATAAAAATGACAATCACGTTGAGGCATGAATTTTAAGTGTATAATATTTTTATAATTTATGAGATTAATACTCTCTTTGTCATCACGAAAACTTTATCTCCCTTTTTATGTGTCAAAGAAAATACAAAATAATTTAAAAGAATTCGGCTTATTTTTTTTGGATGACATTATGTTTTAATAAATTAGTTTTAAAAAAGATAATTACACAAATGATTTCGAAACATAATAACACAACCAATCATATCTAATATGTAGAATTGACGAATGCTATGAAATTTGAGGGTTTTATTAAATACTCAGCAAAACATACCTTCCTATTCTTGATTTTTTTTTTGTATCATAATGTGACTGTTGCGTTATGATATTAAAAGTGTATTTCTCTTCGTTATTAATTTAAAAGAAACGCCAAAATTTAATATAAAAATCAAGATGAAGTCATTCAACTTATTTTCCGATTTAAAAATAATATAAAATAAATTGCATCCGGGATTCGTAATTGTAGACATTGTAGAGTTCTATTTTTTGTTAAAATTTTTCTAATAATTTGATAAATTTTAACTTAACATTTTAACAGTAACAGTATAATATGAACTAAATAATGTAAGCAAATATATCTTCTACTCTCAGCTTCAGCAGTCGCTACATTCCGTAAAACCATTAGCCAAACTGGAGAATTGCGGTGTGCAGAACCGTCTGGCTGTTTCCAGAATATATTTGTTTGTGATCTGTTCAACAGATTTAGAAGATAATAAATATTTATTATTGAATATAAATGTATGTTTATTAATAATAGACATACACTATTAGATTATTAGTTTTTTAAAGATAGGTGCTTACATCAACCTATTCATAATATATTATAGACAGAGAATGGATTTTGTAAATTTGTAAGTAAAAGGTAATCAGGACGCGTATCAAAATAATTCGAGCAAGACAAAAGGCTGTGTACTGATTGAGATGGACATAGTTAAAGAATAGTATGATTACATTTTCTATAATCATAATATAATTTGCTGAAATATATTTTATATAACAATATAAGAAAATTATGATTCCATGTTATAATTTCTTAATATTATTTTATGAAATAATACTTGATATATATAATATAATTAAAGGGCCCAAACATATCATTAACATTTAATTTCTTGTTTGTTTAAAAGTGTAATGATATGTTTAACTTTGGGAAAATAATACTTAGTTTTTAGTTCAAACTATAGAAAAAGGATTCTTATTATCGTTTGTTATTTAACTGAATTAATGTCGTCACATAATAAAAAACTAAAATCAATAAGATTTTGTAAGAGACGTTTTGACATTAACATGCTATGCCTTGCAATACCTACTCTACATTTTTTGACATTTTGGCTGGTTGATTGGATGAAACTAAGGCGAAGTCTACATTATGGTACCAAGTCTTGTCATACATTTTCAAAAATGTACTGTCGTAACTCATGTGTAATATGTGAAATATGGCTGTATCAGCTTTTTGTAGCTTTACCGTGATCCAATCAGCTCGGTCTTGAGTAAATGACTATAGCAACACTTGACTATTATGATTTAATATTTTGAATTTTAGAAAAAACGTAGTCGTAGCGGTAGCGGTGAGTAAGTGGATGGTCTTGGATTCTATTACCGACCGTGACAATTATATTTTGCATAATTAGGTTTGTGAAGAAATGTGTTGAAGTCTTCTTTTAAGATCTGAATGAATATTAAAACATATAACACAATGACAAAAGAGAAAACTTTAATGCCGAAATTAAAAACCTTACAGCGTTGATAAAGTAGCTATTGTTTTATACAATATTATTGCATTTAGTTTAGTTAACAGTTATTATAAATGAATAAAGTAATTTTAAATGAAAAAAAAGGTTAGGAAAATATTTCGAAACTAGTAATAGTAGTATAATTTTTCTCTCTCTCTGTAGTAGTTACTCGTCTTGTCACTTTTCATATAAAGAATTGTTGTCCGATTCCTTTTTGTTAAATAAATTGTGTTGAGTATTATTATTTTATTGTTTGTGTTAAGACAAACAGAGTGGTATTTAGGATGATCATAAGTATTTTTCTTATCATTAATTAAATAAATACATAATAAATAAATATACTTATAAACGTATATTAACGATAATACTAATATTATAATCTACCTGTGCAAGAATTTCATACTTTTAATTTTATTCTTAAATAACAATTTAATAATATTTAGTTCATATTGAAAAATATAAGAGAATTGAGGCGAAGATATCCTTAAGATATTTTCTGTTTTTCAGCTTCTTAACTGAAGATTTACTTTCAGTGTCACTTTACTATATTTTAAGAGTCTTCGCAGCTTCAGTTGGCGGTAAAATTAATTGTGAAATAATCTAGTTACAAATTTCAAGTGTTTTAGTTTTCTTGTATAATGTAGGGGTAAATGAGGCGTCAAATAATTAAAAATGTGTTTAAGAATACCATGTTATTATAAAGATGTTAATTTTTTTAAAATACATATAGAATGAAAAATAATCGAACACGGGCAAGGATTCGAACCTGCGACCTCTAGAAACCTGTTGGTGGACATCTTTTCAAAATATATACTGCAAAATTAGAACTAACGTAATTTTGTTATCATTTTAAAAATAAAATATGTCGTTAACTACGTTACTAATTATGTAGTAATTTCATTATTCAATATATTACATCATAAAAAGTATGTAATTTTATAAGAATAAATGGAATTCGTTATAAATTCCAATTTCATTACGTTTTATGTTCTTCTTGGGGAAGTATCAGACTCTTTTTACATTAACGTAATTAACTCCATGATCTTTAGATAAGAAAGTTGATATCAGCTTTTTGTATCTCAGGCAATACTGTAGCACTTGGTTAGAGCTCTAAGATATCCGCGACATATAATGCAATGAATAATAATAGTTCTTTGATTTAAAAAAATGACATCTTGTAGTTATTTAATATGAGCGGTATTGGTTATCAAATAACAACAAGAAAAATATTTACTCGCACTATCAAAGCTTATATACAATAAAGCCATTAGCCAAACTCAGGGATTACGGTGTGCTGAATAATCTGACTGTGACCTAAATAAGCCCTGGGTTTATTTGACAGCATGCAATAGTATGTATGGGAAACATGTATATTTATTTATTTAATCTCTTTTCATTACCTGCATTATATAAATAAAAGGTAACAATGGTAGACTTAATTCACTAAAAATTAAACCTTGAATAATACGAAAGTTAAATTTAATACATTAGCACAAAAGGAAAATTGACCTTGTATCCTAAAAACACTATAGAGAATAGACTCCAATAGAATCACACACATCTATGTTGATATTTGTATAATGGCATTAATTAGTCAGAAAAGAAAATAAAAATTATGTTGGTAAAGCCTAGTTGTATTTGTTTATCCATTTCTCATACTCCATTAAAGCCACTCCCCCCTGTCATAAAAATTAGAAATCAAATATATAACTCTTCCTATTTTGCAAATGTTGGTCCGTCTATCTACTCCTTTAAAAACCGTAACATAAAAGCTAGTATTATATTATCTACAACTTTCGAAATTTTGTCAGAGGGACTAAAATTGGAGGTAGGTAAAATTTGAACTTAATAATAGAACTTAACTAAATGAAATACTAAAATGTCTGAATGATAATTAAATATATGGGTAACGATTCTTTAACTTTAATGATCTCCAGAAATTGTTCACCTCACTTATCATACGATGATGCTATATTGAAATGTATACCATACAATTATTCGATTCGCTAAATGAAATTGATTTTTATTACTCAAATGAACAAAATGAACAAAATTGAAATATGGGAGATTAATTGATTAAGCTAAGTATGATATGACCTCATATTTAAAAATCGGAACTTCTGACAATTTTACGAAAATTCCACGGCTCTCGATAATTTTTAATTAAATTGATTAATCTTTTCAGATTGAACTGAATAAAATTGAATGGAAATACCTGGTTAGTATCTAAAATTAAGTAAAAGATATTTGGATGGAGTCTTTTACTTTTAGGGATATAAAACGTCATATACGTTTTATTATTTTTTATGTCTTGTTTATATTGTTTATATATTCTACTTCACTATTGCTTCAATTACTAAAATTTTACAATTTTGGCTGATTTTAGCAATTTGTTTGGTTGCATTTCTGTATCCAATCATTTTAATTTCTGCAACTTTATTTATCTTTATTTTAATATGTTATTTTTATCGTAATTATTAAAGTAAAATATTTATATCTATATTTTAGAGAAATATATAACGAAATATAAATATATATATATGGTAGGGACTCAAACCCATGACCTCAGAGGATTGGTCTCGTCGCTTTCAACCAATTGAGCTACCGCACCGCTACCGGCTGTATGAGGACGGAGGTAATAATATTGTATAGCATTATCATAATTTCAGTTTAGTAACCAAAATATGTATGTTAATGTTAATAATCCAACGTACCACTGGCATAACAGGTAGATTTAAAAAACTCAATCTAACATTTTTTTTTGTTTAATTTATGTTTAACAATATGTTGTTCTAATATATAAATTTTTATTACTAACAAAGCTAAATATAACAATAAAATTATTAATAAACATTTTACAGAGAAACATTCAAAATTATAATAATACTTAAAAGTTATTTAAATGAACAACACAAATCATTATTATTTCGAAAACATTTATCAATAGCCGCATGTGTCAAACTAATTATAATGTCATAATAATTATTTATTGTACGATAATATCGTAAACATCTTTTGTTAGATCAAAGTAATGGCGTTCAATTGTTATTGTATGATATGATGTTACATAATAATGCAGCAGAAATGACTAATTAATAAAAATAGTTCACCGGTTTAAACTCAAGGATTACTGATATTAAAATAAACTAGAAATCCTTCAATTATTATAACTATACTAAATATTGATGTTAAAATACCTAATTTTGTGTTGAGTATGAGTACTAGTGAGTATTTGAACAAAGTACGGCAATCCGTACAATTATATATCGCAATTATATATTAGAATATATATAGTGTCAGTAAAAAGTAACATTCCAGTTTATAATTATACTTTACTCATACAAATATTTAAATATAATTAATGGATAAGAATAACAGATTCAAATTGATTCATTCATATTTCATGTTCATTGATAAGTTTTATTTTTTTATTTTGTACCATAAGTTGTATTTTTTTATTTTGTATTACATGATTAGAAGAAAACTGTTAATTCATAAATAAATTAATAATAGCAATATGTAACAGTTACTGACTTAAGATTATGGATACAAGCATAAAATCGGATTTCGCTAAGTTTAAAGCTATTGGTTGTTTACTACAAGAGGCTTTGTGGTTTAAGAATTTGTTCGACGCATGCTATTTGAAATAATTAAAACTATACATACCAATAACTTTGTTGATATGAAAAGATTAAAAAAAAAAATTGTTTCGTAAATATTCACTTTTTTAGTACTAAAAAAGACATCCATGTTGAGGTCTGAATTTTAAGTGTTTAATATTTTTATAATTTATAAGATTGATTGATTTTTTAAAGAGAGTTTCTTTGTGATTACGATAATTTTATGACAATTATCATGTGTCAAAGATAATACAGAACAATTTCAAAATATGCGGTATTAGGAATCATAACTATGTTTTTGATAACATTATGTTTAATAAATTAGTTTATCAATTTTTACAAAGGGTAATTATGTCAAAAAATCACATCTAATATAAAATAGATCAGGAAAATGCAATGGAATTGAACGGTATGTCTAAATTCCGAACAAAAAAATGTACTTATTAATGAAGTTTTCTGTTTTTGTATCATAACTTCACTATTGTGTTATGTTATTTTAAGTTGATTTCTCTGCGTTAATAACATGATCATGAAAATTAATTAAAGATCAAGGTTGTGTCTGTTTAATTTATCTTTTTATTTAAAAAATGAAATAAAAATGAAATATCATACCACGAATCGTATCGGTAGAAGAACCAACTCAAATTTATTTACTAACTAGCTGTGAAGATTAAATTATTAACATCTTTATTTGTTACCAGATTGTAAATAAAAAAAATAATCTTAAGTGAAGCCCATTTTTAATTATTTTAACATATTCCCAAAAATCGTTTAATACGTTTCTGAGATTAGCGTGCACAAATATACATACATATACAAACTTACAGACGAAAATACAGAATGAAAAACCATTGTTTTGGGTACTCTTGCTTACATAAAATCCTCTTCCCCTCGTTAAAAATTTTTGAAAATATTTTCTATGTACAGACAGCGATCAGTTACAGTTTTTTGTATAGTGCACAGAATTATTTTTAATTTATTTAAAGTTACCTCTTGCAGGCAGCCTCTCTACATCAATCCTAGAAACATTTGTTCTACGAATTTTTTAAATTAATAGGGTAAAATAAATTAATAGTTTAAAAATTTGACTTTTCCCATACAAAATTTATTTGTTGCCTCTGAACGGAAATTAACTCTGAGCGTAGGTATGGCACCCGGGCGTTGACCTTTTAAGCACTTCTTACAAAATATAGAGTAATAAGTAAAAGAGGGAGCATTTTTTTATAATATGATTAATATGAACTAAATAATCTAAACCAATAAATCTTCTACTCTCAGCTTTAGCAGTCGCTACATTCTCTGAAACCATTAGCCAAACTGGAGAATTGCGGTGTGCAGAACCGTCTGGCTGTTTCCAGAATATATTTGTTTGTGATTTGTTCAACCAATTTAGTAGGTGCTCAATACTTATAATTAAAAATATATGAATATTTATTTATTATTATTTGATTTTTAAATTTAGGTGATTTACAACATCAACATATCTATAATATAATAATATTATAGAAATGGAATTGATTTTGTAAGTTTATTTATATGTAAAAGATAATAAAAACGCTTATCTAAAAAATTCTTGAAAGATGTCAAGACTGTATATCAATCCAGATTCATATAATTAAAACATAGTATGATCACATTTGATATAGTCATAATATAATTTGCAAAAACATATTCTATACATTTAGTTATAACCATTTAATAATATTATAGTAGACACCGTGTTATAAATTATTTTATATTATTTTAAGAATAAAATAATGCAAGTATAGAAAAATAGAATAGGGCGGTGTATCTTCTGTGTAATACAAACAATAATTTCAAAGGATATATAATTATATTATTCTATATTAATTATAGAACTAGGTTTTTTATTGTTGTGTGTATTTCCACTCACACATTATCATCACTTAGTCAAAAACTAAAAAAGATAAGATTAAGGATCGTCTTGCCATTGCAATATAAAAATGTGCAGTCACCTTGTCTTGGTTATTAAAGTGGGTGGAACCAAGGTGACATCCAGGTTACAGGCATTAGTCTTGTTCATCTTCAATAATGTACACTAGTCACTCGTTTGCAAGGTCTGAAATATGGCTTTAAAAAGCCATATTTTGTGGCCTTTTATGACCATCTTAATTCAACATTCTGTGTTATAGAAAAGAAAGTAATCGTAGTGGTAGTAATAGTAAGTAAGTAAGACAGAAAGTAAGTGAGAATTGTTTAGGATTCTATTAAAGACAGTGACATAACATTTTACATAATTTAGTTTGTGAAGAAAAGTGTAGAGGTCTCCGTTTTAGATCTTAATGAGTATTAAAACTGATAATCACAAAAGACAAAACCTGTATGCTAAAATTTAAAAACTTCTTTACTGTCTTATGAAACTATTTTAATTGCATTCTTTTATCTATTATAAACAAATAGAGTAATTTTATTTTTGGCCATAAAATTATTTCAAGACAAGTAGTATTAGTATCATACTATTTTCTCTTTGAAGTAGGTAATCGTCTCACTTTTCATATGTAATACTATAAGAAGATGTTACGTAATAGTCATTCGTTGAGCAAATTGTTTTGTGTTTTGTTTATTTTTTGTTATTTTTAAAACAAAGTAGTATATTCATGATTATAAGTATTTTACTTAACATTTAAAACTTAAAAATATATATAATATTATTTTAGTTATAATCAACTGATTAAAGATACTCAAACTTTTAATTTTAGCTTCAAAAAACGACTTAATAATATTTGTTCATGGTGGAATTTGTTCCAGAATTGAGGCGAAGATATTTTCTGTTTTACAGCCTTCTTGACTCAAGATTTACTTTCAGTGTCATTTTATTATATTTTAAGAGTCTTTGAAGCTTTAGTTGGGGGTAAAATTAATTGTGAAATAATCACGTTACAAATTTTAACAATGCTTTAATGCTTTATTATAAAATATATATATTTGTTGAGTGATTATAATATTTTTAAGTTACTAGAATAGCCAACGAGGCATAAAGTAATGGAATACATGTATATATATAGTAGTATAGATATACTGATGATATTTTTAGCTTTATACATATTAATATTTATTTATTTAAGAAATAACTATCTCATTTATAAATATTGATGTTTTTTTTTAATTTTACTAATTTTTACAAAAAAAATATGTTTTTACATATTTTGTTCCTTTTATTTTATATTTTAAAAATAAAATATCATCAACATTATGTAATTTTACAACAGTAAATTGTATTCGTAATAAATTCAAATTTTCGTTGTATGTTTGTTCTAGGGAACTATCAAACTCTTTTTACATTTACCTAATTGACTCTATGGTATTGAGATAGGAATGTTTATATAAACCTTCTGAGCTTCAGGAAATCTCGTAGAACTAGTTAAGAATTCAGAGATATCATATTATCTGTTTCACGCAGTGTTACTCTACCGACTCTACATTTTTGCTTTTATTAAAACAACCCGTACATAACAAATCTAAATCACATATGCAAATATTTCATTTATCAGCAGTGGCAGTGCATGTACGGAGTATAGCTATTAGTCCAAACTCACGGATTACGAAGCACAGAATAATCTGGCTGCGTCCAGGGTAAGCTTTGGATTTATTCGACCGATCGCAATTATATTTTTGATAAATATTCATAAACTATTCGAAATTTAAAATACAAAGGAATTCAAATTAATAATGAAGTATGTTTTTAATATTGTAGCTGTTGCTTCATTAATATTACAATATTTATTTGCTTATTTAAATATTTATTTTCTCAAATAAAATACAGGATACTCGTTAAAATTAAAAAGTGTTTTTTCTAAAAAATATCTTCCATAGAAGTAGAAAGTGCCAGATAATACATTTTTAGTGTTAAAACTGTCTACGAGAAAGACAAGCTGTTTAGTTGTATACTTTTAGAATAAATATTTTTTTAATATAGGTATGAAATATTCCTATAGCATTAAACAAAAAGTTTAAATATTTAATAAACATATAGACACAACAAGTATCGTTTATAAAGGCTAGGAAGCCCTACTATCGGATAGCTTATAATTAATTTTAAACCGAAAAGATAAAAATAAAGGCGTGTACAATTTTAATTTATCTGTAATAAGAAATATTTGAATTCGTATTGTGCATAACAACTAGTAGTGTTTGTTTCTAAGCTAGTAGTTTTGGTAGTAAACTATAATATATATGTAGTCGGGTATTAGGCAAATACAAACGGAGTTGCGCCAAATCTGCAGCGCAGGTGTTACACGGTAAGAGCTTTGAGGATTATTTCTTGACTGATGCTTTATAGTGGTGACTTATCCAATGCTTTGAAGAGTAAATTTTAAACATATCTTGTATATAATAGGTTTTTTTAGACCGGTTTATTTTAGAAATGGTAAATCAATTTTAAAAAATGCTATTGCTTTTTATGATTGATGATGCAAGTGGTGGGCCATATAAAAATATATAACTCTAACAAAAAAAAAGTCTGTATCGTTTGTTGTATTTTCGGTTCGGAAATAATCTCGCGAAATATATTATTATAAACTAAGAAGAAAATAATTCAATTAATTGCTTGTTAATTTAAAAATATAATAAGAAAACTTTTTTTGCAGTCCTTTTACATTATGTCATATAGAAATTTTTGATTGCATTTCCATATGTAATAAAATGTTTGATTAAAATTTTTATATTATTATTTTTCCATTATAAAAACGAACAGCGTGACACCAATTACGATGTGAACTGAATTTTAAAATGTTTAAATTGTTAATACTGCGTTAACTCCGGAATCTGTGTTAATTATATTGACGAAATTGACATTTGATAAATATTTTAATTATAATACTTGTTTAATTAAGAGTATTTTGCTAAAAACGGTTTACTCCTACGGATCTTTTTGCGTAATTTATTTTGTACCAGTTATATTTTGACATAAATTTGAAATCATATATTGTCTCGTAGCGGATGTTAAAAGATGCTGAGATTTTTGTAGATCATAATTCTACGAAATATCGTAGCGTAACTACGAGGCCATTTAAATAGGTTTTCTAAACTTAAGTATTGCATTGTTTTGTATTCCGTAATAATTTTGATACTTTCAAAGATATTTCTTTTCAAAATTTTATGTAGACATGTCGAAAAATATATATAAAAATACATCCAAGTTTATATAAATTATTAACAATATTACCTTAATACTTTTAATACAATTGTATTTTAGTAGAATAGTTATTTTATTAATGTAACGCTAATAATGTTACACATGTAGAATCAATTAAACAAAAATTAACAATATTCTTTGATATACCAAAATGCGTATATATTATATAAGCTTTCACCGATCATGTTATTGTTTATAATGTATAAAAGTCTTAAAATTTAATATTAACTTAGCTTTCATAAAGATAATTAAAATGCAAATCTGCCCTAACTAGGCTAAACGCGTTGATTGGCTGTGTGCCGGTTTCGGTCACCGAAATCCGCCCCGAACCGGATAATACCGGATTTATGCAGTTCTACATAAATTCCCGACTTAGCTATCAGATGGATTATCGCGATAAGATATATATATACAGCTCAGACCGAATTAGTTTGAGAGAATTCTAATTAATGCAAACATTTGATACAAATGAACTGATTAGACGGCTTTAGATGGCTTTTATAATTAATTATTGAGGGTTGTTGAATGTATAGAATAGATAACAATCATGAAAAGGAATTGAACTAGCTCCCTTATAAATAAGTTAGAGAAATATTGTTATTACCAAATAAATTCTAGGATTCAACAAAACTATAATAAAAATATTTTATATAATAACTACAAATAATTACAAATCAAATACTATCGGTCTGAATTTTTTTATATTATATCCTCATTTCTTGCTCTTTTTGATACTTCAAGTATAATCATGTATGTATTCTGAGATTCTAAGCCAAATCAGATATTCTGTAATCGGATATAAGTTATTCACCAAGTGTACATTTTAAATTGGATATAAAAGTACTTACTAATATGTTGCACTCTTCCCATCCTGTGACGTCTGAAAAACAATCAAAATATAAATATTTTCCTTCTAATTACAATAACATAAAAGAAACAAATATATTTTTTTGATGTTAGAATAATATAAATAAAATGTATAGACATAGTTATACAATCCACTATGAATATGTAATCTTAAATGAAAACAAATACAAAGGAATCGGATTATTTATAGAACCTACTTATATTGTAGAAAAAACATCAGTGCTACAGCGAATCACATCTTTGTACAATAAATCCTATTAGCTAGCGGAGTTCGTAAGTTTTTCCAATCGGCTTATGTATACTTTGAACGTATCTTCACAATTTGCTGATATAAATTGTAAATAAATTAGATTTTTTTATGTGCCTACTTTTTGTATTAAACTTAGGTGTTTGTTTTCCCGAGTATTTATTTTAAAAAATGTGTATTTTTTTATAATAAATACTCGGGAATTTTAGTGTAAAAAATCATAAAAACTCCAAAGTATTTTTTCGTCGAAACTATTTTATAAAATTGATATTAAATCTAAAAGTATAGTGTGTAGCGTTCCTTATTTTAAGCGCTTCACTTGTTAAGCCGGTATTAGATTTTTTCCCTACGCCCGGACCGACACAAAGGAGCCTTTTGGGTCTAATGTTCATTGATAACAACTGAAAAAGAATATAATATATTACCGTTATTTCTTTACATAATAAACGTTACTCAAATATCGGTCATGTAAACAATGTTTTATAAATATTTCCTTTTCAACGTTTAAGAGTAAAAATGTAGAAATATTTTGTCAAACTTACAAAAAATAATTTAAATATTTAACATATGAAACATCGTTTTATGAAAATATTTTTTGGTCGCAGTGAAAGATACAATAATAGTATTTTTTTTAAATAAGTAGTACATTCTTAGATCCTAACTCGCTTGAATAATTTCTTACCAAGAGACATAAAAGCAAACATTTCCTTTAAAAATCCTGCAAAATCCTTTACATGCGACCTCTATTCTATTTCAGTCTCATTATAATAACAAAACTATTATAATGATCCGACGCAATTTAAATCTTATCACAAGTACACAAGGTACAATCTTCAAACACAACTTTCTTTAACAGAATTGGGTTAAATTCCGCTGTTCCATTATCATTGTAAACATAAATCTACCTTAACTTGTTTCCATAAAGACCAAAATGACACAGCAATTTTTTTTCGTAACTGGCTAAAAAGAGATCAAAAATTCATGCAAATGATAAACGACTTTAAAATTATTAAAATAAGGTTGATAATACTCACTCGTTAGTTGAATTTCCATGTGTATGAGACTTCACAATGACATCATATTGTCTCGTATTGTAGAAGAGAGCATCTGCGAACAAACAATACATATTAGAACAGTAATTAAATTGTACGTTGCATATTTATTTTTAAAAGAAAATACTGACGAAAGCAGAGACATTATATAAATGGAAATAGGATTCTTTCAAATAATACCATTAAAGTGGATGACAATTGCTATAGAGCTCGTAGCTGGTTTTAAACTTTGACATCAAGTTTTATTGTTTAAAACCAATTTAAGGTTTTATTTTAAAAGTTTCTGTTATAATATCAAAACAGAAGCCCCGGTTTTATTTAATGTTTATGCATTTGTTTTGACAATATCAATGTTACTTAATTTTTTATGGATATTATTAAATGTGTAGCATACACATATATTCATAGTAAAATATTATAAGGACTTTTGTTTATAATTTATATAAATAATACAACAACAACCAACTTTTGAAGCAAAATATAAATAGAATCACTTCTACAACTGAAATCGTAAAGTGTGATAATAATATATTTTTTACAAGATTAATGATTGTATAGTAAATTAATCTTTAACAATAAAACAGGATAAGTCTAAAAAAATTTTTTAAGAGGATAAAAAAACAAGCGTACAACTTCACTAAACTGATTTTGACGGCGATACAAAAAGAGGAAGTTTGTCAATTTAGGTTTACAAGTTTGCTTGTTAACAGAGTTCAGTTGACACTTGGAGTAATGAAGCGTCAGTCGATAAACTTCGGGTTATTGAAATAAATCCTTTCAAATCCATAGATTTAAATAATATATTATAGTTGAAGTTTTTTAATGACTTAGGTTATCTAGAATACCACTGATCGAGATTAGTCAATCAATCAATAATGATTGATTGTTTGGAAACAAAGAAACACTAAATATCACTTCTAAAATTGAATAAGCTAATAAATCACGATTTACTAAAATTGGTATAAGTTGTCCGATAGTCTTTATACCAACTATCATTTTTAATATAATAAATAATAAATTTTATTAATTGAATTGTAAATTATTCATCATCAGCAAACCTAAAGGGTATTGTAGTAGCAAATGTGTACGCACCCTCCTTAACAAATTACGTAATTGTTTTATATGATTAAGATTTGAAATGTGACATCTAATGTAATCATTTATCAAAACAATATTAAGTTATTTATTTATAGTTGATTTATATAGAAAAAATAATTTAATTATATATATTTTAATAACAATACTAAAACTAAAAATATTTAACATAGTTTTGAGAATTTATTCACAAAATAGAAATGGTCATTGTAATTTCTAATTCGTTTTACAAACGCAACTGTAGCGCCACTATGTACTCACAATATCATTTGCAACCGTGTCAAGTATAGACGGCGTGTTCGAAGCAAAAACGAAAACAATAGTACTTTACACTCCAAGTGTGAAACAGACTTAACCGTATTTGTACGTTTAGAGTTTAGTGAAGCTTGATGCTTTTATTTAAAGAAAAGTTTGTGTGAGAGCACCTTAACTCCATTTTGTTTTGTAGAATTCTAAGGAATTCTTCTATTGTACGGAAAGTTTTAGATGTAGGGAATTAACAACGTTTTTAAGTTTTGCGAAGTGGTGTTTCTATTCTATCTATTATAATATGTTTGTGTACAAAGAAACAATAGATAAGCTTTATTTTTTATAACAGAAAGTAGTATAATTTAGACTTTTAAAAGGTTTAAATTAAATTAACGAACATACATACATAAAATTACATACAATCAATAAATAAAAGCTTTTTAAAATTTAAAGTGTCTTTAGTTCCACCTGTTTGTAAATACAGCTTTTACTTATATTGAGCTTAACTACACATTGTTATTGAAAGTCTTTAGGCATAAACTTTTATGGTGTGAATATGATTTGAAAAAAAAACATTAATATAATATGGATATATTTCAGTAATATTTAATGAATAACTACACAAGATAAGGTTTCGAACAGCTTTATAAAGACTTCCTTCAATAATTAAGTAAGCTTGCTACCAAAGTTTAGTAATAAGTTCCTTTACCTATAAATTGAATTAAAAACATACCTAACAAAAGATTTATTATTTTTTATAATAGTAAAAAATATTGAAAATATTTAAAAAAGTGGCACAACAAAATGTATTTTTTTATTTTCACTGAGTAATCTTTTTTATGAACCGTCATTTCAATATAAATTAAACATCAAATAGAGAACTGCCGAATCCTGTCATGTAACACAAAGCGCTTTTCAGGCGTTTTTTTTAACAACATTCGAAATAAAATCTACGAGCATATGCAGTTCAATGTTTGTGTGGACGTTCCTCATTAAAATGCATGAAGGGAGCTTTGAGCATTGAGTATGCACTGACGACGTTGTGTTTCATACCTTTAACACTTGTTACTCCCGGCGGATAAACAATTCAACCTCTCCAGCTATTTGTTTCAATGCGTGTTTTGAATACCAGGTTTAATAAATTTGAACAAACAATCTTGATGCTTTGTAAGTTTGTTAAAAATTTTATCCAAAATCACAACCATTGTATTGTTTTGTTATCGTAAATTTATTTTGATTGCTTTTATAAAAAGCAACAAATATTTCAACCATTGAAACTACGGAACTCCTATGACAACCATATTTATTGCGTTAACAATAAATATACTTCCGAAGTTTTATAGCTAGTAGAAATCAAAATTCCATTTCGCTTTTAGTGGCACCATTCAAGTTATGATTCCACAAAATATATATTGAATTAAATTGGTATCAAATAAAGCAAAACAATTAAAAAAAATACAATTTAATCCTTATTATTTATATGTTTAATGAATGATATTATTTAATTATATATTTTACGGTAATGTTTACGTAAATTAATCGGAATTTCGCCTGACTAGTTTTGAACCCTTTCGGGGTTCCTATAAGCTTATAACATGGCGGACTCACGGCGTAAACTGATGATATTGTAAATATATTTCATAGTGGAAAGGTGTATAAGTACATAATGTGTCATGTCTGGTAGTTAATTAATCTGTGATGAAATGAAATCCTTTGTCGGATGCCAGGAACATGCAATTAAATTCAAGCTTATTTTCCTAGGAATTTCTTTTCCAGAAATCCATAGAATGAACACAAAGTGTTTTAATTTAAAGCTTTAGATATTTAAAAGTAGATAGCTTTGTTTTTTAAGAATAGTAATTGGGTTATTCGTGTTTAAGAATCAATATTATATATGCAGTATAATTATTATTTTTTTACTAATTCAGTCACTAACAATCATTTCTATACAAATATTTGTTAAAATGATTTGCTAAAAGTTAATTCGGGTGTTTAAAAATGTATCTTTTATAAATTTCGAAAAAATCTTTTAAAAATTTCGAAAATTTCGAAATGTCATACAAAACTCATTTCTTTTTTTTTGTAACAGCTACTTATAAATGAATTCTATGTATTATGAATATAACCCACTTTCAAAAAATATCTTATTTTTTGATTTCTAAGAAAAGTGTTATTATCTTAATAAACATTAAGATTTAAGCTAAGTAATTAATATTGATTATCAATGATGTATTAATGAAAAGCGTGTTATGTAATCGTGTATGTATCCGAAACTCTGGTTATATAATAGTGTTGTCAATTGATATGTTCATTAATGATTGATTGATATGTTCATTATTTCATATAATTATATATATAATTTCCAGGTGGTATTCTAGCGCCACTATAACAATGTTGATGATGATGTTGAGCTTATTCCCAGTTCTGTTAGTTGATCGTAATTTACTTTCTTGTAAGTTTCATAATCTAATATTAAATGTAAGATTTTTCATACATCTACAACCATTGTATCAATTATCTTTTTTCCCCGATTTTTACTAAGCGTCTTGTCCTCATTGTTTATATTTGGTTTAAGTGGTTTGGACCTACGTAATAACAAAGCTATGTTTTGTCGTAAGTATTCGGCATCATTAATTAGATTTGAGTTACTAAGTATAATGTCCTCTAAGCAGCAAATTATCGATTTTTTAAGTATCGAATGAGGTGTTGTGCCAAAATTCTTTGATAATACACTATCACACATCAGTATTGTTCAACTATTTACATATACAACTAATTTGTTTATTCTCGTGTGAATCGTATGGGTGTTCGACGCACGGTGATCGACGCACTACAATTCTAACGTCGATTAATAGTTTCAACTTACTTGAATGAGTCGCTGCACGCAGTTCACGCTGCGGGTTTGCTGTTTCGAGCTCATGAATAAGAGTCTCGAATGGTTTAGAAACTAGTCGGGCAAAATTCAGTTTTATTAAACGTGAATACAGTCGGGTATATATACATACAATGATCAGCCATGGTACGTTTGCTTACATTAAAAACCAATATAGAATTCAACATTCCTTAATACCAGCAGGACTCAAATCTATAACCTCTGAAATAACGGCCCGTCGCTCTGCCAATTGAGCTACTATGTCGCTTTACCGTTGTAATTTATCATTTTATATATAACAATATTTAATAAATAGCTAGGCTAGCTCAATATTTTCTCCGTCCTGCAAAATACTTATCTGGCTTCTTTATAAAATCTTAATATCTGTCCTGATAAAAGATAATAATACGAAGGATTATATTATATTTGAATGCTAAAGTACTTTGAATTATTAAAGTAATATATTGGTCATTCACTAAAACTTGGTCCATTTGCCTTTTATTTAATAAGAATAAAAAAAAAGTTATAATTCTGAGTGAGTAGCACAAAAACTGATAAATGTTCTTACATATCCTTAGCTGGCTGACACTGACATATTGAGCGATATATCTCGCAAAGCCAAGCCATATATAGCCATAGCCATTAATCGATTATAAAGCCATGTTATTGATATGGCGTTTACCATAATGCTTTTATGGCCGTTTTATTATGTTATAATGATCCCGATAGGCTTCATTGATTTCATTATGTGTGTAGACTTATCTATATATTCTCACACGTCTAACTCAATGTTTTCCTGTGAATTTATAAAAAAATTGGTTTGAATTTAGAATATTTATATGCATTTTCAGCTTCAAGGTATTATTTTTTGGATTGTGTAAGCAAAATGACTTCATTAAATTATTTTAACTTTTAAAAATGTTGTACCTCAAATATTATGTGACAGTTTAATTAAGCGAAGTTGTAGTTTATAGAATAAAAGTTTAGATAGTAGGGTAACAAAAAAAATCATTTTATTTCTGGGATGACAACACATACTATAATAAATACTTGCTTTCTTGTATATTAAAAATATTACTGGGTGGGTATTCTTGGAAATTGAAATTGTGCCCTAACATTAAGAAGACTATAATAACTAACGCGTAATTGAAATTATAAGTCACAAAATCGGTCAAACCAACATAAAGGAATAATAATTAATTTAATTATATATAAATCCTTTGAGTCATTCAATGACATAAAACGATATATTAAAAGGGGAATCATTTTCTCTTTAACTATACAGTGGGTTTAGGTAACGAAATATAATATATTTTGGGTGTGTTTAGTATAATTATGATACGTATCATAGGGGATGAAAGAGCACATTGTATTCGGGCGTTTGATGAAGGGATGTTTTGTGTGCCCTTTAATTAATCAATGTTAAGAAATAGAAATTAATAATAAAAATTAATACATTTTGTGCATTTTTTTTTTCACAATTTCCTTATCAGCTTTTTATTTTAATGCTACATTAATATTTATAATCGTTAACAATTGGCTTACGCTATTTTATATTTCGGTCAAACCTAAAGCGATTAAAAAAATTGTTTGGTTTTATTATAAGATAATTTAATAAACCATCTAGAAACAATTATTATGTAAATAATGTAGTGCGATTATGTTTTAAATTATAAATCTTATATTTGCAGTGAAAATATAATTAGCATATTTAGCACCTAATTTCGTTAATGTCAAATGTATATTTATAATATTTCCCTTATTTTATGTATGAAGATACTTGTTACCCGTTAATAAATTTGGACAAATGACCAACAAACATTTAGCTCTCAGGATGTTGGGTTAAAAGCAAAAAGATTCAACATCAATCAATCATATAGCAGCCGTTCAGAACTGGCTATGAGTCAAATAAAATTTAGGTCATCAAACATTTATGTCCCAAATTGCTGTGAAATTATTATGTTATATTACGTAAATAAAATTTAGCTAATATTTTTTAGATTTGAGGTCATGGTTTCTGGAATTCGATTCTCTGTGCCTACCGCAATATATATATATATATATATATATTTCAACATATATCAAATGAGTTTATGTTATACTTAACCTATTCTTATTTATACACTTTTAAATAAATAAATAAAAAAAATTAAAAAAAAATAAAATAATGCTAACCATTAAAAAATCGAAAGCAATGTAATAATTGTAATTTAATCTGATTGAATTTTCTCATCCCATAGTATTGTAAACCATTTTATCTGTTGTCATAGAAATACTCAAAAAAAGAAAAGGATACCTACAAAAAATAAAGGTAAATGATATAAACATAAAAGATAATACTTAAGTAAATCCGTTATATATGTTATTTTAAGTATCAGTCATAAAAAAATGGATAAGTTATAATTATGTTTCCATGAACTTAAGATCAGTTTAAATTATGTGTTACTGTGTTTTTCTCATAATTTTATATTTTGTATATATTACTTGATAACCATATGAGATTAGTTATAATAAAAAAATATTCTAATATTTTATTTCTTTGTAATAAGGTACATTTTTCCTAAATTACAATTATTTAACCTTCATAAAAAAGCTCCACATAGAATATATCAAACTTTTCTCTTCACTGGAGATGGTTCCTGACATAATGACAGATAACGAATTGAGGGAAACATTAATATTGTTTTTCATGGCACTTGTTCCTCAAACTTCCGGCAACCAACTACAGCAACCTTTGTTTACAACTCCACTCACAAACGCATCCGGGTGTATAAATTTTAATGAGTCCACCACAACGCTGGATTTTTTATCTATATTTTCTATAATCAAAAGAACTTTATGGTGGAATGTTCTGTTTAAAAATGAACCTTATCTCATTCGAGGGAGAGTGAGTTTTAAATGACAGCTACAGTTGTAGGTTGTTACGTTCTATAAACACACCCAGAGCGTTCCAAATATAACAATGTTTTGGGTCTTTGATGCCGTTTTTTCGAAAGATGAAATTGTCTTTAGGCATGAAACCTTTAGTTTCAATCACGATAGATTGATGAGAAATAAAATATAATGCAAAAAATCTTTGATATTGTAAGGTAATATTCGTTATACTAGAATGTAGAGCAATTTCTATTTTCTCGTTTATATTTGATACGTAGCATTGAATCCTATTATTTTTAAACATTAGTAATTTTTTTTAATTTGTGTTATTAGTAAGATGATATTTTTTAATATCTTACTTAAATAACAAATAAGCGTATAATACAAGTACATAATTATATGTGATGAATCATAACAGTTCTGTGACAAATAGATAAATATATATATATACAATTTAAAGATATTACATTTATCTACATAAAAGATTGATATGATTTGATTGATTTACATAAAGGTAATATACTCTAATATTGATAAAATTTTCTGTTTGTATCAAAATATTAATAGCTACATTAAGGCAATTTTTGATTTTTTTAAACTGGGTAATTGAACAAAATTGTTACTAAACCGAATTCGTTTTTTTTTAAGTTAACAGTCAACAAATTATTATGTAAATTGTGATCATATCAATAAAGTGGATTTATACAGAATTCCAATTAAGGCATAAAAGGTATCACTTGACGATATCATCTATAGCATTTTATTTTTATTACAAAATATATTCCGCTTTAATCAATGCCGTCGTAATATATGATAATGTAATTTATTTATGACAATTTAAATTGTGGGATTGTCAGTTGTTATAGCTTATGCCATAGAAATATTATACACAGAGTAGAGCAGTTAGCCTAAAATGTGTCCATCGAAAAAAAAGAGAAAGCAAATGAGGTTACCTTTTCTTGCATATTAGATTGGACAAAGATAAGTATCGGTCTCTCATATTGCCTCTTATTTTTTGTCAGACAATGACATTTATAGGCCTGCCTATGACTTCCTTATTCTATGTATAATAATTGTAAGGCTTATACATATACCAATGTTGAAATATTGAGTTTAAAAACAATACTGTGGTAATATACACACGTTCCCAAGAACTTTGATTGACATAATATACAGGTTTTACCTTAGTTTTTCAGCCTACCATAAATAAAAATAATATGCAGCTCAGTAGATGAAAGCTCTAGAAAACCAGCTTTTAGGATAGTATTCAATACATCTGAGGGATCCCCCATTTCGACAAAATTACAAATTTTTCAACTTGTTAAAAGTTAACTTTATCCTTTTAAACCTTATTGCGTTATGTTATATTTTTTAAAGCCTTCAATAATGTGTTAGTCTTATAAAACAGTTTTGATTTGTTTGAATATATTTTACTTATAAAACATTTCTTAATAAGAATAAATCATAGAAACCGTGGATAAGTTTAAAGTGGCAGCTGATTAAAATAAAATAAACCGAGATGGGTAGCGATACGATAAAGATCAATTAAGAGAGCGACGGAACGGTTTCCCAGAGGTCAAGGGTTTGAATCCCTGCCCGTTTTAATTAATATAAACCTAAAATTTAAATAAGCTTAACATGACAATATATGTGTATAAATATTTTCAAACCAAAAAAAAAAAATAGCCTGCTCCGATCGAATAGGACAACATTAAATATTATAAAAAACTTAAAATATTTATTCAGTCTTAAGAAGGTACAATGTAGACTGGGAGCTAAATAGTTCAAAATTAATTTAGTCCAGTAATTAAAACTTCTAACGCACCAAATAGAACCACGTCCTTTGTTGTAGGTACTGTAAATTCCACACTTGATTTTTTTTTTTAAATGGTATATAATGTGTTTTATATAATTTATATATTTGACCGCTGTTTTTCAATAGTAATTTTAATAATTGTTATTTCAGCTAAACAATTGATTGAAGAAGTTTTATTAAACTGACAAGTGTGAGCGATAGTACACCACTGTAATGTACAAATACTACTTCAAAAATATTTTGTAGATGTGTGTAACAAAGTATAGCAATATAAAGGTTTCCTTCTGCACCATATTCATGTATAATAATTCGCTTATAATTAAACGAAGTTTTAAATAATTCCTTTTGACAGTATACTGTTGTTGCTCATTTAATATTATTACCACGTCTAGTAACAAAATTTTACTAATCAATCCGAGGTCACTTTATATTGTATATAATCTCTAGATCCCTGGCCTAAAAGACAATATGTTGTAATAATCCAGAAGGTCTCACGACCTTACAAACGTTTCGTATCTAATCTCTTTCTATAATTGCTCACGTGATAAGGAAAATCTATTGTGAGCGCTTTCATAAACTCCAAAAGACATTATATCATTCATCATAAACTTGAAATATATCGGAATAGTCGTAAATAAGAAATTACGTCAAATACGACGTTATTTAAGCGTTTTAGATTTTTGTATCTTTTCTACAAATTTTATATTCATTTGGATTTTTATATTAACATGACGATATATCATTGTCATACAATTTCAAGTTTCATAAAACGACAAAATTAAAAACAGGTAGATTTTTTTTTTACAGGGACCAGATGTATAGATATCTTACGACATGTTTAAAGTATATATTAATAATAATAACTAAGAGGTGTCAAGGCATCCGGATGGAACAAAGTTCCTTTCGATTAATTACTGAAGGAATAGGGAATTTAAGGCCATAAAACAATTCGTGAAAAGTGTAAATTAAGGGAGCGAAATTCAAACTTACAAAACGCGCCACCATTGGTCGAAAGGACATGTGACGTCATTTGACACGCCATTCAAATTATCGGCGTCGAAGTTCATATTGTGGTATTACTGTTAGTGAGAAAAATATATAATGTAAACCCATATTTTCGTGCTTAAATGTTTTATAAAATGATACGATTGTTTAGGTAATCATTTTTCACTTCACTTGACTCAGATAAATAACTTTGTTGATAATCAGTAGATAAAGAAGATATAAGATGCTATAGAAGTATTATAGCTGATAACACAGCTGTGTTTTCAGTAAACAATTTTTTTTTTAAAACATAGTTTTACTGGTAAAGCAAAACTATGTAAAATAGTTAGTTTTACTGGTAAAGTAAAAGTATTGTGCGTTGAATGAGGAAATGGTAACAATGCTACATTTTGTTTTTCAGCAGGTATATTTACATTGACACCTTTACTTCTGTACTTCGGTTTAATATTAACTTGCACAGCTTAGTCACTTGGTAATTTATCTATAATATGCAAAAAGCAAGGCTCTGCCTTGTGATCACATTTAATATTGTCTTGGCTGATTTATATCACAGACATTTGTATGGGCAGTACTAGGAATTACTTACTATATTACTTCTTTGTAAAGGTCACCAATTTTTTAAAACACTACTTTTGATAGTTAACTCTGAAAAGGCCTCATTAACCGATGTCAATCTTTGCCTTTTGACTATGCACATTCTTATTCTATCAGCTGGTATTTTTGCCACAAAAATATATAAGGAACAACTCCTTTCTTCAAACTTAGATTAAATTTTTCTCCTTGTTTGCTTTGTTATACATACTATATTCAATATTAATAGCTGTATCTTCCTTAACCTGAAATAAATCGACAACCATAAAAATTTCGTAAAACCAAAAAAAGAATACGGTTTTTATAAAAAGTTATACTGAACTTTTGTAAACTAGGTTAATTTTAAACTCAAATTTTCTAATGTTCAATAGCTAATGCAACTTAATATAAATTTAAACTATTAAATTCAACTTATTATAAATAAAGTATACTTACGTTAAATTAATCTTCACAACAATATAAACACAATTTAACACATATATTATCCCTTTTAGTTACCATAGACCATTGTTTTTGTATTTTCGCATCTCTTGAAATATAAAAAACACTTTGTCGGGTGTTTTTCTAATACTATTTTTGCACTCCAGTACTAAACAATACTTGTAAGATGGTTTTTATTTTCTTCCATGACTTGTAAAGCACTTAAAACTTAAAATATGTATGAAGTAAATAAAAAGTTCATAGTAAACATTCACTGGACGTGTCTTTTGACGTCACGCAGGGCGCATGCAAAATGACGGCGTTTGAGCGGCTCAAATTTACTCAATGTTTTAATTTTCACTTTGAAAAAAAACGAAATATTACCTATTCTAATAAAAAAATATTAAATTATTAACATAAGATATGATAATGAATAATATTTTGTGTACTATGTTTGTATGATATTTCGATATAATAAAATGAATAACTAAATTAAAAAGTGTTAATCAATAAACCCATGACTTATTGTCCCGCCACTTAGCGGTTTTATTTTGTGCAGATATGTTTACATAACAGATGTCGTTATGTTTCTCTAAGGTATAAATAGATGGCGCTGTTGCAAAACATTACGAGTATATTTGATCACAAATTTGTATTATTATTTTCATTTAAACTGTCTTATTTGCAAATTCATTCTAAAATAACAAACTCCAATATCAAATAAATAATAAACAATATAATATAATACAGAATATAATAATGATAGAAATGAAAATATCTCGCTTGCTTTCTATAAGAGAGAGAGATAGCAAGACATGTCGTGCCAACTTTTGGTAAGATTTTTTACGTTCCAATAATAGTATCACTAGACAAATTACATAAATTGATCGAACCACTATGTAAGCAAATTATTTTCTTGTGTTAGACAACAATTCAAATACCTAGAAATACATAATGAAAATAGAATAGAATATATTTAAAAAACGGCCAAACCCAGAAATACAGACAACTATGCTTATCATATACAAGCCTGTCCGCGTCGGTAATCGAACCTGATCCGCGCGATACGTATCTGTGCTAACCACTCAACCAACGGTGCAGTTAATAATATATTATACGCATTTCACACATGTATAATTTTGAGAGACAAACACATTGGTCTATTATAACTATCACCTGATCAAAACCTGCAATCTACGAGACTGGTGTTAAGAACATA
This sequence comes from Napeogenes sylphis, assembly GCA_959347405.1. Taxonomy (NCBI): domain Eukaryota; kingdom Metazoa; phylum Arthropoda; class Insecta; order Lepidoptera; family Nymphalidae; genus Napeogenes; species Napeogenes sylphis. Next base: position 28,743,133 of record OY365780.1, on the reverse strand, counting down.
ACCATTTTAGTTAGAGTGATTGGGATTTGTTGGTGTAAATCGGTTCAATTCATTTATACTTGGGTCTGATTTGAGACCCATCTGGTCTGACTTTAGACGAATCGAACGGGTATAAATTGGGTTAAATGGAATTGTGTTTTTTATGTTTATTTAGGTGCAACGAATGATTTCATCTAGCTGGGGAGGTAAAAGCGAATAAAGTGACGTTTATGTGTTTAAATAAAAAATGCAAATACAAAAATATAATGTGGTCTTGCAATTCAGTAAGATATAGTCTATACATTAATCAACAATCAACGTTTTCATTTATTAAGATAAACCCATTTGTTACTTTTTTAAATTCAATAAATTTTATATTTATAGCGAATGATATTGGTTAAAAAAACCCACATCAACTTGCTTATATTCAATACATTGTACTGTATAAATTTATTCATTAATTTTTTATTAAGAACATATAAGCAAGTTGGATTTTATTTCAGGAAATGAATTTATGAAAATAGACGGTATTCATAAATATATTTATAAATACTGAGTGAAGTAATATTAAATTTACATTTTCAACCTTATTTTTTAAACAATCTCTTCGAAATGTTAATTAGGAACTTAAAAAAAATATATAAATAATTCCATAAAATGATGTTAAAAAAATAAATATTTATTTAAGGTTATGAACTTTGAAACAGATGCAGAATAAATTTGGAATTATGTAATTTATATTTAATTTGTAAGCATAACTTATTTATTGTGACTACCTTGGATGTATAATAGATAAATAGATAATATTGTTAGGAGTTCCCATACTCACAGACAAAAACATTTCTTTTGAAATTGTTTTTAATCGCATGCAGTCTCCGAACAGGGTTTCAAATTAAGGCATCTTACCAATCCACCGCTTAAAATTGCTCAACATATAATATTTTTGATACTAAATAAAATAATGTACTCTATCAATTAATCTTATTGTAATCAAGTACATCTAAAGGATTAAAAGTACATTTTTTATTATTATAAATAAATATTAACATATTGCAATATTGCATAAAATGAATTCAATACAAAAATGAAGAAATATTTTATCTGAAAACTCCAAATTAACGAGTAATTGTTGTTTCAATGATACTTTCAAAAGTACCAAAAATGAAGGGATACTTACCAATATAAAATATTGAGATGGAAGTCAGGAAAATGATAATTCTGGCAGACATTGTTTCGTTATTCTGTAACAAAGAAGATGTTATTATTAAACCGCATTTGGTATTTTAATGAACAATACTCTGAATTTTGTAAATACTTAAAAAGCTATTTGTGTTTTATATTGTTGTATGTTTGTCGTGTGATTTTTTTAACTCAATATTTAATATGTTTAGTTGGGTAAAGTACAATAGTGTATTTCAATTACTTTAAATCGTGCAATTAATTTACTATTTGTGTTTCAAATCAATTAATATTGATGTATTATAACTTTATTGATTTTATCTAGTACGCTGATGTTCACTTAAATGTAATGTCATCTGGGTTCTTATAAGAAAAATAAACAATTTATATACATAGTGATTACGCACCTGGTGTGCGTAACAAATTTTATACTAAATTTAAAAATATATTACGATAAATCGAAATAAATTCTCAGATTTCGAATTCTGAAAATCTCAGAATTAGAAATAAATTCTCAGAATTTACAGATGACATTATAAAAATTTGGAGCTAAGGACTTTACTAAAGCTATATTTTCTTTTAAAATATACATAATTTATTTTAAAAAAAAATTGAATTGTGAAAAAGAATTTCATATTTTGGGATGTTATTACATACTAAAAATATAAAAATATTTCTTTATAACTTACTTATAAAAAAATCTCCAATGTTCAAATATTCATACATTACCATAAAAAGTCAAGTTAAATCTTAAATCCTAAATCCCTCAAAGGGTCGTCAGTCCGAATCTCTAAGCTGGTAAACAAACGTCTTGAAAAAGACTTAACTCTGGGTAAGATGCACTTAAAGCGGCTGCTTAGTGACATATCACGGTAGGAAGGTTTTATGTAATGCAGGCTTAAACATACTATGGATTAGGGATGCTGAAAGCTTTTGAAACGATATATAAATATATTTTTTGCTAATCTTTTAAATTTTTGGAAAAATATATTATAACCTTTAAAAAGTTTTTTTTACTTGTTAAATGTATATTAGGTGTTTATTATTTAAATTTTAGTTTTATTATATATTGTTTTTTTTTATTATATGTTATCTCTATTCACAGAACATAGCTTTACAATTTCTTTTATATAATATCGCTGTTGGTACTTAAATATAATTGAAAATATTTATTTATACGTGATATATGGCAACATCCTTATAAGAAAATTTTCATTTCCCTAAAATGTTATTTTATCCTCACAATTTTTCAAATGTCTCTGTGATGGAGATGAAATATATGACGTTTTCTCGGCGACAAAGGATAATGTGTAAGATGTTCTATTTAATAATAATTTTAAGTCAATTTATCAACTTGTTAAGAAATGTCTTTTTGTAATAGTTGAAAGCATGTCATTCATTAGATTTATGGGTTATTTGGACCTAAGAAAATCAGAAAATATATAAAACCTTGCCACCCTTAAAGAACAGGAAAGGACGAAGGGAAGAATTAATGGAGGGAAAAGAAGAGATAATGGATGCGAGAACTACATTGCTACAAACTTCTACTTGGTTTTTATAATTAGTATCTTGATCCAGTGTAAATACGGTTTGAAGTTGGTTACAACTAGGCTCTACCTTGTTAATACTATTTATGTAGAGCTTCCGAAATTAAATAATTTAAATATAAAAACCATTTGGGGTAAATACTAAATTGTAACTCTTGAACGAACGAGACTATCAAAAGTTAAGCTCGACGCAAATTGCTCTTTGCGCTTAGATTTAACTTTATAATAACTTACGTTCCTAGGAATCTGCATCTGTATATTTGTGATTATAATTATGTTGTTTCTGACACTTTGATGTATCCGGTATTGCTGAAATATCATCTTAAGACCTTCAATGATAAGTAGCTTCAGATTACCTCTCTGTATATAATATGACAGACATTTTTTTACTTGTCTATTATATGTATTGATTGATGCATGTTTTCAAATATGTCACTTAAATCTATGTTACATTTATTAATATTATATACTGATATTATATTATATACATATATATATATACTTTTGCTGTGACACCAGTTACTTCTACTATAAATTATATTTTTAGGTTATGGTTTTTTGGTGTTTTACACTTGAATCTTTTTTTATACGCTATACTTGTAATCGCATGATACAGTATCGATGTAATTATATTTTTATTATAATTGTAATTATTATAATAATTTTAATTACTATACAGTTATAATAACATTATATAATAATCATTATTACTACCTACTTTAATTACTGACAATTATGTCTTTATTGTCATCTGTAGTAATATCGCATTTAATATATCTATCAAGTCATTATTTTTATAACATCGTTAATGTTATCCATATTCATTGGATAAAAAATAAGAGTTAATTAAACACTTACAAAATACTATTTATTATATTTATAATCTAAGAATACTAACAAATGTTATATTTTTTAACAACTAATCCTTGAAAAAAAGGAAAAAAAATAATCATATGAAATTACTCCTTCCATATAGAACCAGTGCAAGGCTCAACCTCCAAACGAACTTAGTTGATTTTATATCACAAAATTACTTTCTTAATATAAGTCTTTGTCATTATAATGATAAAATATCCAATTTAACGAGGAAATTACTAACTCAAAGCATTACCTGTATTGACGTACAAAATATATACAATATTGATACATAAATGAAAAAAGCGATATATCGATTTTTCATCCCCTTTAGGTATCATTAGTGTAGATAAATAGCATAATGCTTAGCACAAAATGACGTGGTTATTGATGGCCTCTCAATTAATCTTACTCAATCGTCGAGCGTCCCGGTTGCAGCAGATTATAGTTTAGATAAAATGATTTTGATGGATATTATCATGTATATAAATTAATAAAATAATTATTAATTGCCATTAAATATGTGTATGTTTTAAATAATGTTAGCTTATTTGTTTATTATTTACGATTAAATAAGTAGTCCGAATGCGATGAAACTTTGATGAATTGTTGATGTATGCCAGCCAAGGTTTCTGAATTGGTAAAACCACTTTACGTGAAATGGAGCGCCACTTATACATGTAGTGACATTTCCTTTAATTGGTATGGCAACGTATGCCGGTAATAGGTATTTGATAAATTAGAAGGAACGAATACATATTAGTTGGTGTCTTAATGATTGGGGTATATTTTGGATGAAACTTAACAAGCATTCTCTTTACATTTTTTGCCAGCTACTGCTTAGCCAGACTTCTACTTTTCGAGAAGATCCTGTCAAAATCAATTTTGGGTTACTTACAAGAATACCAAGATTTTTTTTGCATTAACAAACTTTTATAGTCTATTTGAAACTCTTAGTGGTTAAATGTCTATAATCTGCTGATGTTGATGAAGATGTTCTTGGTTTCTAATCAGATAGCTGTATTCAACTCGTATAGCTCAATCGTTCCATTTTTTTTATATAAACACTGCTCTATATTGTAAAAAGAGTCTTTGTGTAGAATAATACGATCTAGTGGTCAGGGTTTTACTCTAATGTTAGTCGGTCAGGTATTTAGAGCACTCAGAAAGTTTTGTGAAAAAAAAAGTTTCTGTGTACGGAACGCTGGAAAATTATAATTTGTTTTGAAAATTCGATGATTTCAAATAAAAAAAGATTAAAATTTTGTTTATTTTTTCACCAACTTTATGAAACTATAAGTATCAAGGAAAAATGCTTCTGCGCCAAGAACATTTTTTACGAGTTCAAGTTCATATTAAAACATCAAAAAGCAACAAAATCGGTTGAGTAAATAAGAGCAGATCCAACACAATTTGCAGATTCGGTATACTATATCGTAATACTTCCCGTATTTATAGTATGCTGCATAACCACCATTGCGTAAGCAGGATTATTTCGCACCGAGTACCTCAAAACGTAATTTATGCATCAGAAGCAGGCACTTACAATGATATGACTGCGAATAACAATGTCGCAGTGATATGATTGTAGAATTTGAATCATGAAGATTCAAAACCAAATAAATTAATAAACCCCTCAATAAACGCATGCCTGCGAAATTTATACTATTGAAAATCATTTGAAAGATGTTGATGTAACGACAGTACCTTAACAGAATATTTAGTGTCAATTAAGACACCAATGTAGGGCCAATTCAGAAGTTTACTACTAGAAGATTTTAATGCTGATTTTAATGATGATACCGCCCCGTTGGTCGAGTGGTTAGCGCAGACGCCTAACGTGTCACGACGCAATGGGGCTCGGGTTCGATTCCCGGCGGAGACAGGCATATATGTGATGAGCATAGATGTCTGTGTTTCTGGGTTTGGTCGTTTATTAAATATATTCTCAGTATTTATATGTGTATTTCTATGTATTTGTATCGTTGTCTAACACCCTTAACACAAGCAAATAATTTGCTTACTTAGGGGTTAGAACAATGTGTGTAATTTGTCTTGATATTATTATTATTTTTATTATTATTATAATGCTACGAGACACAAAGAGAAACAGTTTTTATTGCCATAAGATGCGTACACTGCGTTCGAAAAAGCCGTTGAGGAAGTACATGTTGCAGACTAGCACACGTATTTTGAAAATTGGTTTAGATGCGAAATTTCTACTAATGCCGATTTTTCAAAAATATTAAATAAATATATTACCATTAGCTTTTCTGGATTTATTGCTTGCTTGAGAGTAAATATTATAAGAAGCTATTTATACATAGATAAGTAATAAAAAACTAGAATAAAGTGACAGACACTGGCAATGCCTTGCATCAGCTGGTGACAGACGATGTCAGAACATTTTTCTCCTGATACTTATCAGTAGCCTTACCTAATAACCATGTTCCTTTCCAGGACATGGTATATTTATCTTGAAACCCCAATTATATTCACTCAGTACTTTTTGTTTAATTGACGAATAAAATTCAAGATTCAGATCAAGATTAGTAGGACTACTAACAACGTGCTCCGGTTCACCTTGGGCTATGTTATTATTTTGGTATCTTTATTTAACATAAAAAAATAAACTTAATTCATTAAATATCGAAAACTTGCCACCTTAAATCATTCTATTATTATTTGAAATCGCGTGATAATCCGTATAATGTTGTAAAAAGATATAATATTTTTTACATTGTTATGATTGCAATGCCGATTGCAGTCTAACAATACAGATCTATCAAGATATATTTTGTTATAAAGGATATATTCACAAAAAATTGCAACGCCAGGGAAACGAAAGTCAAATATAAAAACAATGGTTTTTATTTTCGGTAACATTTCTTACAACTTGTACACATATAGACAAACTAGAGGACTAAAACCATTCCCTTTGGAACCGATTGCCTCTATCTTTCACATCCCTTTATCCGCTGTACCAACACGGCTTAGCTCTATATTGCATACCGCTATAAAATCTTTAAGGAGCATGTATTTCATCAATCCTAGACTAGAACTAATAAACCGTAAATTCATAACATGTAAGTGCTCGTAAAATTTGACCCGTCATAAGTCTATCCGGTTTTATGATTTTGCGTAGTTTCATGTCTTTGATAAATCGGAGTGTTGAGGATTTTTATAAGAATCGTGAAACTAGGAATGTACCAAACAGCTTTTCATTGTTATTTTTTTAAATTTTAATAATAGAAAATAATATTTTTATATTAATAATTACCTACATAATTTATCTATTTTATGGTTTTGTTTTCAATTGCTTATAAAATTTATTACTTGGTAAAACAAATATTTTGATCTGTGTTCAGTCAAACAACTATTTTGATTGTGTTAGCAGGATACAAAAAAAATATCTATTAAGAAAAACACGGATTGAATACAATATTAATAAAAATAATAATTATATAGAAAAAGCGAATATCGAAAACCATACTTCCATAAAAACGACGTCGCGTTGAAATGTACTCAAAAATATTAATAGTGCGTTCGTGTATAGTTTTTGCATACAAAATACTCGTTCGTGCGGAAACGCATATCAGATATTAATCTCAACTGTTCGGAAGCAGTCCTTTTTCCTTTTGTTCGAATTAAAAAAATGTTTCGTGCATGTTTTAAATCGCAGGGAGGATTGATTTTTTGGTCTTTGTTTCCATGAAGCGTTGCTAATGAGAAATATTGCGTATTGTTTTGGTATATTTTTTAAATAAATGAAATGTTACTGGTGATTTTTGGTTCGATATCTCTTAGAGAACAATTTTATAATACATTTTATAAATACGATAATGAGAAGCGTAATACGTTCTTGAGTCCTGCTCGGAGTTAATTCGAAAACTTTTTGGCACGCGTGTGGCCTAACTTTACTAATTAGCTGAGTTCAAACCAAATATCAGGGTTAGCGAACTATGGTTATACTTACGTAATGGAAAGGGTTAAATTAAAGGCGTGGAATGAATAATACATTATATGACTATACAAGGCTTTACAAGCAAACCTCGGCGCCTTAATGATATATAATTAGTTGATGACCTGCCCTTAACCCAATTATCTTGGGTCGGCAAAATATATATAGCATATTGCATAAGATTTTTTAAAAATGTTTAAAATCGGCCGCCAAGCTGATTTCATCCCTCCCTAGCAATGCTTGGTGATGGGATTTCTACCACATTTCGTATAAGCTGTTTTAATAAGAGAGCGAATGAATGATAAGCGGATTCTCACCCCTAGCAGCCTCTTACGATGCTTTACTAACGCATACGGTCCTGTTGTAAAGCACAAACGTAGATCAGCATGACGTAATGATCGACAAAGTAAAATTCATAATAAGTGACCATCACCAAATCAGTGCAATCCTTAATCCCCGGTTCGATTATTGGACATGCGAACTAAAATCTATCCCAATTGAAATACTCTCTCTATTATAGAGATATAGCGAGGAAACAATGATATCGTAAAAGAAAGATAAAAGAAAGTCTAAGTTATCCCGCCGCAGTGGTAAGTAGCCTTTCTATAATTGGAAAGGAGTTTGTGCCCGTTGAGATATGTATAAGCTTTATTTTTAAACAGTTTGTTTATTGTACTGTATAGCGTCATAAAATAAAATAAATATAATTTATAATTATAAGCGCTGCGGTTCAAGAGTTTTTTGGTGTAAGTGTATTTTTTTACCAAAATGAAGTTAATACATATTTGGATTTAGAGATTTTTTCTGATTTCAAATATATATAACTCTATTTCACAAAAAATGTTGCTTAGAAAAATAACCCTGGAATCGTCTGCATACGTAAATTGGATAAATTATAAAGGTATGTTCCTTGTCATTCATTATATCAACACAGCTCCATTTCAATGACTCTTACTAAATTCTTACAACAATATCTTTCATATAATTAACTACAATAACGGAATATTAAAAAACAACAAACAAAAATTTTATTCTACTTAAAAATTATATTTAATCTAAGTTCCATGTTATTATAATAGTCATAAGGATAAAATTAGTGTGTCATCAAAGTAGACACAGATCACTCGTTATTATAGCTTACATCTCATTATGATCAAATTTCAACTCTTAATTAGCAAAGTTAGTAGCTGTTAGGAAGCGACGTAAAGTTACACCAGTTTAACATACAAATTGAAAATAAAGTCCTTTTAACTGTATTATTATATAAGTATTTCGAACTTTAGTATTTTGAATAATTATTGTAATTATATCTAATATAGAAATAAAATTGTACTACAATCATTTGGGATTGGTATAATAGGTTCTACAACACTTATATCCTTTTCAAATGATTGTAATACAACAAATTCTAAAACAATTATACCCATCTTAAAAAGGAGTTGGTTTAGGATTTATTATATTGTTATAAAAATATAAATTTAATATGATTCTTGAGTATAAAATAAACAGTGTATCAAAGTCTTGTTAGAATATAAGTTTCGAATTTATCACTTTTTACTATCATATCTATTGAGCATCAAATCGTAAAAACCATGGTAAGTACGTGTTGAGTATCAAGCTTATTAAACTAAAGATGTTTAATTAAACTTAATGCAAACAGTTATTTGTAAAGCTAATACGCAAAGTAAACCTAACATGATTTATTTCATGATATAGAAGTAATATCATAAATACTAATGACTGATTTGAAATGTTTGTAAGTAAGAAGTTTCATTCCGAAGAGGTAAGTACAAGTATAATATTACCTATACTAGCTATTGCCCGCGATTCCGTTCACTTGTTTATTGGCAAACAATGTATGTATCTTTCTATTTTTTTTTGAATTCGCGCAAAAAAAATTTTTTTGAATAAAAAGTATCGTTTGTTACTACCTTCACAAGTATGTGTGTACAATGTTTCGTAATGATCGGTTGAATAGTTTTCGCGTGAAACCGTAACAAACAAACTTACATTCGCATTTATAATATTAGTAGGATGTATGGATTACCGATATATCAATGTTTTAAAATAAATTAATATGTCAAATACGTGTAAAATTCATTTTGATCGATTTAATAAAACATATCGTTTATTTATAATGGATAAAGATATATATAATGTCTTTAGAAATAATTTAATGTAAAATTTTGAGTTTATAGGTGCTTATGTTATTTAATTGACATTAAAATAAAAAGTGTAATACTTTTAAATGAAGCCTTTTTAATACGCTTAGGTCAAAATTATTTACACTTTAGAAATACAATACTAACAGTAATGATTCCTGTAAAGTCATATTATATAAAATAATAAAACTTCAAATAATACTGGGCCCTAAGCATAACTTTCTAAAGGCAAAGTATTAATGACAGAAGTTAGGAAGCAGTTTGCTTCGAGTTTAAGCGCTTTATTCAAAATCACAGGCTAGTTTAAAGCAAAAATAAGCATTAAGGGCTATAAAAAATATCTTCTCCTTTATTTATAATTTCTCCTTTATTTATAATGAAAGATCAACAAATATTTATTCTAATTTATTTTGAAACAATAATGATTATCATTACACTAACATGTTTAATTCAAACGTTATTCATCTAATTTATAATAATAGTTATTCATAATTAATAGCATTATTATGGTACATAAATAATGATGTATATATATATATATATATATATAAATATATTACATTACAAGTAACATTGTTATTATTTTGACCTACATTACCCATCCTTTGATATGATGTGATATAATCAATAGATGGGTATATCTTAGTTCGCAAATATAAGTTTTGAATTTCATTAAATCAATTCCATGAGTTCGAAATGCCAAGTATTTTAGGGTTAGAACTCCAAGGGTGAGATATTTCAGATTAGGTAATGAGACAAAGGACTTCGTGAATAGGGTGAAGGGTTGGTATTTGAAATCCATTCATATCGAATAATAGCTGTCATGTTAGGTTATAATCCTCATACATAGGTTGACAGGAGACTGATGAATCTTTTGAACAGTTCAAATCGGATGGAATGATTATATGACCTAACAATGAACTGAATTATTCAAATCAAGTTTTTATGTTGCAATTTCTAACAGAAAAGTCACAAGTGACCAGTCGGTTGACAGATCCAGGTCAGGTAATGCAATTTTATTTTATCAAAGTGTTTTACCTTTTCGAAGATACTTTTTATTATAACAGTAATTTTTGGTAAATTTTCTTTAAAAATTATATCCTGCTAATTTCTTTTACCGGAGATAGGCCTGATTGCTTTGTGAAGAAGCTTTTAGCCGTCATATTTTTAAAATAGATGAAATATTAAATTTTGAAAATAATATAAGATAATAGATATCATAAAAAGCGTATAAATAGTAGCTTAGAACAAATCAATTGTATTTCAGAGATTTTTCAGAGACTTTATAAACTTTATATTTAACAATATAAGTAATAAATTGAAGGGAAAATTACCAAAAGAAAGAAGTTCCAAATTAATATTTTGAGAACTTTGTTTGTTACATGTTACGTTGATGATTTTTAATAGTTATTGAATGTTATTTTTAGTAATTATAACCCTGAAACCTGTAAGGGTTATCTAGGAGTTGCTCGAAATTAAGTAACTGCTGCCACTATATATTAGAAAAATGACAAATAAAAAAAAAATCTGCACATTGTTGAATAAAAAAAATGGTAAATAAATAAATTCGAATCGAAGATCAAATAATTACCACAAATTCTTATATTTTGAATCTGTGAAACACTAGCAGATGTGATCCTATCAACGGAAAGTTACCGGCACGAGGCTAGCAAACAACAATCGCTTCAAGTTTACAGATAAAAGAATAACAAAACAGCAAGATATTTTCGAGTTTCTGAACAAGAAGAATCGTTCCGAAACTTTCTTTTTATTGACACGGCAGAAGCATTCGAAGTACTAAACACCGAGAAAATATTTATGTACTTTAAAAGAAAACCCAACTTTTTTAACTTGTAGAGTTTTACCTTATGTGAAAATACATTTAAGAAATGAAACAACAATCAATATAAGGACTATAAAATTAAATCTATATAATTACCTCTTAATATCTTTTATTCATTATCGAGTTCCACGGTCATTATTTTAATACAGAAACAATAGTAAAAGTATTATTGTTTAATCTTACTTGAAGATTTCCATCCTTAATTAGTAGGATAACGGCACACGCTCAGCATCATCCAACGGTTTTAGATTAAAGGCTGTAAAATCTCCAATTCAAATTGCAAGACCAAATTCAAATATAGCCCCGTACTATCGAACATTGTCATTGTTTTTTCGCTTTAATCTAAGAATAGTATTTATCTAAGATTTAAGAATAGTATTTATGTAAGAATAGATGCTAATTTTATTAAATATATATGTTCCATGTAAAAATATCGGTTTTAAGATTTGACATAATTATGTACTTACACGTGTACAAAATAATAAAAGTATAAAGATTGGATAGTTCTTATATAAAATTGTTCATCATTTATAATTTTTTTCTCATCATAAAATATTTATGATCTCTTAAATTCCTAAATCTAAACCTCTAACTCACTTAAAACTCGATCCAAAATTTAGTATCCCTTTTGGACAGTCACAACGCGAGGTAGAATTTAAATGGATTTTGCAATCCGGCATCTTGGTGCGAGATTTATTTCGGTTTTTGCATTTCCAGCTCGTTTGTACGTCTGGCCGTTCGAGAGACAATTCTGTGGCGATTGGTTGAATAATATCGAGGAAATTTAAATAAGGGTTAGCTGCGATAGCATGGAACCGGTTTTGAAAATCAGATATTCATTGTTAAAGGCATAAAAAAATAAAATCAAAACAAATACAACACTACAAACTCCTTACTATTTGCGAGTTTCTGAATCGATATCGGTTTTATTGGATGTTATAAGATGTCTGAGTATTTAGCGGTGAAGTTTTTATTTGTTATAGCTGCGGTATTAGAACTACGATTTATTTATTATTAATAAGGGTCAGATTAAAATCCTTTGTTTTTAAAGTATTTTTTTTAAATGTTTTGTAGACTATTTATTTTTTCTCTAAAGCTGTTAAATCAGCTCATAAAATGTGTTGCCTATCTCTAGATAAACAACTATGAATATCAAACTCTCAGTTGTTGCTGCTTGAACTGAAAAAATATTAAAAGCTACTAAGGCTATCCAACTTTCTATCGATTTTCGATATATAGTTAACCAAAAAATGTTTTTTACTGGATACGTAGAAAATATAGATATTTAGATTTTTTACTATCAGTAAGACAAAGAGTTGATAGACTGAATATATGGAATGATCCTAAGAGGACAAAAAACTTGAAAGATGAAAAAAAAAAATTTATCAACAAGGCACCAAACCTAAACTCAGTTCAAATGACTTGTTATTAATTATGGTTTCATATTCAACATTAATTTCCAGTAGCAAAGCTTAAACATAACTACGAATAGATTGAACCTCTCAAATAATGTGATGGAAAAAACTGAAATGAATTTTGTAGGTACTACATCGAGATTGAAATGATATTTATAATATAATTGGAGATATAAAAAAAAACAAATATCTACTTATCTTAGGTTTTAAAATTACTGAAAATCTAGTTTAAAGAAACTTTCTTAAAGATAATCTTCAAACTTTGCTACTATCTCAGTAAAGAAAGTATTGAGATAACAGCAAAATTTCAAAATCATCTTATAAATGTTTAATTATTGTATAAAGTCTTTAGTTATTTATTGAATAAAGGCTTATTTAATTTCTCTTTGTATATTGTTAAACTAAAGTTAGTAACCATGATTATAGAGTTCCGTCATCTTAATATTCATGAGAAATTTTTTTATGAAATTATTTTAACCTTTACCCATCAAATTCAATATCTGACTATCAATTATAGAATACAGGTTCATAGATGCATAATTATTTATTCTTAAAAAAACTGAAGCAAACAAAATAAATATTTATTCTAAATAAAAACATTTTATAAAAGATATCATAGACATTACACTTGAAAAAGTAAATTTATAAATAAATTCAAAATTAAGTTATATTATCATTTCAAACGGTAATTGCCGCCATTAAAGAACGTTTCAAAGCCTTTAATGTTTAAGTTTGGTATAAAAGCTTTCAATGGTTAAAATAAGGGACAAATTTTGTTTGTAACAAGGATTATTGAGGACAGGAATATATCCATTAAATCTAATCTTATCCCATTACATTATTTATTACGTTTGATGTTTTTGTCGATTAAGGTTTTTTAAGTGCATGTGTGTTATCTAGACTTCTAATAATTACTAGCGTGTAAATATTTTTAATCCTATTATAAATTTGTTTGTATAACTATATGTGTCTGTGTATGCGTGAACAATTGATGTGTGACGTGACTATATGTGTCTGTGTATGCGTGAGCAGGTGTGAACAATGAATGTGATAATTAAATTTAAAAACGGAGGACTATTTAAATAGGTTTGACATAAAAGAAAATGAATAACAAAAAAAATGTATGAAAGAATTTACATTTTTATATCTGTTTTCAAAAACAAGATTTACGAAAGTATTTTTTTGTTTACCATCTCTTAGTGCTTGGAGCCCAAAATAATAAATATTATCAATAACAGGTGGTTCTATGACACAAGTGAAGCAAGGAGATTAAAATCTAACAAATCAAAATATATTCAAGATAAATATTTTTTTTTATTTTTAATTGCAAACAAAATAAGTTATTAATGTTAATGTAGAAAAAAAATCAATGCACAAATATTAAATTCCTCTTCCAGCAAAATAAAATATTTTATTATGTCAAACATATAATATTTGTTAGAGATTTCAACTACATGTAAATTTTCTTAACTCGTATTACGTAAATGTAATATAAAAATATTTATATATTTTTTTTCAAACATTTACAAAATAATATTAACTGAATATTAACATATACCTTCATGGTTTATCGGCGATTGATCTATGTTACTACACACAGTAGTTTAAATAGTTTTATAAGGAAGTCAAATATATTAACAATCTTACCTGTGATTAGAACTTCAAGATTCAACCAAACAAAGTATATCCAAAAACACTTAAATCTAAATTTATAACGAAAATAAATATAAGAACACAAAATAAAAAAATAACCAAATTCTAATCACACCGGTTCAAAATTCAAAACTTATTCGAACGCGACAACTTAACGTGAAACGACCTGCAAAACGTCCACCCCCTTCCACGTTTTGGAACGTACTGAAAGGAGAAGCTGTTCAGAGATAGCCTTCTGACAATTTTCATTTCAAAATCTCACAGACAATGGAAAATGGACCTTATTTCAACATAAAATAGGTTTTGGTTACTTTTGGATGACATTAGCAGAGTGGTTTATATTTCGGAGGGTTTCCCAGCTCATATGGACACTAATTTGTGCTCCGGAAAGGACGTAGGAAGCAACAAAACTGGGAAAATGTTACAGCAGTTAACAGATTGATGTGTTTCTACATCCTCGTGTAATGTTTCCTTAACGTTGCTTTGCATTGCTTATAAAAACCTTTGTTATTATATTTTTTTATTTAAACAAATGTTTATGTCATTATTTTGTTGATAATAAAAACAAACAGCATATTCCTTGGAATTGTTTCCAGTTCTGTTTTAACCTTAATTACAAAATAGGGTTTCATAAACGACTTATCCGGTCCCATAAAGTCCACCTTCAAAATATACATTTGTTACAAGGTTCATAAACAAAGTGATGTGTTACCGATGATGATGATGACGTCACCAGCTCAGTACTATACAAAAAAAACATATATAAGTACTAACATTGCGCTATCACATGTTCATATTATTTTCATAAAGATCTTATCTTATTGAGTTAGAGGTTTGAGATAGATTAGATTTGATTAGAGATAGATATATAACCCTTCTTCTGTCTATATCTAATTTATACTTATAAGTATAAATAAGTATAAATTATTTTTAAATTACCAGTACAAAATTTACTTCAGTAATAGCTTTTTGCACTTAAAGATTGATTTATATTTTTTATCTTGATATAAATTAACTTGTAAAAACATTAGTTTCTCGATACTACTTCATCAATTCTACAAAAATGTAATATTGGTTTTCAAGGATTTAAGATTAAACAGTTAGGGCGAAGTCTATACAAATATTTATTTCTTTGAACTTCCAATGGTAAAGCTGTGGCTTTCAAAGATTTTATTTTAAAAGCTCTATTTCTTTTTTTATTGGGATCTAGATCTTTTTACCTTACATTCTTTAAGCGTGGCTGTTAGTATTAGCTGTTAAATATAAACATTTGGCCGGTTCCTAGAAGGATGATTAACATAAAAATGAATTAGAAATACGATTAAGAGCTGTGATTCGTTGTTTATCACGATATCAACCAATAGGAACATGTTAACATGAAGCTTGACATGTTTTTTTTTATTTAACGAACTTCGAAAACAAAAAGAAAATAAAGAATGTTTTTCTTATTCTTTTTAAGTCCAAATTATGACTTCAACAAAACTATTAAGCCTTAAATGTTTATATAAAAATATTTACTTGTAACAAAAGTGGGCTTTTAGAGATTAAGAACCTTTTCCTTTCAGGATATTAAGCGCCTTGTTTTAATTCTAGCATCTAGTTGATAATAATTCTTTAACATGGCCAGAATATTTATAAAATATACCTAAAGAAATTAGAAAACAATAAGGGTAAGTTTGCACGTGTACGAGAACTTGTAAGTTCTAACCAAGAACAACATTAAATCATTAAACTCGTAACAGAATTTGACAAAATGATTGTCTTCTAAATTTAAAATAATATATAGTATTATTTGTATATTGAATGACACAGATGAAGTTTCTCAACAATTCAGTTCAAGTCACGAAGTTTGACCGAAAACGCTAATTCAGAAGCAATCTCGGGACCGCCGTGAAACAATGCGACTAACGCTTCAGTGAAGGAATGTGGTGTCGTTTCTTTGCGACTTGTTGAAAATATAAATATAATATTGTTTGAAAATATATATGAACATGTATGGCTATGTTAAGCTTATTTAAATTTATATAAATATAGAATGAATAATAAACCGATTCGAACCCGCGACCTCTGGCAAACCGTCCCGTCGCTCTACCAGTTGAGCTATCGCTGTCCGCCTCGGCGTTAAGCATTCTATATGTGATCGTCTTTATCGGGACAGTGATGACATCTTAATATTATTTTACTAGATAGCAAAGCTTAAACGTTTGCTTGTTTCGAACGCCCTTATTATTGGTGTTACCAGTACATTTAAAAAATGTTTCGATGCTTTAAATCCGGTTTTTTGGAGGTTATAAATGATATATATTTAATAATAAACATTGTAAAATAATGCAAATAAGGTGATTTGCTTCCTAGTCCCGCAGAGTTGTTGGCACACAACAGCTATTTCCAGTCAATACGGAAGTTGCTGAAAATTGCTTAGTTAGTACTAGATGATTGAAATATTTAATGACAGACATTAAATAATAACAGTAGACGAAACTTGACATAATACCCATAGAATAATTGTATTCATATGCTACCTCATATTTAATATTAGAATTTATTATTGCATAAATATGATATTTTCGACATATATAATTTTACCGGTGCGTAGGTAAGAGTCCTCCTAATTCCGAACGTGAGAACTATTCTACAGAACAAATACCGCGGAATCGTTCGGCAAACATTGGCCCAATGTTGGTACAAATACTATTATTCTTCGCTTAACCAATATTGGAACCAATGTTAAATGTTCACAAGAAATAAATTAGGACAATATAAGAATTTAGCAAGTTATTAAGAAGTAGACAAATTATATTAGATTTAATGGATATTTGGATTTGAATAATCAAAAATTTTTTACTGAATTGCCCTTATTAAAATTTACTTCCAGATCCTTTGGTGAAATTAGTTCAAAACATTATCCCAAATTATAATATCTAAATAAGCCATTAATTTACTAAATATAACAAAACAAAAGATTTCAATTTTGGATTCTCGTTACTTATAATTATAATCAAAACTTTTCTTATTACAGCATAAATTTATACTTTCTTGTTTCCTATCTTTCAGTTAGAGTTTCTAATTAAAAACATTACTTGGATTTGTCAATACAAATAAACATTAACTCGAGAGATCTTGAAGTAATGACCCGTTCAGATTCAAATTATCGAGCGCAAACAGAATAACGATTCGGGACTTTAAGTTTTCTGGATTTAAATACTCAGACTTGCTAATACTCTAGGTTTTAATAGAATTTTAATTTTATTTAAATTACAAAAGTTCTCCTCTTTAATGAATATTGTACATGTTAAGTATTTCTTCAGGATCGTGAATTAATATGAAGTTGTATGATTTTTTTATAAGCCGTCATTATTGTTTATATATATATTTTTTTTATTAAAGTTCCCGAAACATTACTGTTGGAATACAGTGACCGGCTTCAGTTGCTAGGCTTAGAGATTTCCTCGAACCTCAACTTTGGTCGGTTCATTGAGTCCAGAGCTAGGAAGCAGCAGGAAAGCTTGCTGTTCTTGAGAAGGTCCTGCAGTACTTTACACCGGGACACAGCTACTTGTATTATACAAAGCACAGATCCGGTCGTGTATAGAGTACTGTGGCCACATATTCGTTAGTGCGGCAAAGTCTCATTTTGCGCTTTTGGACTCAATTGAGAGGCGAGCAAAGATGCTTATAGGCAACCCCGAGTTAGTTAAAGCGAACCTTAACAGCCTTTAACAGAGGCGTAGAATTGCTAGCCTCTCAGTATTCTATAGGATACATTTTGGTGAGTGTGCGCAGGAATTACACGACTTAATTCCCCCGACCCCCTTCCATCACCTATTCATCCTTTTGTTGTGGACATTATTTTTGTCCGAACGAAGCGTTTTGCTTCGTCTTTTTTAAATAATTATAATGTGGGTGTCTTCAAGACAAGAGTCAATAGGTTGCTAGGTTAATATGCCTTACCACCTATGTCTACATCTTCACTTTACATCAGGTGAAATGTAGTCAAGCATTGATCTAGATGGTATATAAAAAAAAGGTAATGTACATTTGTTTATACTTTTTCAACTCTGTAAGTTTATTATAAATAAAGGAAAATAGACCTCTAATTGTTTCGATTCCTAAGATAAAGTAACAGTCGTGGTGATTTGGCTATAAAAACAATTGGTTTTATTTGAAATCTTACTAAAACTCAAATAAAATAATTAACTACGTGAACATAAACATATATTAAAAAAATATTATGATATGTAACCTTTCAACCCGTACCCTTTCTATAATTGGATAGAAGACTCGTTACCACCACTGAGACAACATCATTTATATCTTTTAGTTATTTCTTATATAATATTTATTTTACGTTTGCTAAAACCTCCCCTTAATGTATCAACAGCTATAAAGTTCTCAGCGTTTCCTCTTATGAAAGATCGTCCTTAGTCGGGATTAGTTAGAAACGCACTCAAGGTTTTATATTAGTTGAGGCTAGTATACTTCTACGCGTGTTATAAAAGCACTTTCGCCTTATATCTAGCATTAGGGATACATGCTGTAACGTCTATAATTATTCGGTATTAGTTGTTTATATTGTTTTTTTTTTGTATTTGTTCAGATATAAATATGATCCGTAATTATTTTGCTCTTAATTATAAACTTCAATATAAAAATCTTTTCATTTTCAATCCCTTGATGTTTAATTATACAGAAGTATATAAAAAGGAAAATCAAAATAAATTGGGAATAATAAATTAAGGAGGAAAACAAATCTGTTTCATTGTAACGTAATATATATACAAATTGTTATTTTCCGATTGCTTTCAGACTGTTCTACGAATATTGATCATTTTGGCCATCATTAATAATTCTATTAAGTAAGGAATATATTTTTATAGATATAGGAAAAAAATACCTATTATTTTACAAATATCTAAAATATATCTTTTATATATATTTCTCTTATATAAACAATTTATATGATTTATAATCAAAAAATATTTTAAAAGTTTTAATGCCAAGTAAATCCATCGTGATTTATTTACATAAATATCCTATTCAAATCATAATATAAAAACTGTGTTAATAAAAAAGTAAAATATAATAGGTTATGCACAAAGAACCGATATTCAAAGGAGCGAAATATCTATATATGTTTGACTTTACTTGATAGAACGATTTCTGAAAAATACGAAGTTACTTATAGTCCGGGAGCCACCGACCAATTTTCGTCATGAATTTCCTCCCAAGTGAAAATTTGTAAACTGCAATAGGAAGTTGTGTTATGAAGCTTCGCGGTCGTCAGCTGCGGCTCTGGTGGTGGAGAAGGCAGTGGCAGCCTCCCACGCACGAAGAAAAAAAAAATGTTTTAATCATTTCCTCCCATTCTAAAATTTCTTGAATAATAGTTTATCTAATATCTTGAAGGGAAAATAAAGTCAGCTGACCATAACATGGTGGATTACACGTCAGCTGGCCACCTGAATATGAAAAAAAAATAAAAAAAATTCAATGATTTCCTCTCAACTAAAAATTTATCTGGTGATAGTTTATATGTTACTGTGAATGAAAATTAACATCAGCTGGCTGTATCTCAGTGGAAAGTTCGTCAGCTGGTTACTTGAAATGTGTAATGTAGCTGAATTTATCACCTACTGAATCTTATCAGCTGACGACTTTTCCCTTTACTTAGAGCTAGCTGATTTGTTTTATTATTTACAAGAGTATATTAACTATTCTCTTATAAATTTTCATCCAGGAGGAAATCACTTTTCTCAGGTTGTTTGGCAGTATATTTGATTTGATAATAAATATGCAGTTTAATAATGAAGGAAATATAATTATAACTAAAGTTCAATTAATCAATAATTTATTGAAGCATAATTTTATAAATTAATGAAATTTTGTTTTAATATAATGAATAAAAATATTAACAACGGTTATTCGTTTTCGCTCTCGCTTTGACTTGAGTCGCATCGACGCAGTTTTAGAATCATATAGAATGTAATTTAATTATAAAATACATTAATTTTAAGTATGTCTTATTTCCTTTTGCACCCTCTGCTGCGACCATATATAATTAATAATTAATTATTAATTAATTAATTAATTAATAATTAATTATTTGTAATTTATATTATTATTACTTTTGATAACAGCGCACATATACACTTAATGCTTAAGTCAAAATTATATATGGGTGTTTCTCTACTAACGGGAAAGTTTTGCATGAAATTTGTCCGGCTCACTTTTTGTTTTAAAATAGGGTTTTAAATATATAGAATGAAAGCTAATAACAAGCGATTTTCAAGTCTATAAAAGGCTGGAAGATTACTCTGCTGTTTTAAATTTTAGAAGTTTTAAATTTTAGAAGACTTCACACTGTCAGCGATTCATTCAAGACAAAATTGAGTCGTTATCATAGACTATATAATTTTGTTTTATTTTTTCAAATTAACCAGAGGATTGTGTTCAAATATTTAGGACAACATTCAGACGGCAATTTCGAATAATTATTATTACATTTACGTAGTGTTTGTTCAACATATATGATTTTCAGTATATTTAGTTTTAAAATGTACTTTAAATTTATTACACGCACTTAAATATTATTTTAAAATTGGATTTAAAGTGAAGATTCTGGGATGGTTGGGATTAAAAGAAAAAAAGATATAAAACATTTACATGATCAACAAGTAGCCTCAAAGATACTGAAATGTACTATAGTTTTAGATATTTTCTTAAATAAAATGAAAATTTATAAGAGAATAGTTAATATACTCTTGTAAATAATAAAACAAATCAGCTAGCTCTAAGTAAAGGGAAAAGTCGTCAGCTGTTAAGATTCAGTAGGTGATAAATGCAGCTACATTACACATTTCAAGTAACCAGCTGACGAACTTTCCACTGAGATACAGCCAGCTGATGTTAATTTTCATTCACAGTAACATATAAACTATCACCAGATAAATTTTTAGTTGAGAGGAAATCATTGAATTTTTTTTTTTTTTCATATTCAGGTGGCCAGCTGACGTATAATCCACCATGTTATGGTCAGCTGACTTTATTTTCCCTTCAAGATATTAGATAAACTATTATTCAAGAAATTTTAGAATGGGAGGAAATGATTAAAAAATTTTTTTTTTCTTCGTGCGTGGGAGGCTGCCACTGCCTTCTCCACCACCGGAGTCGCAGCTGACGATCGCGAAGCTTCATAACACAACTTCCTATTGCATTTTACAAATTTTCACTCGGGAGGAAATTGGTCATGAAAATCTGTTACTGGCTCCCGGACTATTAGGGCCTATACACACAGTTCTTTTAAGTTGGTTAAAATAACTCAAGCATGTGTGAATGAGTATTTATATTTAATTCTTATAACAATATACAGTATAAAAGTTTTGATAATTGCCAACTTATTGGAAATTCTCCACATGTTGCTTTACTACAACTACTTCTTAGATGTTGCCAATGTCTCTCTGGTAAAAGGTAATAATAATAATAATAATAATATCGGGACAAATTACACACATTGATCTAACCCCTAAGTAAGCAAATTATTTGCTTGTGTTAAGGGTGTTAGACAACGATACTAATACATAATAAAAGCGTGTTAAAAATACACATATAAATACTGAGAATATATTTAATAAACGACCAAACCTAGAAACACAGACATCTATTCTCATCACCTAAATGCCTGTGCTCTGCCGGGAATCGAACCCCAGCCCCGTTGCGCCGTGACACGTTAGGCGTCTACGCTAACTACTCGACCAACGGGGCGGTAAAGAAAAATAAATACAAAAAAATATTTGTACATAATTGATAAAGATTGATAAAGGGGGAAAAAATATGAAATAAGATTTCTCTTAGAGTTATATCAAAGGCACAATAATATACTGATTGAATTGAAATTGATACTAGCAAGGGAATGCCTACAACTATCATATTTAATCAAGAATATGTCCATGCAATGGTAAGAATCAGTTCATTCTTTCAACAAATAATATAATTATCTAAATATTTATTCATCAAAATGAATAAAGACAGCATTTTTATTTCTAGTTTGTGCACAGCTTCTATAGTCTTTATGTAAAACACTGTAATATTTTTCAGATAATGTTCAGAAGATAACCTAAAGCTTTGACTTGTTTTTCGTCGTGGTTGTAGAATGGGTTTGTTATTTGGTATTCAAATTATAGATTTAATGTACGAGTACATTACTGTTATATTTGTTTTAAACACAGGAAATCGTAATATTATTTTACCATTTTTCGAGATCGAGTAGCGAAAAAAGATTTAAAGGCAAAAATATTTAAAATATTATAAATGTTGGTAGTCCAAGAAATAATTTAACTTACAATTTTAATTTGTGAAAGGCGAAATAAGTGAACAAAGTCAATTTGTTCACATATTTCACCTTCATTATTTGGTTTATTAATGTTGTATCATAAATCACCAAAATAAAAAAAATAAATACAGAAAAAATAAAAGTAATCAAATAGTAAGTACAGAAATAGCTACAAAAATTGCACATTATTATCTTATCTAGATTTTGTCTTAAGTCCATAAAAACCTTTTTACTCGTAAATTCGGGGTAATAGACATGTTTTACGAGTTTTCTTTTTTATTTCACACAAGTTTTATTATAGTTTGACAGTTTAGATTTACATCCTTGTTATAATTTTGTTGTTTTTATTTGTGTTTTATACTTTGTTACGAACTCATTGACATTTTTATAATATTGTAGAGTTAGTAATGACTTATGGCACGAAAAGTTTGTTTCCATTAAAAGTACTCTGTAAAGACAAATGATGTGGAAGCACATTAAAATAATTAATTCGCTGATAGGTACATTTACTGTCTAAAGGTTAACTATTCAGCTTACCGAAATAACGTACAAAGAAAGGCGACGCCGTGCAAAATGCCATCATTAGCGTGAATTGCTTAAGTTGGATGCTGTACAATTCATTTTGAAAATGTCTTATCTATGTACAGACATGAAACGGAGAAGATTTTAAAATATAACTCATTGGTGTTTGAAATTCACGATTGATCACGATTTTTTATATTATTGTTTGAGATTCACTGATTTTTTTCACAATTTTTAATCTTAATATCATAGTAAGATTTTAGGTTCTCATTTTTTTGATCGATACTACGTACGTCAATATCGACCGGTGTAGTCAAAATATAAAGCAATGAGACTTTTATTTGAAATGTTTTTTTTCGCAACACCGAAATGTTTTTTGAACACATAGATAATATTTTAATTTTTAAATTAATATAATGTTATGAAAAAAACTTTGAAACTACACAGGTCTTACCATAATAGTTCCAAATATTTTTATTTAAAATATTAAATTTAAAAAAAGTTGAAACGGTGTAGTTCCTACTATGTGGAAACGTATTATTACGTTGTTAAATCAAAATATCTTTCGTAATAATTATGTCTCATATGTTTAAGCTTTTGTTTGTGTAATTGTTAACGATAAAAAGCTACCACTAAAGCTAGAAGAACAAAATCTCTAGTGTCTATTAAACCTGAATTTATGGTTATTTTATAACAACAATTTTAAAAAAGGTTGATGAATTTAATTTCTGCCCTTATTTATATTCTCATACCTATACCTGTAAACAAATTACAAAATATCAAATTACATCATAATAATCTTTAAAAAAAAACACTGTAAATGATGATTTATTTTCTTATATTACAAGCTAAAAAGTTATAAAAAATTATACGAACGAAAAATAGTGATATATTATCTTGACATACTAAAATCACTTTATACTATAGTGCAAAGTTAGAAACATTGCTTAGGATTTTCGAAAGAAGCCTAATAGATGTCTCCACCGTCCCGACAAAGACGACATATAGAATGCTAAATTCACCGAGAGCAACAGTGTGGTTCAATTAGTAGAGCGACGAGACGGTTTCCCAAAGGTCGCCGGTTCAAATCCCTGCCCGTATCGGTTTATTTTTCATTCTATATTTATATAAATTTAAAAAAAATACCTAAATCACTTCAAAAAACATTAAAAGCATCAATAAGTGTTGAAATAATTTACAGTTATCAAATAATGAAATAATTGTTGAAGTAAGAAAATGTATTTATTGTATTGCAATGTATGTACAATCAGAAACCGCAAGTGTCACATGTTGGAGGAACGCCAAGAACTGCACTCAACGGTTTCCATTTAATTGTTGTAAGATATTTGCTTTTAATTTGTTTTCTTTATAATGAATGGTTATTCTGAATGCGTTTTTATTAATTGTTTCCTACTACGTGCTATTTTTTTCCTGGAGCTTAATTTGACTGTATTTTTAATGTGTGAATTTTAGTGATTAGTTTAGTAATTTTATTTTAATTTTCATTTAATTTCAAATAAATGTTAATTTTAAATATTTTTTTTACATAAGGAATGTATGTAAGTTTTAGCTAGATTAAAAATTAAAATATATTTTTATTTATGTTTACGTGTAGCATTTTTAAAGATTAAGGATTTCGGGAGTGGATAATGTTTAAATATAAAAGAGAAGTAATAGTATTAAAAAACAAAAGAAAAAAATCGATTTAATTTTTGCAGTGAAATGATTATGAAACTAGAACAAAGATTGAGGGGTGTGTAGGAGAGTCGAAAACAGGATATTATTTCCCAACAAGTTTTTATATTTTCAACCACTTTATAAGTTAATAAGTTTAACAGCTGTAGACATCGCCGCAGGATAAAAGCAGTTAGGAGTTGGTGTTAACTATGAATGGCACCTCATTAGGAAAGCGAGACGAGTTAGCATAAACTTGGGCTGGAATAATATTTTAGCATTTGAATAACTTTACTTGAGGGTTTGTCCAGCCTTTAGCAGATTTAACAAGGTTTTGTAAATGATTGTTCCGGTTTATAAAAAAAATATTAAAATACAATGATAAATTTATTAACACGGTTAAGATATGAACCTGAGACTTCTGGAATATTGTTCCATCGTTCTACTAATTGAGCGTTGATACCCGACGTTAAGAATCTAGCATTCTAATATTATTTAAATATTATTATCTTTTATATAAAATGAAATAGCAGATATTATTTCTGTAATGATTAATTCAATTGTTAATAAATATACAATATTTTTTTTCTACGGGTAGGGATCTATCCCATATCTGATCCCTACGGCATTTTTTGTTGCTGCAGATACCTGCAGCTGCGTGGACAGTTGAAATCAGTACTTGCTCGTGTATTAATATATAATGTATAGATATATATATCCATATAGCTTAACAACTCCTGTGTTGACCTTCGTCGGATCCTATACTTATATAATACTTTAGATGAACGAAATAATTTATAAGTATATAAGGTGCATTTATTATTTTATAGAATCAGGTAAAGGTCAATTATATTTTACCAACATTCTTGTTCGCATATTCAAACCAGATTGATAGCAGTATTGTTATTCATATACTTATCTAACGGTCAAAAAATGAATATTTAATTTTAAATAATTGTTAGATTTTTTAAAACTAGTGTAAGTTGGAATATTATATAAAATATCTATTTGATGAAACAATTGCAATCAAAATGTAACTCTAATTTCATACAACGGCTGTTGCCGCAGACAGCTACATGCTGCCTTTAGTGTAATCATTATAATTTCAATTTAGTTTTCAAATTATATTAAAACATTATAATATATAGCTCTGTCTATTAACATGATAAAAAATAAAAAAAATGATATTGGAAAGTGTTTTAAAAAGTTAAATGAAAAGTATTTACATTGGGAAAAAAAATCCTGATTACAAGCAAGTATTATAATATTATATTATATTTTTTTTATTGCCTACCTGCGAGTAAGTGATGTCATTATGCATGGACATTTTCAAATATGGAACAATACAAATGCGTTGTCACCTTTGCGGAATGTGAATGAGCGAACTGGAGACTAGAAAAGAGATGGAAGAGGTTTGAACATGTGTCTCCCTCACTCACAGTACAGCTGTGCGTGGGTGAGGGAGAGTACTCTCCGGTACCTCTTTTCTCCGGTCGAGCAAGCTCATGTACGAGTTGTAGTATAATAAATAATAGTAATGTTT
This sequence comes from Napeogenes sylphis, assembly GCA_959347405.1. NCBI lineage: Eukaryota > Metazoa > Arthropoda > Insecta > Lepidoptera > Nymphalidae > Napeogenes > Napeogenes sylphis. The sequence continues at coordinate 28,716,471 of OY365780.1, read as the reverse complement.
AAACTATAATCCAAATATGCTATAATGGAACTGGAACCAGTAACTTCCCAACGTAAACCCGAAAGGCCTAAACTGAAATTCATATGCGGTTTTCAGTACCGCTACATAGCACCAGGCTTGCGGAATTAATGTGTTATTACTTTAACATGCCGCAAAAACTTTTTGGTGCAAATGGAAACGGAATTGTAAATATAGATACAAGCTTGCATATTAATTTATTCAAATTTCTGAAAGTTCAGTTTCAAACTGAGATTTATTCTCTCAAAAATTTACATATCGCTTTGGACATATCATGATTGGTTTTGAATGCGTTTTTGTTACAGAAGTTACTGTTATGTTATGGCTTACAGGTAAATATTATTTTTTTAATGTATGTTAAATTGGTCATGTCATAAAACTTTTTGAATCCTTTTAATAATCACAAGTACATGTGCGAATGTGGTTGCACATATTTCAAATGATTTAAATATTATTTATAAATAAAATTACTTTTACTTTTGTCACAATGGTTATTATTTACAAAAAGTATGTGTTCACTGCTTAGAAAAACTTTATCAATACAGAATAAACAAATATATTTATAAATGTTTTGCATACGTTTGTTAGAAACAGTATTGCAAGTTATATGTATGGAAATTGCCAGCTGCTCGCTTGAAACCATTACAGTTCGATTGAGTTTAACGAACATGCTTCTATTATAAGCATTCGTATTAATTCTAAGATATATTTAATAATAACAATTATTTAACTAATAAAACAATAAGCAATTTATTAATTAAATAAATAATGGAAGTTAACACGTGCAGAACCGAACTTAAGACTTCTAGGATACCGTCCGTCAATTGTGCTACCATGTCACTACTCACTTGGATAATTCTAGCATTCTTTATGATTTATAACATTTACATTCGAACACAATACATTATAAAGAAGAAAAAGAATATTATGAATAGGTATTTCAATTAAATTGTAGGTACTTCTCAATAGACCTACTTCCTATAAAATTGTGCAAATATACATTTTATAAGCGCAATTCAATTCTTCAAATATGGCTCCATCTGGCAATAAACGCAATGTAAGCCAGAAATATGAAACTGACTTTGACTTTGATGTTATTGATGCACAATATGGCTTGTTATACAATGCAATAGAATGTATATTATAAAATAGAAATATAATATTTTAAATGATGGATTTTATTCCATATGCAGTACAATTTAAAGGTATGATGTATTTATTTATATCGTAATAGGCCATTATTACAGTATTGTAAAAAGTATTTAAGAATAACATGCTTTAAAAAAAAATGTAAAATACCATATTACCCTTATTCTATTGATTTGGAGCGGGCGCTATGTTTATTTCTTCTACGCACTTCTATCATGTCATCTTAGTGCCGACTTAGGTTTATACCATATTTTTCTAGTACTTTATCCATGTCTTTTTGCAGTCACCCTCGTCTTTTATAACAATCTTTTTACTCCAGATTCTTCTCATTATATCCTTTTTATCTTTCCTCATTACGACGAATACAAGCCAACACTTTTCACCTCTTCTATTACCTTTTTTTATACCTGATGATGAATACAATAAATATAACGAGAATGTTAGAAATAACTGGAATGAACCTTTTACGAATTATTTAACCAAACCCTTGAATTATGTATTGAATAAAGCTATGAAAACAATATTTTTATACGTTTTAACTGTTGAGCATTGCGCAGATAATTTATAATTCGTTCAGTTAAACAATGATTTAAGGTAGGTAACAATTTTGTTCTCATTAGCGACGAGCAAACGGTAGCCGATATCGAGCATGCGGGCTCCAACATTTGTGTGATATGATCAGTCGAGTTATTGTAGGTTTACTTCGGCAAGTCTGATGGAAAACATTTTTTAATCTGTAAGTGTTATTATATTTTTTTTGACCCTAAACTAGCTTCCGATATTTTAACTTAGTCTTATTACTTATCACTCGTAAGTTTTATAAAACTTGCAAATGTATTGTTGAAAAAATAATTAATTGAAGTAGTAGTTACGAATTTTACCATTTGTTACTTTAATAATATTACTATTATTATAGTAGAGTGGACGTATAGATACAAAACCTTAATTTAAATATTGCCAAACATATTTAGAGTATTTAAATTGTGTATGTATGAATATTTAGAGATTTACCAAAATATAGCTGTAATTAGTATGTTGATACAACGAAAAATAGATAATATTTATAGTGTTCGTCCATTTTATGTAAATGTATAAATTCTTTAGTTGCTATTGTATCCCCGCTATCTACAAGTTACCATAAACAACATTGATACAGTTCGCCATATGGGGCTACCGAATTTCGTGCAATGTAGTATCCAATGTGTTGTTGTGTATTTGTATTAACTACTGCACTTGAAGTTTATATTTTAAGTAATGTAGAAAAATGGGTATTAAAAGTAGTAAGAAGTGTACTCAAAACTTAATAAATTTTAGGGTATCGGTGTCAGACCTTTTATTAAGCGTATAGTTTTAGTTTCGGTGTGTTGAAGGAAGATTATCTACAAGTATGTTTTAAATAAAAGAGTAAATTTTCAATAAACGTATTTTGTTATTGATTACATTTAAATGTAGAATGAATTTCTACCACACGATGAATTTAGTATCTTTTATATAAACATCTTTATAGGGTATTTCCAAGAAATTTACCAATTACAAAATACCAAATAAATGGTATAGCAAAATTATTTTGTCGGGTTTTGAAAATGTCATTATTTTATTTCTGCAAACAGTTACAAAGGTCATTAAATTTGGAATTTACCTTGTGTTTTAATTTTTCCACTGGCAAGTTGCACTCCTAGCAAGTAAAGGAAGCACGGCTAGAAACAACATGTTATCTCGGCGACGCGGTCAAGCGTTGAATTTCCAGACCTACCTCAAACCAATTGGAAATACTCATTGAGATATCGAAGTTTAATTTACGGCTACCGCAATAACAAACAAGTTTTGTGGATAGCTTTTCTATTTGCTTTTATTTTGAAACTGATATGGTTATGCAAATACACTGCTTTTTGATGGCTGGAAATGTTTTTTTTTTATATATTTTTTATATGTAACGTGGACTATTAGTAAATTTAAACTAACGATGCCATGAAAAATACGTCGATACGGGCAGAATTTGAAAATGCGATCTCTAGGAAACCAAGTTGTAAAAAAAAATAAGTAACGGGATAAACTAGACTATATAAGAAACACTACATAATATTTCTACCCATTAAATATGACGAAAGAATCTTAAATTGTATTTAGATTCAATCAAGCTGTCCTATTAATAAGAAAACTGCAGTACTGATTGAAAATTTGAATAACAACACAAATAAAAAAATATTACAAAAAAAACATAAGTGAAACTTTTATCTTCTATCACATTTCATGTAGTTCATTTATACATGAATTTTATTTTCTTTTCTGACAATTAACGTTCAGAAACCTTCCTACCAAAAGTCATTAATAAGACTAATATTATGGATCTAATTTCATTATTTTTGGCAAATCACAGATAATAATATAATTATATCCCTCTTTAAAAAAAATTAATAAGATAATTAACAAAACGAATAGAAAAGTCATAGTTTAATAGTACTAATTTCAAAATTTGTTTTCTATTTCAAATTGTTATTTCAAAAACGAAAAACAAGCATACAATTATTTAAATTAAAAACATATGTAACAGAATAAAACTATGATAGTACGAATGAAATTCCAAAGAACAAAGCTGTACCCGCTTATTAGAGTCGGACATGAATTTTGGAGCGACAGTCATACGGTACAAAGCCACGCTAATTGGAAACTGTGCAGCCAAACGGATGGTCAACACGGGCCATACACTGCAAGTGGAGATAACTATACACCATTTAAATACAATGCTTTGTGAAGTTAAAAAATATATATTATAATGTTTTAAAAAGCTTTTTTAATATGTATAGCCTTGTTAAATTTATTAAAAAATTTTATAAAATTAAAACGAAAACTATACGGATTTGAACCCGTGGCCTCTGTGAAACCCTCCCGTCGTTCTACTAATTGAGCTACCGTATCGCTACCCGTTTCGGAGAAGCATCGTCAAGGTAAGCATTCTATATTTCAATATAAGGCTGTTTATAGACGAGACGAAGCTTCTTAGCATTCCATGGATTCACCGTGCGGGTGCCGGGCCCATCGCGTTGCAAGGAGAGGAGTGCAAGCAGTGCCTGGGACTTGCGACCCAGGAGTAGGTTTAAGGGGCCCCTTTAGTATGCGCAAAAACGCTCACCTTCACCCTCCACACTCCTCTCCCTACCTAACCAAATTTGGAAAGAACCTACTAATGCCGCCTTTGAAATACGTTCTAGAAATGAACCGATGCTTGTTCTAGAAAGGCCAAGGTCTTTAAGTAGGCTATAGAGAGATTTTGCTGTTATACCTCTCGCTCCCACTTCTACCGCATACAAACTAACTATAAATTTATTCCTGATCAGTTCGTTGGTCAGTTCGTAATACTTATTGAGCTTGAATGTGTGATCCCTTGGGATGTTTGTTTCCCAAGGAACAGTAAGCTCCACAAGTATCACGCGCCTCAGATGTTTCGAATACAGGAATAAGTCAGGTCTGGATGACGAAACACCAACATCCCCAGGGATTTTGTAATGCTTTTCATACGTGTCCATCATGAGAGTCCAATCAGGAGCCGCGCCTAATATTGAATAAGGCTTCGCTTTTGATTTTTTGGAGGAGCCTTCTTTTACGAATTCTACAGATCGTTCGGTGGTTGTTATACCCTTCCGCGCTCTTGCTACTGAAAGACTAACCGCTTCCCGTATAATTTCTAATACCTTATCGTGGCGACGCGAGTATTGACCTTTATCTAGAAGTACCCTACACCCTACTAATAGGTGTTTCGCGGTTCCTATTGCCTCCCCACAGATGTTGCAAGACTTTTCGGTGGCTTTGCCCCATCTTACTAAATTACTTTGATCTGGGAGAGTCATTTGGAATGCATTAAGATAGAATTTTAATAATGCCGGGGACCAATCATAAATTAAGGTGCGCCACTTCAAAGCTAGTGGAATACAAAAATCTCCTATGGTCACCCATTCGTTTTGAATTTCTAGGCTCATAGCGTGGAGTCGGTAATTATCGTTTTCGTCTTGTCGAATAAAAGATTTTGTTATGTCTATGTCTTGAACTTTCCTACTTGATCCTAGCCCTACTTTATTTGTTTGAGCACCTATCATAAACTTTTTATGGAATTGAAGTCGTGACTCGAGGTCTGAGGCAACTTTGTCTTTTGGGAGAGAAGTTACAGTATCATCTTTAGATTTTCCGATGATATGTCTTTTGGTAACTCTTAGATGTTTGTAGAGCTCCGATGGTTTCTTTAATTTTAATCCAAAATTGTTTCGGTCTCTAAATAAGGTTGAAGAGTCCGCTGAGTGCGCTAACCCGAGCCATAACTTCAATGTCTTTATGACGCTTGCATCTAACTTTGACAAAAGGGTTTTATTAATATCATAAACGAGGAAAGGCCAATTTAGACGTGATGTTAAAAAATTATCATAAATCCAAGCTTTTTTGACGTTACTTATTGGTTGGTTGTCTACCTTTTTGAGATCATTTAAAAAGCTATCGACTATTACTTCCAACGATGGAGTACGGCCTTGGTAATCGATTTTTTTACCTAAAAATTTAAACGGAGCTGCTTCCGTAACCGTACTAACGCACTGACCGCCTATTATAAGACCCGGATCGTAAGAGGTATATTTGGTATTCCGTCTACCCAGACACAGACTAAAACATTTACTAGGTTTTGTCCTCAATCCGCCCGTCCACGTACAGAAATCCTCAACTACATTTAAAAGTACCTGACATTGTTTCGGATTACGTGTCAGTATCGCGAGATCATCTGCAAAAGCTAGTATGGATTCTGTATATTTGTTGTTGAACTTAAACCGATAACCCCACTTTTTTTCATTTTTAATTAATTTGTCTATTAAAATATTAATAACTATATTAAATATAATAGGAGAAATACAACAGCCCTGAAATAAACCAACGTTATAATTAAGTGGTTTTGAATGGTTTTCATTAAAAATTATAGAGAATTTTAATTTTGAATAATATGATGCAATAATGTCGCGAACTACCGTAGGAAAGTTATACCATTTAAGCGCGAACATCATTAGTTCATGTCGTACCGACCCAAAGGCGTTTTCTAAGTCTATCCAACAAACCGTAATTTGTCTCTCGCTAGTTCTAGCATCTTTAAGGCTTTCCGATATTAACGTATTATGTTCCAGGCATCCAGAAATTCCGGGCAAAAACCCTTTCTGGTGATTAGGCCTGAAATATCTATTGTTAATCATGAATTGCGTCATTTTAGTTTGTATAAAAGAGAAAAATATTTTGGAAATTGTATTTGTTAGGGCTATCGGTCTAGTATCCTTAGGATTATTGACATTGTCGTTTTTCGGAATGAGGACAAAAAGGGCTTTTCCGAATGATACCGGTATTTGCTTTCTTGACCAGATTTTACCGAATATATTTAAAAGATGTTTATGGAGCGACGGACATTTTTTGTAAACTATATAAGGGATACCATCCGGACCTGGTGCTGACTTAGATGGTTTCATTTTAATTATTTTATTGATTTCCTCCAAGGTTGGTGGGTTGGCATGAAAATCTTCAGTAGGAGTCTCAGGTTTGTGTTCGTTTGGATCCCCATATAGTCTTTGGTTTTCTGGCACGTCGTATGTACTTTTATAATGATCGAAGATTTGCTCGTTGGTCAAGAGAAGCTTACCTTTTTGATCTTTGAAAATGTTTTTTGAGTATTTAAAAGGATTTTTATCAAAGTCTACTTCATGTTTTGCCCGATCAAAGCTATCACGATTAATTGTAATTAATTCCTGTATATATATCTATATATACTATATAGATATATATACATATATAATATCCTATGTATACATATCATAGATCACAACCTATTATTCGCAAAAAAGAAAAAAAAATAAAGATACACTAAACTATCAAAAACATTACATATTATTGAAGAATTAAGTTTAGTTTTAGATTTTATTTGTATTGTTTTAAATAAATAATTTCTAACCTATAATTAAATCTGAAATCTAAGTCAGATCCAATCACTTTTTTCGGCACGCTAGTGTAAAGTCTACACAATGACCTACTTTTTCTATGCACAAAGAATCCTTTTCAGTGTCGAATACTAGATTCTATTCGCTTTACAATAGACCATCCCTTTTTCACATTTTTTGCATTATATTTTCAAATTCTAATTTAGTTGGTTTTCTTATTATCGTATTCTTTAATAGTAAAATATTTTACAAATAATATAATTGATAATGATAACTATTTTATTTTCTAAAATACATATACACTTTTGCAAAGATGTATTTCTATTATATATTAAAATTGATCTCAAAACATATAAATAAAATGGCAACCTCATATAGTGTATATCAAAACGAATGGAATCATTTGCCAGTTGCCAGATGCTAAATGTAATATTGATGCACCCATCAATTTGCCTCTTACATGCTTTGGACAAGTTGAATTTTTAAAACCAATGCCATTTGGCGACATGCCAAACTTCCGTGTGCTGAATTCTGAAACAGACATTAGTGAAAAACCTCTATGTGAATGTCCTAATTTTTTAAGTTCTAAATACTTTTAATTAGATTATTTTTGCATAACAGTATTACAGCTCTACTAGTTTTTATATTCTCCAAATAATTATGTATATTTTGAACTATTTGTAATAATGTTTATATATTTTTTATAATTACTACTAACTAAATTACTAATAATTTGTTCAAAGTTTTCTGTTGATAGCTCCAAGACACACAATTTGTTAATCTTTTATGTGTAAGATATGTAAAGTATTATGATTATAAGATATGATTAAAATTCCACAAAGAACAGGAACTCACCTAAATTAATGAATGATATGTGTACCTACTATTGCCTTATTTTCTTTGTAATAATGGAAATAATAATAATTTATTTAAATTATCGAATTACAAGACCTGTCAAAGCATGTTCGTTTGAATGAAAATAATTCTAGTCATCAATTCTAGAAACAGGTAAATCGTATAAATTACACTCGTTTCTAGAAAAGGAAATAGACGTCTTCTCTCTCTTATCTATCGTTTTTCTGAAAATGGTTCCACGCCAATCCACCGTCTCGTTTAATGTTGCGCGAAATAGTTGAAGCTAATACCTTTCTATTTTATTTTAGCTTCTAATTTTTTTTTGGTGTATATAGGAACAAGAATGATTTTTCCACATTTTATAATCATTGAAATGTTTCTTTTGTAACTAATGTATGATACTTTTTACTAGATAAAAGTTCTTATCTTATTTTAAACATTAATATAAATAATTACTATCATTAAACATAAGAACTAATTTTTAAGTCCATCTGTGGAAATTTGTAGTTGAATTACACAATACATAATCTAGACATTATTATTTCGGGATCATGTTTCTAAACGGAAGCTTGCTGCCATATTGGTCTAGCTCTGCAATTTTTTCAGATATCATTCTTTAAGATTTATCAAAGATTAAGATAGATAGAAATACCATATTGAATAATAACTTACATTTTATTCGACTAAGGATACTTATCTTCTATATAAGTTTCCAGTCACAAGTCACAGAATAATATTATCATTTTTTCTTTGAAAAGATCTATAAACATGTATGCTATACATATACAAATACATAACATGGCTATGTTAAGCTTATTTATATTTATTTAAATATAGAATGGAAAATAAATCTAGACGGGCAGGGATTCGAACCTGCGACCTCTGAGTAACCACCCCGTCGCTCTACCAATTGAGCTACGCTTTATCATTCTTTATTTATATAAATTTAAAAATTATCATTTGGAGATAAAAATATTGAAATGATCCTACGTTATTAATCTAAAAGATTGTTTTTTATTCATAATACACGCTTTAACAAGGTGAACGATTCTGAAATATCGTTGGCAATGAATCTATAATATGTAGAGAGTAATTACTTCCAGTACAGATTGATGGATGGGAGAAGCTTCAGCCGTTGTATTGTTTTTAAGGTAATACCTACAATTAACTACAATTTTAACAATTAACTACAATGAGTCTTGAATGCGTTAAAACAGATAGATTGAAGTGATATAGGTATTTTTTTATATGAAAACCATTTTCATCAAAGATTTATTTATTATTAATCATGAAGTTAAAAACACGTCGTACTAAAATTTGGTTATAACTTTCACTCTCGGTTAGAAAACATAAATCGACATGTCGGAACCCGCAAACAAAGTTTCCTGATTTTCTAAGTCAGGAGTTTGACAACATCGTAATCTGTACCTACTCAAAGGAATCATGAATAAAATATGTCTCACGAATAAATGTTATCAGTGCTTTGAAGAGTCTTAGTTGAAGAACTCTTACTTTGGTTTTTAAGTAGATACATTAAATTATGTACCACAAAGAAAATTTGTTTCACTTGATACAACTCTAACATATAAAAATTAAAGGCTAAAATTCTGTGTGTCATTTATCGCCGAATTAAAAGCCAAAACGTATTTTAAGTTTTTCTGTTCATGCATATGATAAGGTTTTATTGCTATCACTGTAAAGTCGAAAATCCTTTGGTCCGTGTTTTCCTCAAATTCATTGGAGCAGAGAATAACCGGGAACGCTTGCTGTAAGTGTAAGCCGCAATCTGCCGATATTCAGGTGTTCTATGATAACATGTTATGGAAGTGGCTTCTACTAATTTATTTTGAATTGTTATTATTTGTTGATTATATGTAGGAAAATTCAATCAGATTTTTTATGTATTTTATTAAGTGTAGAAAGCTCTTCAAATCTTTACACTTACAAAGCGAATTTACAATTCACAGAGAGTTATAGTTTATGGCAACTACAATAAAATTATTTTAGTAAAAACAAATTTATAAAACATAGCTCAATCCTGAAGTAGGACGTCCACTAATTATTTTTTACAAATAAAATAGTTTTATTATTCTTTTACCAAAGTCCCTTTCCACCATTCACGAACCTTTATCTGAATTTTAGCAGATCTCCCTGTGAAATATCGGGGCCGTGCGCCGAATATAAAAGAGCTGGCAGCCCTAGCATTAGCATACCGTTTGACGTTTCAAAGGCAATTTTATTGGCATTGTTATCGACCGCCCGCAATGGAATTTAAACAACCTATTAGGGTTGGCAAGTTGATAGAAAAGTGATTTTTTGTTCGGTGAGTAGCGGCTGTAAAATAGGGTTGGAATATTATGATATTTGTTGACTTATAAGGGTTGGGTGATACGAATATTGCGGGCTCAAAGCAGTAAAGGATTTGACTCACTGCATTTTTACTTTAGGTACTTAAAATGTTTATGGAAATATGAAAAGTGCTGAACGTCGAGGGCTTATTCTTTGTTCTTACATATCGTGTGACATGATGACATTTTTACGTTATTTCTCTTTCAAGTCCCATTCATAATGTACTTCTTTATTTATATTTAACGAAATCGCTAACCAATTGAGTTAAAGTTTTTATAAAAAGCTTTTTTTTAACTTAATTTGGCTTTTAATTGATACTTTTTTAAACATTGATTTAAAAAGTAATGACAAAAAATAAATAAAAACAAAAAACTATTTTGGGCGCTTGAAAATCTTTTTTCAAATAACTTACTTTCAGATGGAAAAAATATTAACTTCAATCACCAACATTTTTTAAATAAAAATATGACAACAACATATACAAACTTCCATTTTCCTATCTGCATGTAAATAAATTATGCATGTATTTAAATAAAAAAATGAGTATATTTGAAAATTTTGAATACTTACTTAGGTACTCAAAATTCCGAATTTATTTACCTAATACTAATTAATAATCAATGTAAACTAAACATCACGACAAACCGTTTTATGTTATTATCTGATAATATTGAGTATTGTCATTACTTAAGAATTAATAAGTACGCAAATAACTTATTAACTCTTACCCTATTACCTACGATTGATTATGCTGTACCAGTGATGAAATTAATATAAGAATGAGTAATAATAATCTAAGGTACAATAATAGTAATAAAATATAAAACTGAGATTTCCATAAAAAAAAAAGCTTTTATAACAGATAAAAAAAGCTTATTCAAAATGAAAGCGTATTTAGTATCATAATACATAATAATGAAAACCCATGTATGGAGTAACCACTTCATACATCCTATTACTTACACATTTCATTCTATTAGTGCTTCAACAATTATTCAACTTTCTACATATATTCAAGGATCTAAAACACATTTATAGCGTGATTCAAGATTCCTCAAATGTTCTTATGTCATTTGAATTTAAAAAGATGATATTACAACCTAGATAATATCATCTTTGATATGAACCATGAACAACCAACCACCAACATCCTAATTCTCTGAATTATATAAGCATAGCTAAAATATATATTTGGTAAATTGTTTTAATTCCAACCGACTGCGTGACGTCAACCCTCTTTAGGAATGAACGTTCGTGGGATTTCAGCTACCTTTGCGATAACTAATATAAAATCCACTTTTATAAAAGTTTCTTGGCCAACTTTTCAGGATCCCTTAGGAAGATAAAGGGCAATATTATTCCAACCCCCAACTGGATGCATACATAACAGCTGAATATAATTATAATATAAGATATAAGTACGTATTTAATGTACTAGTTTCACAAAATAGTTTGAGGGATATGTTTAGAAAATACTGGGGTATTTTGTGTTTTTACAATTGACAGTTACAAAGATTTAAAAAGGGTTTGGCCGCAAATTTGCCAGAGACAGAGACACAGATACACAGATATACAGATACACAGATACATAGATCGACCGGTCAAACTTACACCCCTTTTTTAGTCGGGGGTTAATAAAAAAATTTAGTATTATAGTCAATAACGAATGTTTTGGAAATTGTCTGTGAACATGTTTTAGCATGTCAATAAAAGTATAAAAAAATAATCAATACACGCAGGATTAGAATTTGTGACTTGTGACCTGTAATCGTGGGTTCTAATCCTGCTCGTATGGTTAAATTTTACATATTATATTTATATATTTTGTAATCTATAATAATCCATGTTAGAAGTTACATTTATTAAGTCCAAATAACATTTATTACCTTTATAAAAAAGCTTATTCGAAGTGGTGTCTTTTGTTTTAATTGGCTACAATACAGTCCTTTAAGTCCTTTCCATGGGGAATTCTTCACTACCAATCGTATGAATTGTTTTAGGGAATCCAAATTATTATGGTGTTTAGAGCAAGCTGTACTCTCTAAAACTGACCATAAATCATAATCTAGCGGATGAAGATCGGGACTAGACGACGGCCAGTTCAGTTCAGTTCAGCTTCAGCTCTAATGAAGTCCGAAACATTCACTTCCAACCAAGACTGTGTGGACCGAGCTTCTGGTCCCGCGCCGAATCTTGCTAGACGGACTTAGCTTGATTATTGATATTGAATATGGTGTTATTAAGCAGCTTGACTACTAATAACACCAAGTGTATGGAGAGTTTTAAAAATTGCATTTGGCTCCATACCTACTTTGTGTAATGCAACACAGCGATTCTATTCTCTTTATCACCCCACTCCATTTTAATATCGTAAAATAAAATACAATATATTGGCGCCAAAATGAGAAATCACGAAAATATAAACAATCGTATAAAAACTACAAATTCCAAATTCAAATGTAATATTTGCTTATTATTTTTCATATTATTGTATGTATTGCCAGACTAAGTATAATAGATTTTTCCATAAAATTTATATTTTTATACAGTTTTATTATATATTTAGTTTGTACTTGTTTCTGCCCACTAAAATGAACTGTTTCACTCTTGCGGGTAACTAGTTGAAACCTCTTTTTAGAGATGAGTTTATTCAAGGTATTTTTAGTTTTCCTTTTGTATCACTTAATTGGGTAATAAATAAATAAATTAATTAAATAACATACCTACTTTATAGGCACAAGTTTTTAAATCTAAAGGATTTGATAGACAGCTTGACAATTTGGTTTTTATTAAGTAAAATTAAAATATACTTTTTTACCTTGTCCTTTAGTTTTAACCTGCTAAAAAATCATATATCAGTTTTTTAAAGAGTACTTTCATTTGTTAGGATATTTGGTTGTTATTATAAAACACTAATATATGTACTATGTACAAATGAAATATATTAGTATTTCTTTTAATTGCGTTAACCTAATGATAGGTATATCTATAATAAAAAAGTTAATGCAAATCATTTAATTGTATTTGTTGTTATGTAGTTATTTGCATCTAAATTTCCGAGTTGGGTCTGGTGAGCTAAAATACGGGCTGGGAGCTAATTAAAGCACAAGTCTGCAACAATGTTATTACTCTATAAACTAACAAAGGTGTTTTAATTTATTGTTGAATATTGAAGAATAATATTTTGCTGATATTTTTAATTTATTATGACAAATAATATATAATCTATAGGCTAGTTTATAACATTATTATTTATTTTTTCATTCAATTAATTATGACGTAGGAAATTCAGTTACTCTACACGAATGTACAGAGTACCTAGACCTACATAGTAGTTAATCTTATATATTTAATTTTAAATATAATGAGATTATATAAGCTGTACATAATGAAACATATTTATACTATATCATATAAAAAAAAAAAAAAAATGTATAAATATTATATGTATAAATATGTGTGCTTAAACATTACAAAAGGCAATTTGACTATTCAATTCAAACACTCGCAGAATTAAAAGCACAGTTTGTGAAATGTCAACATTACGAACAAACTTGACAAATTTCCTCAACTCAAATTTGAGTCAAATTATAATATACCACGCTTCAACAAACCAAATACAAAATCAAATACAATTTTGAACTTTGTCACAGTGTGTTAGAAGCTAATATAACGTTTTGATCATCAAAAAATTGTTCATCAAATATATGTTTGCCAAATTGTTGTTGCTATCTTTACACTTGAGGGGTACTCGAAATTGTATTTTATGTCCACACAATAAGATCTATATCTGTGATTTAATGTTATTTCTATCTGCATGTAGCAAGTGTGTAGGAAACTTCGAAGCTTATTAGAAAAGCTTAATAATATATGCGGGCTACACCATACGGCCTTTGATTTGTTCTAATATAGGGGACTCATTGTATAATATGTAAAGTTATTTTAACACAAATATATATTCAAAATTATAAAGATTATTTCTTCGGTTAGAGATTATATCACCCCTGAAAGAACCATTGAGGACGAAGACTTTAGGATTCCGTAGGTAGGGCTGAAATCATTACTTGTAATTTTGAATATATCTTATATTTATGATTGCATTATAGTTATTGTGCACTTATTATCTACATGAAATTTAAGTTGATTTAAAGAAAATAGATTATTCATAAAATTTTGCAACGAGCAAGGACCAATCAATTGCTAGTATTTTATTTAATAAGTTAACATAATACATAGAAAATATTAATATTTTATTATTACATATTAAATAAAATCACTGTTTTTATGTAGTGCATTCAAAATACTTTGTTAATAATTATTCTAATAAACATCTAACATTGATTTTAATGACTGCATTTGATAGATTAAGTTAAATATACTTTTGCCCAAGAGTAACATCTGGTGCTCATTATCTGAATAATGGATGAGTCTGGCTTCTCTCGTAACGACATGCAGAGCCACAATAAAACGAGAAGTGTTAATATTTGGATGTGGTAATTAGGTACTACACATATATCACAAATTGTTTTATTTTTGTTACCTTTATCCATACAAACCTGATCCTAAGTGCGATCATGGTGAATAACTGATGTTATACAGATGATTCTCTTATCCTATTTTTTCTATTAACTATGACCATAACATTTGACATAGCTCGATAAACAATTTTATAGAAATCAATATACTTTTTCAAACCATTCACACCTCTTTTCATGGTGCCGAATATACGATAGTCGAATTAAAACACATATGTATTATGGACTAAATATCTGTTGAACTTACTCGTTAAAAAGGAGAAGTAATATACAAATATAACTTTTTAAATAAATTTCAGATTTTTGTGGTAGATAGGGTAAAATATATAATAAATTGATATTGTAATTGCCGCCTCCATAATAACACAACTCAATAATCATGATGTTTCCACGGTGTCTCCTATTAATTTATTCTACCTACGATCTCAACAGTTACAGCTAGACTTCGTAGACATTCATAACTAATATTACGTGAACTAGTTGAGTTTTGAACTAAAAGCCTAGTGCTTTGAGAATTTTCTAACAATATTTATATACTAGTACTTTCCCTGTGTTTTGCTTTTTTATATTCTTGAACAAGAACATCTATTTTCATAACTTTTTTTATCATTTTAGACTTAATGTTAGGTTTCAAGGAAATAAAAAGTAATATTATGATATACTACCCTGGTTTCGGCAGGTCCTATGTAAGTTAAACCGTTCCAAAGTAAAAGCAGAGATAAGAGTTTAATTTTATTTCAAAGTCGTAACGACAACTATTACCTAGTCTTGAATATTTGTCCCAAAAGCAATGGTTGGGAAAATTATAATATTATGGTGATATTACAAAACTAATATTTTTTAGTTTGCGGAAATCTTCAGGAGGAAAAACATATTTTTAATTAAACTTTGTAATTATATTATTGTTAAAAATAATATATATACATATTGATAACAATAAAAATAAATATATTTGAAAATATTATTAAAAAAAAACTGAAACAATTATTAAAATATATTATTAATTTTCATAAGATTTTCTCAAACAGCTTACGTAAGTTGCTTATCTCAAATTTAGTCAAATGTGCCAAATAGCCTAGTTTACAACCAAAACTGATCTTAATTAACCCGGCGTTCGCACAGTTGGGTCTATTTGACCCGGGCTATTTTCAAATGCGCGTATTTCTAATGGTTTTGGTGCCACACTGCCATAATTCTCAATAGCTGGAGCTAAGGGTCGTATCTTTCCACGGAATATCGATATTTAGTCGTATTGCAATCGCAGCGGTGTATAAACGCTTCTAAACATGACAAAGGGTAAATTTGACCCAACCATACACTTCGTGTAGTAATTTCGTGCCATTATAAAAAAGTATATTTATTTATTTTATTCGCATGACTTTTGAAATAACGGTTCTCGAAGAACGCGAATGACAGCGAATATTGAGTATCTTGGAGAAATCAGACTCCGATCATGAAAATTCAGAAACTGAAGATGTAGAAGTCCATTTGAGCATTGCAGCCAAACTAGTAATACCGACGAAAACGCATGTGAAATGAATAGTGATAATGAACCCCTGATTAAATTACAGAACAGAATCACAGTAGAACTTTGTCAGCACTTACGACAGCCAGGTACAATCTACTAATTTTATTGGAAGAGATAAAATAAAGTGGCCATAGATGCCTTTAGGCCTAAACATTTGATTTAGGGTTTATAATATACAGGGTTATTTGTAATTAGTTGAGCACCTTTTGCAGGCAGCCCCTCTACATCAATCCTAACAATATTTGTTCTACGACTTTTTAAAATTATTACTTTTAAAAATTTAGTTTTTCCCATACAAAATTTATTTAATGCCTCTAAACGTGCATTAAACTTGAGCAAAGAGAGGCCACGCAACTTGTCAAAATATGTGCCAAGGCCACGTGCGGGCGCGGGGTGGCGGGGTGACGCAGCGGCGGCTATGCACGTTAGAACTTGATCATTTTCTAAGATGTAATAAAAAATAGCATCGTTTTCCACTTTTATTTATTAAAATATTTTCTACAATAGTCGAAACACATATTGTCTAACTGTTTAAGAATCTAATGAAAAAACAAAATCTCCAATAGAAGTTGTCCACAAGTTGAATGTCTCAATATTTTTATTTGGTTTATGAAATAAGGGCACTGTAATGAAACCAAATAAATATTATTATTACAAAACAATAACTTCACTTTAACTTACTTTCTACATATCATATTATCTCGTTTGTTAATATTTATATCATGACAATAAAACAATAAGTTACTTACGAATTTCTTGAAGATGGCGCGTAACAGAAAAACGTCATAATTTTCATTAATATTATTTAATTAAAACGTAAGAAGTGAATCGACTGTTTCTGACGTATAATATTCTCATAGAAGAAACACATAAGTACCATAAAAACAGACAAATGTACACAATCCACTTTAAAAATAATAACTTTAGGCTTCTTAACATGTTGGATCGTCACTATATCACAAATAAAATTATTCTTCATCATGGTTTCTGCTGTTTCGAGTTGTTGTTCGTTCTAGGTATAGCAAAACAGACCTTGTAAAAATCAGGACCCCAAGGCTCCATTTCTCAGCCAAAACTCGTATTTCTTTTCATTCTTACTTCTTCTATTTCAGACAATCAATGTATTTTAAAAATATTATAAATTACATTTCATAATTTCTTCTTCATGTTATAATCTTGAATTTATTTATTAGTTTTAATAGCAAGTCCATAAAATCGTATTGTCCAGTATGTAATTACAATTAATTATTTAATTATAAAACTCTAATCCGATAATTTTATTTTTGGTTAATGTAAATTGTGTTTTGTAATCCACATACTTGTCATTTTGATTATTTAGTATTTCCATAGCAACATGGTGTAAAAGAGATGAAGCTATACGAAAAAGCTGGCGCGCGCGTTTAACAGTTTCTGACTTTCGCTAGCCTGCCGCGACCTATACTTTAGACTGCTTACAAAATACAGAGTAATAAATAATCGAGGGAGCAAAAATTTTTTTTGTTCGTTTATTCTGAGTTATTTATCAAGATTTTTTAAAAGTCGTAGAACAAATGTTGTTGGGATTGATGTAGAGAGGCTGCCTGCAAAAGGTGCTCAACTAATTAAAAATAACCCTGTATATATATAAATATGGCTTCAATAAATGCACATATATTTCTTAAGATAAATAACAACATTGTTACAAGGTGTTTCAAATTCTCAATTTACGCATTACTCTTGTTCGTGAGCATTTGCGCGACCGTAAAGGCATCCTGCAGTTGCTAAGACTAATGTGCCAAACAATACGCGATTTTTTTAGGAAACCCTGTTAGGGACCCGTCTGCAAAGATACTGAAGGTCAGAAAAAGGTTGTTAGACCGTCTTGCCAAAAAAAAACTGAAAAAGTAATCGAACTAGACGGAACTGAAACAAATATATCTGCACTGAGTTTGCAATATTGTAATGTAGAGACTGCGCATATGTAAGCAATGATATGACTGATTCATAAAACTAATTTGTAATTTTATTTGTAGTCTTATTAAATGTGATTTACATGTATCCTAATTATTAATATTTTAGAAAAAAAAAGTTTATATTTGATTCAAGTTTTGTGACCTTTAAAACAAAGGTTGTTATTTTTGTTAATATTTTGCTCCACTATCATAAAAAAAAATATTAAAAAGAAAGTTTTACTTCAAGTTCTTTTTACTCATACATGACCACTTAAACTATAGTCGTCTTATCTAATTACAGCCATATATTAGTAAATGTCTTGTAATTATTGAAATTATGACGATTTTCTTCACGGGTCTCCTGGACCCAACCCTACTATCGTTGTAACATATTTTAACTGTGCTGACGCCGGGTTAAAGTTTCGTCATTAACTACCCAAATAAGACTGAGCTAACTCGCGAAGACATCAGAAGGCCAAAATAATTAACTTGGGAGGTTATTACTTATGTATTCTAATTGTGTACTTTATTTTAAGCTACTTTCTTATAAATAAATTATAAGATAATCACTGTTGAATTTTAGTTACTAAGAGTTATTTACATATATTTATAATCTCTGGCAACTTTGCAAAGTTTTATTTTGTTAGGAGATTATATTATATTTTTAAATTGTTTAAAAGATATAATTACAAAAATATCGGTAACTTATTATCTAAGTCTATATATAATTTAAAATAATTATTATTAATTTTCATAAGATTTTCTCAAACAGCTTACGTAAGTTGCTTATCTTAAATTTAGTCAAATGTGCCAAATAGCCTAGTTTACAACCAAAACTGATCTTAATTAAAGTTTCGTCATTAACTACACAAATAAGACTGAGCTAACTCGCGAAGACATCAGAAGGCCAAAATAATTAACTTGGGAGGTTATTACTTATGTATTCTAATTGTGTACTTTATTTTAAGCTACTTTCTTATAAATAAATTATAAGATAATCACTGTTGAATTTTAGTTACTAAGAGTTATTTACATATATTTATAATCTCTGGCAACTTTGCAAAGTTTTATTTTATTAGGATTTTATATTATATTTTTAAATTGTTTAAAAGATATAATTACAAAAATATGGGTAACTTGTTATCTAAGTCTTACGGATAGTATTTTTTTAAAAACATAAAAATTATATGTTTTATGAGCTTTTTAATTATATGTTCCATATGACTATAAATTCTAATTAGGGTACGTAGCTGTGGCGGTGATTAAGGCTGTGATGACGTCATTAGGAGAAGTTTGCCCCCAATGTTTTGTTGTCAATGACTGTTGTGACTAAAGCAAATACTAGTTTTAAAACTATCTTTAGTAATTATCATAATTACGAAAATATGTTATTTTTATCTGTAGTATGAAAAGTATTATTTGTCATTTAAAGGAATAAAAACAAATAATTAAAACTATATTGAATTATTTTACAATGTGTAAGAATAAACAATTATTACATAACACCATATATTATCAGCTGCATAGGGATTTCTCAAAGTCAATTTAAAACATAATTATTAAGTATCAAAACTTTTAGCGTGTAACAACAATTTAATTGAACTAACTTGAAATTTTGGTATGAGTACTACATCAAAAACTTGCAATCTATTTGTAAATTGCTGTGTCGAAATATATGACATATAATTTCGATCACATATCTAAGGATTATCGCAAATCTAATTTAGAAACATTATACGACTATGTATCAAACAAACAAACATAGATGAGTACATTAATACTAATATAAGTGATATGGGGGCAGTCGAGATAATGATATTTATAATGAAATAATAAGTGTATATGTAATATAATCAAATTGAGTTAAATTGATAGAATATTATATATTGTATTATTATACGTTGTTTGTATATGATACTGTTTTAAGTGGTGGTGGTGGGGAGTAGTTCCAGCATTTGTTGGATCCGTGCCGGAAGCTCTGAAAGCTGTTCGATCTGAACACTATTTATTTAAATGAAAGGTTTCTTATTCGGAATATTATGTATGTATTGCTCAGTATCTAGTAACATATATTTAGTCTTGTTTAAATTAAACACTAAACTGTTGGACTTTGACCATTCTGCTTTAGAGTTTAGATCTTAATACAGTTCTCCAATAGTTTCACCCGAAGCATCCGGCTTAAAAGACATATATATCTGAATATGAACTGCATATATGTGAGGTTATATGCGTTAAGGTGTTTAATGACCTTTATAATATCGGTACAATAAAGTGGGAAAAGAAATGGAACCTTGAGGTAATCCTCTGTTGACTGTCGAGCAGTCATACCTATTACGACAGACATTATAATTATTAAAATATTAGGGCTTATACTATAAAATTTACGCTTTGACAAAAGAAATTCTCTATCAAAGGTATCAAATGTTCTTTAGAAATCGAAGCAAAAGAAATTAAGAACACTTACTTCCAGTTTCTGTAATGTTAAAAGCAACAGTCAATTGATGATAGCCTGTCTTCATGCAGGTTTTAAGGTCTTCACTTGAACATATAACCTGTGAAGTACCATTCTTATTTTTTTTCTGCAACAAAAATCAGTACCTACCTATTTCTAACTTTTTATAACTAAGAGTATAATGATGTATGATTTTCGTACTTATTACTTTATTCAATAGAATTTAAATATATTTTTTAAATTTAGTGTACATTATAAGTAATGTGAAAATAATTAAATAATAGATAAATATTTCAGACCATGGCGCAAGTTACACAAAAAAGACATTTATACAGAATAATAATTAACATATTAACTTAACTATTTTATTATAATTTTATTCTGAATAAATACCTACTAATAACCATGTAAAACATAAATGTGAAAGAGAGCTAAGTTCAATATCATAACTCATTAACATCCCTTACTCGTTACTTGGATGTTGACATCAACGACAAAAGAAACGAGTTCCTATTGGTTGCCAAGTTCAATGGTCACTCCTGAAATTCATTATAAAAAAAATGAATATTTGATATGAACTTAAAATATAATCCCCTTTAGTCAATTTACAACACCATCAAAACCGAGGGAATAACTAGTACTTAATAAATTTAAAAAATACTTTACCTACAATGTTTTTAATTACATCATCAATATTATTTATTACAGTCAGATGAAAATCGTATATGTATCTATATGGTAACGTTTTCTATTTCTATTACTCGTGCATAGTAACAATACTATTCAGGGCTGCTATTGATGTATAAACATACCATCACGAATGCAGCTTCCATTCATGTAAAAAGGTTCCATCTGATGGAATACAAAAGGATGAAGGTCTTTCTTTTATATAATATGTTATCCAGTTAAACTAAAAGTGTATTAATTGAAGCTTATTTTGCAAAGTAAGATGATAAGAAAACTGTCAATGAAATGTTTTTTTATAAAAGTAACTAATT
This sequence comes from Napeogenes sylphis, assembly GCA_959347405.1. Taxonomy (NCBI): domain Eukaryota; kingdom Metazoa; phylum Arthropoda; class Insecta; order Lepidoptera; family Nymphalidae; genus Napeogenes; species Napeogenes sylphis. Next base: position 28,694,705 of record OY365780.1, on the reverse strand, counting down.
AATAACAACAAATCCAACATTAGAAAACTATAATATTAAATAATAGATCATAAGTGGTTTGTCCGCAGTTATTACAATATTAAAAAATAAATAATTCTGATATTTCAAATAAAACTTTGACTGAAGGAACGAATAACTAAACAGGAGTTAACGAAGGAAGCAAGTAAATGAGATGCAACTCCGAATTAGTTCGCAGTTTGTCTCCGACTAAAGAAATATTTAAGATCTATTAAAGTGACTTAAATAATTTACATCTTTTTTCGAAATATATCCAATATTTTAAAAAATATTTTTTTTAGACTAAGGAAGGTTATATTTTTTACAATATATATTTTTTTATTACTGTGTTTAAAGCTAGGCAATTGATAACGCATACAAAATCAAAATAATAAATATATTAATAAAATACCTAATATATAATAATAATACCTACTAAATAATGTAAATATTTGTATGAAATTAATAGACATAAAGAACTTTAATATATTGTAGTAAGTAAATCTCATAAAATCCAGTAGGTATATTGTATTTACTTATCAAACTGATTCCAACGTAGCCTCACTAATTTTGCAAATATCTTCAGATATGCACTCACATACACACACACACACACACACAATTACATGCGTTTGACGTCATCAATGCGATGTATATGTATATATCTCTATATATACATATGTATATATAGAGACGATATGTATACATCATAATCCTCTGATTATTGGTATTATTTTGTAAATATGGATATCATTTATGTTTAAAGTTGTGTTGAATTAAATTTTTTAAGTTATGGTTGTGGCAATTAATTTACTATAGTTTTATATTGATTTATAATAAACATTTTAAAATTTTTAAGTACCAATCATATATTGATGTTTGACTGTTACCAAAATACTCTGTAATTTAGTAAAGATCAAAAACCAGTAAACTTAAGACCGGTATTACTTTGTGGCGTGAAGTTAAATTACCTTAATTGCTCATATTATTTAGGGTAATTAACGCTGGGAGGGTAAACAGACTTAATGGTACTTGAGAAAGATAACCCTTGGATGATTTTTATTGAGTGAAAGTCATCTTACATTGCATCACATTACATACCTACATAAAAAACTTTGTTAATAGAATTGTATTATCGTACCAATAATAGGATATATTAATTTTTGTATTCATAGGTGCAGCAATACCAGCAGAAACCAGCAGGCAGCAGGAACATTATTTTCGAGAGGGTGATATAAGAGCTTGCTAAGAGATACAAATAAAGAGGATACAATCCTACACCACTTATCCAAAAGATCACAGAAATCTACTAATATAAAAACTAGTGTCAGACAAAGCCAGTTCAAAACTTTATTCAAAATCTCATGCCAAAAACACAACATGTCGTTACGCCCACCCCCAAATATTTGGGATAAATATTTGGGATGTTAATTTCGGTATTGTGGCTAGGTGGCTCTGAAGTCATGAAGCACAAGCTAGCCAAAATTTTGTTAGCACTTCTAGATGGCGCTGGGTAAAGCAGCGTAAGTCTAAATTTGGTACTGAAAAATAAGACAAAGTTTTTAATGACTTCATATAAAGTTGTTCTCTCAAAACATTTTTTTTAGTTTTGTACAATAAAGTACGAAGTGATTAGTAATCAATAATTTCCTGATGTTTCTTATTTTAATTTTAAACATTTTTAAAACTATAATAAATAAAAAAAAAAGTACAAAATCGTTATTTAATTTAGTATTTTGGTCATTTATTGCACTGGTGTTGAATATTGAAACTTTCGGAGGATACTCAGTTTAGTAACTGATTAGTAAACAAGAAAGTCTACTACGTGTTTACATTTTGTTATAGGGTATTTACCTGATTTTCATTTCACAACAGGAACCTGTTAGTGAAATCGGAAAAACGTGCAGAATCCGTTAAATAAAAAAAAATAATATTAGAAATAACAACACCGTGAGTAAACATTGTCTTAACAAATGTTGAGTAAACAAATGTTGTGAATTTATAAATCAGTTGGTTTTGCATCAGAGCCATGTATTTTTTTAATTGATATACATGAATAGAATATAATTTATTTACTTATATATTTTACACTTTGAATCCATACTAGTGATAAGTTATGTCCGTCAAATATAAGTGTTAAATGGATCTATTTTGATATTATACTTACCAAAAATAGTTCTTTGGTAAAAATATTCTGTAACTTAAAATAAAATATATAAGATTGCAGAAAGAAGAGATGTTGTAGGTACAGAAGTTAAAAGTTCAAAGGCCATACTCCGAAAAGAACCTCACAACCAACTAAGCCAGGTGTTGCTTTATCCCAGTGTGCGGTCGCTAGTGCCGCCATCTGGCGCGTCCCCCGGGTTGCAGATAGGGGAGGTCCCCCCAGATATGGGGGGCACCGGCTTCGGTTTTTGTTATGTTTCGTCTTATGTGTGTTTGTGTTGTTTGTTGTATGTTGTGTGGGACCTCACCCTTTAAAGGAAAGAATGAAAAAGAATGATTTGCAATATGGTCCCCGGGAGGGAGTCGGCTCAGCCGTACAATCCCTCACGGCATCCTCGGATGCCGTCTGCCCCTCGTACTACGGGGGGGCACAAATCATTCTGGAGCAGGAGTACCTGCGCAGGTCGCTCCCACATCGACCTGCATAAACAAAAATCATGTGAAGCGTGACACAGCGATGTGTCACGATAACGACCCGGCATCCCTAACTTACTTCGATATTAACAACGATCTGGAAATAATAGATTTGGACGCGGATGAGCCGACCCTGACGGTCGGTTCTTCCGTGTATGACATTGGCAAGCTTACAGGTTTACGATTAGCCTATGGTTGTGATCTGACGGATTGTTCGGATCCGGATGTTGTGAAGCTTCCGGGAGCGACTCGGAGCTTGGTGTTGCGTTTTCCAAATGCAACACCGCTCGTCGTGGACGCTCCATTCCGAATACGCGTGGATCAGGGCTCGCAAGGGCGAAAGCAGAGCTGCGAGCCCTGAACATGGAGGCCGAGGAGGCTGCGTTTGAGCGGACGCTCCAACGCCAGGCCTTCCGGAAGACGGCGGATACGGCCAGGAAAGCACCGGTCTCCGAGGAGGATACTTCCTTGGAGGTGCAACCTGCGCCGGATCCGACATCAATGAGTGCTGATGAGCTGAGTGCAGCCGCCGCCCGACATTCCTCCTCGATATTCGAGCTCACTAGAAAGTCGGCCAACCTCAAAGGCACCGTGGTCAAGGCCCTCAGAGACGAGTCGAGCAGTATGCTCGATATCGTCAGAGCCTTGGCCAGCCGAAGCGAGGCGGAGGAGACGCGCCGCATCCGCGAGGATAACGCGCGTCTCCACAGGGAGGTGAACGCCCTGAAGGCGGAATTAAAGGCCCATAAAAGGGAGTTCGCCGAAATGAAGGCATCTGTGTCCAATGCCGCGATTCCAGTGATGCCCTCATCGGACGCTGACGCATTAGAGGGGTTGAAGCGCTCCATATTTACCTCGGTGGGCGAGCTTGTTAATGCTCGCTTCCGGGGTATTGAGGACCGGCTCCTACCAGAGCGAAACCTGAGGTCTCCGTTCGCTTCGGACAGAAGAAGGCAGGCAGCTGCTGCCGCAGCCACAGATGTGGCTACCCGGCCAGCTGTTTGTGCGTATAGGCGTTCGGGGTCGCCAATTATATCGGCTAGATCTCCGCCTATAACGTCCTGTGTCTCTCCAGCTCCTACAGCATCCAGGGTCCAGACGTGGTCCACGGTGGTGCGGGGGGGCAAGAAGAGTGCCCTCCGCGCCCCTCGTAAGGAGGCTCCGGCTCCAGCTCCGGCTCGGGCTCCTGTGGCTGCTCCCCGAAAGTCGGCCCTACCTGAAGCTCCAGCTGCCAAACCAGCAGCTCAACAGCCCACCCCTAAACCGCGTCGGCGCGGAGGGAGAAAAAGGGCTAAAGCTAAGAACGCTCTACGGAAGGAGGCAGGTTTCCGTCCCAAACCCAAATTGCCGCCGTCTCGGTCCCCTGCGGTGATCATTACGCTGCAGACCGAGGCCGCGGCAAAAGGGGTTACGTACGCCCAGGTCCTCGAGCGCGCCGCCGAGAAAATAGATCTCGGCGAGATCGGGCTCGAGGGCGGGCTTAGAATCCGGCGGTCGGCCACAGGAGCAAGGCTCCTAGAGCTACCAAAGGCGGCCCCGGAGAAGGCGGAGAGGCTGGCGGAAAGCCTGCGAATGACGCTAGAGGGGGTGGCGGATATCGTCCGACCCGTGAAGAGGGTAGCCTTAAAAATCAAAGGCCTGGACGGCTCCGCCACCAGGGACAAGGTCGCGGCAGCAATTTGCCGTACCACCAAATGCTCCAGCGAGTCTCTTCATATAGGGGAGATTCGCTGGGGCAACGGGCACACCGGTGTCACCTTTGCCCGGTGCCCAGTTGGTGCGGCCAAGATTCTTTTAGAGTCGGGACGGTTGTTGGTCGGATGGAGCTTGGCCAGGGTCGAGCTCCTGGAGGAGCGACCAATGCGGTGTTTCGGGTGCCTAGAGCCCGGGCAACGCGTGCGGTCTGCTCCTCCAATATCGATCGGAGCATGGTCTGCTACCGGTGCGGCCTAGCGGGTCACTCCTGTGCAGGCTGCACCAGGGTCCTCAGGTGCGCAATCTGCGCAGACCTACGACTTCAGGCAGGCCATGAACTGGGCAGTGGAGCCTGCAAGGCTCCCTGTAGGCAGGGAAGGGTGGCTGGTCCCTCTCCTGCTCCCAGCGGGAAACCGCCTGTGGAAGCCCTGTCGCAATGACCAGACGGCGACATGGCTTCCTACAGGCGAATCTAAATCACTCCGCCAGGGAGCAGGATCTTTTCGTCCAGGCCATGGTGGAGTAGGATATTGGTGTTGCGGTGGCCTGCGAGCCCTACTATGTCCCCCGGAATTCCAGTTGTTCGGGGGACATAAACGGCTCCGTGGCAGTGGTTGTGGGACCTGGTCCCGGTCCCCTTTTCTCCACCCTGGAGACTGGCCAGGGATTGGTATTGGCGCGGTGGGGGGAGTACGTCGTCGTAGGCGCGTACTTCTCCCCCAATCGCCTGGCGGAGTTCGAGGTTTTTCTCGACTCCGCCAGTGCTGCGATTCGCAGACAGGCGTCGGGGAAGTTCATCTTCCTCGGCGACCTGAACGCCAAATCCGCGGCCTGGGGGAACCACGCCACGGACGCTAGGGGCAGGGCTGTCCAGGTCTGGTCACTCCTCTCCGATCTATTCCTCCTTAACAGAGGGACCGAACCGACCTGCGTGCGGCAGCAAAGGAGTTCCGTGGTGGACGTTTCGTTCGCCACCCCAGCTGTCGCGCGCATGGTCGACGACTGGAGAGTCGAGACGGAGGTGGAGACTCTATCGGACCATTTATACGTCCGATTTGAGATTTCCACCTCCCGACCGGATCTGGCCGGGCCACCGCGGGCGGGATGTCGGTTTCCTCGCTGGGCAGTCCAGCGGCTGGATCGGGAAATGGCGGTCGAGGCAGCCATCGTCCAGGGCTGGGCCTTTCTCGAGCCACCCAGCGAGGAAACCGACGTCGAGGGGTTGGCTGGCCGCATGTGCGGGGCCCTATCGAGGGTATGCGATGTGGCCATGCCGAGGATTCCGGCCCCGGCGCAGGGGTGTCTACTGGTGGTCGCCCGAAATAGCCGAACTTCGGGCGGCCTGTTGCAGGGCTCGCAGGGCCTTACTCCGGTGTCGCCGCAGACGCGGCTCGGACCCGGAGATGGAGGCCCAGTTGCAGGGTCAGTATCGCCAAGCGAAGTCGACCTTGACCCGCGACCGCCCCGGTCATGGAGTCCTTTCAGCCGGATTTCCTCGAGCGACTGGTAGGGGAACTCTTCCCGGATTCCACCGGCCACTCTCCTCCTGTGATGGCTCCCCCCCCTCCCAAAGGGGGGGAACTGGTTTTGTCCCAGTCATCACGGAGGCCGAGCTGAAGGTCACGCTGAGTCGCCTGCGAGCCCGCAACACTGCGCCGGGGCCGGACGGTATTCCAGGGCGGGTTCTGGTCATCGCCCTGGAATACCTGGGAGGCAGGCTTCGGGAACTGTTCAACCTGTGTTTGCGCACTGGACAGTTCCCGAAAGCCTGGAAGGAGGGCAGGTTGTGCCTGTTGCGGAAGGAGGGTCATTCTGCCGATTCTCCTTCCGCATACAGGCCGATCGTGCTGCTAGACGAGATGGGCAAGCTCTTCGAGAGAGTCCTCTCTGCCCGTCTCGTCCAGCACCTCCAGGAGGTAGGTCCAGGTCTCTCAGACGCCCAGTTCGGCTTCAGGGCGGGTCGTTCAACGATCGACGCCCTGAGGGCTCTGAGAGACCTGACCGAAGAGGCTGTTTCCGAGGAGGATGTCGTCCTGGCGGTTTCGCTGGACGTCGCCAACGCCTTCAACATCCTGCCGTTCGAGACTTTAGTTGAGGCGCTCCGGTTCTATGGAGTGCCTCCCTATCTCCGCAGGCTGTTGGGGGCGTTCCTGCAGGATAGAGAGATCCTGTGGGAGTGCGGCGACCGGCGGGTCTACCGACGTGGTGTGAGCCGAGGGGTTCCACAAGGGTCCGTGTGGGGACCGGTCTTGTGGAACCTGGGCTACGACTGGCTGCTTCGCTGTCCGCTCCTCCCCCGGACGAGGGTGCTCTGTTACGCAGATGATACCCTCGTCACGGCGCGCGGAGGGAGCTTTGCGGAGGCAGTCCGTCTTGCCTCGGTCGGCGCTACGTTGGTAGCGGACCGCATAGGGCTGTTGGGACTGGAGGTGTCCGTTTCCAAGACGGAGGCCATACTGTTCCACGCCGGGGTCCCCCTCGTCGGGCGTACATCTCCGTCCAGGGTGCGCGGGTGGCGATGAAGGAAGGTAGATGGAACTTCGGGGCCCCCTTCTCTCTGCTGGCCCCGAAGTTACTCTCCACTGCTGTCGCCTTGAGTAGGCTTCTACCCAACGCCGGAGGGCCGCAGGCTCCTTGTCGCCGGTTATACGCCGGAGTGGTGAGGAGCATGGCCCTGTACGGTGCTCCCATATGGTCGGGAGCCCTCACCGCGGATTCCAGGGCCCTTTTGCGTCGCACGCAAAGGGTCCTAGCGGTGAGGGTGATCAGGGGGTACCGTACGGTGTCATACGCTGCGGCCACGCTCCTGGCGAGCGATCCGCCCTGGGAGCTACAGGCGCGGGTCCTCGCCGGAGTGTATTGGCACCGGGTGGAAGCCAGGGTCGGGCGGGTTAGGCTCGAGGCGGATCGGATCAGGGCTCTAGCTCACCGAGCCCTGATCCGACAGTGGAGTAGGGACTTAGAGTCCCCGTCGGCCGGTCTTGCGACGGTGGGGGCTATTTCCCCCCATCTCGATCGTTGGATCGGCCGGCGGCACGGGACTCTAACGTCCCGTCTTGTGCAGGTGCTCACGGGGCATGGGTGCTTCGGTGAGTACCTGTACAAGATCGCGCGCAGAGAGGCGGCCCCCTCCTGCCACCACTGTGACGAGCCCGTGGACACGGCTCGTCACACCTTGGCGGAGTGCGCAGCCTGGGACCGTCAGCGTACTGAGCTGACGGCCGTGGTTGGCAGCGACCTCTCGTTGCCGAGCGTTGTTTCCGCAATGCTCGACGACAAGAGGTCCTGGGTCGCTATGGCCACCTTCTGCGAGCAAGTCATTGCCGCGAAGGAGGCCGCGGAGCGGGACAGAGAGGCAGCCTCCTCTGAACCGCTCCGTAGGGGTAGGCTGGGTCGAAGGAGGCGGGAATACGCCCGCAGCCTCCTTCCCCAGCTGTAGTGCCTGGACGGAAGAGGGGGTAACCTCTCCCGCCCGTTATAGGCCTACGAGGTGAGGGTGTCCCTAAGTTGATCGGGGCCCCTTGCAGGGGGTTCCGCCGGGGCGTCACGGTGAGTGCGAAAGCGACCTCGTGGCGCCCCACTAAGGCGATGAGGTCAACCGTTGGTTTTTTTAGTGGGTAGCCTTAAAAATGGCAGCGTCTTCTATGCTGCCCGGTAGTCCCAAATACCCCTCGGTCATCACCTTCCTGGCCGCAGGGATGATGCGTAACGCATTTTTCCAACGACAAAAAAAAAAAAAAAAAAAGGTGTTGCTTTATTGTGCTCACTGTTTCACTAACGTCAACATTAAGTGAACAATTTTTTAGTTTGTAAAACTAAAATAATCGTAAACGACCGATCGATGACAGTATGTTTATAATTAAAAAAGATATATAAAAAAATTGAATTCTACAATTAAAATTTCAAAACCCAAAACACCGAAACCTAAAATGAATATGTAAAGTTGTCTATATTTTTTTAATTTTAAAGAGATGTTGAATAAAAAATATTTTTTGGAGGGGTAAGGGGATAGTCTGTATTAGTAAATGAATATAAAAAGTCAGAAAATATGTCACCGCTTGGTTGTAGTCCAGGCTCTCTTATGAAACATTTCGGTGCCATAGTAATAGTTATGTGGCTGTCCGGCTCTTGTAAAATTCTCTTTGTCGGAAACCTGAATCATTTGTCTCACATCAATAGAAATAATATATGTACTGTCTGTCGTACTATGTACTACGTCTTACTATGTAATACTATGTATTTACATATGTAAATACCCAAAAAAGGCATATAATATGTATTATAAGAGATACAGTAAAACGACGTTAATTAGTTTTTTTCTTATTTATTTATTGACCCTAAGTAAAATTACGACAGAAAATAATAGATCGTAAATTTTTTGTCCGCAGTTATAACAATCTATACTAATATTATAAAACTGAAAAGTTTGTTTGTTTGAACGCACTAATCTCTGGGACTACTGGCCCGAATTGAAAAATTCTTTTTGTGTTGAACAGTCCGTTTATTGAGGAAGGCTATAGAGTATATATCATCTCGCTGTGACTAATAGAAGTTAAGCAGCAATGAAAAATGCTGCAAATTTAATATAATCTAATAGGTTCTGACTGACTTAGTTATAGCATACAGTCTAAACCGCAGGTCGTAGAGATAGTAAAATTGAAGGATGCATTTGTTTTTCTACGTAGTGGTGTATTAAGAAAAGATTTTTGAATTCCACCCTTAAGGGATTTAAATATCAATTTTGTATGGAACTCGGCGGCAACACTAAAAGCCACGCGGACGAAGTTGCGAGCGACCCCTAGTATTAAATAACTAGCTGTTGCTTGCGGCGCCGCTCGCGTGTAGGTTGCTTTTCGCGTAATTTGTGGAAACTACAATTATCCAGACCTATAATAGACTTATAGTTAATTCTATAGTGTCCTATTCTCGTAGCAATTTTATACATGTATCAAACTGAAAACAATAACATCCATACACATCACACACACACAGCCAGGGCATTATTCAGATATACCTAATAAAGCATATGAATACGAAATAACTTTTACCAAATATTATGTTTTTAAGTAACGTTTAATCAAAGAATTTCTTTATAGAATTTCAAACTGCTATACCATATGCAGAAACATAATCATGGAGTTCTATTGAAATTTAAATTTTATGTAACTAAATTTAAAATGGTCATATGCTCATATTTAATTTGTTATTTTATTAAAATTCGGAAAAAACAAAGTAGATATATAGTATATAAGTATATAAGTAGAGTAGATAAAGATAGAAAGCTTTATCTAAATTAGATAAGTTTATGTAAATTGCATTCAATTCTGTGTAAAAGTTTTGAAACAGTGCTTGAAGTAAATTTACAATTGACCATAACTCCTTTTTCCCTAAACCGATGTTGACGAAACAAATTTTTGACCACGCTTCAGATTATACATAATCCACCTGTAAAAACCGCGTTCAAATCCGTTGAGTAGTTTCGAAGTTATAATGTACCAGACAGACAGACAGACAAAAAATCCTAAAATTGTTTTTTTTTGGCTTCTGTTATTCGCCTTTAATCGCCCTTTATCAGTTTTATGGCAATGTATTAAATGTACAGACACTGGATTTTTACTGCCTTAGTATATATTTGAGGTTAAATGAATATCCTTAATATTTCGAGTAAACCTTTGATTTAATGCACGAGTAACTAAATAGGAGTTAACGAAGGAATCGTAAATGAGATGCGACTCTGAATTAGGTCACAGTTTCATACCTACTGAACAACTACTTATGTATATATATATATATATATATATATGCTTATGATAAGTCTTTTAAAGTAAATGCCAAATAAATCTGTAATTTAAGAATTATTTAAATATAAGTATTTTTAAGGAATTAAATGTTTCGTAAACACGTAACTCGTAAACTTATAAAGTATATCGTGCTTCAATACATTAGAATAATACTAAATAAAAGTAAAATTCCTGTGAAATTAAAAGCTACAAAGATAAAAATTTTACAAATAAATTATTAAAGGAAATATAAAACTACCAAAAAATAATAACATGTAATTAGTATATTGTTTTTATTAATACTTATCAAACTAATTCCATTGTAACCTCACTAATTTTGCAAATATCTCCCGGGCTTGTGACGTCATCAATAATGTGTACAATGTATATACAGAGGATTGTTGGTATTATATTGTAAATATAACCTTCATAATTATATAAATAATATTTATTTATTTATTTAATATTTTACTGCATAGAGTACAATTGGTGGACTTAATGCTAAAGCCATCCAAGAAACACATCTAACAGCAAACAAAATGAGAATAAAACAATGGGGGTAACAAATTATATAAACAGAAAAAAAACAATTAAACTTAGGCATATCAATAATTCTAACATTGTAAATATAATATATTATAAATATACACATATAGAACAATAATATGAACTTACATAAATTTTATTAATAAATACATAAATAATAAAACAATAAAATAAACTAAGTATAGAAATTAATAAAACACCTCAAGCAATAATTGTAGGTACAGGTAAACATATATAATATTATAATATATTCAGTACAAAATCATTGTACATGGACAGTTTATGATTGTGGCTATTAATTTATTATTTTTCGTTTCGATTTATAATGTACATTTTATTTATAAAAAAGAATAAAATATTATTTATTTTGAAGTTATAAGCTCTCAGTCATTAATATAATGTTAATAATAAGAAACTAATTATATAAGACTGGTGTTATTTTGAAGTTGTGACTACACGCGACTATTCAAATAGACTTTATATTATTTAGGCTAATTAATGCTGGGAGGCTACACAGACTTAATTGCTCTTGAAGTAAATAATCCTTCATTTATTTTAATTAAGTGGGGTCACATACCTTACAAATAATATTTGCATAAAAAGAACAATTGTTGCTGAACCAGCAAATTTAGTAAATAAATAATATTTTTAACCGACTTCTTCAAAAAGGAGGAGGTTCTCAATTCGGCCGGTATATATTTTTTTTTATGTATATACACCGATTTCTCCTAGGTTTCTGAACCGATTTACGTAATTCTTTTTTTGTTTGATGCGAAATAGTTTCGAATTGGTCTTATAAAAATTTGATTGAGGTAGGCCCATTAGTTTTAATTTTATTAGCATTTTTGTCCAAGTTTTGAATTAGCTCCTCCGGAAGGAAATCACAACGTGCTGTGACGAATGACATCTGTTGTTTTGGATATGTGAAGTCTTTAATAGTCTTACAAGAACGGGAAATTGTGTTTCGAAAAGTTTTTTTCCGTAGAAGACTACTTTTATCCGTTCCCTTTTCTTGAGATCTGTATTTTTTAAGGAGCGCAGCACCTTTTGTAGGTCTACCCATGGCTAATTGATAATGTAGCAATAAACTAAAAAGTATTAAATAAAAATTACTACATTAAAAAAGCGGACTTTAAAACTAAAAACTAATAAATAATAAGTTTTACTATTTATTATATACTACCTATTATTTATATGTCCTATTTATCTTTAAACATGTATGTATAGCCATGTTAAGCTTATTTAAATTTATATAAATAAAGAATGAAAAATAAACCGATACGGGCAGGGATTCGAACCCGCGACTACTGGAAAACCGTCCCGTCGCTCTACCAACTGCAACCGCATCGCTGTCCGTCTCGGTGAATTAAGCATTCTATATGTAATCGTCTTTATCAGGACGGTGGTGACATCTATTAGGTTTCTTTCGAAAATCCTAACCAATGTTTCTAACTTTGCAGTATAGATTAACATTGAAAAGAACCGAAATTAATGTTTGAAAATATCTTTACACATGTATAGCCATGTTAAGCTTATTTAAATTTATATAAATAAAGAATGAAAAATAAACCGATACGGGCCCGATCGAACCCGCGACTACTGGGCAACCGTTCCGTCGCTCTACCAACTGAGCTTAACATGGCTATACATGCTTAAATAATACTACCTTCATTGACGAAATCGAAATGTTCCATCCAACTATTGAAGCTAACTGAGAACTTAACCGACAGCAGATTAATTATTTGTTTGATTACCTTTTAAATTGCTTTTATTGTACAGTTACATACGTTAAATAATATTAAATCTATTGGAATATCATTTCGTACATGGCATTGGAAAAAAAAAATCAATTTATATGTGAAATATTTAAGTATATCGCAGGTTGGCTTAAATGTATAACAGATGTTTGTGCAAATTAATATTGGATTGCCGATAGATGAGACATCGTAGATACAGAAGGTAAGATGTGGGTGTACGATTAAGCCAATTTTCCAAACGAGAACCTCTATTCCCACTAACGAAAAATAGTACATTAGGGTTACCTAAAATATTTATAAATACATTATTGAACCTACCTCTATCATTGAAGGAAATATTAATTAAAACGGAATGTAGTACAGAACTCCGGAGTAATTTCAATGAGAATATTTGATAATATTTTATAAAAATATTAATAGTATAACTTGCAATTTTTTCCAATCTTACCTGCTTAGAAGATATCTAAGCTGCGTAAAATATTTAGTGTTAAAATATTTGGGTATAATAAAGGCATAAGGTAGTAGTTTTAAATCGATAATTTAAAAATAAATATTAAGTTAGAAAAAAATATTGGAATGATTCGTGCATTGCATATATGAACACATTTTACTCATTGAAGAATAATTACAATAAATGTATATGAACATTTTGCTGCAGTGTAAGTAGACCTCCACTAACATCAAATTTTCTAAAGCTTATTGATCTCAGGAGGAATTAAGCCCGTATAGGCTATACGGGAATAAATACTTTAAACAGTTTTATCAATTTAGTTACATTTAAATTACACTCCACGACTTCAAAGTAATCAATAATTTGTTGAAGAAAATTATAAACTAATTTTAATTAATTTTAATTTAAACTAATTTAATTTAATTTTAATTTAAACTAATTTAATTAAAATTAATTTAAACTAATTTAATTTAATTTTAATTTAAACTAATTTAATTTAATTTAATATAAGTACATTAAATTAAATTAAATTAGTTTAAATTAAAATTAAATTAAATTAGTTTAAATTAATTTTAATTAAATTAGTTTAAATTAAAATTAAATTAAATTAGTTTAAATTAAAATTAATTAAAATTAGTTTATAATTTTCTTCAACAAATTATTGATTACTTTGAAGTCGTGGAGTGTAATTTAAATGTAACTAAATTGATAAAACTGTTTAAAGTATTTATTCCCGTATAGCCTATACGGGCTTAATTCCTCCTGAGATCAATAAGCTTTAGAAAATTTGATGTTAGTGGAGGTCTACTTACACTGCAGCAAAATGTTCATATACATTTATTGTAATTATTCTTCAATGAGTAAAATGTGTTCATATATGCAATGCACGAATCATTCCAATATTTTTTTCTAACTTAATATTTATTTTTAAATTATCGATTTAAAACTACTACCTTATGCCTTTATTATACCCAAATATTTTAACACTAAATATTTTACGCAGCTTAGATATCTTCTAAGCAGGTAAGATTGGAAAAAATTGCAAGTTATACTATTAATATTTTTATAAAATATTATCAAATATTCTCATTGAAATTACTCCGGAGTTCTGTACTACATTCCGTTTTAATTAATATTTCCTTCAATGATAGAGGTAGGTTCAATAATGTATTTATAAATATTTTAGGTAACCCTAATGTACTATTTTTCGTTAGTGGGAATAGAGGTTCTCGTTTGGAAAATTGGCTTAATCGTACACCCACATCTTACCTTCTGTATCTACGATGTCTCATCTATCGGCAATCCAATATTAATTTGCACAAACATCTGTTATACATTTAAGCCAACCTGCGATATACTTAAATATTTCACATATAAATTGATTTTTTTTTTCCAATGCCATGTACGAAATGATATTCCAATAGATTTAATATTATTTAACGTATGTAACTGTACAATAAAAGCAATTTAAAAGGTAATCAAACAAATAATTAATCTGCTGTCGGTTAAGTTCTCAGTTAGCTTCAATAGTTGGATGGAACATTTCGATTTCGTCAATGAAGGTAGTATTATTTAAGCATGTATAGCCATGTTAAGCTCAGTTGGTAGAGCGACGGAACGGTTGCCCAGTAGTCGCGGGTTCGATCGGGCCCGTATCGGTTTATTTTTCATTCTTTATTTATATAAATTTAAATAAGCTTAACATGGCTATACATGTGTAAAGATATTTTCAAACATTAATTTCGGTTCTTTTCAATGTTAATCTATACTGCAAAGTTAGAAACATTGGTTAGGATTTTCGAAAGAAACCTAATAGATGTCACCACCGTCCTGATAAAGACGATTACATATAGAATGCTTAATTCACCGAGACGGACAGCGATGCGGTTGCAGTTGGTAGAGCGACGGGACGGTTTTCCAGTAGTCGCGGGTTCGAATCCCTGCCCGTATCGGTTTATTTTTCATTCTTTATTTATATAAATTTAAATAAGCTTAACATGGCTATACATACATGTTTAAAGATAAATAGGACATATAAATAATAGGTAGTATATAATAAATAGTAAAACTTATTATTTATTAGTTTTTAGTTTTAAAGTCCGCTTTTTTAATGTAGTAATTTTTATTTAATACTTTTTAGTTTATTGCTACATTATCAATTAGCCATGGGTAGACCTACAAAAGGTGCTGCGCTCCTTAAAAAATACAGATCTCAAGAAAAGGGAACGGATAAAAGTAGTCTTCTACGGAAAAAAACTTTTCGAAACACAATTTCCCGTTCTTGTAAGACTATTAAAGACTTCACATATCCAAAACAACAGATGTCATTCGTCACAGCACGTTGTGATTTCCTTCCGGAGGAGCTAATTCAAAACTTGGACAAAAATGCTAATAAAATTAAAACTAATGGGCCTACCTCAATCAAATTTTTATAAGACCAATTCGAAACTATTTCGCATCAAACAAAAAAAGAATTACGTAAATCGGTTCAGAAACCTAGGAGAAATCGGTGTATATACATAAAAAAAAATATATACCGGCCGAATTGAGAACCTCCTCCTTTTTGAAGAAGTCGGTTAAAAATATTATTTATTTACTAAATTTGCTGGTTCAGCAACAATTGTTCTTTTTATGCAAATATTATTTGTAAGGTATGTGACCCCACTTAATTAAAATAAATGAAGGATTATTTACTTCAAGAGCAATTAAGTCTGTGTAGCCTCCCAGCATTAATTAGCCTAAATAATATAAAGTCTATTTGAATAGTCGCGTGTAGTCACAACTTCAAAATAACACCAGTCTTATATAATTAGTTTCTTATTATTAACATTATATTAATGACTGAGAGCTTATAACTTCAAAATAAATAATATTTTATTCTTTTTTATAAATAAAATGTACATTATAAATCGAAACGAAAAATAATAAATTAATAGCCACAATCATAAACTGTCCATGTACAATGATTTTGTACTGAATATATTATAATATTATATATGTTTACCTGTACCTACAATTATTGCTTGAGGTGTTTTATTAATTTCTATACTTAGTTTATTTTATTGTTTTATTATTTATGTATTTATTAATAAAATTTATGTAAGTTCATATTATTGTTCTATATGTGTATATTTATAATATATTATATTTACAATGTTAGAATTATTGATATGCCTAAGTTTAATTGTTTTTTACTACTTGTACATGTACTTAGTTGTAAGTATATAAGTACATGGCATAAATAACATTTTGCAAGTATTCTAAAGTCATAAGTCATTCTATTAAAGTCATAGTTTCATAAACTTCTTTTGTATTTCATTATTGTTTTTCAATAAAAGATGTTTTATAAAACATCTTTCATCATCATAATTTGATGTATTACAGCCACACATATTTGTACTAATACTAACCAATAACCGCAAGACTTCCTATATCTATCGTAAATCAAGTTAATATGACGCCTAACATACACAAAACTATTAGCAGCAGTTTACGTTTGTCTTAGTCAGATTTAGTTATGTATTCCATTGAATATGTAAAAGGAATATTCTGTATACTAATTATTTTAAAATTGCAGATGGTCTAAGATGCTTATTGTATTATGTTGACGCTTGGTTGAACCATACTATCATATACAGTTTAGATTTAGTGATTCTCTAATGTCAAAATATATGTCACATATACAGTGCACACCTACAGATAATCTTATAAAAATAAACTATAAATATTAAATAATATGTTTTTGTATCTTTGTTAGTTAAAATTAGATTTTTAATGCATTTTAGTTATCACAACAACAAAATCAGATTAAGTTTTCGAGAAAGAGCAACTGTAAACTCCATTTTACCCAAAAAAAAAATAACAATACAATTCTAAGGGAGAATATATAAAACTAACTATATTTTTTTAGTACTATAATACTAAATAATTTACGTACAATCTTAATAATAATAATAATTATTATTTTTAAGATTGTACGTAATCTTTATTTCTTTTAAAAAAATTACATTTTACATAAACTGAGGCCTAAACCCTCTTTCAAGCATATTCAATTCTTGTATTAGAGGGTTCTAAAGCGAAAGATATATTTTATGAAACTTATTCTATAATATACAAATTGCGAGCATGTGTATCTGTATATGCGTGTGTGTGTGCGTGTGCATGTGCGTGTGTGTGTGTGTGTGTGCGTGTGTGTGCGTGTGTGTGCGTGTGTGTGTGTGTGTGCGCGTGTGTGTGTGTGCGCGTGTGTGTGTGTGTGTGCGCGTGTGTGCGCGTGTGTGTGCGTGTGTGTGTGTGTGTGTGTGTGTGTGTGTGTGTGTGTGTGTGTGTGTGTGTGTGTGTGATAGTCATAATAGTTTTTTTTTTTTTTTTTTTTTTTTTTTTTTGTCTATCTATGCTGTTAGCCCTGCTGGCCATTACAGCATCACCGGGGGAATGGGTGGGTCAGGAGACCCACCCTTAAAAAGGGGGGGCCAGATGGGCCCCCATGGGGAACGACGTCCCGAGGGCGTCTCAGATTGAGACACGGACCTCGGCTCGGGGCGTCGTTAGTCAGGAGGGAAGCTAAGGAAATTTGGACACTAGCATCCTCCGACGGCAGAACGCCGGAGCAACGGAGCACTTACTCAGTTGGGACCTCGTCTATACCGGTACAGACGGTGTGTGTCTGTATGTTGTGTGGTGTCAATTATGCCTACGCGTACACGTTATTACCTACTGTGAACGCGTCGTCGGGGTCAACGAGTACCGACTTGGGTCTTCTTTTTCTGACTAAAGTAGTCTTACGTGGTCTATACTCTGCGGCGTCAGCCACCAGTGGGTTCGGGTGTCGCTCAGCACGTTCAAAGTACTTTTGGGAAAGCCCCTTGAAGTACTGAGCGATGGTCGGAAGGTTCAAGTCTCTATGGAGATCGATGTTGCGTACGAACCACGGCGCCCCGGTTGCAATCCGTGTAAACCTGTTCTGAATCACCTGAACCATAATAGTTATAGATGTTTCTTTCTATGAACGGGTGGCAACAAGAGTTTTGCTTGGTTTTACTATACAACCTTTTGCTATCGACTTGGTTTGTTCCTGCCCTTCCAAGTAATAGGCGATATTTTATTTCCAATATTTGAAATTTTAGAAATGTCTTAACTCTAGTCAATAAGCTATTTATCTGCTAAATACGCAGCAACGCTATTAAAATAAATATGTACAGATATGGTCATATATTTTTTAGAAGTTCTTCAATTCCGTTCTGCTTGAAAAAGGTACCACGCCGGAAGTATAGAACATGACCATCGTTGTCTTGTTTTTCAAAAAGGGAGATAATACGTAGATGAACTAATAAAAGCTGATATCGCTCCTGAGTCTAGTAAGTTTGATGATTTCCAGCCTCCTGAACAAGCCGGTTTAATTTAGCGATTGTTAAGCCTTCGATTATGAAAAAGCCTTTGATTCGATCAAAGCAGGGACTGTGCTTCAGTCTCTCTAGTGATGCCATATCGACTACCGGTATATCGAAGTATTTGTACAAAACACAGCCATGTCAATCCTAGTAGCGTAAGAGCGTACAAAGACTATTCCAATAGAGCGCGGGGTAAGAGACGTTATATCTCCGAAATTGTTTACCACCGTGCTAGAAGATGCCTTCAGGTTTCTTGAATGTAAAGGATTCGGCATCAACATTAACGGCTAGTATATCACTCACCTTCTATTTGCAGATGATATTGTTGTCATGGCTGAATCGCTGGCCCTTTGCTCGAAGGCCTCAACATGTTCAATGTAAATGTTGTCCACCATTGGAAACTTGAATATATATATAAGGATATATAAATATAAATATATATATGGATATATAAATATATAAGTGCCAAGTGGTTCAACTAGGCAAGTCCAACTTCGAGAAAGAGAACAAAAGTCAGCAACATAGCCCAGCGAATTAGCAAGTTGCAGTGGCAGTGGGCAGGGCACATAGCTAGACGATCCGATGGTCGTTGGGGCCGTAAGGTTCTCGAATGGAGGCCATGAACGGGATCGCGCAGCGTGGATCGCATCATTGATAAATCTATTACAATGCCCCTGTGAAATTAACCTGTTACGGGATTATATTAATTGTATATTATTATAAAACATATTTATACTATATTATATATTTATACAGTACTATATAAAGATGTTTGCTCAGACATAACACTAAGGCAATTTGATTATTCAATTCTAATACGCACAGAATTGAAAGCACAGTTTGTGAAATGTCAACATTACGAACAAACTTGACAAATTTTTTCAACTCAATTTGGAGTCAAATTATAATAAAACACGCTTCGACAAAACAAGTACAAAATCAAATACAATTTTCAACATTGTCACAGTTGATTAGAAGCTAATATAACGTTTTGATCGTCAAAAAATTGTTCATCAAATATATGTATCCCAAATTGTTGTTGCTATATTTACAGTTAAGGGAAATCTCGAAATTGTATTTTATGTCAAAACCATAAGATCTTTAGTTGGTATTAAATGTTATTTATATCTGCACGTAGCAAGTTTGTAGGAAACTTCGAGGGCTTATTAGTAAAAGCTTAATAATAAATGCGGGCTACACCATACGGCCCTTGATTTGTTCTAATATAGGGGACTCATTGTATAATATGTAAAATTATTGTAATATCAATTTATTTTCAAAATTATATAGGTTAATTCTTCGGTTTGCGATTATGTCATCTGGGAACAAAACATTGGGAACGACGGGTAAGGATGTCATAGTTGGCTGAAGTCAATTACAGTAATTTTAAATATATTTTATATTTACTGTTACATTATACTAACAAACAAAAATTTACAAAGTTTTGTAGCGGGTAAGGACGGATGGTATTCTATATAGTATTCTATAGAGTGTATAAATAAACATAATTTAAACAAAATAAAAATATTTATATAATTAATGAAATCTAATTAATGAGGTAGCTTACTATTTCTAAGTATGTTATTGCAAACCTTTTGTTGATTATTCTAATAAATATCTAACAATTAAGTTAAAGCTTCTTTTGCGTCAGAGTAACATCTGGTGTTCATTATCTGAATAATGGATGAGTCTGGGTCCACTCGTAACGACATGCAGAGCCACAATACAGATAACCAGGAGTTTCAACATTTGGATGCGGTATAAGTACTACACATACACAAATTGTTTTATATCCAACCATACCTGATCCTTAAAAATCCTTTAGTCTAATGCTGATCAAGATGTATAACAGCATTTCAAACAGTTTTCTTTCCAATGACTGTGATCGTAATACTTGATATTGCTCGATAAACAATATTAATGAAAACAATATATTTTTTCAGACCATTCATACCGTGGTATGAATGGTCTTAATGGTACCGAATAAACTGTCCACCTTTCTTACAAACACAAAAGACGGATTCAAACATATAGTATAATGGGCTGAATATCTGTTCAACTGACTCAATAAAAAGTAGGACTGATACATTTAACTTTTAAAATAAATTACATATATTTTAACTAATATAGTTAATTGCCGGCTCCATAATAACACAACTCAATAATCATGATGTTTTCACGGTGTCTCGGTATTAATTTATTCTACCTACGATCTCAACAGTGACATTTTGACTTCGTAGACATTCATAACGAATGTTACGTGGGTTGGTTCAGTTTAGAACTACAACCACTAAATTGAGAAACTTCTAAAATTAGGTTCTTACATATGAAATTGGCGTTTTTCGTACTCGCCACTTTAATCACAAATTTCTCCTCTTTGCTAAGGAGCTCTAAATTCAAATTCTTACATCTATTAACACATGTATTTTTTTTGTTGACATTCATTCCTTGGTTTTTTTATCTGTTTTTGTCAGTTTGTGTCACTTAGTTTACAAAATGGAAAATTAAAAATATCGCATTATTTACGAGTACGAGTTCCACCGTGGCACCTGATCTGCGGAAACCACTCGAAGGGCTAATGATGTATATAGCGGTCGTGTTTTAAAAGAAAACATAGTTCATTTTTGGTTCCAAAGTTTTTGTTCTGGCAATTTCGACTTGCAGAACAAGCTCCGTGGACGGCCAGAGACCATAGTTGATAATGAAGAATAGAAGGCTATTTTGGAAGCGGTTTCATCGCAAACTACGCCTGAGTTAGCTAAAGGCTGTGGTGTTAGTGATAAAATAGTTTTAATTCACTTGAAGCAAATTGGGAAGATTAAAAAGCTTGAAAGGTGGTACCTACCTCATAAATTGACTGAAGCAAACCGGCAAACGCGTGTTGACTGCTGCGTTACATTACTGAATCGGCACAATAATAAACAGATTTTAAATCGAATTATTACCTGTGATGAAAAATGGATACTCTACAATAATCTGAAGTGCTCATCGCAAAGGTTGGATTCTGGTCAGCTAGCCAAATCCTCCCCCAAGCGAAAATTGACCAAAAAAAAAATACTTGTAAGGTTTTGAATAACATCGGCACTAGTCAGATGTTATTCATTACAGTTTTCTCAAACGTAACCAGACTATTATGTCAGATATCTATGGTTAGAAATTGCAAACCAGGGTGAAAAAGCTAGCTGCTAAACAACCTATGCTGGTCAATCGCTCCACACCACTGCTGCTCCACGACAACGCTAGACCACACACTGCACAACAGATGGCAACAGACTAGCAAATTAGAAGAGCTTCATTTAGAATGCCTAAGACATCCACCGCATACCCCGGACCTTGCTCCAACAAATTATAATTTTTTTCGAAATTTGGATAACTTCTTGCAAGGGAAAAAATCATCTCCGATGGGGCAGTCCAGATCGCCTTCAAAGATTTTATTGATTCCCGTCCGATTGGCTTAGTAAAGGGATTAATGAAATCTTCAGGAGGTAAAAGTATTTTTTTGAATTTAATTTTGTATTGTTAAAAATAAAACTTATTTAAATTTATAAGAGTAAAAATTATTTTATAATTAAAAAGTATATAGTTAAATAAATTCTGAAATATTTGTCATTTCACAAATATTTTGTAAATAAAATTTATTGTGAATTCAAAATTAACAATAATTAAAAATGTATTATTAATTTTCATTACACTTTCTATAACAGTTTGCGTAACTTGTTTATCTTTCATTTGGTTAAATGTTTCAAGTAGCCTAGTTTACAGCCAAAACTGAGATTTTAATTAAAGTTTCGTCATTAAATACCCAAATAAGACTGAGCTAACTCGCGAAGACATCTGAAGACCGAAATAACTTTGGAGATTACTTATGTATGTATGTATTATAAGGTTAACACTATTGATTTTAATAACCAAGAGCTCTAAAACGTACTTTTATAATCTCTGACAAATTTGTTATATTTTTTTTAATGCTTGATTTTGTAAGTAGATTATATTTTATTAACCCCCGACCCAAAAAGGGGGGTGTTATAAGTTTGAGATGTGCATCTGTGTATCTTTCTATCTGTTTGTCTGTCTGTAGCGACGTAGCAGCCAAACGCGTGGACGGATTTGCATGCGGTTTTTTTTAATCAAAAGCTTGGTTTGTCGAGATAGTTCTTAGCTTTGCCTGGTCAAAATAGAAGCGGTCATCGCCGAGATATGCAGCTTTTATTGGTGCTGGTGAAAGGTTCTTATACTAAATTGATAGTAAAAATCTAAACAAGTGAAATTAGTGTGTTTGTAGGTTCATTTAGTACAAAATACAAAATACAACATAGAAAATTTTAAGATGCAAAAAAAATAAAAAAAACCCCGGTACAAATATACGTCTAAAAAGGATAAAAATAATATTTTTATATAAATAAATATCGCATACTGTCTTTGGACTCTAGATAGTTTGCCTTACGTTTACCTCTATCAGTGTCGCAGATTCTCTCTTTATTTATAGAAGTAACTCATTTGATAATAACTTAAAACGAATTTAACGACGTACAATTTATACCTTATAGATACTGAATAATTCATTTGTATTTTTGGGTAAAACCAACATGCAAAATATTATTTAGAGATCTATAATATATTTACTTTACAGATAGCAGATACTTTAAATAAAATAAATATACAGATATCGCATCATAATTTTTAGGCTATAAACATTATACCTGTAATGAACTTTTTAATTATATGTTCCATATGACTATAAAATCAAATTAGGGTACGTAGCTGTGGCGGTGATTGAGGCTGTGATGACGTCATTAGGTGAAGTTTGCCCGCAATGTTTTGTTGTCAATGATTGTTGTGGCTGAAGTAAAGGTTAGATTCAAGACTATTTTTATTGATAAACAAAACGTATTTTTGATAATTAGTAAAAATAGTTTATCAATAGTAATACTTTATTCTTATCTTCAGATGAAATTTTTTTTTTGTGATTTAAAACAATTCTTATAGGACAGGACAGTGGACGTCGCTTATACGTAACTATAATATAGTATACTATACTATAAATAATTAAAATAACATTATAACATTTGACAATGTGTAAGATTAATCAATTATTACTTATTATCATAGTTTATCAGCTGCTAAGGCACTTGTCAAAGTCTATTCAGAACATCACTTCTAAGTAACAAAGTTTTAACGAATAACACAAATTGGAACCACCAATGGAAGTAACTTGAAACTTGGTATGCGTATTACATCACAAACTTGCAATCTGTTTATAAATAGCTGTGTCAAAATATATGACATATAATTTAATTTACAAATTTAGGAAAGAGATTGCCGTATATTCCTACAGTAATAATATAAATCTAAAAGATTGTCCGAATTAAATATTTGTCCAAAAAGAACTGGATGGAATTTCGTACTTATAAAAATAATGACCCTTTATTGATCCTAAATTGATGAAGGAAAATCTAGGCTCACGGTAGCGGGTTAAGACAACCGCACTGCAGAACAGCACTAGGTGTAACATTACATAAACTATACTTTTGACTCTCTCATAACGCAAAAAATATTAATTCATATAAACGTGTTAATTTTTTTTTATATATTAAAACTCTAAAAATCTAAAAGTTATTTAGATATTAAGTATTTTTTTTCACTGACTGGCCGTACTTTTGACCGTATTTTTTTTCACTGACTGGCCTGTAGACCAACATTTTTAACCAGTTACAGAAGACCTAGAAAGTTCTTTATTATATTTTTAATACTGAATGTTATATTTTTAAAACTAATTGATTCTTTTAGAAAGAAACAGAGAAAGAAAGAAACATATTTTTATTTAGACAGCACAACCGATTCCTTAGAAGTCACTACTTGCGGTAGCATCGGGAGTCGGGTTGCCTTCCTCCCTCAAATCTGGCGAAGAGGGTGATGGCTGGCTCTTGTGTTATGCTCGTGAACGGGTGCTGCTTTCGGTGACTGGTTGTGTGGCAGGCCAAAGACTTATATATATATATATATATATATATATATATATTTCGGTTATTATTATTTAATTTTTGTTGCCTGAAATCATCAGGCTTCCTTTCCGATTGATTGCGACAGTTCTAGTTGTTCCAAAATTGCATTTAAGATTGACGTTTGTGAAACAGTGATCACAATAACAAAAAATATATCCGGGTGAGTTTGTTGTGTGGTTCTTCTCAGACCAGGACGCGTTTGGAACCCTCATAGCTTTAACATTATTAGATGGAAAGTGCTTTTTCGGAAGGGCTTATTACGATAAATCTATTATCGTAATAGGCCCTCTTGACACTTCCATGTTGACGTACACAAGTGATCACTGATTATGATTCTAAGTGGAAAAGATATAAATAAATAAATAAATATAAAAAAGTAAAGATAACCCTAAAAACTTTAATAGAAAGAATTCTATAATAACCTATTCAAAATAACTTAACAAAAATATTCAGAAAAAAATATAAACAAAATGATAGATTAAAAAAATAGAATTCCTCATTTCATACAATCATTATCAAATTCATTCATTATTTAAACATTTCATTCAATTGAATTCATGAATTATGTAAGGTTTTTGGAGCGGCAAGAAGTCCAAGACCGATAATATGATATAATAAAAAATACAAATAATTTTCCACGTAGCTACTACTGTACTTTACTCCTTTCTAATGCGGTACAAAACTTTTAGCTTACAAAAGCAATTCCAAACTGTGCTTATGATATGGTTTTAAAAACCAATTTCCATCAACCGAGAGACCTAAATTTTTAGTCTGTGTAACGTAAATATTAGATATCTGATATTTAGTACTTATTACCATAATATATTTAATCTTGGTTCAATTAAACGCTAAACTGTAAGACCTCGACCATTCTGCTATGCAGTTTAGACCTTCGTTCAGTTTTCTAATACTCCATGCGTATCATACGGCTTAAAAGACATATGTATCTGAATATAGTCTGTGGTATCTCGTATATGCCATAGTTACAGTTTTAATGAGTTTTATAATATCGTGCAAGAAAGTGGGAAAAGAATTGGTGATAATATTGAACCTTGAGGTAACCCTATGTCAATATAGGTATTACTTATTAACAGGTATCTGGGAACAAGGCGCAAGATACACAAAAAAGACAATTATACCTCTTCAACGTATGAAAACACAGTATACAGTAAAGTAACTAAAACCACTAGTTAATTATTATTTTATTATCAAAAAGTACCTACTAATTGTTTATTTACAAAAAAATAATGATATCCACTTAAAAACACTAATATGAAAAGAGAGCTAAGTTCAATTTCAATATATTATACCTCTTAGAACCTTACCACGCCATCATAACCGCAGATAATAATTAGTTTCTAATAAATTGAATAATTACTTTACATAATTAGTTTTTTTTTAAATTACATATCAATATATAATTAAAATAAATATATATATATATAAATGGGTTATTTGTAATTAGTTGACCACCTCGTGCAGGCAGCCTCTCTGCTTAAATTCCAACAACATTTGTTCTACGACTTTTTAAAAATCTTGATAAACACGAAAAACACGAAAGAAAAAAATTTTACTCCTCTTTTACTCTGTATTTTGTAAGAAGTACTTATAAAGTCAACGCCCGGGCGCCATACCTACGCTCAGAGCCAATGTCAGTTCAGAAACAATAAGTACATTTTATATGGAAAAAAACTCAAATTTTAAAAACTACTAATTTTAAAAAGTCCAAGAACAAATGTTGTTAGCATTGATGTAGAGAGGCTGCCTGTAAGAGGTGGTCAAGTTATTAAAAATAACCCTATATATTTATACATATTACATATGTATATACAAATATATAAATCTGATGAAAATCGTATGTGTATCTTTATGGTTACGTTTTCTATTTCTATTACTCGTGCATAGTAACAATACTATCCAGGGTTGCTATTGATGTATAAACATACCATCACGAATGCAGCTTCCATTTAAGTTAAAAAGTTGCATCTGATGTATATTGTACGATATACAAAAAGACAACGTTCATTAAATTGGAAGTTTTTTGTTAAATTAGAAGTATTTTGCAAAATAAGAAAATGGTCAATATTTTTTTTTATAAGAACGGAATTGTTAACACAAAAGACGGATTCAAACATATAGTATAATGGGCTGAATATCTGTTCAACTGACTCAATAAAAAGTAGGACTGATACATTTAACTTTTAAAATAAATTACATATATTTTAACTTATATAGTTAATTGCCGGCTCCATAATAACACAACTCAATAATCATGATGTTTTCACGGTGTCTCGGTATTAATTTATTCTACCTACGATCTCAACAGTGACATTTTGACTTCGTAGACATTCATAACGAATGTTACGTGGGTTGGTTCAGTTTAGAACTACAACCACTAAATTGAGAAACTTCTAAAATTAGGTTCTTACATATGAAATTGGCGTTTTTCGTACTCGCCACTTTAATCACAAATTTCTCCTCTTTGCTAAGGAGCTCTAAATTCAAATTCTTACATCTATTAACACATGTATTTTTTTTGTTGACATTCATTCCTTGGTTTTTTTATCTGTTTTTGTCAGTTTGTGTCACTTAGTTTACAAAATGGAAAATTAAAAATATCGCATTATTTACGAGTACGAGTTCCACCGTGGCACCTGATCTGCGGAAACCACTCGAAGGGCTAATGATGTATATAGCGGTCGTGTTTTAAAAGAAAACATAGTTCATTTTTGGTTCCAAAGTTTTTGTTCTGGCAATTTCGACTTGCAGAACAAGCTCCGTGGACGGCCAGAGACCATAGTTGATAATGAAGAATAGAAGGCTATTTTGGAAGCGGTTTCATCGCAAACTACGCCTGAGTTAGCTAAAGGCTGTGGTGTTAGTGATAAAATAGTTTTAATTCACTTGAAGCAAATTGGGAAGATTAAAAAGCTTGAAAGGTGGTACCTACCTCATAAATTGACTGAAGCAAACCGGCAAACGCGTGTTGACTGCTGCGTTACATTACTGAATCGGCACAATAATAAACAGATTTTAAATCGAATTATTACCTGTGATGAAAAATGGATACTCTACAATAATCTGAAGTGCTCATCGCAAAGGTTGGATTCTGGTCAGCTAGCCAAATCCTCCCCCAAGCGAAAATTGACCAAAAAAAAAATACTTGTAAGGTTTTGAATAACATCGGCACTAGTCAGATGTTATTCATTACAGTTTTCTCAAACGTAACCAGACTATTATGTCAGATATCTATGGTTAGAAATTGCAAACCAGGGTGAAAAAGCTAGCTGCTAAACAACCTATGCTGGTCAATCGCTCCACACCACTGCTGCTCCACGACAACGCTAGACCACACACTGCACAACAGATGGCAACAGACTAGCAAATTAGAAGAGCTTCATTTAGAATACCTAAGACATCCACCGCATACCCCGGACCTTGCTCCAACAAATTATTATTTTTTTCGAAATTTGGATAACTTCTTGCAAGGGAAAAAATCATCTCCGATGGGGCAGTCCAGATCGCCTTCAAAGATTTTATTGATTCCCGTCCGATTGGCTTAGTAAAGGGATTAATGAAATCTTCAGGAGGTAAAAGTATTTTTTTGAATTTAATTTTGTATTGTTAAAAATAAAACTTATTTAAATTTATAAGAGTAAAAATTATTTTATAATTAAAAAGTATATAGTTAAATAAATTCTGAAATATTTGTCATTTCACAAATATTTTGTAAATAAAATTTATTGTGAATTCAAAATTAACAATAATTAAAAATGTATTATTAATTTTCATTACACTTTCTATAACAGTTTGCGTAACTTGTTTATCTTTCATTTGGTTAAATGTTTCAAGTAGCCTAGTTTACAGCCAAAACTGAGATTTTAATTAAAGTTTCGTCATTAAATACCCAAATAAGACTGAGCTAACTCGCGAAGACATCTGAAGACCGAAATAACTTTGGAGATTACTTATGTATGTATGTATTATAAGGTTAACACTATTGATTTTAATAACCAAGAGCTCTAAAACGTACTTTTATAATCTCTGACAAATTTGTTATATTTTTTTTAATGCTTGATTTTGTAAGTAGATTATATTTTATTAACCCCCGACCCAAAAAGGGGGGTGTTATAAGTTTGAGATGTGCATCTGTGTATCTTTCTATCTGTTTGTCTGTCTGTAGCGACGTAGCAGCCAAACGCGTGGACGGATTTGCATGCGGTTTTTTTTAATCAAAAGCTTGGTTTGTCGAGATAGTTCTTAGCTTTGCCTGGTCAAAATAGAAGCGGTCATCGCCGAGATATGCAGCTTTTATTGGTGCTGGTGAAAGGTTCTTATACTAAATTGATAGTAAAAATCTAAACAAGTGAAATAAGTGTGTTTGTAGGTTCATTTAGTACAAAATACAAAATACAACATAGAAAATTTTAAGATGCAAAAAAAATAAAAAAAACCCCGGTACAAATATACGTCTAAAAAGGATAAAAATAATATTTTTATATAAATAAATATCGCATACTGTCTTTGGACTCTAGATAGTTTGCCTTACGTTTACCTCTATCAGTGTCGCAGATTCTCTCTTTATTTATAGAAGTAACTCATTTGATAATAACTTAAAACGAATTTAACGACGTACAATTTATACCTTATAGATACTGAATAATTCATTTGTATTTTTGGGTAAAACCAACATGCAAAATATTATTTAGAGATCTATAATATATTTACTTTACAGATAGCAGATACTTTAAATAAAATAAATATACAGATATCGCATCATAATTTTTAGGCTATAAACATTATACCTGTAATGAACTTTTTAATTATATGTTCCATATGACTATAAAATCAAATTAGGGTACGTAGCTGTGGCGGTGATTGAGGCTGTGATGACGTCATTAGGTGAAGTTTGCCCGCAATGTTTTGTTGTCAATGATTGTTGTGGCTGAAGTAAAGGTTAGATTCAAGACTATTTTTATTGATAAACAAAACGTATTTTTGATAATTAGTAAAAATAGTTTATCAATAGTAATACTTTATTCTTATCTTCAGATGAAATTTTTTTTTTGTGATTTAAAACAATTCTTATAGGACAGGACAGTGGACGTCGCTTATACGTAACTATAATATAGTATACTATACTATAAATAATTAAAATAACATTATAACATTTGACAATGTGTAAGATTAATCAATTATTACTTATCATCATAGTTTATCAGCTGCTAAGGCACTTGTCAAAGTCTATTCAGAACATCACTTCTAAGTAACAAAGTTTTAACGAATAACACAAATTGGAACCACCAATGGAAGTAACTTGAAACTTGGTATGCGTATTACATCACAAACTTGCAATCTGTTTATAAATAGCTGTGTCAAAATATATGACATATAATTTAATTTACAAATTTAGGAAAGAGATTGCCGTATATTCCTACAGTAATAATATAAATCTAAAAGATTGTCCGAATTAAATATTTGTCCAAAAAGAACTGGATGGAATTTCGTACTTATAAAAATAATGACCCTTTATTGATCCTAAATTGATGAAGGAAAATCTAGGCTCACGGTAGCGGGTTAAGACAACCGCACTGCAGAACAGCACTAGGTGTAACATTACATAAACTATACTTTTGACTCTTTCATAACGCAAAAAATATTAATTCATATAAACGTGTTAATTTTTTTTTATATATTAAAACTCTAAAAATCTAAAAGTTATTTAGATATTAAGTATTTTTTTTCACTGACTGGCCGTACTTTTGACCGTATTTTTTTTCACTGACTGGCCTGTAGACCAACATTTTAAACCAGTTACAGAAGACCTAGAAAGTTCTTTATTATATTTTTAATACTGAATGTTATATTTTTAAAACTAATTGATTCTTTTAGAAAGAAACAGAGAAAGAAAGAAACATATTTTTATTTAGACAGCACAATTTTTATATGTAGTTATACTTATATCTTCTGCATCACACAGATTCCTTAGAAGTCACTACTTGCGGTAGCATCGGGAGTCGGGTTGCCTTCCTCCCTCAAATCTGGCGAAGAGGGTGATGGCTGGCTCTTGTGTTATGCTCGTGAACGGGTGCTGCTTTCGGTGACTGGTTGTGTGGCAGGCCAAAGACTTATATATATATATATATATATATATATATATATATTTCGGTTATTATTATTTAATTTTTGTTGCCTGAAATCATCAGGCTTCCTTTCCGATTGATTGCGACAGTTCTAGTTGTTCCAAAATTGCATTTAAGATTGACGTTTGTGAAACAGTGATCACAATAACAAAAAATATATCCGGGTGAGTTTGTTGTGTGGTTCTTCTCAGACCAGGACGCGTTTGGAACCCTCATAGCTTTAACATTATTAGATGGAAAGTGCTTTTTCGGAAGGGCTTATTACGATAAATCTATTATCGTAATAGGCCCTCTTGACACTTCCATGTTGACGTACACAAGTGATCACTGATTATGATTCTAAGTGGAAAAGATATAAATAAATAAATAAATATAAAAAAGTAAAGATAACCCTAAAAACTTTAATAGAAAGAATTCTATAATAACCTATTCAAAATAACTTAACAAAAATATTCAGAAAAAAATATAAACAAAATGATAGATTAAAAAAATAGAATTCCTCATTTCATACAATCATTATCAAATTCATTCATTATTTAAACATTTCATTCAATTGAATTCATGAATTATGTAAGGTTTTTGGAGCGGCAAGAAGTCCAAGACCGATAATATGATATAATAAAAAATACAAATAATTTTCCACGTAGCTACTACTGTACTTTACTCCTTTCTAATGCGGTACAAAACTTTTAGCTTACAAAAGCAATTCCAAACTGTGCTTATGATATGGTTTTAAAAACCAATTTCCATCAACCGAGAGACCTAAATTTTTAGTCTGTGTAACGTAAATATTAGATATCTGATATTTAGTACTTATTACCATAATATATTTAATCTTGGTTCAATTAAACGCTAAACTGTAAGACCTCGACCATTCTGCTATGCAGTTTAGATCTTCGTTCAGTTTTCTAATACTCCATGCGTATCATACGGCTTAAAAGACATATGTATCTGAATATAGTCTGTGGTATCTCGTATATGCCATAGTTACAGTTTTAATGAGTTTTATAATATCGTGCAAGAAAGTGGGAAAAGAATTGGTGATAATATTGAACCTTGAGGTAACCCTATGTCAATATAGGTATTACTTATTAACAGGTATCTGGGAACAAGGCGCAAGATACACAAAAAAGACAATTATACCTCTTCAACGTATGAAAACACAGTATACAGTAAAGTAACTAAAACCACTAGTTAATTATTATTTTATTATCAAAAAGTACCTACTAATTGTTTATTTACAAAAAAATAATGATATCCACTTAAAAACACTAATATGAAAAGAGAGCTAAGTTCAATTTCAATATATTATACCTCTTAGAACCTTACCACGCCATCATAACCGCAGATAATAATTAGTTTCTAATAAATTGAATAATTACTTTACATAATTAGTTTTTTTTTAAATTACATATCAATATATAATTAAAATAAATATATATATATATATATATATATATATATATATATATATATATATATATATATATATATATATATATATATATATATATATATATATATATATATATATATATATATATATATATATAAATGGGTTATTTGTAATTAGTTGACCACCTCGTGCAGGCAGCCTCTCTGCTTAAATTCCAACAACATTTGTTCTACGACTTTTTAAAAATCTTGATAAACACGAAAAACACGAAAGAAAAAAATTTTACTCCTCTTTTACTCTGTATTTTGTAAGAAGTACTTATAAAGTCAACGCCCGGGCGCCATACCTACGCTCAGAGCCAATGTCAGTTCAGAAACAATAAGTACATTTTATATGGAAAAAAACTCAAATTTTAAAAACTACTAATTTTAAAAAGTCCAAGAACAAATGTTGTTAGCATTGATGTAGAGAGGCTGCCTGTAAGAGGTGGTCAAGTTATTAAAAATAACCCTATATATTTATACATATTACATATGTATATACAAATATATAAATCTGATGAAAATCGTATGTGTATCTTTATGGTTACGTTTTCTATTTCTATTACTCGTGCATAGTAACAATACTATCCAGGGTTGCTATTGATGTATAAACATACCATCACGAATGCAGCTTCCATTTAAGTTAAAAAGTTGCATCTGATGTATATTGTACGATATACAAAAAGACAACGTTCATTAAATTGGAAGTTTTTTGTTAAATTAGAAGTATTTTGCAAAATAAGAAAATGGTCAATATTTTTTTTTATAAGAACGGAATTGTTAACACAAAAGACGGATTCAAACATATAGTATAATGGGCTGAATATCTGTTCAACTGACTCAATAAAAAGTAGGACTGATACATTTAACTTTTAAAATAAATTACATATATTTTAACTTATATAGTTAATTGCCGGCTCCATAATAACACAACTCAATAATCATGATGTTTTCACGGTGTCTCGGTATTAATTTATTCTACCTACGATCTCAACAGTGACATTTTGACTTCGTAGACATTCATAACGAATGTTACGTGGGTTGGTTCAGTTTAGAACTACAACCACTAAATTGAGAAACTTCTAAAATTAGGTTCTTACATATGAAATTGGCGTTTTTCGTACTCGCCACTTTAATCACAAATTTCTCCTCTTTGCTAAGGAGCTCTAAATTCAAATTCTTACATCTATTAACACATGTATTTTTTTTGTTGACATTCATTCCTTGGTTTTTTTATCTGTTTTTATCAGTTTGTGTCACTTAGTTTACAAAATGGAAAATTAAAAATATCGCATTATTTACGAGTACGAGTTCCACCGTGGCACCTGATCTGCGGAAACCACTCGAAGGGCTAATGATGTATATAGCGGTCGTGTTTTAAAAGAAAACATAGTTCATTTTTGGTTCCAAAGTTTTTGTTCTGGCAATTTCGACTTGCAGAACAAGCTCCGTGGACGGCCAGAGACCATAGTTGATAATGAAGAATAGAAGGCTATTTTGGAAGCGGTTTCATCGCAAACTACGCCTGAGTTAGCTAAAGGCTGTGGTGTTAGTGATAAAATAGTTTTAATTCACTTGAAGCAAATTGGGAAGATTAAAAAGCTTGAAAGGTGGTACCTACCTCATAAATTGACTGAAGCAAACCGGCAAACGCGTGTTGACTGCTGCGTTACATTACTGAATCGGCACAATAATAAACAGATTTTAAATCGAATTATTACCTGTGATGAAAAATGGATACTCTACAATAATCTGAAGTGCTCATCGCAAAGGTTGGATTCTGGTCACCTAGCCAAATCCTCCCCCAAGCGAAAATTGACCAAAAAAAAAATACTTGTAAGGTTTTGAATAACATCGGCACTAGTCAGATGTTATTCATTACAGTTTTCTCAAACGTAACCAGACTATTATGTCAGATATCTATGGTTAGAAATTGCAAACCAGGGTGAAAAAGCTAGCTGCTAAACAACCTATGCTGGTCAATCGCTCCACACCACTGCTGCTCCACGACAACGCTAGACCACACACTGCACAACAGATGGCAACAGACTAGCAAATTAGAAGAGCTTCATTTAGAATACCTAAGACATCCACCGCATACCCCGGACCTTGCTCCAACAAATTATTATTTTTTTCGAAATTTGGATAACTTCTTGCAAGGGAAAAAATCATCTCCGATGGGGCAGTCCAGATCGCCTTCAAAGATTTTATTGATTCCCGTCCGATTGGCTTAGTAAAGGGATTAATGAAATCTTCAGGAGGTAAAAGTATTTTTTTGAATTTAATTTTGTATTGTTAAAAATAAAACTTATTTAAATTTATAAGAGTAAAAATTTTTTTATAATTAAAAAGTATATAGTTAAATAAATTCTGAAATATTTGTCATTTCACAAATATTTTGTAAATAAAATTTATTGTGAATTCAAAATTAACAATAATTAAAAATGTATTATTAATTTTCATTACACTTTCTATAACAGTTTGCGTAACTTGTTTATCTTTCATTTGGTTAAATGTTTCAAGTAGCCTAGTTTACAGCCAAAACTGAGATTTTAATTAAAGTTTCGTCATTAAATACCCAAATAAGACTGAGCTAACTCGCGAAGACATCTGAAGACCGAAATAACTTTGGAGATTACTTATGTATGTATGTATTATAAGGTTAACACTATTGATTTTAATAACCAAGAGCTCTAAAACGTACTTTTATAATCTCTGACAAATTTGTTATATTTTTTTTAATGCTTGATTTTGTAAGTAGATTATATTTTATTAACCCCCGACCCAAAAAGGGGGGTGTTATAAGTTTGAGATGTGCATCTGTGTATCTTTCTATCTGTTTGTCTGTCTGTAGCGACGTAGCAGCCAAACGCGTGGACGGATTTGCATGCGGTTTTTTTTAATCAAAAGCTTGGTTTGTCGAGATAGTTCTTAGCTTTGCCTGGTCAAAATAGAAGCGGTCATCGCCGAGATATGCAGCTTTTATTGGTGCTGGTGAAAGGTTCTTATACTAAATTGATAGTAAAAATCTAAACAAGTGAAATTAGTGTGTTTGTAGGTTCATTTAGTACAAAATACAAAATACAACATAGAAAATTTTAAGATGCAAAAAAAATAAAAAAAACCCCGGTACAAATATACGTCTAAAAAGGATAAAAATAATATTTTTATATAAATAAATATCGCATACTGT
Source organism: Napeogenes sylphis (assembly GCA_959347405.1). Lineage (NCBI taxonomy): Eukaryota > Metazoa > Arthropoda > Insecta > Lepidoptera > Nymphalidae > Napeogenes > Napeogenes sylphis. The sequence goes on along the minus strand of OY365780.1, from coordinate 28,659,674 downwards.
CTTTGGACTCTAGATAGTTTGCCTTACGTTTACCTCTATCAGTGTCGCAGATTCTCTCTTTATTTATAGAAGTAACTCATTTGATAATAACTTAAAACGAATTTAACGACGTACAATTTATACCTTATAGATACTGAATAATTCATTTGTATTTTTGGGTAAAACCAACATGCAAAATATTATTTAGAGATCTATAATATATTTACTTTACAGATAGCAGATACTTTAAATAAAATAAATATACAGATATCGCATCATAATTTTTAGGCTATAAACATTATACCTGTAATGAACTTTTTAATTATATGTTCCATATGACTATAAAATCAAATTAGGGTACGTAGCTGTGGCGGTGATTGAGGCTGTGATGACGTCATTAGGTGAAGTTTGCCCGCAATGTTTTGTTGTCAATGATTGTTGTGGCTGAAGTAAAGGTTAGATTCAAGACTATTTTTATTGATAAACAAAACGTATTTTTGATAATTAGTAAAAATAGTTTATCAATAGTAATACTTTATTCTTATCTTCAGATGAAATTTTTTTTTTGTGATTTAAAACAATTCTTATAGGACAGGACAGTGGACGTCGCTTATACGTAACTATAATATAGTATACTATACTATAAATAATTAAAATAACATTATAACATTTGACAATGTGTAAGATTAATCAATTATTACTTATCATCATAGTTTATCAGCTGCTAAGGCACTTGTCAAAGTCTATTCAGAACATCACTTCTAAGTAACAAAGTTTTAACGAATAACACAAATTGGAACCACCAATGGAAGTAACTTGAAACTTGGTATGCGTATTACATCACAAACTTGCAATCTGTTTATAAATAGCTGTGTCAAAATATATGACATATAATTTAATTTACAAATTTAGGAAAGAGATTGCCGTATATTCCTACAGTAATAATATAAATCTAAAAGATTGTCCGAATTAAATATTTGTCCAAAAAGAACTGGATGGAATTTCGTACTTATAAAAATAATGACCCTTTATTGATCCTAAATTGATGAAGGAAAATCTAGGCTCACGGTAGCGGGTTAAGACAACCGCACTGCAGAACAGCACTAGGTGTAACATTACATAAACTATACTTTTGACTCTTTCATAACGCAAAAAATATTAATTCATATAAACGTGTTAATTTTTTTTTATATATTAAAACTCTAAAAATCTAAAAGTTATTTAGATATTAAGTATTTTTTTTCACTGACTGGCCGTACTTTTGACCGTATTTTTTTTCACTGACTGGCCTGTAGACCAACATTTTAAACCAGTTACAGAAGACCTAGAAAGTTCTTTATTATATTTTTAATACTGAATGTTATATTTTTAAAACTAATTGATTCTTTTAGAAAGAAACAGAGAAAGAAAGAAACATATTTTTATTTAGACAGCACAATTTTTATATGTAGTTATACTTATATCTTCTGCATCACACAGATTCCTTAGAAGTCACTACTTGCGGTAGCATCGGGAGTCGGGTTGCCTTCCTCCCTCAAATCTGGCGAAGAGGGTGATGGCTGGCTCTTGTGTTATGCTCGTGAACGGGTGCTGCTTTCGGTGACTGGTTGTGTGGCAGGCCAAAGACTTATATATATATATATATATATATATATATATATATATTTCGGTTATTATTATTTAATTTTTGTTGCCTGAAATCATCAGGCTTCCTTTCCGATTGATTGCGACAGTTCTAGTTGTTCCAAAATTGCATTTAAGATTGACGTTTGTGAAACAGTGATCACAATAACAAAAAATATATCCGGGTGAGTTTGTTGTGTGGTTCTTCTCAGACCAGGACGCGTTTGGAACCCTCATAGCTTTAACATTATTAGATGGAAAGTGCTTTTTCGGAAGGGCTTATTACGATAAATCTATTATCGTAATAGGCCCTCTTGACACTTCCATGTTGACGTACACAAGTGATCACTGATTATGATTCTAAGTGGAAAAGATATAAATAAATAAATAAATATAAAAAAGTAAAGATAACCCTAAAAACTTTAATAGAAAGAATTCTATAATAACCTATTCAAAATAACTTAACAAAAATATTCAGAAAAAAATATAAACAAAATGATAGATTAAAAAAATAGAATTCCTCATTTCATACAATCATTATTAAATTCATTCATTATTTAAACATTTCATTCAATTGAATTCATGAATTATGTAAGGTTTTTGGAGCGGCAAGAAGTCCAAGACCGATAATATGATATAATAAAAAATACAAATAATTTTCCACGTAGCTACTACTGTACTTTACTCCTTTCTAATGCGGTACAAAACTTTTAGCTTACAAAAGCAATTCCAAACTGTGCTTATGATATGGTTTTAAAAACCAATTTCCATCAACCGAGAGACCTAAATTTTTAGTCTGTGTAACGTAAATATTAGATATCTGATATTTAGTACTTATTACCATAATATATTTAATCTTGGTTCAATTAAACGCTAAACTGTAAGACCTCGACCATTCTGCTATGCAGTTTAGATCTTCGTTCAGTTTTCTAATACTCCATGCGTATCATACGGCTTAAAAGACATATGTATCTGAATATAGTCTGTGGTATCTCGTATATGCCATAGTTACAGTTTTAATGAGTTTTATAATATCGTGCAAGAAAGTGGGAAAAGAATTGGTGATAATATTGAACCTTGAGGTAACCCTATGTCAATATAGGTATTACTTATTAACAGGTATCTGGGAACAAGGCGCAAGATACACAAAAAAGACAATTATACCTCTTCAACGTATGAAAACACAGTATACAGTAAAGTAACTAAAACCACTAGTTAATTATTATTTTATTATCAAAAAGTACCTACTAATTGTTTATTTACAAAAAAATAATGATATCCACTTAAAAACACTAATATGAAAAGAGAGCTAAGTTCAATTTCAATATATTATACCTCTTAGAACCTTACCACGCCATCATAACCGCAGATAATAATTAGTTTCTAATAAATTGAATAATTACTTTACATAATTAGTTTTTTTTTAAATTACATATCAATATATAATTAAAATAAATATATATATATATATATATATATATATATATATATATATATATATATATATATATATATATATATATATATATATATATATATATATATATATATATAAATGGGTTATTTGTAATTAGTTGACCACCTCGTGCAGGCAGCCTCTCTGCTTAAATTCCAACAACATTTGTTCTACGACTTTTTAAAAATCTTGATAAACACGAAAAACACGAAAGAAAAAAATTTTACTCCTCTTTTACTCTGTATTTTGTAAGAAGTACTTATAAAGTCAACGCCCGGGCGCCATACCTACGCTCAGAGCCAATGTCAGTTCAGAAACAATAAGTACATTTTATATGGAAAAAAACTCAAATTTTAAAAACTACTAATTTTAAAAAGTCCAAGAACAAATGTTGTTAGCATTGATGTAGAGAGGCTGCCTGTAAGAGGTGGTCAAGTTATTAAAAATAACCCTATATATTTATACATATTACATATGTATATACAAATATATAAATCTGATGAAAATCGTATGTGTATCTTTATGGTTACGTTTTCTATTTCTATTACTCGTGCATAGTAACAATACTATCCAGGGTTGCTATTGATGTATAAACATACCATCACGAATGCAGCTTCCATTTAAGTTAAAAAGTTGCATCTGATGTATATTGTACGATATACAAAAAGACAACGTTCATTAAATTGGAAGTTTTTTGTTAAATTAGAAGTATTTTGCAAAATAAGAAAATGGTCAATATTTTTTTTTATAAGAACGGAATTGTTAACACAAAAGACGGATTCAAACATATAGTATAATGGGCTGAATATCTGTTCAACTGACTCAATAAAAAGTAGGACTGATACATTTAACTTTTAAAATAAATTACATATATTTTAACTTATATAGTTAATTGCCGGCTCCATAATAACACAACTCAATAATCATGATGTTTTCACGGTGTCTCGGTATTAATTTATTCTACCTACGATCTCAACAGTGACATTTTGACTTCGTAGACATTCATAACGAATGTTACGTGGGTTGGTTCAGTTTAGAACTACAACCACTAAATTGAGAAACTTCTAAAATTAGGTTCTTACATATGAAATTGGCGTTTTTCGTACTCGCCACTTTAATCACAAATTTGTCCTCTTTGCTAAGGAGCTCTAAATTCAAATTCTTACATCTATTAACACATGTATTTTTTTAGTTGACATTCATTCCTTGGTTTTTTTATCTGTTTTTATCAGTTTGTGTCACTTAGTTTACAAAATGGAAAATTAAAAATATCGCATTATTTACGAGTACGAGTTCCACCGTGGCACCTGATCTGCGGAAACCACTCGAAGGGCTAATGATGTATATAGCGGTCGTGTTTTAAAAGAAAACATAGTTCATTTTTGGTTCCAAAGTTTTTGTTCTGGCAATTTCGACTTGCAGAACAAGCTCCGTGGACGGCCAGAGACCATAGTTGATAATGAAGAATAGAAGGCTATTTTGGAAGCGGTTTCATCGCAAACTACGCCTGAGTTAGCTAAAGGCTGTGGTGTTAGTGATAAAATAGTTTTAATTCACTTGAAGCAAATTGGGAAGATTAAAAAGCTTGAAAGGTGGTACCTACCTCATAAATTGACTGAAGCAAACCGGCAAACGCGTGTTGACTGCTGCGTTACATTACTGAATCGGCACAATAATAAACAGATTTTAAATCGAATTATTACCTGTGATGAAAAATGGATACTCTACAATAATCTGAAGTGCTCATCGCAAAGGTTGGATTCTGGTCACCTAGCCAAATCCTCCCCCAAGCGAAAATTGACCAAAAAAAAAATACTTGTAAGGTTTTGAATAACATCGGCACTAGTCAGATGTTATTCATTACAGTTTTCTCAAACGTAACCAGACTATTATGTCAGATATCTATGGTTAGAAATTGCAAACCAGGGTGAAAAAGCTAGCTGCTAAACAACCTATGCTGGTCAATCGCTCCACACCACTGCTGCTCCACGACAACGCTAGACCACACACTGCACAACAGATGGCAACAGACTAGCAAATTAGAAGAGCTTCATTTAGAATACCTAAGACATCCACCGCATACCCCGGACCTTGCTCCAACAAATTATTATTTTTTTCGAAATTTGGATAACTTCTTGCAAGGGAAAAAATCATCTCCGATGGGGCAGTCCAGATCGCCTTCAAAGATTTTATTGATTCCCGTCCGATTGGCTTAGTAAAGGGATTAATGAAATCTTCAGGAGGTAAAAGTATTTTTTTGAATTTAATTTTGTATTGTTAAAAATAAAACTTATTTAAATTTATAAGAGTAAAAATTTTTTTATAATTAAAAAGTATATAGTTAAATAAATTCTGAAATATTTGTCATTTCACAAATATTTTGTAAATAAAATTTATTGTGAATTCAAAATTAACAATAATTAAAAATGTATTATTAATTTTCATTACACTTTCTATAACAGTTTGCGTAACTTGTTTATCTTTCATTTGGTTAAATGTTTCAAGTAGCCTAGTTTACAGCCAAAACTGAGATTTTAATTAAAGTTTCGTCATTAAATACCCAAATAAGACTGAGCTAACTCGCGAAGACATCTGAAGACCGAAATAACTTTGGAGATTACTTATGTATGTATGTATTATAAGGTTAACACTATTGATTTTAATAACCAAGAGCTCTAAAACGTACTTTTATAATCTCTGACAAATTTGTTATATTTTTTTTAATGCTTGATTTTGTAAGTAGATTATATTTTATTAACCCCCGACCCAAAAAGGGGGGTGTTATAAGTTTGAGATGTGCATCTGTGTATCTTTCTATCTGTTTGTCTGTCTGTAGCGACGTAGCAGCCAAACGCGTGGACGGATTTGCATGCGGTTTTTTTTAATCAAAAGCTTGGTTTGTCGAGATAGTTCTTAGCTTTGCCTGGTCAAAATAGAAGCGGTCATCGCCGAGATATGCAGCTTTTATTGGTGCTGGTGAAAGGTTCTTATACTAAATTGATAGTAAAAATCTAAACAAGTGAAATTAGTGTGTTTGTAGGTTCATTTAGTACAAAATACAAAATACAACATAGAAAATTTTAAGATGCAAAAAAAATAAAAAAAACCCCGGTACAAATATACGTCTAAAAAGGATAAAAATAATATTTTTATATAAATAAATATCGCATACTGTCTTTGGACTCTAGATAGTTTGCCTTACGTTTACCTCTATCAGTGTCGCAGATTCTCTCTTTATTTATAGAAGTAACTCATTTGATAATAACTTAAAACGAATTTAACGACGTACAATTTATACCTTATAGATACTGAATAATTCATTTGTATTTTTGGGTAAAACCAACATGCAAAATATTATTTAGAGATCTATAATATATTTACTTTACAGATAGCAGATACTTTAAATAAAATAAATATACAGATATCGCATCATAATTTTTAGGCTATAAACATTATACCTGTAATGAACTTTTTAATTATATGTTCCATATGACTATAAAATCAAATTAGGGTACGTAGCTGTGGCGGTGATTGAGGCTGTGATGACGTCATTAGGTGAAGTTTGCCCGCAATGTTTTGTTGTCAATGATTGTTGTGGCTGAAGTAAAGGTTAGATTCAAGACTATTTTTATTGATAAACAAAACGTATTTTTGATAATTAGTAAAAATAGTTTATCAATAGTAATACTTTATTCTTATCTTCAGATGAAATTTTTTTTTTGTGATTTAAAACAATTCTTATAGGACAGGACAGTGGACGTCGCTTATACGTAACTATAATATAGTATACTATACTATAAATAATTAAAATAACATTATAACATTTGACAATGTGTAAGATTAATCAATTATTACTTATCATCATAGTTTATCAGCTGCTAAGGCACTTGTCAAAGTCTATTCAGAACATCACTTCTAAGTAACAAAGTTTTAACGAATAACACAAATTGGAACCACCAATGGAAGTAACTTGAAACTTGGTATGCGTATTACATCACAAACTTGCAATCTGTTTATAAATAGCTGTGTCAAAATATATGACATATAATTTAATTTACAAATTTAGGAAAGAGATTGCCGTATATTCCTACAGTAATAATATAAATCTAAAAGATTGTCCGAATTAAATATTTGTCCAAAAAGAACTGGATGGAATTTCGTACTTATAAAAATAATGACCCTTTATTGATCCTAAATTGATGAAGGAAAATCTAGGCTCACGGTAGCGGGTTAAGACAACCGCACTGCAGAACAGCACTAGGTGTAACATTACATAAACTATACTTTTGACTCTTTCATAACGCAAAAAATATTAATTCATATAAACGTGTTAATTTTTTTTTATATATTAAAACTCTAAAAATCTAAAAGTTATTTAGATATTAAGTATTTTTTTTCACTGACTGGCCGTACTTTTGACCGTATTTTTTTTCACTGACTGGCCTGTAGACCAACATTTTAAACCAGTTACAGAAGACCTAGAAAGTTCTTTATTATATTTTTAATACTGAATGTTATATTTTTAAAACTAATTGATTCTTTTAGAAAGAAACAGAGAAAGAAAGAAACATATTTTTATTTAGACAGCACAACCGATTCCTTAGAAGTCACTACTTGCGGTAGCATCGGGAGTCGGGTTGCCTTCCTCCCTCAAATCTGGCGAAGAGGGTGATGGCTGGCTCTTGTGTTATGCTCGTGAACGGGTGCTGCTTTCGGTGACTGGTTGTGTGGCAGGCCAAAGACTTATATATATATATATATATATATATATATATATATATATTTCGGTTATTATTATTTAATTTTTGTTGCCTGAAATCATCAGGCTTCCTTTCCGATTGATTGCGACAGTTCTAGTTGTTCCAAAATTGCATTTAAGATTGACGTTTGTGAAACAGTGATCACAATAACAAAAAATATATCCGGGTGAGTTTGTTGTGTGGTTCTTCTCAGACCAGGACGCGTTTGGAACCCTCATAGCTTTAACATTATTAGATGGAAAGTGCTTTTTCGGAAGGGCTTATTACGATAAATCTATTATCGTAATAGGCCCTCTTGACACTTCCATGTTGACGTACACAAGTGATCACTGATTATGATTCTAAGTGGAAAAGATATAAATAAATAAATAAATATAAAAAAGTAAAGATAACCCTAAAAACTTTAATAGAAAGAATTCTATAATAGCCTATTCAAAATAACTTAACAAAAATATTCAGAAAAAAATATAAACAAAATGATAGATTAAAAAAATAGAATTCCTCATTTCATACAATCATTATCAAATTCATTCATTATTTAAACATTTCATTCAATTGAATTCATGAATTATGTAAGGTTTTTGGAGCGGCAAGAAGTCCAAGACCGATAATATGATATAATAAAAAATACAAATAATTTTCCACGTAGCTACTACTGTACTTTACTCCTTTCTAATGCGGTACAAAACTTTTAGCTTACAAAAGCAATTCCAAACTGTGCTTATGATATGGTTTTAAAAACCAATTTCCATCAACCGAGAGACCTAAATTTTTAGTCTGTGTAACGTAAATATTAGATATCTGATATTTAGTACTTATTACCATAATATATTTAATCTTGGTTCAATTAAACGCTAAACTGTAAGACCTCGACCATTCTGCTATGCAGTTTAGACCTTCGTTCAGTTTTCTAATACTCCATGCGTATCATACGGCTTAAAAGACATATGTATCTGAATATAGTCTGTGGTATCTCGTATATGCCATAGTTACAGTTTTAATGAGTTTTATAATATCGTGCAAGAAAGTGGGAAAAGAATTGGTGATAATATTGAACCTTGAGGTAACCCTATGTCAATATAGGTATTACTTATTAACAGGTATCTGGGAACAAGGCGCAAGATACACAAAAAAGACAATTATACCTCTTCAACGTATGAAAACACAGTATACAGTAAAGTAACTAAAACCACTAGTTAATTATTATTTTATTATCAAAAAGTACCTACTAATTGTTTATTTACAAAAAAATAATGATATCCACTTAAAAACACTAATATGAAAAGAGAGCTAAGTTCAATTTCAATATATTATACCTCTTAGAACCTTACCACGCCATCATAACCGCAGATAATAATTAGTTTCTAATAAATTGAATAATTACTTTACATAATTAGTTTTTTTTTAAATTACATATCAATATATAATTAAAATAAATATATATATATATATATATATATATATATATATATATATATATATATATATATATATATATATATATATATATATATATAAATGGGTTATTTGTAATTAGTTGACCACCTCGTGCAGGCAGCCTCTCTGCTTAAATTCCAACAACATTTGTTCTACGACTTTTTAAAAATCTTGATAAACACGAAAAACACGAAAGAAAAAAATTTTACTCCTCTTTTACTCTGTATTTTGTAAGAAGTACTTATAAAGTCAACGCCCGGGCGCCATACCTACGCTCAGAGCCAATGTCAGTTCAGAAACAATAAGTACATTTTATATGGAAAAAAACTCAAATTTTAAAAACTACTAATTTTAAAAAGTCCAAGAACAAATGTTGTTAGCATTGATGTAGAGAGGCTGCCTGTAAGAGGTGGTCAAGTTATTAAAAATAACCCTATATATTTATACATATTACATATGTATATACAAATATATAAATCTGATGAAAATCGTATGTGTATCTTTATGGTTACGTTTTCTATTTCTATTACTCGTGCATAGTAACAATACTATCCAGGGTTGCTATTGATGTATAAACATACCATCACGAATGCAGCTTCCATTTAAGTTAAAAAGTTGCATCTGATGTATATTGTACGATATACAAAAAGACAACGTTCATTAAATTGGAAGTTTTTTGTTAAATTAGAAGTATTTTGCAAAATAAGAAAATGGTCAATATTTTTTTTTATAAGAACGGAATTGTTAACACAAAAGACGGATTCAAACATATAGTATAATGGGCTGAATATCTGTTCAACTGACTCAATAAAAAGTAGGACTGATACATTTAACTTTTAAAATAAATTACATATATTTTAACTAATATAGTTAATTGCCGGCTCCATAATAACACAACTCAATAATCATGATGTTTTCACGGTGTCTCGGTATTAATTTATTCTACCTACGATCTCAACAGTGACATTTTGACTTCGTAGACATTCATAACGAATGTTACGTGGGTTGGTTCAGTTTAGAACTACAACCACTAAATTGAGAAACTTCTAAAATTAGGTTCTTACATATGAAATTGGCGTTTTTCGTACTCGCCACTTTAATCACAAATTTCTCCTCTTTGCTAAGGAGCTCTAAATTCAAATTCTTACATCTATTAACACATGTATTTTTTTTGTTGACATTCATTCCTTGGTTTTTTTATCTGTTTTTGTCAGTTTGTGTCACTTAGTTTACAAAATGGAAAATTAAAAATATCGCATTATTTACGAGTACGAGTTCCACCGTGGCACCTGATCTGCGGAAACCACTCGAAGGGCTAATGATGTATATAGCGGTCGTGTTTTAAAAGAAAACATAGTTCATTTTTGGTTCCAAAGTTTTTGTTCTGGCAATTTCGACTTGCAGAACAAGCTCCGTGGACGGCCAGAGACCATAGTTGATAATGAAGAATAGAAGGCTATTTTGGAAGCGGTTTCATCGCAAACTACGCCTGAGTTAGCTAAAGGCTGTGGTGTTAGTGATAAAATAGTTTTAATTCACTTGAAGCAAATTGGGAAGATTAAAAAGCTTGAAAGGTGGTACCTACCTCATAAATTGACTGAAGCAAACCGGCAAACGCGTGTTGACTGCTGCGTTACATTACTGAATCGGCACAATAATAAACAGATTTTAAATCGAATTATTACCTGTGATGAAAAATGGATACTCTACAATAATCTGAAGTGCTCATCGCAAAGGTTGGATTCTGGTCACCTAGCCAAATCCTCCCCCAAGCGAAAATTGACCAAAAAAAAAATACTTGTAAGGTTTTGAATAACATCGGCACTAGTCAGATGTTATTCATTACAGTTTTCTCAAACGTAACCAGACTATTATGTCAGATATCTATGGTTAGAAATTGCAAACCAGGGTGAAAAAGCTAGCTGCTAAACAACCTATGCTGGTCAATCGCTCCACACCACTGCTGCTCCACGACAACGCTAGACCACACACTGCACAACAGATGGCAACAGACTAGCAAATTAGAAGAGCTTCATTTAGAATGCCTAAGACATCCACCGCATACCCCGGACCTTGCTCCAACAAATTATAATTTTTTTCGAAATTTGGATAACTTCTTGCAAGGGAAAAAATCATCTCCGATGGGGCAGTCCAGATCGCCTTCAAAGATTTTATTGATTCCCGTCCGATTGGCTTAGTAAAGGGATTAATGAAATCTTCAGGAGGTAAAAGTATTTTTTTGAATTTAATTTTGTATTGTTAAAAATAAAACTTATTTAAATTTATAAGAGTAAAAATTATTTTATAATTAAAAAGTATATAGTTAAATAAATTCTGAAATATTTGTCATTTCACAAATATTTTGTAAATAAAATTTATTGTGAATTCAAAATTAACAATAATTAAAAATGTATTATTAATTTTCATTACACTTTCTATAACAGTTTGCGTAACTTGTTTATCTTTCATTTGGTTAAATGTTTCAAGTAGCCTAGTTTACAGCCAAAACTGAGATTTTAATTAAAGTTTCGTCATTAAATACCCAAATAAGACTGAGCTAACTCGCGAAGACATCTGAAGACCGAAATAACTTTGGAGATTACTTATGTATGTATGTATTATAAGGTTAACACTATTGATTTTAATAACCAAGAGCTCTAAAACGTACTTTTATAATCTCTGACAAATTTGTTATATTTTTTTTAATGCTTGATTTTGTAAGTAGATTATATTTTATTAACCCCCGACCCAAAAAGGGGGGTGTTATAAGTTTGAGATGTGCATCTGTGTATCTTTCTATCTGTTTGTCTGTCTGTAGCGACGTAGCAGCCAAACGCGTGGACGGATTTGCATGCGGTTTTTTTTAATCAAAAGCTTGGTTTGTCGAGATAGTTCTTAGCTTTGCCTGGTCAAAATAGAAGCGGTCATCGCCGAGATATGCAGCTTTTATTGGTGCTGGTGAAAGGTTCTTATACTAAATTGATAGTAAAAATCTAAACAAGTGAAATTAGTGTGTTTGTAGGTTCATTTAGTACAAAATACAAAATACAACATAGAAAATTTTAAGATGCAAAAAAAATAAAAAAAACCCCGGTACAAATATACGTCTAAAAAGGATAAAAATAATATTTTTATATAAATAAATATCGCATACTGTCTTTGGACTCTAGATAGTTTGCCTTACGTTTACCTCTATCAGTGTCGCAGATTCTCTCTTTATTTATAGAAGTAACTCATTTGATAATAACTTAAAACGAATTTAACGACGTACAATTTATACCTTATAGATACTGAATAATTCATTTGTATTTTTGGGTAAAACCAACATGCAAAATATTATTTAGAGATCTATAATATATTTACTTTACAGATAGCAGATACTTTAAATAAAATAAATATACAGATATCGCATCATAATTTTTAGGCTATAAACATTATACCTGTAATGAACTTTTTAATTATATGTTCCATATGACTATAAAATCAAATTAGGGTACGTAGCTGTGGCGGTGATTGAGGCTGTGATGACGTCATTAGGTGAAGTTTGCCCGCAATGTTTTGTTGTCAATGATTGTTGTGGCTGAAGTAAAGGTTAGATTCAAGACTATTTTTATTGATAAACAAAACGTATTTTTGATAATTAGTAAAAATAGTTTATCAATAGTAATACTTTATTCTTATCTTCAGATGAAATTTTTTTTTTGTGATTTAAAACAATTCTTATAGGACAGGACAGTGGACGTCGCTTATACGTAACTATAATATAGTATACTATACTATAAATAATTAAAATAACATTATAACATTTGACAATGTGTAAGATTAATCAATTATTACTTATCATCATAGTTTATCAGCTGCTAAGGCACTTGTCAAAGTCTATTCAGAACATCACTTCTAAGTAACAAAGTTTTAACGAATAACACAAATTGGAACCACCAATGGAAGTAACTTGAAACTTGGTATGCGTATTACATCACAAACTTGCAATCTGTTTATAAATAGCTGTGTCAAAATATATGACATATAATTTAATTTACAAATTTAGGAAAGAGATTGCCGTATATTCCTACAGTAATAATATAAATCTAAAAGATTGTCCGAATTAAATATTTGTCCAAAAAGAACTGGATGGAATTTCGTACTTATAAAAATAATGACCCTTTATTGATCCTAAATTGATGAAGGAAAATCTAGGCTCACGGTAGCGGGTTAAGACAACCGCACTGCAGAACAGCACTAGGTGTAACATTACATAAACTATACTTTTGACTCTCTCATAACGCAAAAAATATTAATTCATATAAACGTGTTAATTTTTTTTTATATATTAAAACTCTAAAAATCTAAAAGTTATTTAGATATTAAGTATTTTTTTTCACTGACTGGCCGTACTTTTGACCGTATTTTTTTTCACTGACTGGCCTGTAGACCAACATTTTAAACCAGTTACAGAAGACCTAGAAAGTTCTTTATTATATTTTTAATACTGAATGTTATATTTTTAAAACTAATTGATTCTTTTAGAAAGAAACAGAGAAAGAAAGAAACATATTTTTATTTAGACAGCACAACCGATTCCTTAGAAGTCACTACTTGCGGTAGCATCGGGAGTCGGGTTGCCTTCCTCCCTCAAATCTGGCGAAGAGGGTGATGGCTGGCTCTTGTGTTATGCTCGTGAACGGGTGCTGCTTTCGGTGACTGGTTGTGTGGCAGGCCAAAGACTTATATATATATATATATATATATATATATATATATATATTTCGGTTATTATTATTTAATTTTTGTTGCCTGAAATCATCAGGCTTCCTTTCCGATTGATTGCGACAGTTCTAGTTGTTCCAAAATTGCATTTAAGATTGACGTTTGTGAAACAGTGATCACAATAACAAAAAATATATCCGGGTGAGTTTGTTGTGTGGTTCTTCTCAGACCAGGACGCGTTTGGAACCCTCATAGCTTTAACATTATTAGATGGAAAGTGCTTTTTCGGAAGGGCTTATTACGATAAATCTATTATCGTAATAGGCCCTCTTGACACTTCCATGTTGACGTACACAAGTGATCACTGATTATGATTCTAAGTGGAAAAGATATAAATAAATAAATAAATATAAAAAAGTAAAGATAACCCTAAAAACTTTAATAGAAAGAATTCTATAATAGCCTATTCAAAATAACTTAACAAAAATATTCAGAAAAAAATATAAACAAAATGATAGATTAAAAAAATAGAATTCCTCATTTCATACAATCATTATCAAATTCATTCATTATTTAAACATTTCATTCAATTGAATTCATGAATTATGTAAGGTTTTTGGAGCGGCAAGAAGTCCAAGACCGATAATATGATATAATAAAAAATACAAATAATTTTCCACGTAGCTACTACTGTACTTTACTCCTTTCTAATGCGGTACAAAACTTTTAGCTTACAAAAGCAATTCCAAACTGTGCTTATGATATGGTTTTAAAAACCAATTTCCATCAACCGAGAGACCTAAATTTTTAGTCTGTGTAACGTAAATATTAGATATCTGATATTTAGTACTTATTACCATAATATATTTAATCTTGGTTCAATTAAACGCTAAACTGTAAGACCTCGACCATTCTGCTATGCAGTTTAGACCTTCGTTCAGTTTTCTAATACTCCATGCGTATCATACGGCTTAAAAGACATATGTATCTGAATATAGTCTGTGGTATCTCGTATATGCCATAGTTACAGTTTTAATGAGTTTTATAATATCGTGCAAGAAAGTGGGAAAAGAATTGGTGATAATATTGAACCTTGAGGTAACCCTATGTCAATATAGGTATTACTTATTAACAGGTATCTGGGAACAAGGCGCAAGATACACAAAAAAGACAATTATACCTCTTCAACGTATGAAAACACAGTATACAGTAAAGTAACTAAAACCACTAGTTAATTATTATTTTATTATCAAAAAGTACCTACTAATTGTTTATTTACAAAAAAATAATGATATCCACTTAAAAACACTAATATGAAAAGAGAGCTAAGTTCAATTTCAATATATTATACCTCTTAGAACCTTACCACGCCATCATAACCGCAGATAATAATTAGTTTCTAATAAATTGAATAATTACTTTACATAATTAGTTTTTTTTTAAATTACATATCAATATATAATTAAAATAAATATATATATATATATATATATATATATATATATATATATATATATATATATATATATATATATATATATATATAAATGGGTTATTTGTAATTAGTTGACCACCTCGTGCAGGCAGCCTCTCTGCTTAAATTCCAACAACATTTGTTCTACGACTTTTTAAAAATCTTGATAAACACGAAAAACACGAAAGAAAAAAATTTTACTCCTCTTTTACTCTGTATTTTGTAAGAAGTACTTATAAAGTCAACGCCCGGGCGCCATACCTACGCTCAGAGCCAATGTCAGTTCAGAAACAATAAGTACATTTTATATGGAAAAAAACTCAAATTTTAAAAACTACTAATTTTAAAAAGTCCAAGAACAAATGTTGTTAGCATTGATGTAGAGAGGCTGCCTGTAAGAGGTGGTCAAGTTATTAAAAATAACCCTATATATTTATACATATTACATATGTATATACAAATATATAAATCTGATGAAAATCGTATGTGTATCTTTATGGTTACGTTTTCTATTTCTATTACTCGTGCATAGTAACAATACTATCCAGGGTTGCTATTGATGTATAAACATACCATCACGAATGCAGCTTCCATTTAAGTTAAAAAGTTGCATCTGATGTATATTGTACGATATACAAAAAGACAACGTTCATTAAATTGGAAGTTTTTTGTTAAATTAGAAGTATTTTGCAAAATAAGAAAATGGTCAATATTTTTTTTTATAAGAACGGAATTGTTAACACAAAAGACGGATTCAAACATATAGTATAATGGGCTGAATATCTGTTCAACTGACTCAATAAAAAGTAGGACTGATACATTTAACTTTTAAAATAAATTACATATATTTTAACTAATATAGTTAATTGCCGGCTCCATAATAACACAACTCAATAATCATGATGTTTTCACGGTGTCTCGGTATTAATTTATTCTACCTACGATCTCAACAGTGACATTTTGACTTCGTAGACATTCATAACGAATGTTACGTGGGTTGGTTCAGTTTAGAACTACAACCACTAAATTGAGAAACTTCTAAAATTAGGTTCTTACATATGAAATTGGCGTTTTTCGTACTCGCCACTTTAATCACAAATTTCTCCTCTTTGCTAAGGAGCTCTAAATTCAAATTCTTACATCTATTAACACATGTATTTTTTTTGTTGACATTCATTCCTTGGTTTTTTTATCTGTTTTTGTCAGTTTGTGTCACTTAGTTTACAAAATGGAAAATTAAAAATATCGCATTATTTACGAGTACGAGTTCCACCGTGGCACCTGATCTGCGGAAACCACTCGAAGGGCTAATGATGTATATAGCGGTCGTGTTTTAAAAGAAAACATAGTTCATTTTTGGTTCCAAAGTTTTTGTTCTGGCAATTTCGACTTGCAGAACAAGCTCCGTGGACGGCCAGAGACCATAGTTGATAATGAAGAATAGAAGGCTATTTTGGAAGCGGTTTCATCGCAAACTACGCCTGAGTTAGCTAAAGGCTGTGGTGTTAGTGATAAAATAGTTTTAATTCACTTGAAGCAAATTGGGAAGATTAAAAAGCTTGAAAGGTGGTACCTACCTCATAAATTGACTGAAGCAAACCGGCAAACGCGTGTTGACTGCTGCGTTACATTACTGAATCGGCACAATAATAAACAGATTTTAAATCGAATTATTACCTGTGATGAAAAATGGATACTCTACAATAATCTGAAGTGCTCATCGCAAAGGTTGGATTCTGGTCAGCTAGCCAAATCCTCCCCCAAGCGAAAATTGACCAAAAAAAAAATACTTGTAAGGTTTTGAATAACATCGGCACTAGTCAGATGTTATTCATTACAGTTTTCTCAAACGTAACCAGACTATTATGTCAGATATCTATGGTTAGAAATTGCAAACCAGGGTGAAAAAGCTAGCTGCTAAACAACCTATGCTGGTCAATCGCTCCACACCACTGCTGCTCCACGACAACGCTAGACCACACACTGCACAACAGATGGCAACAGACTAGCAAATTAGAAGAGCTTCATTTAGAATGCCTAAGACATCCACCGCATACCCCGGACCTTGCTCCAACAAATTATAATTTTTTTCGAAATTTGGATAACTTCTTGCAAGGGAAAAAATCATCTCCGATGGGGCAGTCCAGATCGCCTTCAAAGATTTTATTGATTCCCGTCCGATTGGCTTAGTAAAGGGATTAATGAAATCTTCAGGAGGTAAAAGTATTTTTTTGAATTTAATTTTGTATTGTTAAAAATAAAACTTATTTAAATTTATAAGAGTAAAAATTATTTTATAATTAAAAAGTATATAGTTAAATAAATTCTGAAATATTTGTCATTTCACAAATATTTTGTAAATAAAATTTATTGTGAATTCAAAATTAACAATAATTAAAAATGTATTATTAATTTTCATTACACTTTCTATAACAGTTTGCGTAACTTGTTTATCTTTCATTTGGTTAAATGTTTCAAGTAGCCTAGTTTACAGCCAAAACTGAGATTTTAATTAAAGTTTCGTCATTAAATACCCAAATAAGACTGAGCTAACTCGCGAAGACATCTGAAGACCGAAATAACTTTGGAGATTACTTATGTATGTATGTATTATAAGGTTAACACTATTGATTTTAATAACCAAGAGCTCTAAAACGTACTTTTATAATCTCTGACAAATTTGTTATATTTTTTTTAATGCTTGATTTTGTAAGTAGATTATATTTTATTAACCCCCGACCCAAAAAGGGGGGTGTTATAAGTTTGAGATGTGCATCTGTGTATCTTTCTATCTGTTTGTCTGTCTGTAGCGACGTAGCAGCCAAACGCGTGGACGGATTTGCATGCGGTTTTTTTTAATCAAAAGCTTGGTTTGTCGAGATAGTTCTTAGCTTTGCCTGGTCAAAATAGAAGCGGTCATCGCCGAGATATGCAGCTTTTATTGGTGCTGGTGAAAGGTTCTTATACTAAATTGATAGTAAAAATCTAAACAAGTGAAATTAGTGTGTTTGTAGGTTCATTTAGTACAAAATACAAAATACAACATAGAAAATTTTAAGATGCAAAAAAAATAAAAAAAACCCCGGTACAAATATACGTCTAAAAAGGATAAAAATAATATTTTTATATAAATAAATATCGCATACTGTCTTTGGACTCTAGATAGTTTGCCTTACGTTTACCTCTATCAGTGTCGCAGATTCTCTCTTTATTTATAGAAGTAACTCATTTGATAATAACTTAAAACGAATTTAACGACGTACAATTTATACCTTATAGATACTGAATAATTCATTTGTATTTTTGGGTAAAACCAACATGCAAAATATTATTTAGAGATCTATAATATATTTACTTTACAGATAGCAGATACTTTAAATAAAATAAATATACAGATATCGCATCATAATTTTTAGGCTATAAACATTATACCTGTAATGAACTTTTTAATTATATGTTCCATATGACTATAAAATCAAATTAGGGTACGTAGCTGTGGCGGTGATTGAGGCTGTGATGACGTCATTAGGTGAAGTTTGCCCGCAATGTTTTGTTGTCAATGATTGTTGTGGCTGAAGTAAAGGTTAGATTCAAGACTATTTTTATTGATAAACAAAACGTATTTTTGATAATTAGTAAAAATAGTTTATCAATAGTAATACTTTATTCTTATCTTCAGATGAAATTTTTTTTTTGTGATTTAAAACAATTCTTATAGGACAGGACAGTGGACGTCGCTTATACGTAACTATAATATAGTATACTATACTATAAATAATTAAAATAACATTATAACATTTGACAATGTGTAAGATTAATCAATTATTACTTATCATCATAGTTTATCAGCTGCTAAGGCACTTGTCAAAGTCTATTCAGAACATCACTTCTAAGTAACAAAGTTTTAACGAATAACACAAATTGGAACCACCAATGGAAGTAACTTGAAACTTGGTATGCGTATTACATCACAAACTTGCAATCTGTTTATAAATAGCTGTGTCAAAATATATGACATATAATTTAATTTACAAATTTAGGAAAGAGATTGCCGTATATTCCTACAGTAATAATATAAATCTAAAAGATTGTCCGAATTAAATATTTGTCCAAAAAGAACTGGATGGAATTTCGTACTTATAAAAATAATGACCCTTTATTGATCCTAAATTGATGAAGGAAAATCTAGGCTCACGGTAGCGGGTTAAGACAACCGCACTGCAGAACAGCACTAGGTGTAACATTACATAAACTATACTTTTGACTCTTTCATAACGCAAAAAATATTAATTCATATAAACGTGTTAATTTTTTTTTATATATTAAAACTCTAAAAATCTAAAAGTTATTTAGATATTAAGTATTTTTTTTCACTGACTGGCCGTACTTTTGACCGTATTTTTTTTCACTGACTGGCCTGTAGACCAACATTTTAAACCAGTTACAGAAGACCTAGAAAGTTCTTTATTATATTTTTAATACTGAATGTTATATTTTTAAAACTAATTGATTCTTTTAGAAAGAAACAGAGAAAGAAAGAAACATATTTTTATTTAGACAGCACAATTTTTATATGTAGTTATACTTATATCTTCTGCATCACACAGATTCCTTAGAAGTCACTACTTGCGGTAGCATCGGGAGTCGGGTTGCCTTCCTCCCTCAAATCTGGCGAAGAGGGTGATGGCTGGCTCTTGTGTTATGCTCGTGAACGGGTGCTGCTTTCGGTGACTGGTTGTGTGGCAGGCCAAAGACTTATATATATATATATATATATATATATATATATATATATATATTTCGGTTATTATTATTTAATTTTTGTTGCCTGAAATCATCAGGCTTCCTTTCCGATTGATTGCGACAGTTCTAGTTGTTCCAAAATTGCATTTAAGATTGACGTTTGTGAAACAGTGATCACAATAACAAAAAATATATCCGGGTGAGTTTGTTGTGTGGTTCTTCTCAGACCAGGACGCGTTTGGAACCCTCATAGCTTTAACATTATTAGATGGAAAGTGCTTTTTCGGAAGGGCTTATTACGATAAATCTATTATCGTAATAGGCCCTCTTGACACTTCCATGTTGACGTACACAAGTGATCACTGATTATGATTCTAAGTGGAAAAGATATAAATAAATAAATAAATATAAAAAAGTAAAGATAACCCTAAAAACTTTAATAGAAAGAATTCTATAATAACCTATTCAAAATAACTTAACAAAAATATTCAGAAAAAAATATAAACAAAATGATAGATTAAAAAAATAGAATTCCTCATTTCATACAATCATTATCAAATTCATTCATTATTTAAACATTTCATTCAATTGAATTCATGAATTATGTAAGGTTTTTGGAGCGGCAAGAAGTCCAAGACCGATAATATGATATAATAAAAAATACAAATAATTTTCCACGTAGCTACTACTGTACTTTACTCCTTTCTAATGCGGTACAAAACTTTTAGCTTACAAAAGCAATTCCAAACTGTGCTTATGATATGGTTTTAAAAACCAATTTCCATCAACCGAGAGACCTAAATTTTTAGTCTGTGTAACGTAAATATTAGATATCTGATATTTAGTACTTATTACCATAATATATTTAATCTTGGTTCAATGAAACGCTAAACTGTAAGACCTCGACCATTCTGCTATGCAGTTTAGACCTTCGTTCAGTTTTCTAATACTCCATGCGTATCATACGGCTTAAAAGACATATGTATCTGAATATAGTCTGTGGTATCTCGTATATGCCATAGTTACAGTTTTAATGAGTTTTATAATATCGTGCAAGAAAGTGGGAAAAGAATTGGTGATAATATTGAACCTTGAGGTAACCCTATGTCAATATAGGTATTACTTATTAACAGGTATCTGGGAACAAGGCGCAAGATACACAAAAAAGACAATTATACCTCTTCAACGTATGAAAACACAGTATACAGTAAAGTAACTAAAACCACTAGTTAATTATTATTTTATTATCAAAAAGTACCTACTAATTGTTTATTTACAAAAAAATAATGATATCCACTTAAAAACACTAATATGAAAAGAGAGCTAAGTTCAATTTCAATATATTATACCTCTTAGAACCTTACCACGCCATCATAACCGCAGATAATAATTAGTTTCTAATAAATTGAATAATTACTTTACATAATTAGTTTATTTTTAAATTACATATCAATATATAATTAAAATAAATATATATATATATATATATATATATATATATATATATAAATGGGTTATTTGTAATTAGTTGACCACCTCGTGCAGGCAGCCTCTCTGCTTAAATTCCAACAACATTTGTTCTACGACTTTTTAAAAATCTTG
This sequence comes from Napeogenes sylphis, assembly GCA_959347405.1. Classification (NCBI taxonomy): domain Eukaryota; kingdom Metazoa; phylum Arthropoda; class Insecta; order Lepidoptera; family Nymphalidae; genus Napeogenes; species Napeogenes sylphis. Next base: position 28,637,893 of record OY365780.1, on the reverse strand, counting down.
ATAAACACGAAAAACACGAAAGAAAAAAATTTTACTCCTCTTTTACTCTGTATTTTGTAAGAAGTACTTATAAAGTCAACGCCCGGGCGCCATACCTACGCTCAGAGCCAATGTCAGTTCAGAAACAATAAGTACATTTTATATGGAAAAAAACTCAAATTTTAAAAACTACTAATTTTAAAAAGTCCAAGAACAAATGTTGTTAGCATTGATGTAGAGAGGCTGCCTGTAAGAGGTGGTCAAGTTATTAAAAATAACCCTATATATTTATACATATTACATATGTATATACAAATATATAAATCTGATGAAAATCGTATGTGTATCTTTATGGTTACGTTTTCTATTTCTATTACTCGTGCATAGTAACAATACTATCCAGGGTTGCTATTGATGTATAAACATACCATCACGAATGCAGCTTCCATTTAAGTTAAAAAGTTGCATCTGATGTATATTGTACGATATACAAAAAGACAACGTTCATTAAATTGGAAGTTTTTTGTTAAATTAGAAGTATTTTGCAAAATAAGAAAATGGTCAATATTTTTTTTTATAAGAACGGAATTGTTAACACAAAAGACGGATTCAAACATATAGTATAATGGGCTGAATATCTGTTCAACTGACTCAATAAAAAGTAGGACTGATACATTTAACTTTTAAAATAAATTACATATATTTTAACTAATATAGTTAATTGCCGGCTCCATAATAACACAACTCAATAATCATGATGTTTTCACGGTGTCTCGGTATTAATTTATTCTACCTACGATCTCAACAGTGACATTTTGACTTCGTAGACATTCATAACGAATGTTACGTGGGTTGGTTCAGTTTAGAACTACAACCACTAAATTGAGAAACTTCTAAAATTAGGTTCTTACATATGAAATTGGCGTTTTTCGTACTCGCCACTTTAATCACAAATTTCTCCTCTTTGCTAAGGAGCTCTAAATTCAAATTCTTACATCTATTAACACATGTATTTTTTTTGTTGACATTCATTCCTTGGTTTTTTTATCTGTTTTTGTCAGTTTGTGTCACTTAGTTTACAAAATGGAAAATTAAAAATATCGCATTATTTACGAGTACGAGTTCCACCGTGGCACCTGATCTGCGGAAACCACTCGAAGGGCTAATGATGTATATAGCGGTCGTGTTTTAAAAGAAAACATAGTTCATTTTTGGTTCCAAAGTTTTTGTTCTGGCAATTTCGACTTGCAGAACAAGCTCCGTGGACGGCCAGAGACCATAGTTGATAATGAAGAATAGAAGGCTATTTTGGAAGCGGTTTCATCGCAAACTACGCCTGAGTTAGCTAAAGGCTGTGGTGTTAGTGATAAAATAGTTTTAATTCACTTGAAGCAAATTGGGAAGATTAAAAAGCTTGAAAGGTGGTACCTACCTCATAAATTGACTGAAGCAAACCGGCAAACGCGTGTTGACTGCTGCGTTACATTACTGAATCGGCACAATAATAAACAGATTTTAAATCGAATTATTACCTGTGATGAAAAATGGATACTCTACAATAATCTGAAGTGCTCATCGCAAAGGTTGGATTCTGGTCAGCTAGCCAAATCCTCCCCCAAGCGAAAATTGACCAAAAAAAAAATACTTGTAAGGTTTTGAATAACATCGGCACTAGTCAGATGTTATTCATTACAGTTTTCTCAAACGTAACCAGACTATTATGTCAGATATCTATGGTTAGAAATTGCAAACCAGGGTGAAAAAGCTAGCTGCTAAACAACCTATGCTGGTCAATCGCTCCACACCACTGCTGCTCCACGACAACGCTAGACCACACACTGCACAACAGATGGCAACAGACTAGCAAATTAGAAGAGCTTCATTTAGAATGCCTAAGACATCCACCGCATACCCCGGACCTTGCTCCAACAAATTATAATTTTTTTCGAAATTTGGATAACTTCTTGCAAGGGAAAAAATCATCTCCGATGGGGCAGTCCAGATCGCCTTCAAAGATTTTATTGATTCCCGTCCGATTGGCTTAGTAAAGGGATTAATGAAATCTTCAGGAGGTAAAAGTATTTTTTTGAATTTAATTTTGTATTGTTAAAAATAAAACTTATTTAAATTTATAAGAGTAAAAATTATTTTATAATTAAAAAGTATATAGTTAAATAAATTCTGAAATATTTGTCATTTCACAAATATTTTGTAAATAAAATTTATTGTGAATTCAAAATTAACAATAATTAAAAATGTATTATTAATTTTCATTACACTTTCTATAACAGTTTGCGTAACTTGTTTATCTTTCATTTGGTTAAATGTTTCAAGTAGCCTAGTTTACAGCCAAAACTGAGATTTTAATTAAAGTTTCGTCATTAAATACCCAAATAAGACTGAGCTAACTCGCGAAGACATCTGAAGACCGAAATAACTTTGGAGATTACTTATGTATGTATGTATTATAAGGTTAACACTATTGATTTTAATAACCAAGAGCTCTAAAACGTACTTTTATAATCTCTGACAAATTTGTTATATTTTTTTTAATGCTTGATTTTGTAAGTAGATTATATTTTATTAACCCCCGACCCAAAAAGGGGGGTGTTATAAGTTTGAGATGTGCATCTGTGTATCTTTCTATCTGTTTGTCTGTCTGTAGCGACGTAGCAGCCAAACGCGTGGACGGATTTGCATGCGGTTTTTTTTAATCAAAAGCTTGGTTTGTCGAGATAGTTCTTAGCTTTGCCTGGTCAAAATAGAAGCGGTCATCGCCGAGATATGCAGCTTTTATTGGTGCTGGTGAAAGGTTCTTATACTAAATTGATAGTAAAAATCTAAACAAGTGAAATTAGTGTGTTTGTAGGTTCATTTAGTACAAAATACAAAATACAACATAGAAAATTTTAAGATGCAAAAAAAATAAAAAAAACCCCGGTACAAATATACGTCTAAAAAGGATAAAAATAATATTTTTATATAAATAAATATCGCATACTGTCTTTGGACTCTAGATAGTTTGCCTTACGTTTACCTCTATCAGTGTCGCAGATTCTCTCTTTATTTATAGAAGTAACTCATTTGATAATAACTTAAAACGAATTTAACGACGTACAATTTATACCTTATAGATACTGAATAATTCATTTGTATTTTTGGGTAAAACCAACATGCAAAATATTATTTAGAGATCTATAATATATTTACTTTACAGATAGCAGATACTTTAAATAAAATAAATATACAGATATCGCATCATAATTTTTAGGCTATAAACATTATACCTGTAATGAACTTTTTAATTATATGTTCCATATGACTATAAAATAAAATTAGGGTACGTAGCTGTGGCGGTGATTGAGGCTGTGATGACGTCATTAGGTGAAGTTTGCCCGCAATGTTTTGTTGTCAATGATTGTTGTGGCTGAAGTAAAGGTTAGATTCAAGACTATTTTTATTGATAAACAAAACGTATTTTTGATAATTAGTAAAAATAGTTTATCAATAGTAATACTTTATTCTTATCTTCAGATGAAATTTTTTTTTTGTGATTTAAAACAATTCTTATAGGACAGGACAGTGGACGTCGCTTATACGTAACTATAATATAGTATACTATACTATAAATAATTAAAATAACATTATAACATTTGACAATGTGTAAGATTAATCAATTATTACTTATCATCATAGTTTATCAGCTGCTAAGGCACTTGTCAAAGTCTATTCAGAACATCACTTCTAAGTAACAAAGTTTTAACGAATAACACAAATTGGAACCACCAATGGAAGTAACTTGAAACTTGGTATGCGTATTACATCACAAACTTGCAATCTGTTTATAAATAGCTGTGTCAAAATATATGACATATAATTTAATTTACAAATTTAGGAAAGAGATTGCCGTATATTCCTACAGTAATAATATAAATCTAAAAGATTGTCCGAATTAAATATTTGTCCAAAAAGAACTGGATGGAATTTCGTACTTATAAAAATAATGACCCTTTATTGATCCTAAATTGATGAAGGAAAATCTAGGCTCACGGTAGCGGGTTAAGACAACCGCACTGCAGAACAGCACTAGGTGTAACATTACATAAACTATACTTTTGACTCTCTCATAACGCAAAAAATATTAATTCATATAAACGTGTTAATTTTTTTTTATATATTAAAACTCTAAAAATCTAAAAGTTATTTAGATATTAAGTATTTTTTTTCACTGACTGGCCGTACTTTTGACCGTATTTTTTTTCACTGACTGGCCTGTAGACCAACATTTTAAACCAGTTACAGAAGACCTAGAAAGTTCTTTATTATATTTTTAATACTGAATGTTATATTTTTAAAACTAATTGATTCTTTTAGAAAGAAACAGAGAAAGAAAGAAACATATTTTTATTTAGACAGCACAATTTTTATATGTAGTTATACTTATATCTTCTGCATCACACAGATTCCTTAGAAGTCACTACTTGCGGTAGCATCGGGAGTCGGGTTGCCTTCCTCCCTCAAATCTGGCGAAGAGGGTGATGGCTGGCTCTTGTGTTATGCTCGTGAACGGGTGCTGCTTTCGGTGACTGGTTGTGTGGCAGGCCAAAGACTTATATATATATATATATATATATATATATATATATATATATATTTCGGTTATTATTATTTAATTTTTGTTGCCTGAAATCATCAGGCTTCCTTTCCGATTGATTGCGACAGTTCTAGTTGTTCCAAAATTGCATTTAAGATTGACGTTTGTGAAACAGTGATCACAATAACAAAAAATATATCCGGGTGAGTTTGTTGTGTGGTTCTTCTCAGACCAGGACGCGTTTGGAACCCTCATAGCTTTAACATTATTAGATGGAAAGTGCTTTTTCGGAAGGGCTTATTACGATAAATCTATTATCGTAATAGGCCCTCTTGACACTTCCATGTTGACGTACACAAGTGATCACTGATTATGATTCTAAGTGGAAAAGATATAAATAAATAAATAAATATAAAAAAGTAAAGATAACCCTAAAAACTTTAATAGAAAGAATTCTATAATAACCTATTCAAAATAACTTAACAAAAATATTCAGAAAAAAATATAAACAAAATGATAGATTAAAAAAATAGAATTCCTCATTTCATACAATCATTATCAAATTCATTCATTATTTAAACATTTCATTCAATTGAATTCATGAATTATGTAAGGTTTTTGGAGCGGCAAGAAGTCCAAGACCGATAATATGATATAATAAAAAATACAAATAATTTTCCACGTAGCTACTACTGTACTTTACTCCTTTCTAATGCGGTACAAAACTTTTAGCTTACAAAAGCAATTCCAAACTGTGCTTATGATATGGTTTTAAAAACCAATTTCCATCAACCGAGAGACCTAAATTTTTAGTCTGTGTAACGTAAATATTAGATATCTGATATTTAGTACTTATTACCATAATATATTTAATCTTGGTTCAATGAAACGCTAAACTGTAAGACCTCGACCATTCTGCTATGCAGTTTAGACCTTCGTTCAGTTTTCTAATACTCCATGCGTATCATACGGCTTAAAAGACATATGTATCTGAATATAGTCTGTGGTATCTCGTATATGCCATAGTTACAGTTTTAATGAGTTTTATAATATCGTGCAAGAAAGTGGGAAAAGAATTGGTGATAATATTGAACCTTGAGGTAACCCTATGTCAATATAGGTATTACTTATTAACAGGTATCTGGGAACAAGGCGCAAGATACACAAAAAAGACAATTATACCTCTTCAACGTATGAAAACACAGTATACAGTAAAGTAACTAAAACCACTAGTTAATTATTATTTTATTATCAAAAAGTACCTACTAATTGTTTATTTACAAAAAAATAATGATATCCACTTAAAAACACTAATATGAAAAGAGAGCTAAGTTCAATTTCAATATATTATACCTCTTAGAACCTTACCACGCCATCATAACCGCAGATAATAATTAGTTTCTAATAAATTGAATAATTACTTTACATAATTAGTTTATTTTTAAATTACATATCAATATATAATTAAAATAAATATATATATATATATATATATATATATATATATATATATATATATATATATATATAAATGGGTTATTTGTAATTAGTTGACCACCTCGTGCAGGCAGCCTCTCTGCTTAAATTCCAACAACATTTGTTCTACGACTTTTTAAAAATCTTGATAAACACGAAAAACACGAAAGAAAAAAATTTTACTCCTCTTTTACTCTGTATTTTGTAAGAAGTACTTATAAAGTCAACGCCCGGGCGCCATACCTACGCTCAGAGCCAATGTCAGTTCAGAAACAATAAGTACATTTTATATGGAAAAAAACTCAAATTTTAAAAACTACTAATTTTAAAAAGTCCAAGAACAAATGTTGTTAGCATTGATGTAGAGAGGCTGCCTGTAAGAGGTGGTCAAGTTATTAAAAATAACCCTATATATTTATACATATTACATATGTATATACAAATATATAAATCTGATGAAAATCGTATGTGTATCTTTATGGTTACGTTTTCTATTTCTATTACTCGTGCATAGTAACAATACTATCCAGGGTTGCTATTGATGTATAAACATACCATCACGAATGCAGCTTCCATTTAAGTTAAAAAGTTGCATCTGATGTATATTGTACGATATACAAAAAGACAACGTTCATTAAATTGGAAGTTTTTTGTTAAATTAGAAGTATTTTGCAAAATAAGAAAATGGTCAATATTTTTTTTTATAAGAACGGAATTGTTAACACAAAAGACGGATTCAAACATATAGTATAATGGGCTGAATATCTGTTCAACTGACTCAATAAAAAGTAGGACTGATACATTTAACTTTTAAAATAAATTACATATATTTTAACTAATATAGTTAATTGCCGGCTCCATAATAACACAACTCAATAATCATGATGTTTTCACGGTGTCTCGGTATTAATTTATTCTACCTACGATCTCAACAGTGACATTTTGACTTCGTAGACATTCATAACGAATGTTACGTGGGTTGGTTCAGTTTAGAACTACAACCACTAAATTGAGAAACTTCTAAAATTAGGTTCTTACATATGAAATTGGCGTTTTTCGTACTCGCCACTTTAATCACAAATTTCTCCTCTTTGCTAAGGAGCTCTAAATTCAAATTCTTACATCTATTAACACATGTATTTTTTTTGTTGACATTCATTCCTTGGTTTTTTTATCTGTTTTTGTCAGTTTGTGTCACTTAGTTTACAAAATGGAAAATTAAAAATATCGCATTATTTACGAGTACGAGTTCCACCGTGGCACCTGATCTGCGGAAACCACTCGAAGGGCTAATGATGTATATAGCGGTCGTGTTTTAAAAGAAAACATAGTTCATTTTTGGTTCCAAAGTTTTTGTTCTGGCAATTTCGACTTGCAGAACAAGCTCCGTGGACGGCCAGAGACCATAGTTGATAATGAAGAATAGAAGGCTATTTTGGAAGCGGTTTCATCGCAAACTACGCCTGAGTTAGCTAAAGGCTGTGGTGTTAGTGATAAAATAGTTTTAATTCACTTGAAGCAAATTGGGAAGATTAAAAAGCTTGAAAGGTGGTACCTACCTCATAAATTGACTGAAGCAAACCGGCAAACGCGTGTTGACTGCTGCGTTACATTACTGAATCGGCACAATAATAAACAGATTTTAAATCGAATTATTACCTGTGATGAAAAATGGATACTCTACAATAATCTGAAGTGCTCATCGCAAAGGTTGGATTCTGGTCAGCTAGCCAAATCCTCCCCCAAGCGAAAATTGACCAAAAAAAAAATACTTGTAAGGTTTTGAATAACATCGGCACTAGTCAGATGTTATTCATTACAGTTTTCTCAAACGTAACCAGACTATTATGTCAGATATCTATGGTTAGAAATTGCAAACCAGGGTGAAAAAGCTAGCTGCTAAACAACCTATGCTGGTCAATCGCTCCACACCACTGCTGCTCCACGACAACGCTAGACCACACACTGCACAACAGATGGCAACAGACTAGCAAATTAGAAGAGCTTCATTTAGAATGCCTAAGATATCCACCGCATACCCCGGACCTTGCTCCAACAAATTATAATTTTTTTCGAAATTTGGATAACTTCTTGCAAGGGAAAAAATCATCTCCGATGGGGCAGTCCAGATCGCCTTCAAAGATTTTATTGATTCCCGTCCGATTGGCTTAGTAAAGGGATTAATGAAATCTTCAGGAGGTAAAAGTATTTTTTTGAATTTAATTTTGTATTGTTAAAAATAAAACTTATTTAAATTTATAAGAGTAAAAATTATTTTATAATTAAAAAGTATATAGTTAAATAAATTCTGAAATATTTGTCATTTCACAAATATTTTGTAAATAAAATTTATTGTGAATTCAAAATTAACAATAATTAAAAATGTATTATTAATTTTCATTACACTTTCTATAACAGTTTGCGTAACTTGTTTATCTTTCATTTGGTTAAATGTTTCAAGTAGCCTAGTTTACAGCCAAAACTGAGATTTTAATTAAAGTTTCGTCATTAAATACCCAAATAAGACTGAGCTAACTCGCGAAGACATCTGAAGACCGAAATAACTTTGGAGATTACTTATGTATGTATGTATTATAAGGTTAACACTATTGATTTTAATAACCAAGAGCTCTAAAACGTACTTTTATAATCTCTGACAAATTTGTTATATTTTTTTTAATGCTTGATTTTGTAAGTAGATTATATTTTATTAACCCCCGACCCAAAAAGGGGGGTGTTATAAGTTTGAGATGTGCATCTGTGTATCTTTCTATCTGTTTGTCTGTCTGTAGCGACGTAGCAGCCAAACGCGTGGACGGATTTGCATGCGGTTTTTTTTAATCAAAAGCTTGGTTTGTCGAGATAGTTCTTAGCTTTGCCTGGTCAAAATAGAAGCGGTCATCGCCGAGATATGCAGCTTTTATTGGTGCTGGTGAAAGGTTCTTATACTAAATTGATAGTAAAAATCTAAACAAGTGAAATTAGTGTGTTTGTAGGTTCATTTAGTACAAAATACAAAATACAACATAGAAAATTTTAAGATGCAAAAAAAATAAAAAAAACCCCGGTACAAATATACGTCTAAAAAGGATAAAAATAATATTTTTATATAAATAAATATCGCATACTGTCTTTGGACTCTAGATAGTTTGCCTTACGTTTACCTCTATCAGTGTCGCAGATTCTCTCTTTATTTATAGAAGTAACTCATTTGATAATAACTTAAAACGAATTTAACGACGTACAATTTATACCTTATAGATACTGAATAATTCATTTGTATTTTTGGGTAAAACCAACATGCAAAATATTATTTAGAGATCTATAATATATTTACTTTACAGATAGCAGATACTTTAAATAAAATAAATATACAGATATCGCATCATAATTTTTAGGCTATAAACATTATACCTGTAATGAACTTTTTAATTATATGTTCCATATGACTATAAAATCAAATTAGGGTACGTAGCTGTGGCGGTGATTGAGGCTGTGATGACGTCATTAGGTGAAGTTTGCCCGCAATGTTTTGTTGTCAATGATTGTTGTGGCTGAAGTAAAGGTTAGATTCAAGACTATTTTTATTGATAAACAAAACGTATTTTTGATAATTAGTAAAAATAGTTTATCAATAGTAATACTTTATTCTTATCTTCAGATGAAATTTTTTTTTTGTGATTTAAAACAATTCTTATAGGACAGGACAGTGGACGTCGCTTATACGTAACTATAATATAGTATACTATACTATAAATAATTAAAATAACATTATAACATTTGACAATGTGTAAGATTAATCAATTATTACTTATCATCATAGTTTATCAGCTGCTAAGGCACTTGTCAAAGTCTATTCAGAACATCACTTCTAAGTAACAAAGTTTTAACGAATAACACAAATTGGAACCACCAATGGAAGTAACTTGAAACTTGGTATGCGTATTACATCACAAACTTGCAATCTGTTTATAAATAGCTGTGTCAAAATATATGACATATAATTTAATTTACAAATTTAGGAAAGAGATTGCCGTATATTCCTACAGTAATAATATAAATCTAAAAGATTGTCCGAATTAAATATTTGTCCAAAAAGAACTGGATGGAATTTCGTACTTATAAAAATAATGACCCTTTATTGATCCTAAATTGATGAAGGAAAATCTAGGCTCACGGTAGCGGGTTAAGACAACCGCACTGCAGAACAGCACTAGGTGTAACATTACATAAACTATACTTTTGACTCTCTCATAACGCAAAAAATATTAATTCATATAAACGTGTTAATTTTTTTTTATATATTAAAACTCTAAAAATCTAAAAGTTATTTAGATATTAAGTATTTTTTTTCACTGACTGGCCGTACTTTTGACCGTATTTTTTTTCACTGACTGGCCTGTAGACCAACATTTTAAACCAGTTACAGAAGACCTAGAAAGTTCTTTATTATATTTTTAATACTGAATGTTATATTTTTAAAACTAATTGATTCTTTTAGAAAGAAATAGAGAAAGAAAGAAACATATTTTTATTTAGACAGCACAACCGATTCCTTAGAAGTCACTACTTGCGGTAGCATCGGGAGTCGGGTTGCCTTCCTCCCTCAAATCTGGCGAAGAGGGTGATGGCTGGCTCTTGTGTTATGCTCGTGAACGGGTGCTGCTTTCGGTGACTGGTTGTGTGGCAGGCCAAAGACTTATATATATATATATATATATATATATATATATATATATATATATATATATATATATATATATATATATATATTTCGGTTATTATTATTTAATTTTTGTTGCCTGAAATCATCAGGCTTCCTTTCCGATTGATTGCGACAGTTCTAGTTGTTCCAAAATTGCATTTAAGATTGACGTTTGTGAAACAGTGATCACAATAACAAAAAATATATCCGGGTGAGTTTGTTGTGTGGTTCTTCTCAGACCAGGACGCGTTTGGAACCCTCATAGCTTTAACATTATTAGATGGAAAGTGCTTTTTCGGAAGGGCTTATTACGATAAATCTATTATCGTAATAGGCCCTCTTGACACTTCCATGTTGACGTACACAAGTGATCACTGATTATGATTCTAAGTGGAAAAGATATAAATAAATAAATAAATATAAAAAAGTAAAGATAACCCTAAAAACTTTAATAGAAAGAATTCTATAATAACCTATTCAAAATAACTTAACAAAAATATTCAGAAAAAAATATAAACAAAATGATAGATTAAAAAAATAGAATTCCTCATTTCATACAATCATTATCAAATTCATTCATTATTTAAACATTTCATTCAATTGAATTCATGAATTATGTAAGGTTTTTGGAGCGGCAAGAAGTCCAAGACCGATAATATGATATAATAAAAAATACAAATAATTTTCCACGTAGCTACTACTGTACTTTACTCCTTTCTAATGCGGTACAAAACTTTTAGCTTACAAAAGCAATTCCAAACTGTGCTTATGATATGGTTTTAAAAACCAATTTCCATCAACCGAGAGACCTAAATTTTTAGTCTGTGTAACGTAAATATTAGATATCTGATATTTAGTACTTATTACCATAATATATTTAATCTTGGTTCAATTAAACGTTAAACTATAAGACCTCGACCATTCTGCTATGCAGTTTAGACCTTCGTTCAGTTTTCTAATACTCCATGCGTATCATACGGCTTAAAAGACATATGTATCTGAATATAGTCTCGTATATGCCATAGTTACAGTTTTAATGAGTTTTATAATATCGTGCAAGAAAGTGGGAAAAGAATTGGTGATAATATTGAACCTTGAGGTAACCCTATGTCAATATAGGTATTACTTATTAACAGGTATCTGGGAACAAGGCGCAAGATACACAAAAAAGACAATTATACCTCTTCAACGTATGAAAACACAGTATACAGTAAAGTAACTAAAACCACTAGTTAATTATTATTTTATTATCAAAAAGTACCTACTAATTGTTTATTTACAAAAAAATAATGATATCCACTTAAAAACACTAATATGAAAAGAGAGCTAAGTTCAATTTCAATATATTATACCTCTTAGAACCTTACCACCCCATCATAACCGCAGATAATAATTAGTTTCTAATAAATTGAATAATTACTTTACATAATTAGTTTTTTTTTTAATTACATATCAATATATAATTAAAATAAATATATATATATATATATATATATATATATATATATATATATATATATATATATATATATATAAATGGGTTATTTGTAATTAGTTGACCACCTCGTGCAGGCAGCCTCTCTGCTTAAATTCCAACAACATTTGTTCTACGACTTTTTAAAAATCTTGATAAACACGAAAAACACGAAAGAAAAAAATTTTACTCCTCTTTTACTCTGTATTTTGTAAGAAGTACTTATAAAGTCAACGCCCGGGCGCCATACCTACGCTCAGAGCCAATGTCAGTTCAGAAACAATAAGTACATTTTATATGGAAAAAAACTCAAATTTTAAAAACTACTAATTTTAAAAAGTCCAAGAACAAATGTTGTTAGCATTGATGTAGAGAGGCTGCCTGTAAGAGGTGGTCAAGTTATTAAAAATAACCCTATATATTTATACATATTACATATGTATATACAAATATATAAATCTGATGAAAATCGTATGTGTATCTTTATGGTTACGTTTTCTATTTCTATTACTCGTGCATAGTAACAATACTATCCAGGGTTGCTATTGATGTATAAACATACCATCACGAATGCAGCTTCCATTTAAGTTAAAAAGTTGCATCTGATGTATATTGTACGATATACAAAAAGACAACGTTCATTAAATTGGAAGTTTTTTGTTAAATTAGAAGTATTTTGCAAAATAAGAAAATGGTCAATATTTTTTTTTATAAGAACGGAATTGTTAGGAATAACTAATTAAGTAATCACAATAAATCCAACATTAGAAAAACTAAAATATTAATTAATGGATTTTGTTTGTCCGCAGTTATTACAATGTTAAATAATTAAATTAATAATTTTGGTATTTTGAATAAAATTTTTATTGAAGGAACGAATAACTAAATAGCAGTTAACGAAGGAAGAGCAAATGAGATGCAATACTGAACTAGTTCGCAGTTTGTCCCCGACTGAAGAAATATTTATGATCTATCAAAGTGACTTAAATAATTTAGATCTGTTTTTGAAGTAAATGCAATGTCAATGTTTATTTTAAGTAATTATTATTTTAGAATAAGGCCAATTGTAATTTATTATATTGTCGTGACATTAAAATATAAAAATGCTTTATAAACCTACTAAAGAATGTTAAAATTAGTATGAAATTCAGATCGATCTTTATATGAAGTTGTGGCGTATCGAAAATTGCTCATATTATTTAGGGTAAGTAACGCTGGGCAGCTACACAGTCCATAGACTTAATTGTTCTTGAGATAAATAACCCTTGGATAATTTAAATTGAATGAATATCAACTACATAACAAACATTAACTCGGCGTCAGCACAGTTAAAATATGTTACAACGATAGTAGGGTTTGGTCCAGGAAATCCATGAAGAAAATCGTCATAATTTCAATAATTACAAGACATTTACTAATATGTGGCTGTAATTGGATAAAACGACTATAGTTTAAGTGGTCATGTGTAAAAAGAACTTGAAGTAAAACTTTCTTTTTAATATTTTTTCTATGATAGTGGAACAAAATATTAACAAAAATAACAACCTTTAGTTTAAAGTCACAAAACTTGAACCAAATATAAACTTTTTTTTTTAAATATTAATAATTAGGATACATGTAAATCACATTTAATAAGACTACAAATAAAATTACAAATTAGTTTTATGAATCAGTCATATCATTGCTTACATATGCGCAGTCTCTACAGTACAATATTGCAAACTCAATGCAAATGTATTTGTTTCAGTTCCGTCTAGTGCAATTACTTTTTCAGTCTTTTTTGGCAGGACAGTCTGGCAACCTTTTTCTGACATTCAGTATCTTTGCAGGCCGGTCCCTAACAGGGTTTCCTAAAAAAATCGCGTATTGTTTGGCACATTAGTCATAGCAACTGCAGGATCCCTTTACGGTCGCGCAAATGCTCATGGACAAGAGTTATCCGTAAATTCTTTGAGAATTTGCAACGCTTTGTAACAATGTTGTTATTTATGTTAAGAAATATATGTGCATTTATTGAAGCCATATTTATATGTATATTATAAAAATTTTAAACCCTAAATCGAATGTTTAGGCCTAAAGGCATCTATGGCCACTTTATTGTATTTTTCCAATACAATTAGTAGATTGTACCTGGCTGTCGTAAGTGCTGACGAAATTCTACAGTGATTCTGTTATGTAATTCAATCAGGGGCTCATTATCTCTATTCATTTCAGATGCATTTTTGTCGGTATTACTGGTTTGGCTGCAATGCTCAAATGGACTTCTACATCTTCAGTTTCTGAATTTTCATGATCGGAGTCTGATTTCCCCAAGATACTCAATATTCGCTGTCGTTCGCGTTTTTCGAGATCCGTTATTGCAAAAGTCATGCGAATAAAATAAATAAATATACTTTTTTATAATGGCGCGAAATTACTACACGATGTGTATGGTTGGGTCATATTTACCCTTTTTCATGTTTAGAAGCGTCTATACACCGCTGTGATTGCAATACGACTAATTATCGATATTTCGTGGAAAGAGACGACCCTTAGCTCCAGTTATTGAGAATTATGGCAGTGTGGCACCAAAAACATTACAAATTCGCGCATTTGAAAATAGCCCGGGTCAAATAGACCCAACTGTGCGAACGCCGGGTTAATAACTACATAAAAAGAATTGTATTATCGTACCAATTATAGAATATGTTAATTTTTGTATTCATACGTGAAGCACTAGCAGCGAAGAACCAGCAAGCAGCAGGAAACGTATTTTCCCGAAAGTTTTGTAAGAACTTGCTAAAATATACAAATAAAAAGGATACGATCTACACGGCTTATTTGAAAGGACACAGAAAGATAATATAAAAACTAACATTAGGCAGACGGCCGGTTCAATAACTTTATTCTTGCAAAATACACAACATGTCGTTATGTCTTCCCCAAATATTTGGGATAAAGTAGTTGATGTTTATTTCCGTATTGTGGCTAGGTGGCGCTGCAGTCATGAAGCGTAATCTAGCTGAAACGTAGCTGGTACCGCTAGATGTCGCTCGGCAACAGCAGCGTAAGTCTGAATTTGGTATTGAAAAATAAGACAATGTTTCTTTTACCGATGGAAGATTAATTAATTGTTTGATTATTTCTGAATATGTTTAATAGTACAGAATTACGTATGTTAAATATTATTGAAACTCTTTGAATGTCATTTTCAATGAGTAGATTTCGACTAACATCTAATCTCTAAAGGCTTATTGTTCTAAATCAAAGCCGTCTAGCCTTACGTTATTAGATACCCTAAATTAATCAAATTTGATTTACATATATTTACTTGTAACAAATAATCTGTTAAATATATAACTCCGGAACCACAAATTAAAACTTTAACTTTTTCTTTATTGTGTCCATTTAACTACTTATAATGAAAATTCATTATAATATCGGTAAGAAGCTTAATAACACTAAAATAAAAATATTAACATCATATTATAATAATATACGGTATATATGTGTACTAATATTAAGCAATTACCGCTAGACTTCCTATATCTATCGTAAATCAAGCTAATATGACGTCCAACATACACAAAACTATTAGCAGCAGTCTGGGCTTGTCTAAGTTAGAATTAGTTATGATATTCCATTGAATATGTAAAAGGAATATTCTATATTCTGTATGCAGGAAAATGGTACTAAATAATTTTAAGATTTTTTTAAAGATCTCAAGTAATTGAGAAGAAACTGCTAAAGCTTTTATTTACTGGTTGAATAGAAACACAAATCAGGGCATCGAATATCAAATTGTCACTTGTGCTAATAAGTTCGCCGTGTTTGACAGTTGGAAACAGCCGGCACATTGTTTGCTCCCAAAGGAGGCAGCCAAACTGGGTTTAAAATCATCTCGAGTATGGCAACCCCTGCGGGAATTATCTATCATCTGAGACCTGTCAACCATTTCTACTTTGGACCTTGGGTATTTCTTTACTTAATGGTCTTAATAGTTATTTATGTTACTACTAATGGGAGGCAGCAAAATGTTTTACGTCATTGTATTATACGAGCTCTTGCTATAGACTTCATCTCTTCGTTCCTTTCCAAGTAATATTCCATCGTTTATTTCTATCATTATTGTTCAATATAGCTCACTATTATTAAAACTTTTCGGTAATAAATAAAGTTTCTGAAATATCAATGAAAATTTAAATGTCCTATGCCTAGTCAATGAGCTATGTATTTACGTACATCTACTAACTGAACACACAGCAATAATTTTTAAAACAAAAAACATACACATATCCGTCGTAAATTTTTTTAAACAATATTTTTTTTGCGTAGTCGTTATCCGAATCAAACTTTATTACGAGTTTTGGTGAACATTGTACTTTTTTAATTTTAGTTTGTCATTTAATTAAATGATTTCATCATTTAAATTTTTAGTAGTCTAACATTTTAAATTTAGTTTTAACTCCGTAGTTCTGTTGATGGCCGAAACGTCAGATAATTTTAAGGTGATACCTTTTTCGTACACGTTAATTCCCGTTTTAACAATATTTACATATGATCAAAACCTGGTAGCTTAAAAGGTAATAAAAGTAATTTATGTTAGGGACTATTTATTTCAATGTCTATAATTGGCTATAAAATTATGTTTGTGATTAAAACAACGGAAACCGTAAATATTACTGTGAAGAGGTTATGTAGATGGAGATACTCGCAAAGTTTTGTAACGGCTGTGGTGAAGACTTGTTTCAAAAAATTATATTCAGTAATAATCAAAAATACTATGATAATATATATCTATGTATCTCGATGATATTTGTTCATCAATGTTGTCAAGAAGGTTTTAAATGCAAATTCGCACAAATAAATCTTGATCTGCTTTCAAACAAAATATAAAAAATATAGTGTATTTGTTTTGACTACGTTTTCTATTTCTATTTCTCCTGCATACTAACAATGCCACCCAGGGCTGCAATTCATGTGTATACATAACATCACGAATGTAGTCTCCATTCATTTCACATAAAAGTCAAAAAGCTGCTACTGATGTGTTTTGTACTAGATACAAAGCACTATGTTCATTCGTTTTTTTCTATTTTATTATAGTCTCAATATTATCTTACAATGATTGTTTGGTGACGTATTATTTTAGTTAAAATTAATCTACTTTAGAATGGATTTGTAGACAGCACTTAGCTTACAAACTATTAATACATATAAGTATATATGACGACAATAAGAAAACTATGGTATAATGTGATATATAATCAGTTATTACTATAATTATATTAAATTTTTATATTTCAAGTAAACCTTTGATTTAAGGCACGAATGAATAAATAGGAGTTAACGAAGGAATTGTAAATGAGTTGCAACTCTGAACTAGGTCGCAGTTTGTCTCCGACTGAAGAAATATTTATTTTCAACCGAACTGATTAAAATAATATACATCTTAATTCAAAGTTACAGCAATTTAATTTGTATTAAGTTATGTTATTATTTTAGACTGCCATTTTTCATTACATTATTTTCAATTAATATATATTTAGAAAAAAATAAACATTATGCAAACTAACAAATCTTTATGCTATTACTTCATAATAAACGACTCTAATTAAAGAATATATAAAATTAAATTACGAGTTATGAAAACCTAAAAGTCCTGTAAATAAGTAAACTCTTATTAAAGTGGTACAGTATCTAGTATATTGAATTTACCTATCAAACTGATTCCAAGATAGTTATACTGATTTTGACGTCACTTGGTTTTGACGTCATCAATGTTGTTTTTAATATATAAAGGTATCTGTTTATTACAGTGTAAATATAAATCTGATATATATGTAAATAATACTTTTATATATTCAGTATACGAACTAGCAGATAGTGATGTTATGTATGAATGTATGTCTCTATGTAAATAAGCTAGAAGACTATGTATGGTTGTCTGTCGTCTGTTTTGAATTTGAAATGAAGATTTATAGGTTATGGTAATTCATTTATTTTAGTTTTATATACTACAAGTATACACACTTTTAATGTGAACGATATAACATACATAACATATATAATTGACATAACTTATTTTGACTGTTTTATAATATCGGTTCTCTGTATTTTGATATTATAAAAAAAGATAATAATAATAAACTCGATAAAATATATTATAAATGTGTATTATTTTACATTTGTGGCGTAGTATTCAAATTAGCTTAATTGTTAATAATATTTTCGGTAATTAACTCTGGAAATCTTCTCAGACTTAATTGCTCTGGAGATAAATAAGCCTTGAAAGATTTTATTTCAGTGAAGGTCAACTACCTATACACAATATTAGCCTGAAAATAATTGTACCAACATTCCTATTACAGAAAGGTTTGTTAATATCCTAATGAATACGGTAGCGGCCTAGAATACGATCGCTAAGATGCTGTAAGAAGTTGATAAGATACAAAATAAAAGTGGATACTACACGTACACCGTTTATCTAAAAGGTTGCAGTAATCCTATCAAAATTCGTTTCCGGGAGAATTGTTATCACGTAGACTACGAGTCCTATAAACTTTTTACAAATATCTTGCTAAAGGGTAGAAATGTTGCAGACATCCAAAATAATTGGGATAAGCAGTAAGCTGGTTGATATTTAGTTCCGTATTGTGTACAGTGACGAAGGGTAAAGGATCTGAAACATTTATATTACCGCTAGATGGCGTTTGGTAAAAATGTGTAAGGCTCGATTTATAGTGCTAGTGTAGTATATTTAGATAGTAAAAGATACGACATAAGAAGTATGTTTATAATTCTATATCAAAGTAAAATGTATATTTAGTTTTATAATTGAACTGCCCCGTTGGTCGGTTGGTCTAACCTAACTTAAAAAATATTGTTTAAATAATTACAAAAAGTGATTAGGGATTGTTAGTAATATTTATTTATAAAAATTTAATTGTCAAATACATCGGCATTTACATGTTATTAGTTCATAAGTTTCGAAATAGTATACAATAGTACCGCCACCTACGTAATTACCTATGGAACGTTATTTAGTATTTACTATTAAATGTTTCAAGAATTAGAATATATTATATATAGGAAAGGATATATTAAGATAATGTTTAATCTTTTATTAATTACTAGACTTTATTGTAAGGTATAAATAATACCATCTCTAAGTTGGTTATAAAATTGTAAACTACCCTCACCTAAATATTATAGTGTTAAAATATTATAAAACGAGTTGTAAGGGCTGCTCTCGCCCATTCTATTACAAATGGTTGGATATGAAACATTTGAAGTGTAAGTACTGTGTATTATTGAAACAAGTCCTAACAGGATATATTTAGTAATTTCGAAATAAAATATAGTACACTTTTACATGTGAATTTAATTTAATTTTTATGTAAAATAAAATAACTTTTAATTACTAAAAGGTAAGATGATCTTTTTAATGGTATTACATTCGTATGTTTGTAAAATTAAATGAAGGTAGTAGGGTCGGTGATTAGGACAGTGATGACGTAAATTAAGCAAAATATTATCGAAACTTTTTTGCTTACTTATTGAAGTGAAACTTCTTTATCGTGGTTGGAAAAAAATTTTGAGTAACATTTTTTCATTACGCGTCACATTTTTCCGTTACGCGCCAGCTTTTTTCGTATAGCTTCA
Organism: Napeogenes sylphis; assembly: GCA_959347405.1. Lineage (NCBI taxonomy): Eukaryota > Metazoa > Arthropoda > Insecta > Lepidoptera > Nymphalidae > Napeogenes > Napeogenes sylphis. The sequence continues at coordinate 28,618,021 of OY365780.1, read as the reverse complement.
TCTCTTTTACACCATGTTGCTATGGAACTACTAAATAATCAAAATGACAAGTACGTGGGTTACAAAACACAATTTACATTAACCAAAAATAAAATTATCGGATTAGAGTTTTATAATTAAATAATGAATTGTATTTACATACTGGACAATACGATTTTATGGACTTGCTATTGAAACTAATAAATAAATTCAAGATTATAACATGAAGAAGAAATTATGAAATATAATTTATAATATTTTTAAAATACATTGATTGTCTGAAATAGAAGAAGTAAGAATGAAAAGAAATACGAGTTTTGGCTGAGAAATGGAGCATTGTGGTAGCATCTTTACAAGGTCTGTTTTGCTTTACCTACCTAGAACGAACAACAACTCGAAACAGCAGAAACAATTATGAAGAATAATTTTATTTGTGATATAGTGACGATCCAACATGTTAAGAAGCCTAAAGTTATTATTTTTAAAGTGGATTGTGTACATTTGTCTGTTTTTATGGTACTTATGTGTTTCTTCTATGAGAATATTATACGTCAGAAACAGTCGATTCACTTCTTACGTTTTAATAAATTAATATTAATGAAAATTATGACGTTTTTCTGTTACGCGCCATTTTTATTTCTAAGTCACATTTTTCCGTTACGCGCCATATATGAAGTGAAACTTTTTTATCGACGGATGGGAGAAATTTTATAGCAATGTCAAAAAATTTTAAAGTTTTTCTGTTACGCGACATTTATTTTTGCTTAAACTTTATCTAATTTAGCTTAATTAGCCATTCCTGTAAAGTTGTAATTAGTGAATCATTTTCAAAAAAATATGTCATAAAGAAGTCTCACTTCTTACATGTGTACACTAATACACACACACATATTTTTTTATTATTTTAACGAGTAGTTCATCGTAAATTAATTGAAAGTTACTGATATTTAAGAAAATACATTAGTTTTATTGGTTATTTATGCTTAGCGTTTTATTTACATTAAAACTCGTGCATGTTTTTGGGATTGAAAAAAAAGAAACTTTAGACATTTTTTATTTTAAAGATCGATATCTTTAAAGTAAAATTAATTTACACATACGATACGATAATTTACACATTATTTTTATTTATACACATAATTTAATTTTTATGAATTATGCCTATAAAAATAATAATAGATAATGATCCATATGTTATGTAAAATTAGCCCAAGCAATTCGTAGAGAGTGTTCTATTACCGCATAAGACAAACTTTTCATCTCAAGTGAGTTCAGAAGTCTATTCAAAAAGTTAAAGAAACTTTCTGTCCTTTGTTTTCAGTTTATACCAACATTCAGAAAATGTAATCTTTACAAATAAAGCTTCATAAAACAACGCTTCAAAACAACGAGACTTCTACCTTAAGTGCAAATATATCCAGAATATTTCGTATACAAAATAACATAATACAGAACTTATACCAACTTACATTCGCTCAAGCGGCTGCGAATAGTTTTGTGTATGTTGGACGTTATATCAGCTTGACTTATAGTAAATAGAGGTAAGCTTGTGGTTATTGCTTAATATTTATACATGTAAATTGAACACGGGACGGTTTCCCAGTAGTCGCGGGTTCGAATCCCTGCCCGTATCGGTTTATTTTTCATTCTATATTTAAATAAATTTAAATAAGCTTAACATGGCTATACATGTTTATAGATATTTTCAAACTTTATACATGTATCTAAAATATTATATTATGTAAATACTATTATTCCACGGTCAGTATACAAACTAACTAATGTACCAAATACTATGTTAATAATAACTATTTGAAGGTGATTGAAATTGAATTTAAGAACCGGTCAAGTGTTCCGTAAAAAATGGAAAAATTTATTACGTTTGTTATTTGGAAACCCCCTTAAATAAATATATATATATAGTTTTTAATAAAAATATTATTTATTTTTAAAGTGAATATATCACTAAATATTTAGTAAATATCTTAAGCACTAACGTAACTCCGTTTTGTAACGGCTGAGGTGAAGACTTGTTTCAAAAAATTATATTCAGTAATAATCAAAAATACTATAATAATATATATACATATATATCTATGTATCTCGCTGATATTGTTCATCAATGTTTGAATGCAAATTCGCACAAATAAATCTTGATCTGCTTTCAAATAAAATATAAAAAACTATAGTGTATTTGTTTTGACTACGTTTTCTATTTCTATTTCTCCTGCATACTAACAATGCCACCCAGGGCTGCAATTCATGTGTATACATAACATCACGAATGTAGTCTCCATTCATTTCACATAAAAGTCAAAAAGCTGCTACTGATGTGTTTTGTACTAGATACAAAGCACTATGTTCATATGTTTTTTTTCTATTTTATTATAGTCTCAATATTATCTTACAATGATTGTTTGGTGACGTATTATTTTAGTTAAAATTAATCTACTTTAGAACGGATTTGTAGACAGCACTTAGCTTACAAACTATTAATACATATAAGTAACAATATGACAACAATAAGAAAACTATGGTATAATGTGATGAATAATCAGTTATTACTATAATTATATTATAGTTTTGATATTTCAAGTAAACCTTCGATTTAAGGCACGAATGAATAAATAGGAGTTAACGAAGGAATTGTAAATGAGTTGCAACTCTGAACTAGGTCGCAGTTTGTCCCCGACTGAAGAAATATTTATTTTCTACCGAACTGATTAAAATAATATACATCTTAATTCAAAGTTACAGCAATTTAATTTGTATTAAGTTATGTATTATTTTAGACTGCTATTTATCATTACATTATTTTCAATTAATATATACATATATTTAGAAAAAAATAAACATTACTTTATGCAAACTAACAAAGCTCTATGCTATTACTTCATAATAAACGACTCTAATTAAAGTATATATAAAATTAAATTACGAGTTATGAAAACCTAAAAGTCCTGTAAATAAGTAAACTCTTATTAAAGTGGTACAGTATCTAGTATATTGAATTTACCTATCAAACTGATTCCAAGATAGTTATACTGATTTTGACGTCACTTGGTTTTGACGTCATCAATGTTGTTTTTAATATATACAAAGGTATCTGTTTATTATTGTGTAAATATAAATCTGATATATATGTAAATAATACTATTACATATTCAGGATACGAACTAGCAGATAGTGATGTTATGTATGAATGTATGTCTCTATGTAAATAAGCTAGATGACTATGTATGGTTGTCTGTCGTCTGTTTTGAATTTGAAATGAAAATTTATAGGTTATGGTAATTCATTTGTTTTAGTTTTATATACTACAAGTATATACACTTAATGTAAACGATATAACATACATAACATAAATAATTGACATAACTTATTTTGAAGTTTTATAGTATCGGTTCTCTGTATTTTGGAATTATAAAAAAAGATAATAATAATAAACTCGATAAAATATATAATAAGATGTGTATTGTTTTACATTTGTGGCGTAGTATTCAAATTAGCGAAATTGTTAATAATATTTTTGGTAATTAACTCTGGAAAGCTTCTCAGACTTAATTGCTCTGGAGATAAATAAGCCTTGAAAGATTTTATTTCAGTGAAGGTCAACTACCTATACACAATATTGGCCTGAAAATTAATTGTACCAACATTCCTAATACAGAAAGGTTTGTTAATGTCCTAATGAATACGGTAGCGGCCTAAAGATACGACATAAGAGTCATGTTTATAAATCTATATCAAAGTAAAATGTATATTTAGTTTTATAATTGAATCGACCTCTTGGTCGGTTGGTCTAACCTAACTTAAAAAATATTGTTTAAATAATTACAAAAAGTGATTAGGGATTGTTAGTAATATTTATTTATAAAAAATTAATTGTCTAATACATCGCCATTTACATGTTATTAGTTCATAAGTTTCAAAATAGTATACAATAGTAGCGCCACCTACGTAATTACCTATGGAACGTTATTTAGTATTTACTATTAAATGTTTCAAGAATTAGAATATATTATATATAGGAAAGGATATATTAAGATAATGTTTAATCTTTTATTAATTATTAGAATTTATTGTAAGGTATAAATAATACCATCTCTAAGTTGGTTATGAAATTGTAAATTACCCTCATCTAAATATTATAGTGTTAAAATATTATAAAACGAGTTGTAAGGGCTCCTCTCGCCCATTATATTAAACATTGAAGTGCAAGTACTGTGTATTACTGAAACAAGTCCTAACAGGATATACCTATTTAGTAATTTCGAAATAAAATATAGTACACTTTTAAATGTGATCATTTTATGTATTTTTATGGTTAAACTTATAAAATCACCAGAACTTTTAACTCAAAAACATATAATTATGTTAATAAGATATAATATAATAATATAAGATAATAATTTAAATAAAAAACCTGTACGGTCAGGCATAATACAAGAGAGCTCTGAAAAACAAACTTCATAGAATAATTTCATCATTTACTAACAATATCACTTAAGTATTCTTCATATACAACCCAAATAATGATACATGAAATAAAATGTCATTGTAACATTCATTGACGAAATCAAAATTCATTATTCTAAGAAACTCTTGGAGGACCTTCTACCGAATGAAACAAACTGAAAACAAGCAACTAACCAATACCGACACAGACTAATTATTTGTTTGATCAACTCTGGAATTGCTTTTATAATATAATTACTGGATTAATAATATTGCACCCACTGGTACATCGTTCTATAAGTAATTTTGGTTAAAAATATATTATAAAGTGAATGTCTTAATTATAGACGAAACTTCTTAGCATTCCATGGATTCACCGTGCGGGTGCCGGGCCCATCGCGTTGCAAGGAGAGGAGTGCAAACAGTGCCTGGGACTTGCGACCCAGGAGTAGGTTTAAGGCGTCCTTTTATTATGCGCAAAAACGCTCACCTTCACCTTCCACACTCCTCTCCCTACCTAACCAAATTTGGAAAGAACCTACTAATGCCGCCTTTGAAATACGTTCTAAACGAACCGATGCTTGTTCTAGAAAAGCCAAGGTCTTTAAGTAGACTATAGAGAGATTTTGCTGTTTTACCTCTCGCTCCCACTTCTACCGCGTACAAACTAACAATAAATTTATTCCTGATCAGTTCGTTGGTCAGCTCGTAATACTTATTGATCTTGAATGTGTGATCCCTGGGAATGTTTGTTTCCCAAGGCACCAAGCTAGGCTAAGTACTAACAGTAAGCTCCACAAGTATCACGCGCCTCAGATGTTTAGAATACAGGAACAAGTCCGATCTGGATGACGAAACACCAACATCCCCAGGGATTTTGTAATGTTTTTCATACGTGTCCATTATAAGAGTCCAATCAGGAGCCGCGCCTAAAATTGAATAAGGCTTCGCTTTTGATTTTTTGGAGGAGCCTTTTTTTACGAATTCTACAGATCCTTTGGTGGTTGTTATACCCTTCCGCGCTCTTGCTACTGAAAGACCATACCATACCATACTATTCCCATATAATTTCTAATAGCTTATCGTGGCGACGCGAGTATTGACCTTTATCTAAAAGTACCCTATACCCTACTAATAAGTGTTTCGCGGTTCGTACTGCCTCCCCACAGATGTTGCAAGACTTTTCGGTGGCTTTGCTCCATCTTACTAAATTACTTTGATCTGGGAGAGTCATTTGGAATGCATTAAGATAGAATTTTAATGATGCTGGGGACCAATCATAAATTAAGGTGCGCCACTTCAAAGCAAGTGGAATACAAAAATCTCCTATGGTTACCCATTCGTTTTGAATTTCTAGGCTCATCGCGTGGAGTCGATAGTTATCGTTTTTATCTTGTCGGATAAAAGATTTTGTTATGTCTATGTCTTGAACTTTCCTATTTGATCCTAGTTCTACTTTATTCGTTTGAGCACTTATCATAATTTTTTTATGGAATTGAAGTCGTGACGCGAGCTCTGAGGCAACTTTGTCTTTTGGGAGAGAAGTTACAGTATCATCTTTAGATTTTCCGATGATATGTCTTTTGGTAACTCTTAGATGTTTGTAGAGCTCCGATGGTTTCTTTAAATTTAACCCAAAATTGTTTCGGTCTCTAAATAAGGTTGAAAAGTTCGCTGAGTGCGCTAACCCGAGCCATAACTTCAATGTCTTTATGACGCTTGCTTCTAACTTTGACAAAAGGGTTTCATCAATATCATAAACGAGGAAAGGCCAAATCAGACGTGATGTTAAAAAATTAACGTATATCTAACCTTTTTTGACGTTACTTATTGGTTGGTCGTCTACCTTTTTAAGATCATTTAAAAAGATTATTACATCAACGATGGTGTACGGCCTTGGTAATCGATTTTTTTACCTAAAAATTTAAACGGAGCTTCCGTAACCGTATTAAAGCTCTGACCGCCTATTATAAGGCCCGGATCGTAAGAGGTATATTTGGTATTCCGTCTACCCAGACACAGACTAAAGCATTTACTTGATTTTGTCCTCAATCCGCCCGTCCACGTATTTTAAATCTAAACAGTCGTACTTTGCAAGCTTATGTCCTGTTATTAGCAATATTCACAACAACAAACAGTTGTATTTGTTCCAATGGGTAACCAATGGATTAATTACTTTTATTTTAATAAGGTAAATTCAGGTAGTTTGAACCCTGAAGTATCAACGAAATCAGATGAATAATTTAAAACTTTCATCTACAATCTTGAAAAAATAGTACCTTAAATATACGCTTATTTTCAAACAAAACTAATTAAATACTTAATAACTGTACTTTAAGCCCATGTATATCTACTTGAAACAATCGAACCGCTACCGTGCGGGTATAGAACCCACAACGTTTTGTTCAGAATTCAGGGTCATTAACCACTAGACCAGAGACCGGCCAGTATAGAATAACATGATGAGAACACACAATAAGGTGTAGATAATAAAGAAATTCCCTGAGCTGAGTTAACATTTACTTGTCGTTGATAGATTTGTTACTTAACTGAAATTCGTTTTTGTATATATTTCAGGAAATTTCCTATAAAAAAAAAGTATATATATAAAAATAAAATATTGATATTATTCGGAGACTAAATGGAAGTTTTTTCAACTGTAATTGTTATTAATATAATGGTTATCACGTTACGACAAGATAATTGATATGAGACTATAAATGTTTTTGTATGTTTATGTCAAAATTTAATTGTTTGTTTTTTAAACTACTCTTATATTTTATACACATTTTTTAACTCAGCTCTGAAACTTCTGGACCAAACTTTACGAATAAAACTTTTTAGAAAAGTTTAAATAATTACTAAAAATAAGTAGTAAAAATATTTTTATGTCGTAGCTTACTTATATATAATAAAAGAGTTTAGAATTAATGAGCCTATAATTTTAACAAATAAACGAAATATATGTGTTTAATGTTTGAAAGTATCTATAAACATGTATGGTAAGCTTATTTAAATTTATATAAATATAGAATGAAAAATAAACCGACACGGGCAATGAATCGAATCCGTGACCTCTGGGAAATCGTCCCGTCGCTCTACTAATTGATCTACCGTATCAGTATGTATTTAGTACATAGAGATGTACAAGTCTAGACGCAAATAAAAATATTACCTACATAGAGTGTGCAATGAACAAATGGTTGTCGTTTTTCATATCAAGTACAATACACATTGGATGCACTACTTTAACCTTTACGTTATATGAGAGGAATGGGCACCGGTGATGCAGTTTTAGTTTTATAGACTTACAATTATCTCTTTTAAGGAGTTATTAGAGACGGTATAAGGTATAGAAATAAATAGTAATAGAATCACGACAATCCTGATTAAAAAGATCTTATTTAATATGTTTTTTTCATTTTTACTGCTTTTACATGGACAACTGAAATAATAATAATAATAATAATATCAGGACAAATTACACACATTGATCTAACCCCTAAGTAAGCAAATTATTTGCTAGTGTATTATATATATAGGTGTTAGACAACGATACAAATACATAGAAATACACATATAGATACTGAGAATATATTTAATACACGACCAAACCCAGAAATACAGACATCTATGCTCATCACATAAATAACTGTCTCCGCCGGGAATCGAACCCGAGCCCCATTGCGCCGTGACACGTTAGGCGTCTGCGCTAACCACTCGACCAACGGGGCGGTCATAGATGGACCAATAGGGACTCTTTAAATACCAGAAAAATTTACAAAAGCGTTATAGATTTTTATAATATGCGTTTATTTCAAACAACGCCACAGTTAGCACTACTTGAACAAAACAATGTACATATTTACGATGAATTTAAAAACTTCAAGTAAATAATGTAAAGGTCAATGTAGCCAGAATATTTACCAAAGTTCCACACGTGGTTGCGACCCGTACGACAATGTATGTTAGTTTTATATTAAGTAATATAAATATATAATAATAATTAGGTAAATTAGTTTCGAACTAATTAACTATAATTTAAATAAAAGAAAAAAGGTATAAACTGAAATAAAAGTATTAAGATGGTATAAACCGAAAAGAAACAACAAAAGTTAACGTTTACTTGTTGAATGCCCATTCAAATTAGGAATTCTTATGTCAAATTGTGTTATACGACAATTGCAAACGGCGGGCACATTGGTAGCTCCCAACGGAGGCAAACTGTATATATTGGAAGTAAATTGGATCAAGAAAGCTGCTTTTGAATGTTGAATCTGTGTTAGAATGATTTATTACATTTTGTTGAGACCTGACAACAATTATAAGATTAATGTGAAGAATAGAAAATAAAAATGGACATAATTAAATTAAATTTTCATAAAAATGTGTAACATAATTTTCCAATTTTATAAAAATAGACCCAATAATGACAAGGTCTTAGATTTTAGTTATTTAAATTTAATTTTAAATAAAATATTAATATAGTGATGGCTTATAATCTTCTTAATATGCATATGTTTTTAAATTTTTTTGAATTATCGGTTCGTGTAAAAATTTTGTTTATTAGTGTGACACAATATGTCTTTTGTGCAAAAATTAATAAAGCAAAAAAAAAATCTTAATATTGTATATCAAAAAACACGAAATGTTCAATTTTAAATCCACTTACGAAATTTTTGTTAGAAACAAATATAGCACGTTTTATATTATCAAAAAATGTACAAGTATTGTTTTTAAAGATATTGTGTTTTATGTATTTATAAATAATACTTACGAGTAGGTACTCTTAAACTGCTTAATACTATTTTCAATTTACTAATTTATTAACTTTAAAGAAACCAAGACACAAAACTGTTATAGTCAGTCGGCTTAAATATTAGTAAGCAATAACACCAGCAACAAGATTACGTAAGTTTTTTTTTGAACTACTATGCTATGACGTCAAACGAAGTTACGAGAATAAGTTTGAGTGAGGATGAGTTAGAATCACTTCCGATATTTCGTTAATGGAAACTCTAAATATTATTCAACGAAAGTTAGTAAAGAGACAATGGACATTATTATTGATTAAATACAGTACATGTATTCAGTGTTTTCTAAGGCTTGCACGAGTATTACATATTGAAATAAAACTATTTTTACGGATATGACTTGCGTTTAATGAATAAAATTTTAAATTAACACTTTAAATCTAAGCCGACGTTTCGAATGCTTTGCAGCAATCGTGTTCACGGTGAGACGAGAGGCATAAATAAAATAAACGAGACGAGATGACACCTCCATCTCGTCTTACCGTGAACACGATTGCTGCAAAGCATTCGAAATGTCGGGTTAGATTTAAAATGTAAATTTAAAATTTTTTCAATACACGCGAGTTATATCCGTACAAATAGTTTTAAATATAGTACATATTTTTATAGTACATAATCACAATTTAACATTATTGTACAGTACAAATCTGTTTAATAACTGTTTTATAGGTTTATAAATATAATATGTAATTATCATGTAAATATACTCCGAAAGCAAATATATTTTACCTACCTATTATGGTACGACTGCTTGACATTACAAATTATTTTTGCAGTGGTGTAACACAGACAGACTGTGACCTACTTCCGAGATGCATCTCATTAGATATTCCTTTGTTAACTCCAACTTGGTAATTCGAGCTTAATTCAAGATTTGTGTACATCAAGGATTATTTACAGATTAAAAATATCAAATATCACAATTTATACTGTTTAAAAAAATAGAAGGTTTGATTTTTTGATTACAAACGTCACATGAAAATGAATAAATTAGTTAGAGTTCTAATAACTACTAATACTTCATAGAGTTAACTAATGAATATAGTAAATATCTTAGCATTGAGTTTGTAGCAACTAACTGAGTTTTGGTGAACATTGTACTTTTTAATTTTAGTTTTTCATTTAATTCAATGATTTCATCATTTAAATTTTTAGTAGTCTAAAATTTTTAATTTAGTTTTAACTCCGTAGTTCTGTTGATGGCCGAAACGTCGGATAATTTTAAGGTGATACCTTTTTCGTACGCGTTAATTCCCGTTTTAACAATATTTACATATGATCATAACCTGGTAGCTTAAAACGTAATAAAAGTAATATATGTAAGGGACTATTTATTTCAATGTCTATAATTGGCTATAAAATTATGTTTGTGATTAAAACAACGGAAACCGTAAATATTACTGTGAAGAGGTTATGTAGATGGAGTTTGTTCGCAAAGTTTTGTAACGGCTGTGGTGAAGACTTGTTTCAAAAAATTATATTCAGTAATAATCAAAAATACTATGATAATATATATACATATATATCTATGTATCTCGCTGATATTTGGTCATCAATGTTGTCAAGAACTAGAAGGTTTTGAATGCAAATTCGCACAAATAAATCTTGATCTGCTTTCAAATAAAATATAAAAAACTATAGTGTATTTGTTTTGACTACGTTTTCTATTTCTATTTCTCCTGCATACTAACAATGCCACCCAGGGCTGCAATTCATGTGTGTAACATCACGAATGTAGTTTCCATTCATTTTACATAAAAGTCAAAAAGCTGCGTCTGATGTGTTTTGTACTCTATACAAAGCACTATGTTCATTCGTTTTTTTCTATTTTATTATAGTCTCAATATTATCTTACAATGATTGTTTGGTGACGTATTATTTTAGTTAAAATTAATCTACTTTAGAAGAACGGAGTTGTAGACAGAAATTAGCTTACAAACTATTAATACATATAAGTATATATGACAACAATAAGAAAAGTATGGTATAATGTGATGGATAATCAGTTATTACTATAATTATATTTCTTATATTTCAAGTAAACCTTTGATTTAAGGCAAGCATGAATAAATAGGAGTTAACGAAGGAATTGTAAATGAGTTGCAACTCTGAACTAGGTCGCAGTTTGTCCCCGACTGAAGATATATTTATTTTCCACCGAACTGATTAAAATAATATACATCTTAATTCAAAGTTACAGCAATTTAAATTTGTATTCAGTTATGTATTATTTTAGACTGCCATTTATCATTACATTATTTTCAATACATATATATTTAGAAAAAAATAAACATGCTGTATGCTGTTACTTCATAATAAACGACTAATTAAAAAATATATAAAATTAAATTATGAGCTATAAAAACTAGTCCTGTAAATAAGTAAACTCCTAATAAAGTGGTACAGTATCTAGTATATTGTATTTACCTATCAAACTGATTCCAAGGTAGTGTTACTGATTTTGCAAATAGCTTCACTTGGTTGTGACGTCATCAAATGTTGTTTTCAATGTATACAAAGGTATCTGTTTATTACAGTGTAAATATAAATCTGATATATATGTAAATAATACTATTACATATTCAGGATACGAACTAGCAGATAGTGATGTTATGTATGAATGTATGTCTCTATCTAAATAAGCTAGAAGACTATGTATGGTTGTCTGTCGTCTGTTTTGAATTTGAAATGAAGATTTATAGGTTATGGTAATTCATTTATTTTAGTTTTATATATTACAAGTATATACACTTTTGATGTGAACGATATAACATATATAACATAAATAATTGACATAACTTATTTTGAAGTTTTATAGTACCGGTTCTCTGTATTTTGATATTATAAAAAAAGATAATAATAATAAACTCGATAAAATATATAATAAATGTATATTATTTTACATTTGTGGCGTAGTATTCAAATTAGCTTAATTGTTAATAATATTTTCGGTAATTAACTCTGGAAAGCTTCTGAGACTTAATTGCTCTTGAGATAATAAGCCTTGGAAGATTTTATTTCAGTGAAGGTCAACTACCTATACACAATATTGGCCTGAAAATAATTGTACCAACATTCCTATTACAGAAAGGTTTGTTAACGTCTTAATGAATACGATAGCGGCCTGGAATACGATCGCTAAGATGCTGTAAGAAGTTGCTGAGATATAAAAATAAAAGTGGATACTACACGTACACCGTTTATCTAAAAGGTTGCAGTAATCCTATCAAAATTCGTTTCCGGGAGAATTGTTATCACGTGGACTACCAGTCCTATAATTTTTTTACAAATATCTTGCTAGAGGGTAGAAATGTTGCAGACATCCAAAATTATTGGGATAAGCAGTAACCTGGTTCATATTTAGTTCCGTATTGTGTACAGTGACGTAGGGTAAAGGATCTGAAACATTTTTATTTCCGCTAGATGGCGTTTGGTAAAAATGTGCAAGGCTCGATTTATAGCGCTAGTGTAGTATATTTAGATAGTAAAAGATACGACATAGGAGTCATGTTTATAATTCTATATCAAAGTACAATGTATATTTAGTTTTATAATTAAACCGCCCCGTTGGTCGGTTGGTCTAACCTAACTTAAAAAATATTGTTTAAATAATTACAAAAAGTGATTAGGGATTTTTAGTAATATTTATTTATAAAAATTTAATTGTCAAATACATCGGCATTTACATGTTATTAGTTCATAAGTTTCGAAATAGTATACAATAGTAGCGCCACCTACGTAATTACCTATGGAACCTTATTTAGTATTTACTATTAAATGTTTTAAGAATTAGAATATATTATACATAGGAAAGGATATATTAAGATAATGTTTAATCTTTTGTTAATTATTAGAATTTATTGTAAGGTATAAATAATATCATCTCTAATTTGGTTATGAAATTGTAAATTACTCTCACCTAAATAATATAGTGTTATAATATTATAAAACGAGTTGTAAGGGCTGCTCTCGCCCATTCTATTACAAATGGTTGGATATGAAACATTGAAGTGTAAGTACTGTGTATTACTGTAAGAAGTCCTAACAGGATATATTTAGTAATTTCGAAATAAAATATGGTACACTTTTAAATGTGATCAGTTTATGTATTTATATGGTTAAACTTATAAAATCACAAAAACTTATAATTATGTTAATAAGATATAATATAATAATATAAGAAAATAATTTTAATAAAAAACCTGTGCGGTCAGGCATAATACAAGAGAGCTCTGAAAAACAAACTTCATAGAATAATTTAATCATTTACTAACAATATCACTTAAGTATTCTTCATATACAACCCAAATAATGATACAGGAAATAAAATATCATTGTAACATTTAATGACAAAATCAAAAATCATTATTCTGAGAAACTCTTGGAGGACCTTCTACCGAATGAAACAAACTGAAAACAAGCAACTAAACAATACCGACGGAAGACTAATTATTTGTTTGATCAACTCTGGAATTGCTTTTATAATATAATTACTGGATTAATAATAGTGCACTCGCTGGTACATCGTTCTGTAAGCAGCTTTGGTTAAAAATATATTATAAAGTGAATGTATTAATTATAGACGAAGCTTCTCAGCATTCCATGGATTCACCGAGCGGGTGCCAGGCCCATCGCGTTGCACGGAGAGGAGTGCGGGCAGTGCCTGGGACTTGCGACCCAGGAGTAGGTTTAAGGCGCCCCTTTATTATGCGCAAAAACGCTCAACTTCACCCTCTACACTCCTCTCCCTACCTAACCAAATTTGGAAAGAATCTACTAATGCCGCCTTTGAAATACGTTCTAAATGAACCGAAGCTTGTTCTAGAAAGGCCAAGGTCTTTAAGTAGGCTGTAGAGAGATTTTGCTGTTATACCTCTCGTTCCCACTTCTACCGCGTACAAACTAACAATAAATTTATTCCTGATCAGTTCGTTGGTCAGTTCGTAATACTTATTGAGCTAGAATGTGCGATCCCTGGGGATGTTTGTTTCCCAAGGCATTAAGCTAGGCTAAGTACCAACCCAGTGTGCGGTCGCTAGTGCCGCCATCTGGCGCGTCCCCCGGGTTGCGGATAGGGGAGGTCCCCCCAGATATGGGGGGCACCGGCTTCGGCCGGCGCGGACAGCTACTAGCAAATGTGGCTGCTTGCTTTTCGGAGCGAGCATTGCACGGCCACAAGATCTCGGAAGCCCGCACTGAGCGGGAACGAGGGCTGGACGGACGGAGCTTGCTCTGATCTTCTGGCTGCGAGGAAGACAACCTCTATAAAAAATCACCCTTTTTTCGTTGTGTCGTCGTCGTGTTGTCTTTTCTTCTTCGTGTTTCTGCGTCTTTTCTTTTCTTTGTTTTGTGTCGGTCCGGAGGTGCGGCGTCTGCCGAAGGGCCGTGTAAGGACGAGGGCGCCCAATTCACATGAAATATGAGCGATTCCAAAAAGAGTCCCCAGGCGGGTGCTGAATCCCGCACGGCCGCTGTTGCCGTCTGCCCCTCGTACTCTGGGGGGGGCAAGAACCGCTCGCGTGCAGGAGTCCCTGCCCTGGTCGATACCACACCGACCAGGCTAAACAAAAATAGTGTGAGATGTAGTGGCGTAGTGGATGAGGTCGTCGTTGAGCTCACAGACTCCGACGACCTGACGGATCCGCGTCCTGCATCCAGCAGGAAGCGTATCCACGGGGTGATCCGGTCCCCGGGTAGTGCTACGGATTCCGATCCCGAGTCGTTTGTTGGCGTGGCTAAGGTCAACACGGCTCGGCGTGGAAGAGTAGCGCCTAAAGGACGAGGAAGTGGGCTCGCCCAGGCCAGGGCCGAGTTGCGAGCCATGGAGGAGGAGGTGGAGGAGGCCGAGTTTGAGCGCGTACTGAGCGCTCGGGCCCTCCGCTGGAGGAGGAGGGCAGGTTTGGACGGGCGCGCGCCGGTATCCGACGAAGACCTTTCGTCGGAGGTGCAGCCCGTGCCGGACCTGTCCAGCCTAGGTACGGAGGAACTCCGGGCCGTCGCTGGACGTCACGCCGCCTCTATTTTCGAGGTGACCGCGAAGTCCAAGAACCTTAAAGGTACGATGGTCAAGGCTCTGAGGGAGGCTACCAACAATTTGTTGGAAGTCGTGTTGGCCTTGACCAGTCGGACGGAACCGGAGGAGATGACCCGCGTTCGGGCGGACAACGCCCGTCTCCAACGCGAAGTGACCGCCATGAGGGCGGAGATTAGGGCAGCGAGGAAGGAGATCGCTGAAGTGAGAGCGTCGGCGGCCACAACCGCGGTTTCGGCACCCTCACTGGAGGCGGACTCCTTAGAGAAGCTGAAAAGCTCAATCATAACCTCAGTCGGGGTTATGGTGAACGCGCGCCTGAGGGGGATTGAAGATCGGCTTCTCCCGGAGAAGCGTCTTCGACCGTCGTTAGCGGCGGAAAGACGGAGAGAGGCGGCCGCTCCCATGGCCACGGATCGTCTGCAAGTGCGCCCAGCGCCGGTCTTGCAGACTGGGTCCGTGCCGTCGGTGACTCGGCGTGTGCCTCCGGTGGATATACGACCCCCAGCAGCGCCTGTTGTTGCTGGGGATAACTCGTGGTCCACCGTTGTCCGAAAAAAGGGGAAGAAGAAGTCGTCTCCAACAGTTGCGAGGACCGACTTGGTAAAAAGGAAAAAGAAAAGAAAGAAAGGAAAGAGTCAGGGGCGAGGTCTACCCAAGCTGCCGGCTCCGCGGACTCCTGCAGTGTTGTTAACGCTGCAGAGCTACGCGGAAGGCAAGGGTATGACCTACGCCATGGTTTTGAGGGCTGCCGCCGAGAGGGTCAACCTCTCGGAGCTTGGTCTCTCAGACGGGCTTCGCATTAGGCGGACGCAGGGGGGTGCCAGACTCCTGGAGTTACCGAACGGTACTCTGGAGCAGGCAGAAAAGCTGGCGGCGAAGCTTCGCCCAGCTCTGAGTGGGTTAGCTGACGCCGTCTGTCCCGTTAAGCGGGTGGGGGTCCGGATAAAGGACCTGGACGACTCAGTAACCAAGGAGAGTTTAGTGGAAGCGATTTGTCGCATCACTGACTGCCCTGGCGAGGCCCTCCTTGTGGGGGAGATCCGCCGGGGCGGCTACAGGGGCATGGGCGTTTCCTTTGCCCGGCTCCCCGTCGATGTGGCAAAACCGCTCGTAGACGCGGGAAGGATTCTGGTGGGCTGGAGCTCAGCCAGGGTGGAGCTGCTAGAGGCGCAGCCGCTGCGCTGCTTCAGGTGCCTTGCACCTGGGCATGTGCGTGCGGCTTGCCCGTCCGCGGTCGACCGAAGCGCCGCCTGTTTCCGGTGCGGTGGTGAGGGGCCTACCCGAGCTACTTGCACCGGAATGTTGCGGTGCGCGGTGTGTGCGGACCGAGGTCTCACAGCGACCCACTTATTGGGGAGCCGAGTGTGCAAGGCTCCGCGGGTTCGAGGATTAGCACCTGGTGCGAAACCCTCGAGCGCGGAGCCCAGCACGGAGCCGGCTGTGGCTATGGCAACATAGTCACATCGAGCTTCAGCGGGAGAGGCTGCGAAGGAGAAGGGTCCAGCCCGTTCCTTCCCAGCCGTAGGCCTAGGTGAGAGGGGGGGGCGATCTCTCTCGCCATTGCACTAGGTCTATGAGGTAGGGGTACACTGGTTGCCCGGGGTACCCCTATATGGAGGAGTTACGCCGGGGCGTCACGGTGAGTGCGAAAGCGATCCCGTGGCGTCCCATGGCAGCGTCGTGGGCAGCCGTTGGTTTTTTAGTGGGGTGCCTTAAAAATGGCAGTCGCCGGGTGCCGCACATACCGCCCTGCCATCGCCTTCCTGGCCTGGGTGACGATGCGGAAACGCATTTTTCCAACGAAAAAAAAAAAAAAAAAAAAAAAAAGGCTAAGTACCAACAGTAAGCTCCACAAGTATCACGCGCCTCAGATGAAGCCTTTAGAATAATACATTTATAATCCCCAGGGATTTTGTAATGTTTTTCATACGTGTCATGTCATGCCATCATAAGAGTCCAATCAGGTGCCGCGCCTAAAATTGAATAAGGCTTCGCTTTTGATTTTTTGGAGGAGCCTTCTTTTACGAATTCTACAGATCGTTTGGTGGTTGTTATCCCCTTCCGCGCTCTTGCTACTGAAAGACCATACCATACCATTCCATTCCCATATAATTTCTAATACCTTATCGTGGCGACGCGAGTATTGACCTTTATCTAAAAGTACCCTACACCCTACTAATAAGTGTTTCGTGGTTCCTACTGCCTCCCCACAGATGTTGCAAGACTTTTCGGTGGCTTTGCTCCATCTTACTAAATTACTTTGATCTGGGAGAGTCATTTGGAATGCATTAAGATAGAATTTTAATGATGCTGGGGACCAATCATAAATTAAAGTGCGCCACTTCAAAGCAAGTGGAATACAAAAATCTCCTATGGTTACTCATTCGTTTTGAATTTCTAGGCTCATCGCGTGGAGTCGGTAGTTATCGTATTTATCTTGTCGAATAAAAGATTTTGTTATGTCTATGTCTTGAACTTTCCTATTTGATCCTAGTTCTACTTTATTCGTTTGAGCACTTATCATAATTTTTTTATGGAATTGAAGTCTTTTATGGAAGGCAACTTTGTCTTTTGGGAGAGAAGTTACAGTATCATCTTTAGATTTTCTGATGATATGTCTTTTGGTAACTGTTAGATGTTTGTAGAGCTCCGATGGTTTCTTTAACTTTAACCCAAAATTGTTACGGTCTCTAAATAAGGTTGAAAATTCGCTGAGTGCGTTAACCCGAGCCATAACTTCAATGTCTTTATGACGCTTGCATCTAACTTTGACAAAAGGGTTTCATCAATATCATAAACGAGGAAAGGCCAATTTAGACGTGATGTTAAAAAATTATCGTATATCCAAGCTTTTTTGACGTTACTTATTGGTTGGTCGTCTACCTTTTTGAGATCATTTAAAAAGATATCGACTATTACATCAACGATGGTGTACGGCCTTGGTAATCGATTTTTTTACCTAAAAATTTAAACGGAGCTTCCGTAATCGTATTAAAGCTCTGACCGCCTATTATAAGGCCCGGATCGTAAGAGGTATATTTGATATTCCGTCTACCCAGACACAGACTAAAGCATTTACTTGATTTTGTCCTCAATCCGCCCGTCCACGTATTTTAAATCCAAATAGTCGTACTTTGCAAGCTTATGTCAGGACATAAGCTTATTAGCAATATAATAACAGGTTATTAGCAATATTCACAACAAGAAACAGTTGTATTTGTTCCAATGGGTAACCAATGGATTAATTACTTTTATTTTAATAAGGTAAATTCAGGTAGTTTGAACCCTGAAGTATCAACGAAATCAGAAGAATAATTTGAAACTTTCATCCACAATCTTGAAAAAATAGTACATTAAATATACGCTTATTTTCAAATAAACCTAATTCAATCCTTAAAACTGTACTTTATACCCATGTATACCTACTTGAAATAATCGAACGGTAGCGGTTCGATTATTTCAAGTAGGGGTTTCAGGTAGTGCGGGTATAGCACCCACAACGTTTTGTTCAGAATTCAGGGTCATTAACCACTAGACCAGAGACCGGCCAGTATAGAATAACATGATGAGAACACACAATAAGGTGTAGATAATAAAGAAATTCCAGAGCTGAGTTAACATTTACTTGTCGTTGATAGATTTGTTACTTAACTTTAATTCGTTTTTGTATATATTTCAGGAAATTTCCTATAAAAAAACAGTATATATATAAAAATAAAATATTGATATTATTCGTAGACTAAATGGA
This sequence comes from Napeogenes sylphis, assembly GCA_959347405.1. NCBI lineage: Eukaryota > Metazoa > Arthropoda > Insecta > Lepidoptera > Nymphalidae > Napeogenes > Napeogenes sylphis. The sequence goes on along the minus strand of OY365780.1, from coordinate 28,598,988 downwards.
AGTTTTTTCAACTGTAATTGTTATTAATATAATGGTTATCACGTTACGACAAAATAATTGATATGAGACTATAAATGTTTTTGTATGTTTATGTCAAAATTTAAATGTTTGTTTTTTACACTATTCTTATATTTTATACACATTTCTTTTATAACTTTAAACTTCTGGACCAAACTTTACGAATAAAACTTTTTAGAAAAGTTTAAATTTCAAAATATTATAATAAAAATAAGTAGTAAAAATATGATTATGTTATAGCTTACTTATATATATAATAAAAGAGTTTAGAATTAATGAGCCTATAATGTTAACAAATAAACAAATTATATGTATTTAATGTTTGAAAGTATCTATAAACATGTATCTATGTTAAGCTTATTTAAATTTATATAAATATAGAATGAAAAATAAACCGACACGGGTAGTGATTCAAACTCGCGACCTCTGAGAAATCGTCCCGTCGCTCTACTAATTAAGCTACCGTATCGCTGCGTATTTAGTACAAAAAGATGTACAAGTCGAGACGCGAATTAAAATATTACTAACAGTGAGCAATGAACGAATAGTTGTCGTCTTTAATATCGAGTACAATACTCATTAGATGGATTTAACCTTTACGTTATATGAGAAGAATGTGCACTGGTGATGCTGTTTTAGTTTTATAGACTTACAATTATGTCTTTTAAAGAGTTATGGAGAAGGTATAAGGTATGAAAATTTTAATAAAAGCACGACAATACTGATAAAAAAGATCTTATGTAAAATGTTTTTTCATTTTTACTGCTTTGATATGGACAACTGAAATAGGGACTCTTTAAATACCAGAAAAATAATAAGGGCGTTATGGATTTTTATAACTTTTTTATACGTTTAATTATTTTTGTACTAATTTTGTGTGGAAACGACCAATTAAGAACCTATTCATATGTTGATTTAAGATGAATGACAAAGAATGATTTAAAAATGACTTATAAGGAATTCAGTTTTTTCAGTTAAGGTCAATGTAGCCAGAATTTTTACCAAAGTTCCACACGTGGTTGCGACCCATACGTGTATGTTAGTTTTATATTAACTAATGTAAATATATAATAATAATTAGGTTAATTAGTTTCATACTAATTAACTATAATTTAAATAAAAGAAAAAAGGTATAAACTGAAATAAAAGTATTAAGATGGTATAGACTGAAAAGAAACAACAAAAGTTTACCTTTACTTGTTGAATGCCCATTCAAATTAGGAATTTTTATGTCAAATTGTGTTATACGACAATTGCAAACGGCGGGCACATTGGTAGCTCCCAACGGAGGCGAACTGTATATATTGGAAGCAAATTGGATCAAGAAAGCTGCTTTTGAATGTTTTGAATGTTGAATCTGTGTTAGAATGATTTATTACATTTTGTTGAGACCTGACAACAATTATACGATTAATGTAAAGAATAGAAAATGAAAATGGACATAATTAAATTAAATTTTTATAAAAATGTGTAATATAATTTTCTCATTTTATAAAAATAGACCCAATAATGACAAGGTCTTTAGATTTTATTTATTTAATTTTAATTTTAATTTTAAATAAAATATCAATATTTTATTTATTATTGGTTGCTTATAATCTTCTTAATATGCATATGATATAAACTGTTTAAAATTATCCGTTCGTATAAAAAGTTTGTTTATTAGTGTGGCACAATATGTCTTTTGTGCAAACATTAATAAAGCAAAAAAAAAAAACTCAATATTGTATATAAAAAAAACGAAATATTCAATTTTAAAACCACTTACAAAATTTTTGTTAGAAACAATATTTCTTTTTAGAAACACGTTTTATATTATAAGAAAATGTACAACTATTGTTTTTAATGATATTGTCTTTTATGTGTTTATAAATGATACTTACGAGTACTCTTAAACTGTTTAATATCTTTTTCTATTTACTAATGTATTAATTTTAAAGAACCCAAGACACAAAACTGTTATAGTCAGTCGACTTAAATATTAGTAAGAAATAATACCAGCAACAAGATTACGTATGTTTTTTTTTAACTACTATGCTATGACGTCAAACGAAGTTACGAGAATAAGTTTGAGTAAGGATGAGTTAGAATCACTTCCGATATTTCGTTAATGGAAACTCTAAACATTATTCAATGAAAGTTAGTAAAGATAAAATGGGCATTATTTTTGGTTAAATACAGTACATGTGTACAGTGTTTTCTAAGGTTTTCACGAGTATTACATATTGAATTAAAACTATTTTTACGGATTTAACTTGCGTATAATGAATTAAATTTTAAATTAACACTTTAAATCTAAGCTGACGTTTCGAATGCTTTGCAGCAATCGTGTTCACGGTAAGACGAGAGGCATAAATAAAATAAACGAGACGAGATGACACCTCCATCTCGTCTTACCGTGAACACGATTGCTGCAAAGCATTCGAAACGTCGGGTTAGATTTAAAATGTAAATTTAAAATTTAATTCAATACCCGCGAGTTAAATCCGTACAAATAGTTTTAAATATAGTACATATATTTATAGGACATATTTACAATTTAACATTATTGTACAGTTCAAATCTGTTTTATAACTGTTTTTATAGATATATAAATATAATATGCAATTATCATGTAAATATACTCCGAAAGCAAATGTATATTACCTACCTATTATGGTACGACTGCTTGACATTACAAATTCTTTTTGCAGTGGTGTAACACAGACAGACTGTGACCTACTTCCGAGATGCATCTCATTAGATATTCCTTTGTTAACTCCAACTTGGTAATTCGAACTTATTTCAAGATTTGTGTAGATACATCAAGGATTATTTACAGATTAAAAATATCAAATATCAAAATTTACACAGTTCAAAAAAATAGAAGATTTGATTATTTGATAACAAACGTCACATGAAAATGAATAAATTAGTTAGATTTCTAATAAATACTAATACTTCTTAAAGTTAACTAGGGTCATTTCGCCTGTTTGCGTCCATCGCCAGTTTGCGTCCATTCGACGGCTATCCTTTCATAAAATACTCGAAAATAAGTTCATGAACTTTCTAACAAAACCAAATATAATTTCTGCCAATACCTCAATATATAGGAGATACACAGTCATAAACAAGATTTCCTTGAGCGCAATCCTTCCCTTTAAAAAAAAATAATTTATCTGAGCCACGGGACAAAAGACTGCGAATGTCTTAAATGTTAGTAAAAAAATAGTGAGCAGCAACACCACTCACGGTTAGTTTTACATTGTTTTATGTGAAGTTAAGGATACATAGATGTTTCTAGGCCTTAATAATAAAGAAAGGAAAAACATAATTATGAATTTACTTAAGTTTTTTTTTAATTGTTGACAGTTAAAATAAGGTGGACGCAAACTAGGGTCTGAACCTCTTTCCACCAAGCACTTTAGAGAGGGTGCTTGGTGGGGAGACGGTCCGAGACGTTGCCTGGATCAATCGTTACCGAGCGCGACGCCACGGTTGCGCTTGGTGATGGTTGGTCTGGGCGTGGTGGGTTCCCGACTTATACCTTTTTCTTGCTGGTCTCCGCTGATCACCGTGGCCGGTGGTAAAGGCCTGTCGGGTTCGACGTTGGGCCCCCTACGTGAGCGGACTCACGTTCGACTCCAGTGTGTTGCAGTGAGGCTGTCTGTGCATCACTAGGTCTTATGGGAGTGTGCTCTTCCAGGGGGTCTGACCGGTGGTCTCCTCTCGGGGAGATAACCGGCGGCGGAGCTGGACACGGTCAATGGTCGAGTCGGTCTGTCCAACTGGCTCGATTCTGAGACTGAGTCCAGCTAGAAGGGGGTCTCGGCCCCCTTCAGAGGCAGCAGGCTTGGGTGGGGGGAAGGGGATCCCTCCACGATCTATCAATCCTGCGAAAAAGGGATGGGTGCTCCTCGTTGCGGGGTGCCCTCTCCGTGGATCACGTCGGGGCATCGCGGTGAGTGCGAAAGCGATCCCGTGGTGTCCCATTATGACGGCGGCGGCAACCGTCAGGTTTAGTGAGTAGGAGTCTCACATAACCACCTCCATCATCCCCTTGATGGAGGTGTGTATCCATGAGGATTCTTGACGTTAAAAAAAAAAAAAAAAAAAAAAAAGGTGGACGCAAACTAGTACATACAAATTGTAAAAATTCCACTTTGCGTCCGCAGTGGACGCGAATTTTATGACCTATTATTTAGGACAGACCAGATTGCGTCCACCTTTGTTTTCTTGTTATCTATTTATAAAAATTATAAAATATGTATAGCTTATTTAAATTTAATAAAATTGTATATACCTACGATCAATAATATCTTAATGTAATTATAATAAAAAAAAATAACGTAATTTATTAACGGCTCCTGATTGAACAAATTAGAAATTGTGAAATCACAGTGTATCAAGGTGCAACTCTGAAACTCATGACATGAATAAAAATGATTTTGCCTTTTTATATAAATATAGAATGTAAAAAACCGATACGGGCAGGGCATTTTTTTACATTCTATATTTATATAAATTTAAATAAGCTTAACATGGCTATACATGTTTAAAGATATTTTCAAAAATTGATTTCGGTAGTGGCATCTTTTCAATGTTTATCTATACTGCAAAGTTAGAAGCATTGGTTAGGATTTTCGAAAGAAACCTAATAGATGTCACCACCGTCCCGATAAAGACGATCACATATAGATTGCTTAATTCACCGAGACGGACAGCGATACGGTAGCTCAGTTGGTAGAGCGACGGGACGGTTTCCCAGTAGTCGCGGGTTCGTATCCCTGCCCGTATCGGTTTTTTTTTACATTCTATATTTATATAAATTTAAATAAGCTTAACATGGCTATACATGTTATAAGATATTTTCAAAAAATGATTTTGCCTATAAACATTTTTGGCAGTTACCTGTAGCTTAGTTCAATAGTGTCTTCAGATGAAGTTCTTATTTTACCACTAGAAGATATGGCAACTCATACTACACCAAGTCTTGAGAAAACTAAGCAACAAATATCAAAACCCCCTCCGACTGCTTTTATTCATTTAGCATCAACTGTATCACCATCTATTTCACCTATAGAAAAGCCTCCTAGTTTACAATCATCTGCATTATTTATTCAAGGCATTTCACATTCAGAAACCTTTGATCCATTTAAAACCCACCTGATGTTGGCTGAAATTTTTAGCATAGCAAGAAAATTTAATCAAAGAACTCCAGCGGCCATATCCATCACACACGAAGACGTCTGCATCGAGAAAGTATTATGAACATAAAGAGCAGATGGAGAAAAAAAAAACAGAAGTAAGAAAAAGAAATTAAGAACGAATAGAGAAAAAAAACTTCAAGGAACTGCTCCAAAACGTAGGAAAAAGACACTTCCTGTTAAAGTCACAGTAGATACTGATACTCTGAAAAGAAAATTTACCAGCCGTGGATAGTACAAAGTGCGCTGAATGTAATGACATACTTATATCAGATGTAGATGAAGACGGCGAAGAAAACATTGGCTGTGACAAATATATAAGATGATATATTTGTTATTAAAAATATTTTAAAATATAATTAGTTAAATATTTAGACATAAAACAATAAATTGTTAAAATCTAATCTTTCTGAATAATAAATAATAAAAATCACCCCTACATTCTATATATAAGTTGGTGGAAGCAAACTGGACATGAGTGGACGCAATTTATATTTTATGGACGCAAACTGGGTAAATCGCCCAAATCTGATATTTATCACTTTTATATTTAAATCGTTATATCTTTCCACCAAAACTTTAAATGAATATAAAAAAGACTATATTATTAACACTGTACATAAGTTTTTATTCAAAACAAGTGCTAAATCATTTTTATTTTCTCTTTCAAAGTCAGCAACTCCACTAAATGGACGCAAACAGGCGAAATGACCCTAATTAATATAGTAAATATCTTAGCATTAAGTTTGTAGCAACTAATTCAAAAGACATTGCAAGTTAATAAAGTAATTCTATTTACAATTTAAGTTAGTTCACATTACAATATGTATTTTTCAATTAGGTATGGTATTATAGTTTCAATCTATCATATCCATCATCATATATCATCATCAACATATCAATCATCATTTCGTCCAAAATTATCCAATGACGTCATTAACATCCTAATCACCAACACGGCTACATACCCTTGTATAACTTAATAGTTACATGGAATTAGAAAATTACAATTTATAATCTTTTACTGTTTCAAAAGAACGTAAATATTTATTTATAAAAGAACCAAGAATAGGTGTTAACAAGTTTGTGTTACGAGTATTATTAATCCCTCACACTTAGTTACTGTTAAGGCTTTACTCTAAAAAGTTTGTAAATGCAATATTTTATTCAAACAATGTGTTCATTTCAAAAGAAATCTTTGAGACGCCTCAGATGAGAAGCCGAAAAGGCATCGATGTGTAAAATTGGATGTTCCACTAAACTTATATTGAGACAGAAAGAGTCCGACATTTTAAGACCTTTTTTTTTTAAATCTATTTTTATTGTATATATCTATCTCTTAAATTGTAGCCTCCTTGAATAATAAAAATACTGAACAACTATAAAAACTTTTTTAAAGATATTTCTAATTCTGTCATAAACTCCTTTCACACATTGTAATCGGCCCAGTTACGGCTTTATATGGCTTCTACGATGCTGACGAGGTATAGGAAAGTGGTGGTTAACTAAAGTATTCTTAACATTCATGATAAAGGTTAAAATTATAAGTTTAAAAAGTAATTCCAATTTAAAATCGTTAAATTGCATTGTCAATGTATTGAATGTACCGATTAATATGTACAACAGTGTACGGATCATTGTTCTGTCAGGCTATCGAACCCATCTGTCACTAAACACTAGATCATGGGCTGGGACATTTTATAATATTAGAAAAGTCACGATATGATGGTCATTCCACAGTAACATTAATAAATAAATAGTTGTATAGTGTAGTAAATAGTTTCGTTACATGTATTATAAACATTATCGAAGCATTTTTACTTCCTTTAATTAAAACTATAGTATTATGTACAGTATATTGTAATTATTAGTTTGATATTGTATCATTCAGAGATTAAAGGTAACGAAAATTACATCAACAATATATCTTATTTAATTATGTTTAGTATAATAATAAATCTAGTAGGCCAAGGATATTGATAGCTGACAAATTTAATTTTAATTTAATAAGTGCGCTATAAAATATAACCAAATCAACTTATCATGGGTAAATATGTTAATTTAATATGAGTCATATATGTTTAATATGTTTATTAATACTTATGTTATATTAGGTGCATCGTGTTCTTCTTGTAATGGAAAATATTCAAACACAATATTAAGATTGAAAAGCTCAGCTAGACGTCGAACTCGTAGACGAGGCTGCACTTGCATGTTCAAGAGACCTGCTTGGCTGCGAATTAGAAGAAAAACTCATAGAAAAGTATCCTAAATTGTATTCTTTTTTAATGCAACAGTATAGTTACTTTATAGTATAATAACAAATGTATAGAATAAGTAATTTAGTTAATTATAAGGTTAATTGATAAGTTATAAAATTATAAATGAATTTATTGAAAAACTTTAATAGTATTTACATCTCATAAATATTAAATAAATTAATTTAAGATAAAACCAATACCAAATTAATTAGGTAGTATGTTTATATATTATATTTAATGATTCTTTTTATTTGCAAATTGAGATATATATTTTTTCAGATATGCAGATGCACTAAGAATTGTAAAGTAACAATAAGTGAAAACCTTCCTGCCATCATAGCCTGTTCTCCCGAAAATTGTTATTGTGATAAGTCAAAGGGTTATTGTTCACGAGGAACTGAAACATGTTTTTGTGAAGAGAACTTAAATACCGGAGATGTCAAAAGTTCTGATAAAACTGGCAAGAATGTGTGTCGATTCACAGTTGATGCGTATTTTGTATGAAGTTATTGTTCTTAATTTATTATTTTGAACCACTTTCCCTAATTTGTTATGTGCATACACTATGTATATGAAGAAAAAATATATCAAAGCAATAAGAGCATTTTTTTTGTTATTAAACTTTAATGAACCATGATGATTATTAAATAGATATTTACTCGGCTGTATAGACTGAAACTAATCGGATTTTTTGCCCGACTACTTTCTAATCTATTCTAAGAAAGCTATTGAAGATGCTTAAAGTGGTGATAAGAAAATTGTAGCCAAGAAGTTTGACGTTCCACCAAGTCCACTTCATATCATACTAAGAAATAAATGTAGAATACTTGGTACTCTTGGTGTTAAACAAACTGGATAAGGGAAAAACCCTTATTTCGTGATATTACGTAAACAAAGGAATCAAATAAGACAGAAAGATCAGTCACATAAGTAAGACGATATTAATTGTCATAACTCGCCATTGTAGTTAAATTATATATTATGATAAGATTTCTAGAGTAAATAATTATATTATCACAATGTAGGTAAACCTCCACTTAATTCAAATGTTCTAAGGCTTATTGATCTCAAAAGCAATTAAGCCTGTGTTGCCTCCCGGCGCTAATTACCCTAAATAATAATAGCAAGCTAATTATTTTAAGTTATACTCCACGCTTACAAAACAACACATAATGTATTAAATAACTTTATAAACATATTTACGTAACCTTATAAATTGTGGTAAGTACGGGACTAATTATAGTGTTTTTAAACAGTATAACTACTTTATTATTTTAATTATAATTAAAGTTTGGTACATTTATTTTAAAAACCTTTATGAATTTATATAAATTTATTAACATAAACCATTTCATATATTTTTAGGGTTTCGTATCCAAAGAGGATAAAAGGTCTCTCATTATTAAAACTTCGCTGTTTGTCTGTCCGTTTATCTGTCTCCATTCTGTGTCTTATCAACTGTTATGGCTAGATATTGGCAATTGAGAGTAGAAACTTTAAAAACTAATAATTATATTTGGGAGGCTCCCATACAAGAAACATGATTTTTTGTTGGGTTTTACTAACGCAACAAGTGCTTAAGATATATATATATATATATATATATATATATATATATATATATATATATATATATATATATATATATATATATATATAATAAATATAATAAATTATAATATATATATATATATATATATATATATATATATATATTTAAGGGGGTTTCCAAATAACAAACGTAATAAATTTTTCCATTTCTTACGGAACACTTGACCGGTTCTTAAATTCAATTTATATCACCTTCAAATACCTAGTTTTTATTAGAATACACAGACATTACGTAATTGGTACATTAGTTAGTTTGTATACTAACTGTGGAATAATAGTATATACATAATATAATATTTTACACACATGTACAAATATTAAGCAATAACCACAAGCTTACCTCTATCTACTATAAGTCAAGCTGGTATATCGTCCAACATACACAAAACTATTCGCAGCCGCTTTAGCGAATGTAAGTTAGTATAAGTTCTGTATTATGTTATTTTGTATACGGAATATTCTGGATATAATTGCACATCTACTTAGGGTAGAAGTCTCGTTGTTTTGAAGCGTTGTTTTATGAATCTTTATTTGTAAAGATTACATTTTCTGAATGCTGGTATAAACTGAAAACAAAGGACAGAAAGTTTCTTTAACTTGTTGAATAGACTTCTGAACTTACTTGAGATGAAAAGTTTGTCTTATGCGGTAATAGAAAACTTTCTGCGAATTGCTTGGGCTAATTTTACATAACATATGAATTATTGTCTATTATTATTTTTATAGACATAATTCATAAAAATTAAATTATGTGTAATAATAAAAATAATGTGTAAATTATAATTTAATTTTTATGAATTATGCCGATATCTTTAAAGTCAAAAATGTCTAAAGTTTCTTTTTTTTCAATCCCAAAAACATGCACGAGTTTTAATGTAAATAAAACGCTAAGCATAAATAACCAATGAAACCAATGTATTTTCTTAAATATCAGTAACTTTTAAATTAATTTACGATGAACTACTCGTTAAAATAATACATAATAAGTAAGCAAAAAAGTTTCGATAATATTTACCTCAATTTACGTCATCACTGTCTTAATCACCGACCCTACTACCTTAATCAACGCGCGCGGCAGCGCGCGACCCAAGTTCTAGGGCCGACCGACTGAGCTGCCGCAAGAGAGTATATCTAAACGGCTAGTTTACGCCAAAAACGGCCTTTTCTTACCTTCACTGTCAGGCCCCCCTATGACTTAGAGCTACCAAATTTTTTATACAAGCAGCGTTTACCCATGTCTTCCCTATATAAAAAAATCACTTGTCTGCATTCAGCCAAAACGGAGGGAAAAATAGGCCAAAAATGCCTTATTTCGCGTACTTATTCATTATTCATAAGTGATGTAAATTCTAGCCCACTTCCAGGTATGGTAGGACGCTGAAACTCGGTGGGCAGGTTTAATATATACTAAAACCTCCAAAAAAAATCTAAAATTTTCAAAATTATAATTTTTAGGCCCAAGAGGTCTAAAACATAGACATGCGAAGTTTGCAACATGCGGCATATCAAAAGATTCGTCTCGTAAAGTGCAATAAAAATGATCTACAACAATTTTTGATAAGATTATTTGTTAAGTCACAATTAGGCCAAAACAGATATTTTCATTAAAAATGGGTTCTCTTTTTTTAAATTTCAAATGTTGTATGAAACAAGTTTTCAATATGTATCGAATTTTCGGGCCCCCAAGCAAGCCCAATATCAAAATTTAATGATCTAACTTTTACGGCAGGTACAGAATACATGCAGGGTGATGTGGACAACGGGCAAAATTCTTGTCAGTTTAACTATCCTGGTTATTTCGGTAGCAAATACCGGGTGGCTTAACAGGTAGCACAAACCACATCGATTCTCTTCATTCTTAGGTAGACACTTGTCGGAATGACTTCTCGATAGTTTCTATCTATACTCTGAAATGGAATAATAGAAAGAAAATGTAAATAAAGGAGTTACCATCACCAAAAAATTTAATATTTCGTGCAAATGCAAAAACCCTTTTAAATAAGGTTTGTGTTTTTTATATTAGGCAAATATTATTTTTTTTTTTATTATTTTTTCTTTTATGGATTTCGTAAATAATCCCTTCAATTACATGTAATAAAAAAACGTTCGAAAATATGTTTATTACAATGGTAATGTTACAGGGATACACAACCTTTTGTAATCATTTAATCACCTCATTAATGACGTGTCCGATTTTTTAAATAAATATAACTAATTCTGATTTAGACTTATCAAGTCTTACGTCTAATGACAGCGGATAAGCTAATAATATTACACTGTTGCTTAATTTTATTTCCTTATTATTTCTCGTAGAATAATACTTAAACTTAAAGTTAAAAAAAAAAACAAAGTTAAATGATAAAAATTATTTTATTGTATTGGTATCAAATTATCATAAAAATTAAGTATTAATGATTATGTCAAAAGTATTTTTTTTTATAAACCAAATTAGAAAATGTTTATTAAAACTGAAAAAATACTTTGACATGTAACGTAATGACACTGACTATGACAGTTCTTTGCTTACTTTTTCACTTATATTCCATTTTAGAGTATAGCTTAGTATTTTCCTCAGAATTCTGTATCTGATTGATAAGTACTTCAAACCGTTGTTTTCACGACGACCGTTTCTACTTATCCTTCTTCGTATACGTGCGCGGAGGGTTCGAGAGAAGGCAGCAGATCTTAGTGAGTTCGATCCACTTTTATTTTTAGTTCTTGTCAATAGGTATGGATATGAAGACGATTTCACTTTTCGGTGGCTTGGGCTTAGGCTTGGTTATAAAGTGAGCATAAAAGGAGATGGTAACTGCCATTTTAGAAGTATAGCATATCATAAGTACGGTCATCAACGTCATCACGTTCAGGTCCGTATGGTTTATTCGAACTTTGAAGTTTACGGCAGTTCCGCCGTGCGGGAAGGGTCTGGTGATAGATATCAGAATAAAGAGTAAAAGCAGATCTTGAGAACGTGGGGGACGTGGGCCATAGAGGAGCAGGCGGAGGAGGCCGCGTTCAAGCGCGTACAGAGTCACGCACGAAGACGTTGTCGACGTGATTAGCCGCATCACTGACTGCCCTGGCGAGGCCCTCCACGTGGGGGAGATCCGTCGGGGTGGCTATGGGGGTATGGGCGTCATCTTTGCCCGACTCCCCGTTGAGTCGGCAAGGGGTTAACAAACGCCGAAAGGGTCCTGGTGGGCTGGAGCTCTGTCAGGGTGGAGCTGCTGGAGGCGCAGCCGCTGCACTGCTACAGGTGCCTGGCACCTGGGCATAAGCATGCGGCTTGCCCGTCCGCGGTCGACCGAGCGCCGCCTGTTTCCTGTGCTGTGGTGAGGGTCACACCCGAGCCACTTGCACCGAAATGTTGCGGTGCGTGGAGAGGGGGGGAGGGGCGACCTCTCTTGCCATTGCATGGGTCTATGACGAAGGGGTACACTGGTTGCCCGGGGTACCCTTATCAGGGGGGGTTCCCCTATCGGGGCCGGGGCGTCACGGTGAGTGCGAAAGCTATCCCATGGCGTCCCATTGTAGCGATGAGGGCAGCCGTTGGTTTTTTAATGGGGTGCCTTAAAAATGGCAGCGTTTTCTATGCTGCCGGGTGCCGCACATACCACCAGGCCATCGCTTTCCTGGCTGGTGTGACGATGCGGAAACGCATTTTTCAACGATAAAAATAAAGATCTTGATGACGTTATAGAGCTTAGAGTAGGTGCAAAGGTTATGCTCCGGCGGAATATAAATGTGACGATAGGGTTGGTAAACGGCTCAATTGGAATTTTGCAAAGCGTTAATTGGGATATTGACAATCCCTCGCAGGCATCTTCCCTCGTTATTTTATTTTCAAACGGATTACACTGCATTGAACCAGCAAAGGCAAAAATTTAGGATTATGGAGAATGCTTTTGTCCGTCGCATACAATTTCCTATTTCTTTGGCATATGCCATAACAATCCAGAAAAGCTAGGGATTAAGCCTTAACAACGTTGTTCTTGATCTACGCCAGGCTAAGCATATGTCGTATTGTCAAGGGTGACAACACTAGCAATAACACACACTACACACACACTGACATAATGGACGATCCAAGGGCACTCGCGATCTTCATGAACTACTGCCGGCATGTGGGGAAAATAATAACACAGCAAAACAAAAACTGACTTACCATTACCGACGACAGGACTGAGGACAGGACCAGACGTCAGAACGCCGGAAATGCCATGCCGACAAACTGGATGGCGGACTGAGATTGACATATCAAACCTGACAACAAAACCCATAACAAGTAGCGACACAAAAGATCCTGGCTCCATGTGGCGACACAAGGTAGCCCCAGGGTCTACTCGAACAAAAAACGCGACTGCAGAGGGCATCGTGGTGATGCCACTGCTGCAATCGAAGCTCATCATTCTGCGGGAACATCACGTAAACGGATAAGACATCTGGATGCAGGCCACATTGTGCCAATGTGGCCCCGGCATGGCCAGACGACGACGACGATCTGGAACAAAACACCTGTAAATATAATATGTTATATAACAAAAAAAAAAAAAAAAAAAAAAAAAAAAAAACACATATATATATAACTTACCGACTCCTGTCCCTCAGGATTCTGCTCATATTGCACCTGAAAAATGTAAATATATTAGTAATAAGTAATAGAAGTAATAGAAATTGAAACAGCACTTACAAAATCATTCCGCTCGTACCCTGGTACCTGCCTCTGGAAAAATGTAAAAGTAAATATAGCATAGTAGTACACAAGCAAGCCCTGCGGTGCCCTTGTACCTGTACCTGGAAAATGTAAATAGATTAGTAATAAGTAATAGAAGTAATAGTAAAAAGTGAAATAGCACTTACAAAACCATTCCGCTCGTACTCTGGTACCTGCCTCTGAAAAATGTAAATGTAAATATAGCATAGTAGTACTCAAGTAAGCCCTGCGGTGCCCTTGTACCTGTACCTGGAAAATGTAAATAGTATTAGAATAAGTAACAAAACAAATAGCACTTACAACATAAATTTTGCTCGTACTCCCGTACCTGCCTAGGAAATATGTAAAAAGTCAAAGTATAATTAGCATACTAGTAAATAACTAAACTCTGCTGTACCCTTGTATCCCCACCTGAAGAATGTAAATAGTATCAACAAAAAGTAATCTAAGGAAAAAACACTTACAAAACCATTCCGCTCGTACTCTCGTACCTGCCCCTGGAAAAATAAAAAATGTAAATGTAATAATAGTATAGTAGTAAATAAGAAAAATCTAATTGTACCCTCGTATCTGCACTCGGAAAATGTAAATAATATTAGTAATAAGTAACAAAAAGAAATAAAACCACAAAATCAATCCGATATATTTTTGTACCTGTCTCTGAAAATGTAAAATGTAAATGTCAAAATAGTAAAGTAGTAAACAATAAAACCCTGTTGTACCCTTGTGCCTGCACCTTGACAATGTATATAGCACTAGTAAACGAAATTGTAAGCATAGCATATTAATAAATAGGATACCTCATAGTGTTGTAACTCAAATATTAGAAATTAGAATCATAAGTCTACTTTATAAAGGGTACACAGTGGAAGACACTAAAATAAGAAACATTCATCTACACTTACAACATAAGAAATAAACTACACACATGCACAATAAAACGTGAACAAACTGAAAAACTTAATAAACCCGAACACAGACTCCGACAAAACCAATCGGAGGAACACTAAGCACGAACTCTAAATAAAAAAAAAAAAAAAAAAAAAAAAAAGGCTTTGCCTTCCGCTATCGTTGAAATAAATAGGCTTTGATGCAAATATCATCCGCTTTTACCTCAGTTGCCAAATGATTGCAACTCCTTCAAGCGGCAGCTAGATCGGCCTTGGGTACCTTTGCCTGGTCTAGTTCAAATGCAGGGTCATCATCAGCAAGTGCATGGTCGGGGTTCCCGAGGGAGCTCCCGAGGTAGGGCACAGGGAGTTGGACGCGGTAAGTCAGGGAGCAGTTCAAGTAAAAGGGGAAGGAGGCGTGGTAGGCCGAGAGGTAGTCGTAGTCGCTAAGTAAAATTTGTAGGGGATACGTAGAGGAGCTTCTTTCTTTTGATTCATACTTGTGTTTAAAATGTCTTTATATGCCATGCTTGTGCTGAATGCGAGCGCTGGCTGCAGTTTTTTATGACACTGTCCCCTTCTTGCAGCAGTTAGGCTTTAATGAGTCACCTACACAATGATCAAATAGTGGCACCCAGCAATGTCCCCAACTCAAACACCGTAGCTGGTTTATATTTCTGGGTCTCTTATTTTTTTCAGCCATATCAAATCGTGGCTTTAAAAAAACTAATTTGTAGCAAAACACTCATTAAGGGGGCGGAGAGGGGCGCTCAGGTGTTAGGGATAAGGTGCGGCACCCGGCGACTGCCATTTTTAAGGCACCCCACTAAAAAACCAACGGCTGGCCACGTTGCTACAATGGGACGCCACAGGATCGCTTTCGTCTCTACCACCTACGTAGTCCCTCTATATGTTCGAGCCCGTGCTGCAAGAACCTACGCATTTATGTTTGAAATCACAACTCTTCTAGCACCATTTACCACCAACGAAAGTCATAAATTCTAGACACCAACAAAAATAGTCTGATATCAAAACCAAAACACTTACGTGTTGTAAGATTAGCCCAAGTTCTATGGGCCATCCATATGATATCGAGATGGCCCAAGTTCATCCAGCCAATGAAAGTTGTGATATCGGGATGGCCCAAGTTCATTGGACAATTTAAAGTTGTGATATCAGGATGGCCCAAACTTCAAGTTTTTTTTTTCAACAGAACTTGGTGTCGGCAGTGGGTGCGGTTGGCTGCATTAGCCATGTGACAAACACACAGAGTGTAGTAAAATTTGTCAAGTCTCAGTTCTCATCAAGTTTTCATCTGGTGTCCGCCCGACACCAAGTTCTGTTGAAAAAAAAAATTGAAGTTTGGGCCATCCTGATATCACAACTTTAAATTGTCCAATGAACTTGGGCCATCCCGATATCACAACTTTCATTGGCTGGATGAACTTGGGCCATCTCGATATCATATGGATGGCCCATAGAACTTGGGCTAATCTTACAACACGTAAGTGTTTTGGTTTTGATTTAATTTTACAAACATACGAATGTATTACCATTAAAAAGATCATCTTACCTTTTAGTAATTAAAAGTTATTTTATTTTACATAAAATTAATAAAATCTGCTCGTATTGTTATGGACACATATTGTTAAATAACAGTTTGTATCCTTAATAAATTATTATTGAAGTGAAACTTCTTTATCGGGGTTGGAAAAAAATTTAGTGTAACATTTTTTCGTTACGCGTCACATGTTTCCGTTACGCGCCAGCTTTTTTTGTATAGCTTCATCACTTTTACACCATGTTGCTATGGAAATACTAAATAATCAAAATGACAAGTATGTGGATTACAAAACACAATTTACATTAACCAAAAATAAAATTATCGGATTAGAGTTTTATAATTAAATAATGAATTGTAATTACATACTGGACAATACGATTTTATGGACTTGCTATTGAAACTAATAAATAAATTCAAGATTATAACATGAAGAAGAAATTATGAAATATAATTTATAATATTTTTAAAATACATTGATTGTCTGAAATAGAAGAAGAAAGAATGAAAAGAAATACGAGTTTTGGCTGAGAAATGGAGCATTGGGGTAGCATCTTTACAAGGTCTGTTTTGCTATACCTACCTAGAACGAACAACAACTCGAAACAGCAGAAACAATTATGAAGAATAATTTTATTTGTGATATAGTGACGATCCAACATGTTAAGAAGCCTAAAGTTATTATTTTTAAAGTGGATTGTGTACATTTGTCTGTTTTTATGGTACTTATGTGTTTCTTCTATGAGAATATTATACCTCAGAAACAGTCGATTCACTTCTTACGTTTTAATTAATTAATATTAATGAAAATTATGACATTTTTCCGTTACGCGCCATATTTGAAGTGAAACTTTTTTATCGACGGATGGGAGAAATTTTATAGCAATGTCAAAAAATTGTAACGTTTTTCTGTTACGCGCCATCTTTATTTTTGCTTAAACTTTATCTAATTTAGCTTAATTAGCCATTCCTGTAAAGCTGTAATTAGTGAATCATTTTTCAAAAAATTATGTTTAAAAATTATTATTATATTATATTTTTGATATTTCAAGTAAACCTTTGATTTAAGGCACGAATGAATAAATAGGAGTTAACGAAGGAATTGTAAATGAGTTGCAACTCTGAACTAGGTCGCAGTTTGTCCCCGACTGAAGAAATATTTATTTTCTACCGAACTGATTAAAATAATATACATCCTAATTCAAAGTTACAGCAATTTAAATTTGTATTCAGTTATGTATTATTTTAGACTGCCATTTATCATTACATTATTTTCAATTAATATATATTTAGAAAAAAATAAACATGCTATATGCTGTTACTTCATAATAAACGACTAATTAAAGAATATATAAAATTAAATTACGGGTTATGAACACCTAAAAGTCCTGTAAATAAGTAAACTCTTATTAAAGTGGTACAGTATCTAGTATATTGAATTTACCTATCAAACTGATTCCAAGGTAGTGTTACTGATTTAGACGTCACTTGGTTTTGACGTCATCAATGTTGTTTTTAATATATACAAAGGTATCTGTTTATTATTGTGTAAATATAAATCTGATATATATGTAAATAATACTATTACATATTCAGTACGAACTAGCAGATAGTGATGTTATGTATGAATGTATAAATAAGCTAGAAGACTATGTATGGTTGTCTGTCGTCTGTTATTAATTCGAAATGAAGATTTATAGGTTATGGTGATTCATTTATTTTAGTTTTATATATTACAAGTATATATATACTTTTAAGGTGAACGATATAACATACATAATATAAAAAAATTGACATAACTTATTTTGAACATTTATAGTATCGGTTCTCTGTATTTTGATATTATAAAAAAAGATAATAATAATAAACTCGATAAAATATATAATAAAATGTGTATTATCTTATATTTGTGGCGTAGTATTCAAATTAGCTTAATTGTTAATAATATTTTCGGTAATTAACTCTGGAAAGCTTCTGAGACTTAATTGCTCTTGAGATAATAAGCCTTGGAAGATTTTATTTTAGTGAAGGTCAACTACCTACACACAATATTAGCCTGAAAATA
This sequence comes from Napeogenes sylphis, assembly GCA_959347405.1. Taxonomy (NCBI): domain Eukaryota; kingdom Metazoa; phylum Arthropoda; class Insecta; order Lepidoptera; family Nymphalidae; genus Napeogenes; species Napeogenes sylphis. The sequence goes on along the minus strand of OY365780.1, from coordinate 28,580,682 downwards.
ATTGTACCAACATTCCTATTACAGAAAGCTTTGTTAATGTACTAATGAATACGGTAGCGGCCTAGAATACGATCGCTAAGATGCTGTAAGAAGTTGCTAGGATACAAAAATAAAAGTGGATACTACCGTACACCGTTTATCTAAAAAGTTGCAGTAATCCTATCAAAATTCATTTCCGGGAGAATTGTTATCACGTAGACTACCAGTCCTTTAAACTTTTTACAAATATCTTGCTAAAGGGTAGAAATGTTGCAGACATCCAAAATAATTGGGATAAGCAGTAAGCTGGTAGATATTTAGTTCCGTATTGTGTACAGTGATGAAGGGTAAAGGATCTGAAACATTTTTATTACCGCTAGATGGCGTTTCGTAAAAATGTGTAAGGCTCGATTTATAGTGCTAGTGTAGTATATTTAGATAGTAAAAGATACGACATAAGAGTCATGTTTATAATTCTATATCAAAGTACAATGTATATTTAGTTTTATAATTGAACCGCCCCGTTGGTCGGTTGGTCTAACCTAACTTAAAAAATATTGTTTAAATAATTACAAAAAGTGATTAGGGATTGTTATTAATATTTATTTTAAAAATTTAATTGTCTAATACATCGCCATTTACATGTTATTAGTTCATAAGTTTCAAAATAGTATACAATAGTAGCGCCACCTACGTAATTACCTATGGAACGTTATTTAATATTTACTATTAAATGTTTTAAGAATTAGAATATATTATATATAGGAAAGGATATATTAAGATAATGTTTAATCTTTTATTAATTATTAGAATTTATTGTAAGATATAAATAATACCATCTCTAAATTGGTAATGAAATTGTAAATTACCCTCACCTAAATATTATAGTGTAAAATATTATAAAACGAGTTGTAAGGGCTGCTCTCACCCATTTTATTACAAATGGTTGGATATTAAACATTGAAGTGCAAGTACTGTGTATTACTGAAACAAGTCCTAATAGGATATTATATTTAGTAATTTCGAAATAATATATACTACACTTTTAAATGTGATCAGTTAATGTATTTTTATGGTTAAACTTATAAAATCACCAAAACTTTTAACTCAAAAACTTATAATTATGTTAATAAGATATAATATAATAATATAAGAAAATAATTTAAATAAAAAACCTGTACGGACAGGCATAATACAAGAGAGCTCTGAAAAACAAACTTCATAGAATAATTCATCATTTACTAACAATATCACTTAAGTATTCTTCATATACAACCCAAATAATGATACATGAAATAAAATGTCATTGTAAAATTTATTGACGAAATCAAAATTCATTATTCTAAGAAACTCTTGAAGGACCTTCTACCGAATGAAACAAACTGAAAACAAGCAACTAAACAATACCGACACAGACTAATTATTTGTTTGATCAACTCTGGAATTGCTTTTATAATATAATTACTGGATTAATAATAATGCACCCGCTGGTACATCGTTCTGTAAGTAATTTTGGTTAAAAATATATTATAAAGTGAATGTCTTAATTATAGACGAAGCTTCTCAGCATTCCATGGATTCACCGAGCGGGTGCCGGGCCCACCGCGTTGCAAGGAGAGGAGTGCAAACAGTGCCTGGGACTTGCGACCCAGGAATAGGTTTAAGGGGCCCCTTTATTATACGCAGAAACACTCGCTTTCACCCTATGCACTCCTCACCTAACCAAATTTGGAAAGAACCTACCAAGGCCGCCATTAAAATACTTTCTAGAAATGAACCGGTGCTTGTTCTAGAAAGGCCAAGGTCTTTAAATAGGTTATAGAGAGATTTTGCTGTTATACCTCTCGCTCCCACTTCTACCGCGTACAAACTAATTATAAATTTATTCCTGGACAGCTCGTTGGTCAGTTCGTAATACTTATTGAGCTTGAATGTGTGATCCCTTGGGATGTTTGTTTCCCAAGGTACCAAGCTAAGCTAAGTACCAACAGTAAGCTCCACAAGTATCACGCACCTCAGATGTTTAGAATACAGGAACAAGTCCGATCTGGATGACGAAACACCAACATCCCCAGGGATTTTGTAATGCTTTTCATACCTGTCCATCATGAGAGTCCAATCAAGAGCCGCGCCTAATATTGAATAAGGCTTCGCTTTTGGTTTTTTGGAGGAGCCTTCTTTTACGAATTCTACAGATCGTTTGGTGATTGTTATACCCTTCCGCGCTCTTGCTACTGAAAGACCATACCATACCATACCATTCCCATAATTTCTAATACCTTATCGTGGCGACGCGATTATTGACCTTTATCTAAAAGTACCCTACACCCTACTAATAAGTGTTTCGCGGTTCCTATTGCCTCCCCACAGATGTTGCAAGACTTTTCGGTGGCTTTGCTCCATCTTACTAAATTACTTTGATCTGGGAGAGTCATTTGGAATGCATTAAGATAAAATTTTAATAATGCTGGGGAAAAATCATAAATGAAGGTGCGCCACTTTAAAGCTAGTGGAATAAATCTCCTATGATCACCCATTCGTTTTGAATTTCTAGGCTCATCGCGTGGAGTCGGTAGTTATCGTTTTCATCTTGTAGAATAAAAGATTTTGTCATATCTATGTCTTGAACTTTCCTACTTGATCCCAGCCCTACTTTATTTGTTTGACCACATATCATATTTTTTTTATGAAATTGAAGTCGTGACTCGAGCTCTGAGGCAACTTTATCGTTTGGGAGAGAAGTTACAGTATCATCTTTAGAATTTCCGATAAAATGTCTTTTGGTCACTTTTAGATGTTTGTAGAGCTCCGATGGTTTCCTTAATTTTAACCCAAAATTGTTTCGGTCTCTAAATAAGGTTGAAGAGTCCGCTGAGTGCGTTAACCCGAGCCATAACTTCAATGTCTTTATGACGCTTGCATCTAACTTTGACAAAAGGGTTTTATTAATATCATAAGCGAGGAAAGGCCAATTTAGACGTGATGTTAAAAAAATATCGTATATCCAACTTTTTTGACGTTACTTATTGGTTAGTTGTCTACCTTTTTGAGATCATTTAAAAAGCTATCGGTTTTTACATCCAACGATGGAGTACGGCCTTGGTAATCGATTCTTTTACCTAATAATTGAAACGGAGCTGCTTCCGTCACCGTACTAACGCTCTGACCGCCTATTATAAGACCCGGATCGTAAGAGGTATATTTGGTATTCCGTCTACCCAGGCAAAGACTAAAGCATTAATTGGTTTTGTCCTCAATCTGTCCGTCCACGTATTTTAAATCTAAAAAGTCGTACTTTGCAAGCTTATGACCTGTTATTAGCAATATTCACAACAACAAACAGTTGTACTTGTTCCAATGGGTAACCAATGGATTAATTACTTTTATTTTAATAAGGTAAATTCAGGTAGTGTGAACCCTGAAGTATCAACGAAATCAGATGAATAATTTGAAACTTTCATCCACAATCTTGAAAAAATAGTACATTAAATATACGCTTATTTTCAAATAAACCTAATTCAATCCTTAAAAACTGTACTTTATGCCCATGTATACCGACTTGAAATAATCGAACCGCTACCGTGGGGGTATAGAACCCACAACGTTTTGTTCAGAATTCAGGGTCATTGACCACTAGACCAGAGGCCGGCCAGTATAGAATAACATGATGAGAACACACAATAAGGTGTAGATAATAAACAAATTCCAGAGTTGAGTTTTATACGTTTAATTATTTTAGTACTCATTTTGTGTGGTAATGGAAACGACCAATTAAGAACCTATTCTATTATATGTTGATTTAAGATGAATGACAAAGAATGATTTAAAAACGACATTTAAGGAATTCAGTTTTTCTAAAAACGCCACATTTAGCACTACTTGAACAAAACAATATTTACGATGAATTTAAAAACTTGAAGTAAATAATGTAAAGGTGTAAACAATGTAGCCAGAATTTTTACCAAAGTTCTACACGTGGTTGCGACCCATACGACAATGTAGGTATGTTAGTTTTATATTAACTAATGTAAATATGTAATAATAATTAGGTTAATTAGTTTCGTAGTAATTAACTATAATTTAAATAAAAGAAAAAAAGGTATAAACTGAAATATAAGTATTAAGATGGTATACCATCTTTCTTTTCAGTCTATAGACTGAAAATAAACAACAAAGTTAACGTTTACTTGTTGAATGCCCATTTAAATTAGGAATTCTTATGTCAAATTGTGTTTTACGACAATTGCAAACAGCGGGCACATTGGTAGCTCCCAACGGAGGCGAACTGTATATATTGGAAGCAAATTGGATCAAGAAAGCTGCTTTTGAATGTTGAATCTCTGTTAGAATGATTTATTACATTTTGTTGAGACCTGACAACAATTATACGATTAATGTAAAGAATAGAAAATGAAAATGGACATAATTAAATTAATTTTTTATAAAAATGTGTAATATAATTTTCTCATTTTATAAAAATGGACCCATTAAAGACAAGGGCTTTAGATTTTATTTATTTAATTTTAAATAAAATATTAATATAGTGGTGGCTTATAATCTTCTTAATATGCATATGTTTTAATTTTTTTTTGATTTATCGGTTCGTATAAAAATTTTGTTTATCAGTGTGACACAATATGTCTTTTGGTGAAACATTAATAAAGCAAAAAAAAATTCTCAATATTGTATATAAAAGAACACGAAATATTCAATTTTAAATCCACTTACGAAACTTTTGTTAGAAACAAAATATAGCACGTTTTATATTATCAATACATGTACAAATATTATTTTTAATGATATTGTGTTTTGTGTCTTTATAAATGATACTTACGAGTACTCTTAAACTGTTTAATATATTTTTCTATTTACTAACGTATTAACTTTAAAGAACCCAAGACACAAATCTGTTATAGTCAGTCGGCTTAAATATTAGTAAGCAATAACACCAGCAACAAGATTACGTAAGTTTTTTTTTGAACTACTATGCTATGACGTCAAACGAAGTTAAGAGAAATAGTTTGAGTGAGGATGAGTTAGAAACACTTCCGATATTTCGTTAATGGAAACTCTAAACATTATTCAATGAAAGTTCGTAAAGAGACAATGGGTATTATTTTTGATGAAATACAGCACATGTGTACAGTGTTTTCTAAATCTTTCACGGGTATTACATATTGAAATAAAACTATTTTTAGGGATTTAACTTGCGTTTAATGAATAAAATTTTAAATTAACACTTTAAATCTAAGCCGACGTTTCGAATGCTTTGCAGCAATCGTGTTCACGGTAAGACGAGAGGCATAAATAAAATAAACGAGACGAGATGACACCTCCATCTCGTCTTACCGTGAACACGATTGCTGCAAAGCATTCGAAACGTCGGGTTAGATTTAAAATGTAAATTTAAAATTTAATTCATTATACGCAAGTTAAATCCGTAAAAATAGTTTTATTGTACAGTTCAAATTTGTTTAATAACTGTTTTTATAGTTTTATAAATATAATATGTAATTATCATGTAAATACTCCGAAAGCAAATGTATACTACCTACCTATTATGGTACGACTGCTTGACATTACAAATTCTTTTTGCAGTGGTGTAACACAGACAGACTGTGACCTACTTCCGAGATGCATCTCATTAGATATTCCTTTGTTAACTCCAACTTGGTAATTCGGGCTTATTTCAAGATTTGTGTACATCAAGGATTATTTACAGATTAAAAATATCAAATATCACAATTTATACAGTTTAAAAAAATAGAAGACTTGATTATTTGATAACAAACGTCACATGAAAATGAATAAATTGGTTAGAGTTCTAATAAAAACGAATACTTCTTAGAGTTAACTAATTAATATACTAAATATCTTAGCATTGAGTTTGTAGCAACTAATTCAAAAGACATTGCAAGTTAATAAAGTACTTCTATTTACAATTTAAGTCAGTTCACATTACAGTATGTATTTTTCAATTAGGTATGGTATTATCGTTTCAATGTATCATATTATATTTAATGGTAAGATTATTTTGAAACTACGAAAATAAAGTTATACATTTAATAAATTACAAAGTCATTGAGAACAAAATATTTCGTCCAAAATTACCCAATGACGTCATTAACATCCTAATCACCAACACGGCTACGTATCCTTGTATAACTTAATAGTCACATGGAATTAGAGAATTACAATTTATAATCTTTTACTGTTTCAAAAGAACGTAAATATTTATATATAAAAAAACCAAGAATAGGTGTTAACAAGTTTGTGTTACGAGTATTATTAAGCCTTCACACTTAATTACTGTTAAGGCTTTACTCTAAAAAGTTTGTGAATACAATATTTTATTCAAACAATGTATTCATTTCAAAAGAAATCTTTGAGACGCCTCAGATGAAAAGCCGAAAAGGCATCGATGTGTAAAATTGGATGTTCCACTACACTTATATTGAGACTGAAAGAGTCCGACATTTTAAGACCTTTTTTTAAAATCTATCCTTATTGTATATATCTATCTTTTAAGTTGTACCCTCCTGGAATAATAAAAATACTGAACAATTTTATATATATATAAATATGCTTTTTATATTTTATTAGTTGTTAGTTCCTTAACGATGATTTGTAATTTATAAAATCTTAATTCCTATTTACTAGTCTATGGTATGCTCATACATTGCTGACTTCGATGCACACTTATTAGTGATATCCTCGATAGGTTCCCTAACTTTGTAAACTTTGTAAACCTTGTAAATACTTGTTCATAAATAGTTCCTAAAACTTTTTTAAAGATATTTCTAATTCTGTCATAAACTCTTTCCACATATTGTAATCGTCCCGGTTGCGCTTCACCGTAAGTGGCTTGATATGGCTTCTACGATGCTGACGAGGTATAGAAAAGTGGTGGTTATCTAAAGTATACTTAACATTCATGATAAAGGTTAAAATTAAAAGTTTAAAAAGTCATTCCAATTTCAAGCAAGTTAAAATCGTTAAATTGCATTGTTAATGTAGGTACTTATTGAATGTGCCGATTAATATGTATATCGGATTTTTCGGGTTTTAAGCGTCATGATTTTTCTAATTGTGTTTAATCGGTGGGTTTCAGAAAGATATAAATAACGGATATAAGATTTGGAACAACAGTGTACGGATCATTGTTCTATCAGGCTATCGAACCCATCTGTCACTAAATACTAAATCATGAGTTGGGACATTTTATAATATCAGAAAAGTCAAGATATGATGGTAACTCACCAGTAAAATTAAAAAAATAAATAAATAGTTGTATAGTGCAGTAAATAGTTTCGTTACTTGTATTATAAACATTATCGAAGCGTTTTTACTTCCTATAATTAAAACTATAGAATTATGTATTTTATTTATTAAGCTTATTTATTTCCAAAAAAAAAAGGTACATTTACTTATTAAAATTAGTTGTGATATATGTAGTTAAATTTTGGATCCCAAATGGGTAAAAGCCTCCATCTTCTTCCATTTTGTTCTATCTTTTGCCCTGTTCATCCAGTTATCACCAGCCACAGATACTATATTATCGACCCACCGTTTTTTTGGTCTGCCTATTTTTTTTTCCCAAGTGGGCCGGTCCATTTTGTTGTTTGTGTAGTCCATCTTTTATCTGTGCATCTAGCAATATGTCCTGCCCATTGCCATTTTAATTTTAATGCATGTTTAAGGGTATCGGTCAGTTTAGTTTGATGTCTTATATCTATGTTTCTGGTTTTTTGTATTTTTTTGAGTCTGAGGATACTTCTCTCCATGGCATGTATTGTAGTAAGTAATCTGTTTCTTACTCTTTTCGTATATACCCAGGTTTGGCACGCATAGGTAAGGCATGGTAGGATGCATGTTTCCATGACGATTTTCTTGACTTCAATGTCATAGTTCCCTTTTAGAATTTCTTTTCGAGCCCAGAAGCTATTCCACGTGTTCCTGATTCTTCTTTCTACATCTTCGTCATTGCTATTGGGGTTGAACGATATCTGCTTTCCGAGGTATACATAATCCTGTACATAATTAATTTGGATTTCATCTACTTTGATTGGTTTTTGATCACTATTTGACATTATCTTGGTTTTTTCTGCGTTCATGTATAAGCCTACTCTTTTGCTTTAGAATTATGTATAGTATATTATAAATATTAGTTCCATATTGTATCATTCAGAGATTAAGGGTAAAAAAATATATCTTATTTAATTATGTTTAGTATAATAATAAATCCAGTAGGCCAAGGATATTGATAGCTGACAAATTTATTTTACGTATTAATAAGTGCGCTATAAAATATAACCAAATCAACTTATCATGGGTAAATATGTTAATTTAATATGAGTCACATACTTTTAATATGTCTATTAATATGATATTGCTATATACTTATGTTATATTAGGTGCATCGTGTTCTTCTTGTAATGGAAAATATTCAAACACAGTATTAAGATTGAAAAGCTCAGCTAGACGTCGAACTCGTAGACGAGGCTGCACTTGCATGTTCAAGAGACCTGCATGGCTGCGAATTAGAAGAAAAAATCATAGAAAAGTATCTTAAATTGTATTACCTTTTTTAATACCATAGTATAGTTACTATATAATATAATAACAAATTTAACGAATAAGTTATCTAGTTAATTATAAGGTTAATTGATAAGTCATAAAATATAAAAGAATTTATTGATAAATTTTAATAGTATTTCCCACTTCTCATAAATATCAAATAAATTAATTTACAATAAAATCAGTACCAAATTAGTTAGGTAGTATGTTTACAATATCTAATGATTCTTTTTATTTGCAAATAATATAATTGAAATATATATTTTTTCCAGATATGCAGATGCGATAAGAATTCTAGAGTAACAATAAGTGAAAACCCTCCTGCCATTATAGCTTGTTCTCCCGAAAATTGTTATTGTGATAAGTCAAAGGGTTATTGTTCAAGAGGAACAGAAACATGTTTCTGTGAAGAGAATTTAAATACCGGAGATGTCAAAAGTTCTGATAAAACTGGCAAGAATGTGTGTCGATTCACAGTTGATGCGTATTTTGTATGAAGTTATTATTCTTCATTTATTGTTTCGAACTACTTTCCCTAATTTGTTATGTGCATACACTATATATATGAAGAAAAAATATGTCAAAGCAATAAGAGCAATTTTTTTGTCATTAAACTTTCATGAACCATGATGATATTAAATAAATATTTACTCGGCTATATTCACTGAAACTAATCGGATTTTTTTGCCCTACTACTTTCTAATCCATTCAATTTTTGTATGTGTTTTTATAATCTTTCCTTATTTTGAATCTTACTAAATCTTTCTTTACTTGTCTTTCTTCGAAACACAAGTCCCTGACAATTGCTGCGAAAAAGAAAGCTATTGAAGATGCTTATAGTGGTGATAAGAAAATTGTAGCCAAGAAGTTGGACGTTCCACCAAGTCCACTTCATATCATACTAAGAAATAAATGTAGAATACTTGGTACTCTTGGTGTTAAACAAACTTGATAAGGGAAAAACCCTTATTTCGTGATATTACGTAAACAAAGGTATCAAATAAGACCAAAAGATCAGTCACATAAGTAAGACGATATTAATTGTCATAACTCCTATTGTAGTTAAATTATATATTATGATAAGATTTCTAGAGTAAATAATTATATTATCACAATGTAGGTAAACCTCCACTTAATTCAAATGTTCTAAGGCTTATTGATCTCAAAAGCAATTAAGCCTGTGTTGCCTCCCGGCGCTAATTAGCCTAAATAATAATAGCAAGCTAATTATTTTAAGTTATACTCCACGACTACAAAACAACACATAATGTATTAAATAACTTTATAAACATCCTCTACGTAACCTTATAAAGTATGGTAAGTATGGGACTAATTATAGTGTTTATTATTTTAAATTATAATTTAAGTTTGGTACATTTATTTTAAAAACCTTTATAAATTAATATAAATTTATTAACATAAACCATTTCATATATTTTTAGGGTTTCGTATCCAAAGGGGAAAAAAGGTCTCTCATTAGTAAGACTTCGCTGTTTGTCTGTCCGTTTGTCTGTCTCCATTCTGTGTCTTATCAACTGTTATGGCTAGATATTGGAAATTGAGAGTAGAAACTTTAAAAAAATAATATATATATTTGGGAGGCTCCCATACAAGAAACATGATTTTTTGTTTGGTTTTACAAACGCAACAAGTGCTTAAGATATTCACTAAATATTTAGTGACATATTCACTTTAAAAATAAATAATATTTTTATTAAAAACTACATATTTAAGGGGGTTTCCAAATAACAAACGTAATAAATTTTTCCATTTCTTACGGAACACTTGACCAGTTCTTAAATTTAATTTATATCACCTTCAAATACCTAGTTTTTATTAGAATACACAGACATTACGTAATTGGTACATTAGTTAGTTTGTATACTAACTGTGGAATAATAGTATATCCATAATATAATATTTTACATACATGTACAAATATTAAGCAATAACCACAAGCTTACCTCTATCTACTAAGAGTCAAGCTGATTTAACGTCCAACATACACAAAACTATTCGCAGCCGCTTGAGCGAATGTAAGTTAGTATAAGTTCTGTATTATGTTATTTTGTACACGGGATATTCTGGATATAATTGCACATCTACTTAAGGTAGAAGTCTCGTTGTTTTGAAGCGTTGTTTTATGAAGCTTTATTTGTAAAGATTACATTTTCTGAATGTTGGTATAAACTGAAAACAAAGGACAGAAACTTTCTTTAACTTGTTGAATAGACTTCTGAACTTACTTGAGATGAAAAGTTTCTCTTATGCGGTAATAGAAAACTCTCTGCGAATTGCTTGGGCTAATTTTACATAACATATGGATTATTGTCTATTATTATTTTTATAGGCATAATTCATAAATATTACATTATATGTAATAATAAAAATAATGTGTAAATTAAAATTTAATTTTTATTAATTATGCCGATATTTTTAAAGTCAAAAATGTCTAAAGTTTCTTTTTTTTTCAATCCCAAAAACATGCACGAGTTTTAATGTAAATAAAACGCTAAGCATAAATAACCAATGAAACCAATGTATTTTCTTAAATATCAATAACTTTTAAATTAATTTACGATGAACTACTCGTTAAAATAATAATAAGTAAGCAAAAAAGTTTTGATAATATTTACCTCAATTTACGTCATCACTGTCCTAATCACCGACCCTAATACCTTCATTTAATTTTACAAACATACGAATGTATTACCATTAAAAAGATCATCTTACCTTTTAGTAATTGAAAGTTATTTTATTTTACATAAAATTAATAAAATCTGCTCGTATTGTTATGGACGGACACATATTGTTAAATAACAGTTTGTATCCTTAATAAATTATTATTGAAGTGAAACTTCTTTATCGGGGTTGGAAACAAATTTAGTGTAACATTGTTTCGTTACGCGTCACATGTTTCCGTTACGCGCCAGCTTTTTTTGTATAGCTTCATCACTTTTACACCATGTTGCTATGGAAATACTAAATAATCAAAATGACAAGTATGCGGATTACAAAACACAATTTACATTAACCAAAAATAAAATTATCGGATAAGAGTTTTATAATTAAATAATGAATTGTAATTACATACTGGACAATACGATTTTATGGACTTGCTATTGAAACTAATAAATAAATTCAAGATTATAACATGAAGAAGAAATTATGAAATGTAATTTATAATATTTTTAAAATACATTGATTGTCTGAAATAGAAGAAGTAAGAATGAAAAGAAATACGAGTTTTGGCTGAGAAATGGAGCATTGGGGTCCTGATCCTTAAAAGGTCTGTTTTGCTATACCTAGAACGAACAACAACACGAAACAGCAGAAACCATGATGAAGAATAATTTTATTTGTGATATAGTGACGATCCAACATGTGAAGAAGCCTAAAGTTATTATTTTTAAAGTGGATTGTGTACATTTGTCTGTTTTTATGGTACTTATGTGTTTCTTCTATGAGAATATTATACGTCAGAAACACTCGATTCTCTTCTTACGTTTTAATTAATTAATATTAATGACAATTATGTCATTTTTCCGTTACGCGCCATATTTGAAGTGAAACTTTTTTATCGACGGATGGGAGAAATTTTATAGCAATGTCAAAAAATTGTAACGTTTTTCTGTTACGCGCTATCTTTATTTTTGCTTAAACTTTATCTAATTTAGCTTAATTAGCCATTCCTGTAAAGCTGTAATTAGTGAATCATTTTTTCAAAAAAATATGTTTAAAAATTATTATTATATTATATTTTTTATATTTCAAGTAAACCTTTGATTTAAGGCACGAATGAATAAATAGAAGTTAACGAAGGAATCGTAAATGAGTTGCAACTCTGAACTAGGTCGCAGTTTGTCCCCGACTGGAGAAATATTTATTTTCTACCGAACTGATTAAAATAATATACATCTTAAAAAAAATAAACATGCTTTATGCTGTTACTTCATAATAAACGACTGTAATTAAAAAATATATAAAATTAAATTATGAGCTATGAAAACCTAAGAGTCCTGTAAATAAGTAAACTCTTATTAAAGTGGTGCAGCATGTAGTATACTGTATTTTATTTACTAATCAAACTGATTCCAAGGTAGTATTACTGATTTTGCAAATAGCTTCACTTGGTTTTGACGTCATCAATGTTGTTTTCAATGTATACAAAAGTATCTGTTTATTACAGTGTAAATAAAAATCTGATATATATGTAAATAATACTATAACATATTCAGGATACGAACTAGCAGATAGTGATGTTATGTATGAATGTATGTCTCTATCTAAATAAGCTAGACGACTACGTATGGTTGTCTGTCGTCTGTTTTGAATTTGAAATGAAGATCTATAGGTTATGGTAATTCATTTATTTTAGTTTTATATACTACAAGTATACACACTTTTAATGTGAACGATATAACATACATAACATAAATAATTGACATAACTTATTTTGAAGTTTTATAGTATCGGTTCTCTGTATTTTGATATTATAAAAAAAGATAATAATAATAAACTCGATAAAATATATAATAAGATGTGTATTGTTTTACATTTGTGGCGTAGTATTCAAATTAGCTTAATTGTTAATAATATTTTCGGTAATTAACTCTGGAAATCTTCTCAGACTCAATTGCTCTTGAGATAAATAAGCCTTGGAAGATTTTATTTCAGTGAAGGTCAACTACCTATACACAATATTAGCCTGAAAATAATTGTACCAATATTCCTATTACAGAAAGGTTTGTTAATGTCCTAATGAATACGGTAGCGGCCTAGAATACGATCGCTAAGATGCTGTAAGAAGTTGCTGAGATATAAAAATAAAAGTGGATACTACACGTACACCGTTTATTTAAAAGGTTGCAGTAATCCTATCAAAATTCGTTTCCGGGAGAATTGTTATCACGTAGACTACCAGTCCTATAAACTTTTTAAAAATATCTTGCTAAAGGGTAAAAATGTTGCAGACATCCAAAATAATTGGGATAAGCAGTAAACTGATTGATATTTAGTTCCGTATTGTGTACAGTGATGAAGGGTAAAGGATCTGAAACATCTATATTACCGCTAGATGGCGTTTGGTAAAAATGTGCAAGGCTCGATTTATAGTGCTAGTGTAGTATATTATAAAGTGAATGTCTTAATTATAGACGAAGCTTCTTAGCATTCCATGGATTCACCGTGCGGGTGCCGGGCCCATCGCGTTGCAAGGAGAGGAGTGCAAGCAGTGCCTGGGACTTGCGACCCAGGAGTAGGTTTAAGGCGTCCTTTTATTATGCGCAAAAACGCTCACCTTCACCCTCCACACTCCTCTCCCTACCTAACCAAATTTGGAAAGAACCTACTAATGCCGCCTTTGAAATACGTTCTAAAAGAACCGATGCTTGTTCTAGAAAGACCAAGGTCTTTAAGTAGGCTATAGAGAGATTTTGCTGTTATACTACTCGCTCCCACTTCTACCGCGTACAAACTAACTATAAATTTATTCCTGATCAGTTCGTTGGTCATAAATACAGAATAAAGCATTTACTTGATTTTGTCCTCAATCCGCCCGTCCCCGTATTTTTAATCTAAATAGTCGTACTTTGCAAGCTTATGTCCTGTTATTAGCAATATTCACAACAAGAAACAGTTGTATTTGTCCAATGGGTAACCAATGGATTAATTTCTTTTATTTTAATAAGGTAAATTCAGGTAGTTTGAACCCTGAAGTATCAACGAAATCAGATGAATAATTTGAAACTTTCATCCATAATCTTGAAAAAATAGTATATTAAATATACGCTTATTTTCAAATAATACTAATTAAATACTTAATAACTGTACTTTATGCCCATGTATACCCACTTGAAATAATCGAACCGCTACCGTGCGGGTATAGAACCCACAACGTTTTGTTCAGAATTCAGGGTCATTAACCACTAGACCAGAGACCGGCCAGTATAGAATAACATGATGAGAACACTCAATAAGGTGTAGATAATAAAGAAATTCCAGAGCTGAGTTAACATTTACTTGTCGTTGATAGATTTGTTACTTAACTGAAATTCGTTTTTGTATATATTTCAGGCAATTTCCTATAAAAAAAAGTATATATATAAAAATAAAATATTGATATTATTCGGAGACTAAATGGAAGTTTTTTCAACTGTAATTTTTATTAATGTTAGCTTTTATACATGTAGTAGTTTGGTTTTGACTAAAAATAAAGATATAATTTGTAGATTTGACTAAAACAATTGAATGTCTGTATAGAAGTTTAATTAATAAAATAAATGTAATATTGGATACTGATTTGACTAAGAGTAAGAAGTATATAAGTTACAGCTCAGTTAAGAGAAGACATTGTGAAATAGGGAGTACAAGTTGTGGGGTGGTATTATTGTGATAAAAGTGTAACAATTATAATAAACCGCTGAGTGTGAGATCGAGAAACTAAGTTGTGTAACAGTGATAATTAAGTGTTTAAATGGTAAACAGTTTAGTGTATTTGTGAACAGTGTCATAAAGTGCTTTAAAGAATAGAACGACTGTCGTTGGCGATTCTTTGCGGTAAGAGAACTCTAATAGTTCAGAAGTGGGATTGTTCCGCGGCATCAAGAAAAATAGTATAACGTGCAATGAAGAAAATACAATTGGAACTGCATTCATCTGTGATCACGGGTTGTTTTTGCCGAGTCTTCGCCTCCAAAAGGAAATGTGGTATTTTAGCTATTACATGTGCTTATTTATTTATTAATTCAATATATTTAATATGTAGAATGTACTAAGATGATGAAAGTAATTACTTTGAATTGTTTTCTAAAAAGTATTTTATGTGGATGAGGGTTTCGTTGTCTGATCACTCACATGAGGCCGATAAGCCAACTTCTGAGTAGTATTTGGTACATTGAGGATATTGAACTGACTATGACTATGATTATGATTTATGAGGCAAAATTTTTGTGTCCAGTAGATTTTTTTTTTGAAAGAGGCTGCTGAGCCAAATTGAACATGTAATCAGACAACTTATACCAATTGATTATTATAGTTGAAATTGTTAAGTCTATAAATTTCAAAACATTCTCTAAATTGGAGGACCAATTATTTATATATGATGGCCGAAAACTGTATAAATATTAATGTATCATAATGTACTTTAGATTAGATTTTGTGAATTTACAATTATAATAATTAGATTTACAAATTACTTCAGAATTATTATTGTAAGTGAATGGTTTTTGATAACGAGCGGACCCGTTATGTTTAGGATGGCCGAGCTGTTAGCTTTTATACATGTAGTAGTTTGGTTTTGACTAAAAATAAAGATATAATTTGTAGATTTGACTAAAACAATTGAATGTCTGTATAGAAGTTTAATTAATAAAATAAATGTAATATTGGATACTGATTTGACTAAGAGTAAGAAGTATATAAGTTACAGCTCAGTTAAGAGAAGACATTGTGAAATAGGGAGTACAAGTTGTGGGGTGGTATTATTGTGATAAAAGTGTAACAATTATAATAAACCGCTGAGTGTGAGATCGAGAAACTAAGTTGTGTAACAGTGATAATTAAGTGTTTAAATGGTAAACAGTTTAGTGTATTTGTGAACAGTGTCATAAAGTGCTTTAAAGAATAGAACGACTGTCGTTGGCGATTCTTTGCGGTAAGAGAACTCTAATATTAATATAATGGTTATCACGTTACGACAAGATAATTGATATGAGACTATAAATGTTTTTGTATGTTTATGTCAAAATTAAATTGTTTGTTTTTTAAACTATTCTTATATTTTATACACATTTTTTAACTCAGCTCTGGAACTTCTGGACCAAACTTTACGAATAAAACTTTTTAGGAAAGTTTAATTTTCAAAAAATTATAATTACTAAAAATAAGTAGTAAAAATATTTTTATGTCGTAGCTTACTTATAGATAATAAAAGAGTTTAGAATTAATGAGCCTATAATGTTAACAAATAAACAAAATATATGTGTTTAATGTTTGAAAGTATCTATAAACATGTATGGTAAGCTTATTTAAATTTCTATAAATATAGAATGAAAAATAAACCGACACGGGCAGTGATTCGAACCCGTGACCTCTGGGAAATCGTCCCGTCGCGCTACTAATTGATCTACCGTATCGGTATGTATTTAGTACATAGAGATGTACAAGTCTAGACGCAAATTAAAATATTACCTACATAGAGTGTGCAATGAACAAATGGTTGTCGTTTTTCATATCAAGTACAATACACATTGGATGCACTGCTTTATACTTACGTCATATGAGAGGAATGTGCACTGGTGATGCTGTTTTAGTTTTTTAGACTTACAATTATCTCTTTTAAGGAGTTATTAGAGACGGTATAAGGTATGGAAATAAATAGTAATAGAATCACAACAATACTGATTAAAAAGATCTTTTATATGGACAACTGAAATAGGGACTCTTTAAATACCAGAATAATTACAAAAGCGTTATAGATTTTTATAACTTTTATATGCGTTTATTTCAAACAACGCCATAGTTAGCACTACTTGAACAAAACAATGTAAATATTTACGATGAATTTAAAAACTTCTAGTAAATAATGTAAAGGTCCATGTAGCCAGAATTTTTACTAAAGTTCCACACGTGTTTGCGAACCATACGACAAGGTATGTTAGTTTTATATTAACTAATGTAAATATATAATAATAATTAGGCAAATTAGTTTCGAACTAATTAACTATAATTTAAATAAAAGAAAAAAGGTATAAACTGAAATAAAAGTATTAAGATGGTATACCATCTTTTTTTTCAATCTATAGACTGAAAAGAAACAACAAAGTTTACGTTTACTTGTTGAATACCCATTCAAATTAGGATTTTTTTGTCAAATTGTGTTATACGACAATTGCAAACGGCGGGCACATTGGTAGCTCCCAACGGAGGCAAACTGTATATATTGGAAGCAAATTGGATCAAGAAAGCTGCTTTTGAATGTTGAATCTGTGTTAGAATGATTTATTACATTTTGTTGAGACCTGACAACAATTATAAGATTAATGTGAAGGATAGGATATGAAAATGGACATAATTAAATAAAATTTTCATAAAAATGTGTAACATAATTTTCCAATTTTACAAAAATAGACCCAATAATGACAAGGTCATAGATTTTACTTATTTAATTTTAATTTTAAATAAAATACTAATATTTTATTTAATAATGGTTGCTTATAATCTTCTTAATATCGATATGATATAAAGTTTTTAAAATTATCCGTTCGTATAAAAAGTTTGTTTATTAGTGCGACACAATATGTCTTTTGTGCAAACATTAATAAAGCAAAAAAAAAACTCAATATTGTATAAAAAAAAACAAAATATTCAATTTTAAAACCACTTACAAAATTTTTGGTAGAAACAATATTTTTTTTTAGACACACACTTCATATTATCAAAACATGTACAAGTATTGTTTTTAATGATATTGTCTTTTATGTGTTTATAAATGATACTTACGAGTACTCTTAAACTGTTTAATATATTTTTTCTATTTACTAATGTATTAATTTTAAAGAACCCAAGACACAAAACTGTTATAGTCAGTCGGCTTAAATATTAGTAAGCAATAACACCAGCAACAAGATTACGTATGTTTTTTTAACTACTATGCTATAACGTCAAACGAAGTTACGAGAATAAGTTTGAGTGAGGATGAGTTAGAATCACTTCCGATATTTCGTTAATGGGAACTCTAAATATTATTCAATGAAAGTTAGTAAAGAGAAAATGGGCATTATTTTTGATTAAATACAGCACATGTGTACAGTGTTTTTTAAGGCTTTCACGAGTATTACATATTGAAATAAAACTATTTTTACGGATTTAACTTGCGTTTAATGAATTAAATTTTAAATTAACACTTTAAATTTAAGCCGACGTTTCGAATGCTTTGCAGCAATCGTGTTCACGGTAAGACGAGAGGCATAAATAAAATAAACGAGACGAGATGACACCTCCATCTCGTCTTACTGTGAACACGATTGCTGCAAAGCATTCGAAACGTCGGGTTAGATTTAAAATGTAAATTTAAAATTTAATTCATTACACGCGAGTTAAATCCGTAAAAATAGTTTTAAATACAGTACATATATTTATAGTACATAATCACAATTTAACATTATTGTACAGTACAAATCTGTTTAATAACTGTTTTTATAGTTTTATAAATATAATATGTAATTATCATGTAAATACTCCGAAAGCAAATGTATATTACCTACCCATTATGGTACGACTGCTTGACATTACAAATTCTTTTTGCAGTGGTGTAACACAGACAGACTGTGACCTACTTCCGTGATGCATCTTATTAGATATTCCTTTGTTAACTCCAACTTGGTAATTCGAGCTTATTTCAAGATTTGTGTACATCAAGGATTATTTACAGATTAAAAATATCAAATATCACAATTTATGCAGTTAAAAAAAAAAAAGATTTGATTATTTGATAACAAACGCCACATGAAAATAAAAAAAACTTGTGTGGTTTTATGAAACCACTGTAAAAGTGAAACTTTTTTTCACATTATAGACATTTAACTAAAAATTTTCGGAATAATATTCCATTAAAGGTATAAAAATTGCTTCATCAATCTTAATTTTATACTTAGAAAATGGGAATGATAATGGGAAATGATAAAAGTAGACTAGATCTCCAACTAATATTTTTATTGAACTATGTATCTTAGAGTACGACATACATAATACTTAACAATTATTTAGATGATATACTCATATTAAAACACTGAAAACAATATTTTATAATCGTTGAGTCATTTTGATCCGTTTTTCAATTATTTTCAATCATTCTATTATCAATTCCATCTTCATCATGAATTTCACAGTTTATAAATGTAACCAATATTTTATGGTAACTAAAATACGTGAACAGTGACTTACATTCGATTTTTTCAATGTATCTAGTAAAAACCGCATCGATACGAGCGCCTTTCACTTTATCAATACTCCGCGGCCGACCGTCACGCGACATGCAACACACAGACGAAAAAGTTTGAGACGATGTAATAAAAGTTTAACTTTAAAAAATTGTTAGAGTTCTAATAAACACTAATACTTTTTGGAGTTAACTTATAAATATAGTAAATATCTTGAGCATTGAGTTTGTAGCAACTAATTCAAAAGATATTGTAAGTTAATGAAGTAATTCTATTTACAATTTAAGTTAGTTCACATTACAGTATGTATTTTTACATTAGGTATAGTATTGTCATTTCAATCTAGCATAACATTATATTTATTGCTAAGACTATTTTGAAACTACGCAAATTAAAATTACCATTTAAAAAATTACAACGTCATTGAGAACAAAATATTTCGTCCAAAATTACCCAATGACGTCATTAACATCCTAATCACCAACATGGCTACGTACCCTTTTATAACTTAATAGTCACATGGAATTAGAAAATTACAATTTGTAATCTTTTAATATTTCAAAAGAAGGTAAATATTTATATAAAAAAAAACCAAGAAACAAGTTTGTGTTACGAGTATTATTAAGCCTTCACACTTACTTATTGTTAAGGCTTTACTCTAAAAAGTTTGTGAATACAATATTTTATTCAAACAATGTATTCATTTCAAAAAAAATCTTTGAGACGCCTCAGATGAGAAGCCGAAAAGGCATCGATGTGTAAAATTGGATGTTCCACTACACTTATATTGAGACTGAAAGAGTCCGACATTTTAAGACCTTTTTTTAAAATCTATCCTTATTGTATATATCTATCTTTTAAGTTGTACCCTCCTGGAATAATAAAAATACTGAACAATTTTATATATATATAAATATGCTTTTTATATTTTATTAGTTGTTAGTTCCTTAACGATGATTTGTAATTTATAAAATCTTAATTCCTATTTACTAGTCTATGGTATGCTCATACATTGCTGACTTCGATGCACACTTATTAGTGATATCCTCGATAGGTTCCCTAACTTTGTAAACTTTGTAAACCTTGTAAATACTTGTTCATAAATAGTTCCTAAAACTTTTTTAAAGATATTTCTAATTCTGTCATAAACTCTTTCCACATATTGTAATCGTCCCGGTTGCGCTTCACCGTAAGTGGCTTGATATGGCTTCTACGATGCTGACGAGGTATAGAAAAGTGGTGGTTATCTAAAGTATACTTAACATTCATGATAAAGGTAAAAATTAAAACTTTAAAAAGTCATTCCAATTTCAAGCAAGTTATAATCGTTAAATTGCAGTGTTAATGTATTGAATGTACCGATTATTGTGTATATCGGATCTTTCCGGTTTTAAACGTCATGATTTTTCTAATTGTGTTCAACCGGTGGGTTTCAGAAAGATATAAATAACGGACATAAGACTTGGAACAACAGTGTACGGATCATTGTTCTATCAGGCTATCGAACCCATCTGTCACTAAACACTAAATCATGAGTTGGGACATTTTATTATATCAGAAAAGTCACTATATGATGGTAATGATGATATGATGGTAAAATAAAAAAATATATAAATAGTTGAATAGTTTAGTAAATAGTTTCGTTACTTATAAACATTATCGAAGCGTATTTACTTCCTATAATTAAAACTATAGAATTATGTATAGTATATTATAAATATTAGTTTCATATTATATCATTCAGAGATAACGGTAACGAAAATTACATCAACAATATATCTTATTTAATTTTTTTTAGTATAATAATAAATCTAGTAGGCCAAGGGTATTGATAGCTGACAAATTTATTTTACGTATTAATAAGTGCGCTATAAAATATAACCAAATCAACTTATCATGGGTAAATATGTTAATTTAATATGAGTCACATATGTTTAATATGTTTATTAATACTTATGCTATATACTTATATTATATTAGGTGCATCGTGTTCTTCTTGTAATGGAAAATATTCAAACACAGTATTAAGATTGAAAAGCTCAGCTAGACGTCGAACTCGTAGACGAGGCTGCACTTGCATGTTCAAGAGACCTGCATGGCTGCGAATTAGAAGAAAAACTCATAGAAAAGTATCTTAAATAGTATTACCTTTTTTAATACCATATTATAGTTACTATATAATATAATAACAAATTTATAGAATAAGTTATCTAGCTCATTATAAGGTTAATTGATAAGTCATAAAAATATAAAAGAATTTATTGATAAATTTTAATAGTATTTCCTACTTCTCATAAATATCAAATGAATTAATTTACAATAAAATCAGTACCAAATTAGTTAGGTAGTATGTTTACAATATCTAATGATTCTTTTTATTTGCAAATAATATAATTGAAATATATATTTTTTCCAGATATGCAGATGCGATAAGAATTCTAGAGTAACAATAAGTGAAAACCTTCCTGCCATTATAGCTTGTTCTCCCGAAAATTGTTATTGTGATAAGTCAAAGGGTTATTGTTCACGAGGAACTGAAACATGTTTCTGTGAAGAGAACTTAAATACCGGAGATGTCAAAAGTTCTGATAAAACTGGCAAGAATGTGTGTCGATTCACAGTTGATGCGTATTTTGTATGAAGTTATTGTTCTTAATTTATTGTTTCGAACTACTTTCCCTAATTTGTTATGTGCATACACTATATATATAAAGAAAAAATATATCAAAGCAATAAGAGTAATTTTTTTGTTATTAAACTTAAATGAACCATGATCATTATTAAATAGATATTTACTTGGCTGTATTCTCTTAAACTAATCGGATTTTTTGCCCAACTACTTTCTAATCCATTCAATTTTTGTATGTGTTTTTGTAATCTTTCCTTATTTTGAATCTTACTAAATCTTTCTTTACTTGTCTTTTTTCGAAACACAAGTCCCTGACAGTTGCTGCGAAAAAGAAAGCTATTGAAGATGCTTATAGTGGTGATAAGAAAATTGTAGTCAAGAAGTTTAACGTTCCACCAAGTCCACTTAATATCATACTAAGAAATAAATGTAGAATACTTGGTACTCTTGGTGTTAAACAAACTTGATAAGGGAAAAACCCTTATTTCGTGATATTACGTAAACAAAGGTATCAAATAAGACAGAAAGATCAGTCACATAAGTAAGACGATATTAATTGTCATAACTCGCTATTGTAGTTAAATTATATATTATGATAAGATTGCTAGAGTAAATAATTATATTATCACAATGTAGGTAAACCTCCACTTAATTCAAATGTTCTAAGGCTTATTGATCTCAAAAGCAATTAAGCCTGTGTTGCCTCCCGGCGCTAATTACCCTAAATAATAATAGCAAGCTAATTATTTTAAGTTATACTCCACGACTACAAAACAACACATAATATATTAAATAACTTTATAAACATCATCTACGTAACCTTATAAAGTATGGGACTAATTATAGTGTTTATTATTTTAAATTATAATTAAAGTTTAGTACATTTATTTTAAAAACCTTTATGAATTGATATAAATTTATTAACATAAACCATTTCATATATTTTTAGGGTTTCGTATCCAAAGGGGAAAAAAGGTCTCTCATTAGTAAGACTTCGCTCTCTGTCCGTTCGTCTGTCTCCATTCTGTGTCTTATCAACTGTTATGGCTAGATATTGGAAATTGAGAGTAGAAACTTTAAAAAAATAATATATATATTTGGGAGGCTCCCATACAAGAAACATGATTTTTTGTTTGGTTTTACAAACGCAACAAGTGCTTAAGATATTCACTAAATATTTAGTGATATATTCACTTTAAAAATAAATAATATTTTTATTAAAAACTATATATATATAAGGGAGTTTCCAAATAACAAACGTAATAAATTTTTCCATTTCTTACGGAACACTTGATCGGTTCTTAAATTCAATTTATATCACCTTCAAATACCTAGTTTTTATTAGAATACACAGACATTACGTAATTGGTATATTAGTTACTTTGTATCCTAACTGTGGAGTAATAGTATATACATAATATAATATTTTACATACATGTACAAATATTAAGCAATAACCACAAGCTTACCTCTATCTACTAAAAGTCAAGCTGGTATATCGTCCAACATACACAAAACTATTCGCAGCCGCTTGAGCGAATGTAAGTTAGTATAAGTTCTGTATTATGTTATTTTGTATACGGAATATTCTGGATATAATTGCACATCTACTTAGGATAGAAGTCTCGTTGTTTTGAAGCGTTGTTTTATGAAGCTTTATTTGTAAAGATTACATTTTCTGAATGTTGGTATAAACTGAAAACAAAGGACAGAAAGTTTCTTTAACTTGTTGAATAGACTTTTGAACTTACTTGAGATGAAAAGTTTGTCTTATGCGGTAATAGAAAACTCTCTGCGAATTGCTTGGGCTAATTTTACATAACATATGAATTATTGTCTATTATTATTTTTATAGACATAATTCATAAAAATTAAATTATGTGTAATAATAAAAATAATGTGTAAATTATAATTTAATTTTTATGAATTATGCCGATGTCTTTAAAGTCGTTAATGTCTAGTTTCTATTTTTTCAATCCCAAAAACATGCACGAGTTCGAATGTAAATAAAACGCTAAGCATAAATAACCAATGAAACCAATGTATTTTCTTAAATATCAATAACTTTTAAATTAATTTACGATGAACTACTCGTTAAAATAATAATAAGTCAATGTCAAAATAATAATAAGGCAAAAAAAGTTTCGATAATATTTACCTCAATTTACGTCATCAATGTCCTAATCACCGACCCTAATACACTCATTTAATTTTACGTCGTATTACGTCGTCGTCGTATTTTTCGTCGGTTAACAACATTATAATATATTGTTTTGTTTGTTACGACTATTTGATATGGATTGACGTAATGATGACTACGATTGAAATCATCATCAGTCAACGTTCACTGCTGCAGATAAGCCTTCCTAATGCGCCTCCAATACGGACGGTTTTGTGTGGTCTGCGTCCAATGACACCCTGCGACCCTTAAGTCGTTTGCCCATTAAGAGGGAGGCCGACCCACATTGAGCCTTCCTGTTCTTGGGCTATATTTGAGAACCTTACGACCCCAACGGCCATATAATATGTACTGTATAGTAAATATTATGATCCAGGAATGCAAAAAAACCAGGGTAGTTCTATATTGTGAGATACTATATAAAACATCATATTTATATTGAATTAAACTATTTATTATTATATCGGAAACAGATGGCATTCAATATATTTTAATATTCATCCTGGTACCTTCAGGTTTTATCCTATCAGTAAATAAGCCAATCAGTATTAAGGTGATTCCCAAGATATATGTATATAGAATGTAATATTTATTAAAATATAATTTTAAATGGATGATAAAGACTATAATAATTTAAACTAACAAATTAATTATTCCATTTCCATATAATAAGAACAGGTAAAGCGTTAAAGAACTCGTCATTAAAAATCATTACAATCAAAATATTAATTCTCAGAAAATTGGACTTAACATTTAAGATAGGTACTAAAATTTACCATTCCAAATAAATTATTTTAGCCGCCGCGCCGGTAGACTTTTCAAATAGGTCTAACCTTGTTAGAATATTGAAATAGGATTTCAAGTGGTTTTCTATGATAGGTTACATATTTATGGATATATTTAATATTTAAATAAGTAGATTTATAAGAAACTAGATGTTACCTCCGGTTATATTCTCAGCATTGCTTTATTACTCACTGTCAAGCACTGTCAAGTGTCACCGGAAAAACAAATTAACAATACAGCTGTCAGAAGAAGACAAAGAAGTGGTTTTAAAATTACTTTAAGAACATTAAAGTATTGCTAACCCTAACATATTAGTAATTCAGTTTAAGTCTTGGAAATGTATTTCATTTACGTAGATTATCATAATAAAAAGGTTCAACGCCATTCAGAAAAATTACAATGAATCGTTAGTGTAATGTATTTAGGTTTAAATTTTTCATTTCACCCAAACCGTCTTCGTATATGAAAAGACAATTTGTATTGTGTGTTATTAAAATTATAATGCAGTAAATTTCAGTAACGCAAGTTTTTGTCACGATCTAGTTTCAGTGATGCAATTTGCCATTGTACTGTAATGAATAATATTGTTGAGTCTGTCATAAGAATGTAATTTAAAACTATATCACCAGAGTATTTTTTTGCAAGGCTTTATGATTTGGGTTTTGCCAAGTATTAAATCATTTGTTTGAAATTGTAAATAATCATGTAAAGCAATGTCAATAATTATATACTTATTATTAAATAAATATAGAATGTAAAATAATACGACAAGGGTAGATTTCGAACTTTCAGCTTCCGGGCAACACTCCCGTCGATCTTCTCAATAAGCTACCATATCGCTTCACGCTTCGGAAGTGGCATTCTATATAGATATTCCTTTTGTAACCGAGGCGACATAATATATTAGGTTTTTTTGAAAATATTAAGCAAATGGTTCTAACTTTGCAATTAAATTAAAAATTAACGTTGAAAAGACTCAACTTAAAAAGCATGTTTCGCAATATTAAGTTAATTTATATTTTTGTAATAAATATAGACTCAAGAAATGTACTTGACACAGGCAGAAATAGTAATTTCTGGAAAATGTCCCCTTGTTTTACCTACCATTTATACGGAAAAAGACGTTAATATATAAAATCGGGACGGTTTTCGAAAGTCGCGGTTATATTTATATATTAGAGTATAATATTAACCTGCTATTATATACGAGTTTTAAATAACACTTCTAATAAAAATAAAATAAAATAAAATAATACAGATGTAACGGTTAGTCATAAAATAGTTATTACACTTTAAAGTAATTGTTATTATAGTTTGATAAATATTTAATATTACAATAGTACAATATTTTCTGAAATCAGTCATAATATGTGTAATACCTAGCAGAGTATGAATATTTGACATTACAAATTCTTCCTACACTCGTGTAACACAAACAGACTGTGACCTACTTTCGAGATGCATCTCATTTTAAATTCCTGGCTAATTTGAGTTTATACTAAAATAAATATAACTCGCACCATATTTTACAAACAATACACAATAATTAATTTAATTTTTGCTAAAAATAATTAATAAGAGTTTACTATGAATTCTATATTAAATATTATAGAAAGTTATATGTATTTTTTTTTATTTATAGTAGTATCATCAAATTGACGAGCACAATTATTTATTAATTTATAATAATACAATAGTATTAAACTTGTACACAAACACAAAAAAAGAAAGAACATATTTCTTCTTTATAACGAATATCAGATTCAGCTTTTTGACTTTTAACTAAATTAAACTAGTAAGGTTTCAGTTTTATAAAGACAGATTAGTGAAGACATAACTTATAAAAGATTTAAAAAATACTTAAATAGACTTTTACATTTACAGGTAAAACTCAGAATTATTATGAACCATCGTAAGTAACATAAATAATATACTAAAAATCTTAGGTTTTTAATTTATAACTAATAAAAATAGATTAGGTTCATTCTTGTGTTGAGTTACCAAATTAGTTGACATAACAGATAATGTTTGTATTTTAAATTTATGGTAAAATATTAATCTTAAAAATATCGACTGCCACTTGTGTTTTATTTTTTTTCTTCATAGCTAAAACACAACAAAATGTATTTAAAAAAATATATTATGAATAACTTTGCGTCTTTAACTTCATGTTAAAACCAAAAGATTCGTACCTACGGGTAAAATTAAATTAATTTATTATATAATACTTGGTCGTTAAATTATATAGTAAAAAGTCTTAATTGATATTCACATTAAATAAACTTTATAATTAATAAATCACCATAAACGTGTAAACTAGTAATTTTGATCTAATTCCTATGGCCCTCAAATAGTTATTACAAAAACACATAAAAAGTAACAGCTAAATTAATAAGTTTGTTTTCTAACTGTACATTAATATAATTATCATATGTATTTGGACTCATACTAGCAATTTAAGACAAGCTTTCCTATATCTGATGCCCATCAAGCTGATGTGACGTCCAATATACACAAAACTGTAAACAGTTTCAGCGAGTCTAAGTTAGAATTAGTTTTCATATTCTGTAAGATTTGGAATAATAGGTACGAGTTGCTGGTAGGTATTCAAAATAAAGTTTAGGGACATAATGCTCACTATATATTTTTTCTGAACTTATGTAACTCTTAATATAATTATTAATTTATAAACAGTTGTTATTAAAACCACTCTGGAAAAAATACGACGTCGTTGTCTTCGTAATACATTATTATGTACGTTTTAGTCCGCAGGTGCCAAATCAAAAAATCCTAATCAAAATCTTCATTGCAAGTCAGTTTTATTAAAAATATTTTTTGTCAAACTCACCACCGCGCCGACTCGGAAAATTAATTACTACAGTCTAAAGAAAAGCTAGCCGGACCAGATCTATACATTACAATATATTTTATTTTTATTGTACTTTGAATCCTAATGATTTCAATAATTTTAATTATTTAATAATAATTAAATTAATATAAGTATTAAATAATTAATTATTTTTTTAATAATTTTAAAATTATTTTAATTTTAATAATTTACACGTGTATTTGGCTGTCCTCACAATCCCCATGGTTTGATTTGATAGGTGGGTTATTTGTACAATCCAAATATGTACAGAACAAATTATTAAATAACTAATTATAATTATCATTATACTGGTATCAAACAGTTTTTTTCTAAAATCGGTGCTATTTTTTATATGTCATAAAAATACATTTTATAATTAAATTGTAAAATATTTTAAAATATATCTTTTTGGATTATAAAAATACAACTAGTGACAAACACCGAGCAATTATGTAAGTTAATTACAATTTTAGTATGCAATAACTTCAACAACTAGACGTATATATTTTGTGAACTATGATGATATGACATCAAACGATGTTATGAGAAACAGTTTGAGCAAGGGCGAGTTGAAATTACTTCTGACATTCCGTTTGATTGCTGGATATATTCTGAATACATGTGAATATCACTTGTTGAACTTAGTAATAAGAAATTCATTGTTATCATTCATTTTTTTGGTGGTAGACCATAACATCCGGTCGCCGGCAAAGTTACCACCCATCGGGCAGAGTCGTGCCGCAAAGCGACCTAGTCGTGTTCCGGCACGTTGCTCGATGAAGCCGTTTATGGGAAATGGGTCTGAACAGTTGCGGTGCGTTGGCGAACCGGTTTGACGTCGGGTTGGTGTTTGTTTTGTCGGGTGTCTAGTCAAGGAGGGTAGCGGGATCCGAAGCGACGGCTTTCCGCTGGCCGCCCGCAGATAGTTGGGGGCCCAATTAGTGGGTTAGCCACCCACGAAAGGCTGCCCCGCCAGCTGCGAAAAATCCCAGGGTGGCTCCATCGTGCTGGTTGGCGACCAGTCGAGGAGGCCCGATGGCGATCCCTGGGGGGGTTCGGGCGTCCCCGCAGTCTCCAGACTAGTCTCCCAGTGGCAAGACATCACCAATTTCGACGTCGGGTTCGATATGTACCGCCTTGTTCAACTGCCATTTCCCATCCCTATTCACTTTTATATTTATTTTTTTATGAAAAAGTTTAAAAAAGAGAACAAGTTAAAGCAGCGGTTGCACTCCTCCTCATATAAAGTGCACCTCACTAATATAAGGGGTTTGCACTCAAATCTTTTAGCTGTCCACCACCACCTGGAGACAGAGCAGCCGCACGTGCTCTTTTTGACGGAGACGCAGATACAATGTCCTTTGAGCGCTGCATACTTGGA
Organism: Napeogenes sylphis; assembly: GCA_959347405.1. Lineage (NCBI taxonomy): Eukaryota > Metazoa > Arthropoda > Insecta > Lepidoptera > Nymphalidae > Napeogenes > Napeogenes sylphis. The sequence continues at coordinate 28,551,342 of OY365780.1, read as the reverse complement.
TTATCCCGGTTACTCGTTAGAGCACAACTTTCGCTCACGGGCCGGAGTCAGTGTGTATGCGCGGAACGACCTCTGTATTCAGCGTCTCCGTCACCTTGAAGACCCCACTTTTTCTTCCCTGTGGGTTTTAGTGGACACAGGAAACGAAAAAATCCTGTATTCCTGTGTCTACCGTTCGCACAGCGGTGACCAGGAGACAACTCGTTTATTTGAGTATCTCAGTGAGGCTGCAGATATGGCTCTGTATCAGTACCCTTCGGCGCAGCTCGTCTTTCTGGGGGACTTTAATGCCTGTCATCAGGACTGGCTGTTCCCGTACCAGAAGACCGACCATGCTGGAAGAGAAGCGCGGAACTTTGCGTTGTCCTTGGACCTCTTTCAGCTGGTGAGGCAAGCGACAAGGGTACCAGATGTGGTAGGCCATACAGCCAATTGCCTGGACCTTCTGCTGACAACTGATCCGGACAGGTATCGTGTAGAGGTCACGTCCCCCTTGGGAACCTCCGATCACTGTCTGGTGAAATCTGTATTTACATATTCCCCACCAGCTTTCGAACCACATGGTGTTAGGCGAGTATGGAAATACAAGTCAGCAGATTGGGATGAGATGCGGCACTTTTTTGCGTCTTATCCTTGGCGGCAGGTCTGCTTCTCTTCTTTGGATCCGTCGAGTTGCGCGGATGCTATAACCGATGTGGTGCATCAGGCAATGGAGTATTTTATTCCTTTTGCTGACGACCGAAAACATTCGGCATACCTTATTTGGGCTGATGCTCGAAGCCGCAAAACTCCGGATGTAAGTATAAAGAAGAGAGCCTTTAACCAAGCTGCCAAGTCCTACAAAAAGGCCTTGCGGAAGGCTCGTCTCGATCGAATCGCTAAGAATGGCGAAAAGCTCTCTGCCAGACCAACTGGCAGTCGAGCTTTCTGGTCTCTTGCGAAAGCGATCGAGTCGAATTTCTGCCAACCCTCACTGCCTGCTCTGCTGAAGCCGGATGGTTCCCTGGCCCACACAGCAACAGAGAAAGCAAATGTATTTGCTTCTCTGTTTGCTGATAATTCGCATCTAGACACTGGCAATGCTTTTCCAGCATATCTTCCTCACTGCGGTATTTCGATGCCTGAAATCCGCATCACTAACAAAGAGGTATGGAGAACATTGTGTCGTTTAGATGTGAATAAAGCCAGTGGTCCTGATGGTATACCAGCTATTCTGCTCAAAACATGCGCAGCTGAGTTGTCTCCTGTACTGACACGTTTGTATCGCCTCTCTTTCAAGACTGGAATAGTGCCAAAATCCTGGAAGCTTGCTAATGTGCAACCCGTGCCCAAAAAAGGCAGCCGTGCCGACCCTGTCAATTACAGACCGATTTCAATCACCTCCATACTCTGCAAGATTATGGAGCGTGTATTGAACTCGCGCCTACTAGCATACCTAGAAGGTAACGATCTCCTCAGTGACCGACAATACGGGTTTCGCCGTAATAGGTCTACTGGGGACCTCCTAGTGTATGCTACACACATTTTAGGCGAGGCCATCGAGAAGAACGGAGAAGCGGTCGCCGTCTCTCTGGACGTCTCGAGGGCATTTGACAGGGTCTGGCATGCGAGCCTTATAAGCAAGCTTTCAGCGTACGGTATATCTCCTGGTCTGATCGGCTGGGTAACGGACTTTTTGAGCCAGAGATCTCTCCGAGTAGTTGTTGACGGGTGTTCCTCGGAACCCTCGAAAATAAATGCCGGAGTGCCTCAGGGGTCCGTTCTTTCTGCAACTCTTTTTTTGCTGCACATTAATGATCTGTTGAAGCCCGGTATCTATGGGTATGCAGACGACAGCACAGTTGTAGAAAGATATTTGCCGAGTACTCGGGCTAGTCGAGATCAAATACAGTCTGAAAGAGAAGCCATGGTGCAACGTTTGAATGACAAACTTCAGGCAGTCTCCGCATGGAGCAATGCCAATCTTGTCAAGTTCAACGCCACCAAAACGCAGACGTGTCTGTTCACCGCCAAAAAGAGCCCTTTCACCTTGGCTCCTACTTTCCAGAATGTATCCTCGGAATACAGTGACCGGCTTCAGTTGTTAGGCTTAGAGATTTCCTCGAACCTTAACTTTGGTCGGTTCATTGAGTCCAGAGCAAGAGCAGCAGCAGCAAAGCTTGCCGTTCTTGCGAAGGTTCGGCAGTACTTTACAACGGGACAGCTTCTTGTTTTATACAAAGCACAGATCCGGTCGTGTGTAGAGTACTGTGGTCACATATTTGCTGGTGCCGCAAAGTCTCATCTTGCGGTTCTGGACTCAATTGAGAGGCGAGCAAAGAGGCTTATCGGCGATCCCGAATTGGTCGAAGCCGACCTCCAAAGCCTTGAACACAGGCGTAAAATTGCTAGCCTCTCAGTATTCTATAGGATACATTTTGGTGAGTGTGCGCAGGAACTACACGACTTAGTTCCCCCGTCCCCCTTCCATCACCGGACGTCCCGACGCACGGCAGGTATCCATCCTTTTGTTGTGGACATTCCACCTGTCCGAACGAAGCGCTTTGCTTCCTCATTTTTAGTGCGTACAGCGAAGGACTGGAACAATTTGCCTGCGTCGGTATTTCCGGCCAAATATAATGTGGGTGTCTTCAAGAGAAGACTGAATAGGTTGCTAGGGCAATGCGCCTTACCATCTAAGACTACATTCCACTTACCATCAGGTGGAATGTAGTCAAGCATTGCCCTAGATCGTATAAAAAAAAAAAAAAAAAAAAAAAAATATCTCTAGCTTTAATTTTTATCATTAGTACGATATTTCTAGTAAGCATTATAGTTATTATTTAATTGTACCTACAGATTAAATACAGAAAACAAAGTTAAAGTCCTTCTTGGTGTTAAAATTAATCTAGGTATTTAAAGATTTGACATTACAAATTCTTTCAGCGGTCATATAATATAAGCAGACTGTGACCTACTTTCAAGATGCATCTCATTTGGAATTCCTGACTTAGTAATTCGAGCTTAAATCAAGAGTTTTATAATTCAACCATTATTTCTAATAAACACTACACAAACGTCATCATAGTTTATAAATTAATTTAAATTAAAAAAAAATGGACGATACTTGTTTAATGGAAGCTTAATTGGAGTTTTACAACTAATTTCACACAAATTTAAGGTTTCCTTTTATATATAGTATCAAGATTTTTAACAACAACAGTTATTAAACTCTAAAGGACACACTTTTCGTATAAATTAAAATAAAAAAACACAGATTCGTCTAATTAAATGAACAGTTTGTGATTATTTTATCACGTATAACGAATATCGTTTCATTTGATTATAACCTAACGTAAAAACTTTTTTTTAAATAATTATTCAGATTTTATGATTTACTAAATGATAAATAATATCTGTAAGACACTTGAGAGTTGAAAAGGATTGACAATATAACAACTTATTCAAAAATAAAACAGGTTAAAGGTATTAACTTTAAATTGTTTAGGGTTTTAACTTTAAATTGTTTAAAGTTTAAACTTTAAATAGATAAATGTTGTAAAAATTAAAAAATATATAAGATAATATATAAAACGTTTTGTATTTATTTCACTAACAAAAAAATATTCCTCTACATATTATTGTATTCATATTTTAATTTAAAGATATATTCATTGAATTTAAATCGTAATTAAATAAAAACATCTTTTGCAATAAAATGTAACTATTTTTTTCCGATAAGCCGCGTTGAGAGACGTGTGATTAGTAATTGTGCACAAACTTACAAAGAATGGTGAATGTCATAATATGGAATGCAAGCAACTTGTCCAAATTAAAATTGCTGAATACTAAACTTTAATACATGAACAATCTTATTATTTGACATTGTACTAATAGGACAAAATATAAAAAAAAATAGAGGTTGAAGTCGCCAAAAAAATAAATTTAATAAATGAACAATCTTATTATTTGACATTGTACTAATAGGACAAAATATAAAAAAAAATAGAGGTTGAAGTCGCCAAAAAAAAAACTTATAAACAGTACAGTTGGTTACAATATTTAAGTAATACTATTGTCTAGAATTTAAAATATTTTAATGCCATATTTTTTGGGAAACAAACAATATTTAGTACATATAAGCATAATAAAAAATAAAATAAAATATATCAACAAAGTTTCCACAAAAAATTAATACATACCAAGCAGTTAAAAATTTAAAATAAAGCTACACAAAAAGAGATAAAAAAATACTAATACATCAAAACAAGAAAAAAAAATAACAAAAATTAACAACAATTAACAATAAAGATAAAAGGGAAACAAAATTATTTATACACTATTTCACTAATTTTCTTTTTAAAGTCTATCAAATCATTACCAAATATATCCACAGTATGAAATCTAAAATTGTAGTTGTAACAAGCTCTGAATATATACGTATTAGCTGTGTACTTAGTCTTAACCAGAGGAATATCAAAAAGCCGGTTGCTACCTCTCATATTCAATCGGGGACACCTAAAACTAATGCTACCTACCAAAGAATGGGAGTCAACAATATAATTGATAATTTTATAAAGAAATAATTGATCTCTCAGAAAACGACGACCACTTAGAGAATTAAAAGCCGTGATGGATTCAAAATTAACTTTACAATGAGAACACCTAAAAGAAACATATTTATAAAATACACGTTCAATTTGCTTTATATAAATATCATACTGGGGATTCCAGACAATTGAAGCATACTCAAGGACCGATCTTACAAGACAATTATACAAAAGAAATAATGTCGAACAACGCTTGAAATCCTTACCAGCTCTCAGAACGAAACCCAACATTCGAAATGCCTTTGAAGCAATATGATAAATATGATTTTTGAATAACAACTTACTATCAAGAATTACACCTAGGTCTCTTATCTCAAAAACACGGTCTAAATAATGGTCGCTCAAATGATAATTAAATAAAATAATTCCTTTTTTTTTCCTACTGAAGCTTATGACGCAACACTTTTTTATATTTAAGTGTAAACTATTATTGTTGCAATACGAAACTATTTCGTCCAGATCATGTTGAAACAATTTGCAGTCCGAATTATTCTTAATGACTTTGTAAATTTTCATGTCGTCTGTATACAGTTTAAATTTAGAATACTTAAAGCTGGAGACAATATCATTGATAAATAAATCAAACAATAAAGGTCCAAGATGAGAACTCTGAGGTACTCCCGAGGTAACGGGAACAAATGATGAACGAAATCCCCTTACTGCAACAGCCTGACTGCGGTCACTCAGATAGGATTCCACCCAGCGAAGCAGATCGCAATGTATACCGATTACACCAAGCTTAAAAATGAGTAAATCGTGAGAAATCTTATCAAATGCTTTTGAATAATCAGTATACACAACGTCCACCTGGTAACCATTATCCATCGACAGGGCCACGTCATGTACAAATTCACATAAATTTGTCTCAGTTGATCTCCTCTTAACGAAACCATGTTGCTGGTCTATAACTAATGGAGAAAGTTTAGGATAGATCAAATCGAAAACACACTTCTCAAACAACTTTGGAATAGTACTAATCTTAGATATACCTCCATAATTTTGGACATTATGCTTATCACCCGACTTATGAACCGGCACTATAAAAGACTGTTTCCAGGCTGAGGGAAATTTCCCCGTTCGCAGTAACAATTGGAAAAGGTAAAATAAAGGGCGAGAAAGAGACTTCCAACAGTTTTTTAAAAAAACAGGTGGAATACCGTCAGGCCCACAGCCCTTGTTCAAATCTAAAGACTTCAAATATTTTCCTACTAAATCAATTGATATATGAACGGAACTATATTAATATACAACTATTATTAGTATGTGCTAAGGACTGTGAATCTTTAAAAAGATGATCAGAATTACTTGGCTCAAATACCGATTAAAAATAGGATTTAAATAACTCGCAAATATCACTTCCCCCTGTACAAGTTACATCATTTCAATACAACGACTGATGTAGCCCATTCGTACCCTTTCTCGACTTCAGAAATGTCCAAAAGTATTTACAATTTATCTTTAATTATTCTATATTATATCTAATAATTATGTATTATAAATTATCATCACGTTGACACAGACTAAAAATAAGCATACGTGGTATAAGCATATATGCAATACACATCGGTTACAGTTATTGGTTGAACAAAACAATGAAAATTTAACGGACTATGTACTGTAGGACTATACTTCCGACTTCTAGGCAATGATTCGATCACTCTGCCAATAGAGAATATATTATATACGTATACTGGCCGCTTTGAGCAATTGTTCAAAAGCGGCTCAATTCTATATATACCCCTCTTTATCAGGACAAAGGCAACATCCGCTTCCTTCTTAAGCTACCTTCTAAAATCCTTACTAAAGTTTTAACTTTTAAGAATGTAATAATACTAAAAAGTTGCAATAACCAAAAAGGATGTTGAAAATTGTGATAAATTTAAACAATTACTTCCGATGTGTCATCTTTTTAATGCTATACTATACCAAAAAGTTAGAATCACGAGTATGTTACATATTTTCTGAAGCTAGATGTATATAACTTATTAAAATGTAAATGTTAGACATAAAAATACGTTCAGTGGTAGTGTAACACAAATAGTCTGTGACCTACTTCGAAGACAAAACTCATTTGAAATTCCATCGTTAACTCCAACTTGGTAATTAGAGCTTATAACAATATTTGTATCAATTAAGTATTGTACATATTGAAGTGAGGGTAAGTATTTTAGATTTGCGATAAATGAAAAAGAACACTGGAATGTCTTGCCAAAATATTTTATTTATCATTTTCATTTACCATACTAAGAGAAAACTCGAAAAATATTAATAATTAATATTAAGAGAGATACTTTATATTCATTATTAATGTAAAGAAAAAAGTTCAGAAAATTTTGTAAATTGCAAAAAATATTGCTTAAAATATTGTATTGGTAACCTGTATTTTAAAATAAATATTTAAGATGAGAAGCCGATTAGGCATTGATGTGTAAAATTGGATGTTCAACCATATTTACACTGAGACTGAAAGAGTCCGACATTTTAAAATGTTATAGATTTTATCAAAGTATTTTGTGGCATCTTTTTTATGTTAATTTATGCTGTAAAGTTAATACAATTAGTAAGGACTCGGTCTTTATATATATATATAAATTAATTGGAGCGGGTACTGGTATACGGTAGCTCATTTTGTAAAGCGACGGGTCTGTTTCTCAGAGGTCACGTCTTCGAATCTTGTAATTTTTATTGATTTTAAGAGTACTACATTTATCATACTAATAGTATAAATGTTATAAAACATGAACAATACGAATCAAAATAAATAATTATTATTATATATTGTTGTTATTATCACATTCACAAATTAAATATTCTTCTTAAAATACATGACGGTACTTCGATAAATCATGTGTCATATATAGTCAATTTAAGAATGTCAGATGGGTCTATCAGTGTCATGTCCTAAGTTTGTTTTATTTTTGTAAGTGACTAATTAATATTGTATTTAAGTGATTAATAATTGATATTGTACATTGGACAATTTGTATTGAAACTGTCATTTTATTCTTCTCACTAGTTAACTCACGCATAGTTACGGTTCATGATGGATTTGACAGTTAGTGATAAAGGGGGGAAGTTCTCGTCATACAATTTTATTTTAATTACATCAATATAAAAATAATAGAATAATATTACTGGATTCAACTTTATAACGAATTAAGAGCGAATGTACATTAAAATATCAACAATAAATAAAAGTAAATTGACAAAATGTGCTTCTATGATTTCAAAGTAATAACTTATTGCGTGTTATTAATTTTGTTAAAATCATAATGTTTCTATCAGATATAGTATTAAAAACTCTCAACTAACACTAAGCGGAAACCTCTAGTCATTATAATTTGTTCTCACACCGAAAATTGTTACTGTAATAATTTAAAGGGTTCACGAGAAACTGAAATGGGTTTCTGTGAAGAGAATTAAACACGCAGGTTTGTCCATTCACACTTGATGCGTATTTTGTATGAATGCAATTAGATAAGAACTTGTAATTTTAATTGACATAATTTTAACTTATCCTATATTATATGTAATTAATGTTTATTTTAAAATGTTCTCAATAGTATGAAAGCAAAATGTATAACTTTAATTAAATATAAATTGTTTTTCGAATTAATGTAACAGTCAAGATCACTTATAATAGCTAAGATGTGGGATTAAACCAATTTTTAACATTAAAAGTTCTAAGCCCTGAAAAGAAATATTATTTATTTTATATATTATTTTATTTGAATAATGGAAAGTTAGTATGCTGTTTTGTATATTATAAGAATAAATAATAATTTAAAGCCAGTTGTCTACCGACCACTCTATTCTTGAATAGCTTTTTAATGTACCAATGTTAGAAAAATAGATTATGTGGTATTACATTAAAAATAGAGCCAAAAAAATATATGCAAAAGGGGCAGTTAGTTTGAATTATTTTTGTAGAAGCATATGGTCTATTCCCATACTAGAGAAATTTTAAAAACATATCCAGACTCTATTACGGCCATATTATATTTAATCCTTAAATATTTCTATAACTGCTCTAGGTGAAGTTTATCGTTTAACAAATTACAAATATTGACTTTGTTATAACTAAAACCTAAACGTAGCGGTCAAATTACCCAATTACCGTTACCAACGTTACCTACGAGGTTACACACCCTAATATAACTGTACAACGTTATGAACAATAAAAATGGTTATTATAAATAAGCAATGGTTATTAAGAACCAGGATAATAAACAAGTGAAATTTAAATATTACTTTTATGCACTAGTTCATAATTCAATCAGTGATCGAATTCAAGAAGGAAACTATCCGCAGCAATACAGAGCTTTTAAAACGCATTTTCAATTCCGTACAATTTATAACAAAGAATTTTCGTTTTTATTTAATTTTTGAGATCTGTATCAATTAAAATATACATACTTAATAAATTTGCACTTCTTACTGACGGTATGTTTGTTTAAATATAATATAATACAATATGCACCGTAAACGCTTTTAACATTGTTTCAGAATGACTAACCCTAACTTGAAAAACAAATTCAAGTCTACCAAATACTTAATATTATTATTATATTACATGTACTACGAAACTGGTTGATTACTTTATAAGTTATTATAGTGCGAATATTTGACATTCACAATACTTTTTGTAGATTTGAAATTCGAACAAATTGTGACCTACTTCCGAGTGGCATCTCATTTGAAATTCTTCAACTCCAACTTAATTATTCAAGTTTATATCAAGATTCATATAATTCAAAAAATATTTTCTAGGAACCTATCTACAAACCTTTGAAAATATCTATAAATTTATATAGAAGGTAGATACACCATCCCTATGAAGATGATTTTATAGAGAATACATAATTCACCGAGATGGGTAGCGATATGTTATCTCAATTGGTAGAACAACGGTTTGCTAGAGAATTCACCAGTTTAAATCCCTGTCCGTATTAGTTTATTTCTTGTTATTTAAATTTTGTTATTTTTCTTAATCTATAAATAAGGGTAGAATATTTAAAATTGATATATAAACGTTTAAAAAATTGATTAAGTCTCTTAAGATACTATTATACTATTTGATTACAAATTCTGAATGAAAACTTATCTCGAATTTTACTAATATTGTAGAAATGAAACAAAACTTTTGTGTAAGATTTAAAACTTTTTTTTTAACAAGCTGCTGCTGAGTGAAATTGCTAAGAAGCAAAAGCTAACGCAACTACGTCAAATTGGAAAGCATTTTAAATGGTATGTTTTTTGAACTACAAATAAACGAAGATGGTCAGTATCTACTACGTTGAAATACCAGTGTAAAACTATTAATGAAAAATATCAGCGGTAACATGCACTTCCATGTTCATTACATTCATAAAGTCAGAACAGAAAATCCATAATAATATGGAAGTCTTCACCATCGAATTATCTTATTTAACTGAAACTTTATTTGGTAACTTCAAGGGTTGATTTTTTCAACAGCGGACGATTTAAGAGAGGCTACAACTCGGATCTCATCTTCGCTTTGACTCAATTATTGGAATCGTTTACAATATAGCAAACCCTCGTAAGCTCACCGAAAGTGCTTTGTTAACCGATAAAATAAAGTGGGGTTTTATAACAATTATAAATCGTTTTTAAATAATTATTTTATAAATAGAATTTAAAGCGCTCGAAAAAAGGAATTAGAAATACCTATTAAGTTATATTATATTTTACAACAATAATATTCACAATAAAAAAAATACAAGCTAAGGTTACCATTTAACCAGTTAAAGCTATTAAAAACAAAACATGGTGGTCAAAATTACCTAATTACGTCATCACAGTCCTAATCACCAACATGGCTACCTACCCTAATTTAACTTTATAGTCATATGGAACATTACAAATACCACTTATGAACGAATACTGTTGCTTTAGATGTAAATATATACAAATAAACAAAACGATGTAGGGTTGCCAAGAAAATCGTTATTAATTGTTTTTCATTATTTTAGTCGTAAAAGGGCACAAGTGATATTTAAATATATACTACTATACTCGGGCTTGCCATATTTATAAAGTTTCTTTTATTTATTTTTTTTTACTTTTTAAAACATTTATTATTGTAATGAAGCGATAACAATCTTAATTAGAAGGATTTCTATTGACTTTAATGGAGCCATTGATTAAAAACTGTAAGTCAGTTATCAATAGAAACTCGCACCCTCTTCATGTGTTTTTTTTTCTGTTTTAAGAAATTCCAAATCATTATAGAGCTTAGAGCACACTATCTAAAATTAACCATAAATCGTAATCTCGCGATTAATATCGAGATAAGATGACGGTCAGATTTTAATTCTATTTGAGTATAAGTCTATGTCTGTTTCCTGTCTTAGTTTTTCTGAAAGGGCCCTTTTGATTATCGAACTTGATTTTATAATAACGCCAAACTAACTTCTTCAGAATTGCCGAAATTATGACAACTTATTTTACAAAAATTGGGCTTAGTTCCTCCATTACGGTCATCACCCAGCCAAATCATCACTGAAAATATTTTATGTAAGAAAAATAAATTTAGTAGTTGCAATAAAGAATTTTAACTGTAGACTTTTATATTTTCAAAAGTCTTTTATAATGGAAGATATTACCTACATATAACATTACTTAGACTACATTAGAGAGAAAATATGCAGCATTAAAACATTTTGGACGATAAAAAATATCTTGGCATACATCCAGTGAAATAAAGTCCAAGAAAAGATCTCGAAAAAACAGTAACATAGCCTAAAAGATTCATATTTTTAAATTACAGAATATTATGTCTTTTTTTAAGGATGATGGTTTTTAACCCCCCTTTTACCCCCCTGGTACCTGTGTATCTGTGTAACTGTGTGTCTGTCTGTGGCATCGTAGCAGCCAACGCCTGGACCGATGTGATTGAGGTTTTTTTTTAATCGAAAGTCTGGTCCGTCGAGATAGTTCTTAACTATGTATGGTCGATACAAAAGCAGTTGTCTCGAAAATATTGTGCTTTTATTGGTGTTGTATAGAGGTTTTATGCTATATTAATAGTAAAAATCTAAAAAAGTGAAAACTAGTGCGCTCGTAGGTTCGTTCGTTTATTTAGTATAATTTAGAAACCAGTAACATAACTTTAAATAGCAGAAAAAAAAAATTATAAAACCCCGATACAAAAACACCTCTAAAAATAATAAAAATAATATAATTATGTACTTATCGAAGTCGTTGCATTGGGGGACTGCTAAACAAAGGAACAAAACAAAATGCAAGTAAATCACCAAGGCAATTAAAATGACTATTTAAAAAAAAGTAATAAAATTAATTTCTGTCCTCATAAATTACGTCCGAAAACTTAGTGATATAGACACCACTTGTAACGAACCCCCGAAAGATCTAACGAAAGTAACGTATATATATATATATATATATACATGACAAAAAAATATATTTATTAAGTTTCTTGAGTGGCCTTCTCCATGTACTAAAAATTGGAAACATTAAAGTAGTCTTCCCTGTCTTAAGAGCACCGGAAGTCTATTATAATAAAAATATACTGTTACTGTTTGGGTACATAGTCTTAATAATTGTAAATATTTGATTGACAGATATGAGTAGAAGGATTATATTTTTTGTAGCAACTTAAAAAATGTTTACCATATTCTATTACGCAAAATAAATGTTTTTCAAGGTCCTAAAGTTCCAACTCCGAAAATTTCGTTTTTGTTCAAAGTCGGTAACTAATTCAAGGTATAGATGATCTGCACATTTCTTTGCTCGTCCCTTTAATACTTTGCAAAAAAAAAATATTATCGGGTAAAGCCAGGTATCAGGTACAAAAAATAAATCGCTAATCCTTAAAATCCGGGTAAGGATAACGGAGGTAACTATTTAAATTATTGTTTTGTCATCGGTCTGTGATAAGGATGCAAAGTTTCAAATTAATCCGATGTTCTAAAATAGGTAAAAATCCTGTTCAATGTATATTCTAAGATAATACCAACGTAATAAAAGTGTGTTAAAAATTAACTAAAATCCAAAATGTATTTAACACGTTCGTTTATATATATTTTTTTAATTTTTTTTTTTTGTGTCTTAAAGCTGTACATTTTATAAGACTGCTAAAATAACAAGAATTATAGAGACTGATTAATGAACTTACGGTCTTTCTGTTGTTTAATGTTCTTAAAATGAAAATGTCCCTTTGTTTTGTAAGCTTAAAAATGAATCTTAATATATTCGTAAATATATTAAGATTGATTTAGAAGTTTTTATGTAGATTTTTAAATAAGATTCAATATTTCAGTAAACTAGAATAACATAATCTTGATTTATATTGTAGAATTTCCATAACAATGACAATTTTATAACACGTGTTATATTATTAGGTACAAATCATTTTTATAAGTTTCACTTAAAATAAGTATACCTACCCACCATTTAATTGGAATTTAAGGAAATATTGTTTATGTTTAAATATATGATTTTTACTGGTTTTATCTTAAATACTTTTAAACAGGTTAAATCACCTTATATATTATATCGCTGAATATTCCCATAACTTATAATAGTAATAATATAAAGGGCTATCCTAAAAGAAATATTTATTATTCTTAAAACGATGTTTTATTAATCAAATAACCTTTTTATACAGTATGTATTTTACAAAATATAAACTTTCATTTAAAAAAAACTTAGAGACGCGCCAGATGAGAAGCCGAAAAGGCATTGATGTGTAAAATTGGATGTTCCACTACACTTATATTGAGACTGAAAGAGTCCGACATTTCTTTCTTTATAATTACTTCCTTATTGTAGACATTTATCTTTTAAAGTGTATTTAAGAAAATGTTTGTCCCATTTGTAAATAAATGGAGCACATTTATTGCCACTTAATATTTTTCAGATTATATTATTTTACAATCTTGAAATAAATTCGAACTTTAATTTATTTTAGTTTCAGTTAAGAAAGTTTTGAAAAGATTAAATATCCTTTTAAGATAACACCTCCGATCCAAAACTAGTTTCATTATCTATCTTAAAGCAAGTTCCCAACTAATTTTCCGGTTGAATGTGCTCCAACAAAACGGTACTTTCAAACTGATTTTATATGAAAACTTTTTCAGATACCGTAGGTGAGCGATAAAGTTTGTTTCAAGCCTCGGGTGATGTACTTACCTTCTTGAACAATACCGATTCTTTCCCAAGTGTATTATTACCTGTTGGATAACTTTCCTGGTTTTGACATTTTGAATTCTAACTACAGGATTTTTGTTTTATTTAACTTGCGCAGTAAAGTTACTTCGGCCATAAAAAAAAACAGCTTTAAACGATATTTTTAGTGATTAGTATATGAACTTTTGACAACTCATTTTTAAATTATATGCAGGCAAATAAGAGTAAGTTATAACTCGAATGTTTATCTTTTAACTTATAAATCTGTTGAATACCCTTAATAATTTGGCAACTTTCATAATATAGGCGATTTGATGCACTTTTTTTTATTCTTACAAGGTAATAATATTTTTGGGATAAAAGAAACAACAAATAATGTTCTAACATTTATATTTTTGAAGTTTTAATTATGAATTATGAAATAAACATTAAACAATCAGTCTTTTTGAAGATAATTTTTTAATTTTCCTACATTCTATGAATCAAAATTATCTATAAAAGATATGAAGCCTACAACTTCGGTAACAAATTTATTATATTTTATCCTAAAACTTATTTTGAGATTATGACATATTAATAATGTTATCAAATAATTTTAGGTTTTAATGTTTGCTATTTGTATAGTGTTTCATAATAACTGATTAGAAAAATTATTAGATAGGTATGTTTAATAGTTAATCCCAAATTTCTTATTGTGGTATTTACTGCTTTTATTTTGTTAATGTAGTTCTATGAAAATTATGTTTATTGTTTACTATTGATTGTTTCAGCAAATAGGTACTGAAAAGAATGGATAGCCACGAATATTGTCCTATCAAAACTCACTTTATTTACAAAATAATATTAAAGTAAAACATCTTATTCTATTTGATAGATAAAAAGTAAAATATCTTTAAATATGGCAGCATTTGGCACTTGTTTCTTTAAATATATAGCAGAAAATAAAAAATCTGCATGAAAGAAATAACATCAATAGCACATTTTTTGTATTTCACATAATTAAATTATATTATTGAATGCAATATCAGCTGTTACTAAATATTTATTTTTTTCTATTTTATAAATTTATCCAAAATTTGGCTTACAAGAGAACGTTTATTACTTAGCATAGCTTGACTTGCTAAAAAAGGCAGTGATGGAGTCAAGATGTGCATTTTAACAAATAGAAACGTGTTTAATGTTCAAACATGATTAAAAACTTACATAATTTTAATTTAATGAAGGTAATGTAAAAGTATATCAAAATAATGTATTCATTTCAACTTCCAACATACCGAATATATACATAGACGATGTTATTGCTGAATGTTGAATACTGAACTGAATACTGCCGAATTATTAACATCCATTTTTTATTTATTAAACAATATTACAATTATAATAAATAAATGAACACAACCATTTTATTAAAATATAATGTTAAATTACTTTACTATATTATTAATTTATTTTATGGCTACCTATGATGTGGTACTCGGCAGGCTTCTGAAAGGAATGAAAAATATTATATCATTTTTTACAATTTAAATAAATTGATTATGAAAAATACAAGATAGAATGCAGTCGTTTAATATTATTATAATTAATAGGTCTAAATAGTTTGATTTCAAGTCAATAAATAAATATAACATAATATATCTGGACATCTTACGTACTTCTTGGAGCGCTTTTTAATGTGGTTGTTCTTGAAACGCAATCACTTTCTTCTGATTCTGATCGCATTTGAAAGCTCGTTTCTAAAATATAATAACAAAACGTATAAGATTTGATTCCCCGTTGATATAAAAGGCTATACTGAAATTTATAATATGAAAGTTTCAGATTGTACGAAAAATTGTGTGTGCTCCAACATAAGGGATGGAGACCTTATTTTTTCGTACTGTAATTTAATTTTGATTTCTACATCCTTGTTTGAAAATATCTATAAACATGTATCGCCATGTTAAGCTTATTTAATTTATATAAATATAGAATGAAAAATTCTATAGATTATATAAAGATTTTCATTCTATATTTATACATGGCTATACATGTTTAAAGATATTTTCAAACATTAATTTCGGTAGTGGCATCTTTTCAATGTTTACCTATACTGCAAAGTTAGAAACATTGGTTAGGATTTTCGAAAGAAACCTAATAGATGTCACCACCGTCCCGATAAAGACGGATCACATATAGAATGCTTAATTTACCGAGGCGGACAGCGATACGGTAGCTCAGTTGGTAGAGCGACGGGACGGTTTCCCAGTAGTCGCGGGTTCAAATCCCTGCCCGTATCGGTTTATTTTTCATTCTATATTTATATAAATTCTACATCCTCTCTTGTAATACGATGTCAGAAATATGTAAACGTTCTATATTTATTAGCTACTACAGCTCATATACAGCAATTAAATGTTATCGACTGCTTCCACCCTAATACTTCCCCCCTAACCCTACCCCTTTTTCTTCCTGTGTACTCACCGCTGTCATGTCTCCTGGTGCGCGGCGCGGCCGTATTATCGACGTGACCAAACGTACGGAACCCGAGTGCGAACTGAGCGTACGGACTTATCTCGTACAGCTCTGGTGATAGAACTATCTTTTAATATTTAAGAATTTTAATTATTTATAAGATTACATCATTTTATATCTCTAACAATTATAAATAAACATTTTTACGATTGAGTCGTCGAATCCAGTACCTTTAAATTTAAAGGCAAGCATGGATTCTCTAAGTCCAGAATTTTATTTTAATTTTTATATTAAATGTGCACTAACACTAATGCTTACCTAATATTTGTCTTAAGTATAAGTAGTGCAAAGAAGCGTTGAAAAATCATATTTTTTTCTTCATTAAATTTAACAGTGTAAAAATAATATTCCAATCTATATACCCTGTACAATTTTACCGTTTGGAAATATGTTGGGTAAATTGTATTGGTTTTAGAAACAAACAATACAGTGTTCTGCTCAATAAAACGTACAAACGGAAACAATTGAAAACTTTATAAATATATTCACCCAGCTGAACTCACATTCATGAGCTCGAAACACTGCGAACTAATTATACGGAACCCTTGTCCAAACATTGTTAAGGATCCGTTCCCGAATCCAAGATGTATTTCGTTATCGCTGAGTCATTGCTATTTAGAGTCTAGATACTTACACATACATCTAGTAATAATTATCATCAACTCTGATTACGAAATTACGAGTTTCTTCTACTTAACATTTACCGCACAAGGAATCTTTTACACACCCGGTACATACCCGGTCATCTTGGGATTTTTGTGAGTAAAGTCGGGTAAAAAATATATTTTTAATATATCGTCATATTTTAAAAATAATTTTACTTAACTGCCTTACCGTGTTTGTTATCAGAAGTCAAATGTACAGGCGTACTGTATACTCTGTTGTTTACTTCAGCGGGTACACTCTGAGGTGTGTTTGCAGTTACATTGCTTCTTTCTGATTTGGATTCCCCAGTTAAAGAATTTCTATATTCTGTAAGTCTTTGATGACTGGAAAGACACTTTTAATTAGTAATGAATACGTGGATGTATATAAATAACGCCATCACGGAAAAAACTAAGAAACTTGTAACTTGGGAAATAAATGAATATGATGAATCTAAATAATATTCAGACTAAGTGTGTATAATTTTTAGATATCATATAAATACTTTTATAGTATGGGAATCGAACCCACGACCAAAGCATGCAATGCAGTATATTTCATTATTTCATTACAATTAATCAATTTCGGATAAGCAAATGAAAAAAAAATATTTTTTACTAACTTGTGTCTCTTGATGAGTATATAAAGACATGCCAGCAGACAAATGAATAAAAGAATAGAACTGCAGATGATAACTAGCATGTTGAAGTCGAAATAGTCTGACGGTGGGCCTATTGACTCTGGAATAATAACAATTTATATTAATGCCATACTTTTTATTTATTTTTATTTGTCTACAGTCTTATTTTAAAGTAATAAAAGTCACTTTGTAAAGTTAATTAATCTAGATTAAAATAAAACAAAAAAAATCCACAGTTTAAGTTTTAAGATAAAGATTCTTAGAACCTTTTCAGCCTTATTATATAAGTGTGATGTCATTAAATGTTTTTGAATATTTTTGAATGGGAGTGGTTTTTATTATAGTATTTTTAATCACATACGAATTAAGGTTTGTGATTGGTGGTGTGATATGAAACATGAATACTGTGTTGAAATGTTTGAGATTGATTGGTGTTTACTTGTTAATCAGTATTAATAGAGGATGTTTCTGAGATGTATGATCGATTTATTTTATTTGATTGGTCTTTTATTTTATTGAATAGCAAAAGGTTATAATTAAATGTATCTGACTAGATTGATTGAATAATTTTATTTATGAAAGGACACATTTGTGCCTCTTCTTGATGTATTTAAGGGTGTCTGTATGTGCTCACCGCCTGTCTCCGTAGTGGTGGCGTACATGTAGTCCGCGCTGGAGGGTCCCGCGCTATTCTCTGCGCGCACGCGCAGCTGCAGCCAGCGCGCCGCCGGCAGCGGAGACAACGCGAACGTGCCAGGAGACGAATATGGACTCCAGGGGTCGGGAGGCTGAAATATTAAAAAAAAATTGAAACTTGTGTATGCTCCATTATGAGTTACGTATTTTGATGTATTTTTTATTATTTTGGGATAGATAACGAGGCTGTCATCATTGCGACAAAATAATGCAAACATTTAATGTGACAAATGACTTATATATCAAAAATGCAGGGCAGGAAAAGGTCATAAAATGATAGTTTTTAAATATTGTGTCAATAAAACAATTAGAATAAAACAATTAGAGTATCTACCGTGTCCATCCTATATTCTACTTCTGTCCAGTGGATCCTACGACATTCCTATAGGATATATACTTATAGTATTGTTAACTGTTTCATAAAAACTATTACACGTAGAGCTATGTTTACACTTAAATATAAAACTACACTATGTGAGTTTTTGTTAAATCTCTGTGACCTGTGATAGTTTGAATCATAGTACATAAAAAAATCGGTTTTTAGATTATTTTCTCAACTCTTCTACCGACTTCAAGAATAATGTAGCTTACATGATTCTTAAAGTAAAACTGAGCGGTTTGTTTTTGCTGAGAACTCATGTCCTACACTTTAGTTGGTTTTTTCTAATCATGTTTTTTATGGGTAATGTCAAACATTTCTCATTATTGGGAGATTTAAATTTAAAACCTATTTTGACTGTTCTTATCAGAGCTTATAGATGTGTATAGGCAATGGCCTGTATACAGATGTATCTTGCATAGTTTTTAAATATAAGTTCAGAATAAACTCCAGAATAATCACTTCATTTACATTGCTTATTTAATTAACAAATTCAAGCGTGGGATTTCAAAGTTAAGTTTTCGTGTAAACAGCATAAAATTAGATTTTGCTGTGTATAATTAGATTTTTCAGCTTTTTTTAGCTATTTAATGAGTACATTCTAAAAAAATGCGGCTCTGCAGATACCTAAGAATTTTGCGCTCTATGCATGATAACTAAAAAACCGTTGCGTTATATAATATATTACTATTTAAGAGAACAAGGAAATTACCATATATATTGCAATATTAATTTAATTATTACCATTTTATTCTCGGCCCGTCGCCATACTTTCCCTCCATATTCCCGGTAATCAACCTCCCACTTGGTAATCTCACAACCATTGTCATCCCACCCACTAAGCTGTATATATATATGGGATGCATTACTCCAAAACCATTCTGTTGTGGTTGGTGATATTGGTACTAAAATAAAATGCAATTTAAATTATTAGCAACTATTTTTAAACTGTTTATATATTATATTGTTAGGTAATTTTAGTTCTGAATCTTGAAATGGTAATGGTATAGCGATTTCATATAGTTCATACCTCCACCCAAAGTAGAAGCATCCACATAGGCAGGTTGAGAGGAACCAACGCTATTAGAAGCAGTCATTCTTAAGGAATATTTTGTTCCACATTTTAGACCCTCCAAAGTATAATCTTGAACACCTTGGATAGTTGCCACTTTGTTGGACCAAGCATCTTGCCAAATACCGTTTGCCTCTTTCCATGTTAGGTCATATGCTAAAGTTAATTTAAAAATTTATTTGAAACCCGTTATTTTTTATCATAAAATTGTATTAAGCTTAAAACTTAATAAACTTACAAATTTTCAGATTTTTTCCACCAACTTTCTTTGGTAGATCCCATTGTAAATATAGGGAGTTCTTGTGAGAAGTTACTCTCATTACCGGTGGTTCTGGAGTTGGTAGGACTGAGACTTCATAGGACACAGAATCCGAACCATATAAGTTTTTTGCTAAACAAGTATAATTACCACTCAGTGATTGATCTATATCTGAAAAATAATTCAAACTGTTAGACAAATCATTTTACTTCGAAAATGTTAGCTTTACTTAAATGATCATATCCGGTTATGCTCTAAAAACAAAACGTCAATCTTTTCCAGAAGAGAAAATTTATTTAATTTTTATTACTACTCTAGCCATACTCAAAATATGTTTTAAGAAAAATACATTAAAAAAGCAATACTAACTATTAATGAGCAAACTATCATCGTGGTTTCTTGTGAACCGCGGGTGGTGCGTGATGATGTTGTGGTTGTGATACCATACAGTGCGCGGCGGCGGCGACCCCGAGCACGCACACACCAGCAGCAGCGACCGACCCACACCAGATGACACCCAGCCTGACAGAGACGAGATCCCGGCTACCACTGAGGACATAACAAAGATATACACTACACGGACCAGACAGTTTGATGCTGAGTTTGAGTTTAAAGTTATGCCATTGAGAATTATTATGAAATTTCTGAACGTTATTCGTGTTTACATTGATATCATCTCCTTTTGTTTATTACTTATATTTACTTATATCTAAAATAAAAGCCATGTCTTTTAAAAATACAATCAAAACATAATTATACCTACCTCTAGAAGTAACTTCCACATGTACTCTACTACTAGCGCCGCCCTCCCCCGCCGCTGTATGCGCTCGCACAAACACCTCATACTGTAGTCCAGTAGTAAGTCCCGTTACAGGAAATGTTAGCTGTGACAGGTTCGACTCCTGGGTAGGATCCACTCGGTAGCTTTGAGGAGCGTTGGTACTGTAATGATAGTTATTTATAATGCATTTAGTAAAAAAACATTTGAGATAATGTTTGAAAATATCTATAAACATGTATAGCTTATGTTAAACTTATTTTTTTTTCTTATCGGTTTATTCTATATTTATATAAATCTATTAAAGATAATGTAAATAATAAATTAAAACATTATGTAAAGCAAGAAAAGATAATAAAATAATTTATGGAAATTATAATTGTGGTGCTCTTTGCTAGTCTTTACAAGATAGCCTGTTAAAGATAATGTAAAAAACATCAAACGAACGTTCTATTATAAATTGTAAAATATATCCAAATCAAAAAGATCCAAAAGATGTTAAGAGTGTATTACTTACTAAAAAACATTACTAACCTTGTAACTGGTTTAACATAGACTGTATAGTGGGTGATGATTCCATTGGGTTGGTCCGGTTTCTTCCAACTGACGAGCAATGATGTTGGTGAGGACACTAGGGCTTTGATCGCTGCGGGGGGTCCTGGCACTGGAATTGTCAAGTTCTTACATGTCAATACTACCCATATTACTATAAATTTTTTTGTTCAATGCTGGATGTTTATATACATTTTAGTATTTCTTGTAGTTTGTAAATAAAAAAATCAGTCTTATTTTTATTTTAGGTTATGAATATGAATATTGTGGCATTTCCTCATTCATCATATTATGTAATCGGTTATATTATAACAATATTTCCTTAATTCTAACCCTATTATGTCATATTATAGTAAAAATGTAATTTGAAATCGTTAGCAATATTTTAAAACAAATAAAACCTACCATCCTGTAAGGTAGTACATACAACTGGATATGAGTAGGGTCCAACTCCATAGCTTGAAAAGGCGGCTACTTTTATTGTATAATTTGTATATTTGAGGAGACCTTGAATATACAACTCGGAATGTGGAGTTGATATATTTAGCCACGGACCATCTGTAATTTAAAATATTTGATTATTGTCAAAAGTATTATACTATTTATAGCAAATACAACAACTCACTAGGTAGTAAGAAAATATTATCTAAGCCTTGTAAATTAAAATAAAAAGTTATATAAATATACTGAAAAAATACCCAATTTCAGGTAATAGCCTTAACCCTTCCACAAAACCTAAATAACCTACTATAATGTACGTTGCTTACATCACCTATAATATTAAATATAAATATTGTCCCTACTCACCCTCCCCGCTGTATAACAGCACGTACCCCAGCAACGGCCGCAGCAGCGCGCGCCACGCCGCCCGCAGTGAGCTGGACGACGCTCCCACACATTCCACACCCTCAGGGGACTCTTCGGGAGCTGAGGAGAGTATTGGAGCGTATAATAACTAACTTGATCAATTAATCTAAATTAAATATATTGGTGATGTGTATATTAGTTATCTCAAAATATATTTATTATAAGTTACATCAGTGCATTGAAATGTGTTTCACAAACTGTATAACAAAATTTCAGATTCGTTTTAGGTGTGGTTAATTGATTGAGATTTACATTACCACTATGACATTAATTACATTTTATTAAAAACGGGACACTAAAGAAATTTTGGTATCAAGAATTTTCTTACAAAATTCTAATTGGCGAACTTATACCATACCCGTAGTAGAGTAGAGCACAATATAAATGAACTCTCTAGACTACATCTTGGATCGTTATAAGATCGATTAGTCAGAAGTCGATTGATGGAATCAAATTGAGCAGAAATAAAAAACTATTTATAAATATTACGAATACAAAAGCATTCTTAATCTTATTCGTAAGCGTAAGCCAAACCAGTTATAAATATTTCAGCCTTTTTCCAAGACACCGTACTTTTGTTATTTTTTTACCTATTACAATTCTTCTTATAAATGATGTACTTACCTCCTTCTCTAGTAGTCTGATATACTGGCAGAGAAAATGGACCATTTCCAGCCCCATTAAATGCATTTATAGATATCGCGTATCTGGAAAAGAATAACAATAAACAGGACTTGGAGAATATTCGTATTAAACAAAATTCTAATTTTATTTACAAAATAAAATAATATTAATATTAAATAAATCCTAATAAGAGTTAAGAAAAAAATAAAAAACATATAGAAACATAAATGAAACTAAAAATATTACCTCGTATTTTTTAGAAGTCCACTTAGTATAGTTTCTTGCTTTCCCTTCCGTACCATCACTTTTACTAGTTTTGTTTGTGAATCGTTTGTCCCTAAAATAGATAAGATTTAAGATAAGTATTCGTACACTAAAGAGTATGCCGGCACACTATAAGAAAAAATACCCTCTGATTTTTTGGAATTTATTTTTAAGTCATATAATTTACTTAAACAATAGATTGAGATACGTTATTAATAATGGTTCTCATGGAAGGTAAAAGATGATCAAGTATTAAATAGCATTATATTTGAAAAAAATGCAGATGTGATAGACATAACAATAATGTTTAATATTATTTTAATTAAATTAATTAAGTAGTAGAGAATAATCACCACTATCCCCACCAATCCTGGGCACAGCCTTCACCATGTACCCTTGTAGTGCTCCGTTGTGAGTCTCTCGCGCGGGCTGGATCCAGGATATAGCTAACTCTCCCGGACTGTCTGTTTGTTCCACTTGGATGCTGAGGGGACTTGATGAAGGAGCTAGAAATTATGTGTAGTTGGTTTATTGTCTATAAAATCACCTTAAAGGTAAAAAAAATATTTTTTTTGCTATTGACATTAACAAATAAAACCTTAAATAAAACTTAGATTTGCCCAATGACAAGGAACTTGATAAAATAAGAAACCTAAATTCACAACTTACTTGTTATTATATTTTGACCAATTTACACAAAACTTTAATCAACTGTTCAGTTTTAATCATTTTTCTTAATTCAAACATATTTATTCACATACTTTAAAATATTCTGCAAAGTCCCGAAATATTTAAATTTTTGTACTAAATAGTTTGGGAAAATTAAAACCTATAAGAAATGAGGTGTTATGAGGTTTATTGAAATTGTTCTTGAAATTTTTTCTTTTCATAAAGAACAATTTGTATGTTAATATATTGAATTGGTCATGGAAATAGAAGGTTTTTATGCAACGTATAATAATGAAGTATTATGAAAGGTATTTGGTAATTGTTCTTACTCCTTACCTATATATTATTTGTATGTGTGCGCACGTACCTTCCTGCAGCGTGGTGAAGTGCACGGGCAGCGTGTAGTCGCTGAGGGCGGCCTGGTTGCCAGCAGCAGCACGCGCGCGGTACTCACGCGCTGGCTGCAGCGACACCAGCGACAATGACTGACGGACGTCCGGGTGCCTTCTGCACAACAAAACAATGTACCACAGAATATTTGAAAGAAAAAGGCTGAGGCTTAATAAACCCGCTATTGAGAAAATAAAACATCGTAAGATGACCATGTTCATTTTACAGATATTTAGATTACGGGTAGAAGATATGTAACTAATCTGTCATTAATTTAGATTATTTGTCGTCTACTTCCAATAACAATTGATAAATATCAATTGCACGGTAAAGAAACACGTTGCAGAAAAATACACCTTAAAAATAGCTTTTCCCTCATACTATTTTGAGCGACTTGAGATAGATGCTAGGAATAAGAAGAAAATCAAGGATTTATTTAACTTGAGATAGACTTGAGATAGAATCTAGGAATTAGAATAAAACCATAGATAGATTTAACTTGAGATAAACTTGAGATAGATGCTAGGAATAAGAAGATATTCAAGGATAGATTTAACTTGAGATAGACTTGAGATAGATGCTAGGAATTAGAATAAAACCATGGATAGATTTAACTTGAGATAGTCTTTAGATAAATACGAGGAGTTAGAATAAAACCATGGATAGATTTAAAGATAGTAAATATTAGTAATTTAACTAACAATCTTAGAAAAATAAAGTCTAAGATTAACTTAATAGTCATGATCTTAACCTGGAAATATTAATGGTTTTTGCAGCATCCCACAAACTGTATTGATTTGAGGTGTACTGTACAGTGTAATATTGTACATGAGGCAAGATATCTCTGAATGATAACTTCGCCGTTGAACTCGTTACTGAGTCCACTTGGAGATCCAATGGAGGGCTGGGCGGTTCTGTAATATTAGTTTTTTCTTTTAGAACAATAGATCAATAATTTATCTAATTAAATAAATCTATCACTTGAAAATATATATTTTTAAATATATTTAATAATATTTACTACCTATGATAGTCTACCAAAATATTATCATTATTTTTAGCGAACACACATTTACAAACGCATATATATTTACAACCAATTTTTATTACCAAATATTTAAATTTCTGTTCTTCTTATAATTCCTTAAATAGTTTTATCAAAAAACATATTATTAATTTCCAAGCTTATATATAATAGATGCATATATATGCTCATACTGAAAATTATAGTTAAAAACTCACCCAGTATATTCAAATAAATATTAAAACTATCAACTCCATAGGGATTGCTTGCTCTACATTCGTATTTCCCACGATCTCTACCTTCCACATAGTTGATATTTATTGTACTTTTCATTCCGGAGGGAGTTTGCGTTTCTGATATAGTTGTTCTGAAATAAAAATAATTTTATATGTACAGCTATTTAACAACATTTTTTCTAATACCAATCTATTAAAAAATTTAAGTAATTTACAAGCTACAACGTTGACGTCACTCTGTAATTATTTCAATATATTGACATGCGCAACATATCTAACAATACTGCCATCTGTATATTTAAGAGGGAACTATATAAACACCCCTGTCTCATTTTACTCAAACCCTATTATTTGGGGGTAGCAGCTATATACTTAGTTTTCTATGAATTTCATAGATGGCATAAAGAAACAATAATTGGAAATTACTTTATTTCATAACATATTACAATATTTTGTTTTTATTATGAATGAAATGTCTGTATTATCTACCAAATACAAATATTACTTGATAGTCTCTATACACTTTCATCAATTTAAATGGTAGTCCTTTACCAGTTCTTCATAATTACTGATTCCAAATTCAAATAGAAATACTTTTGGATAGATTCAGATACAGACCCTTACTATATGTTTATTTTATAGACAAAAACTATTCTTATTCAGAGAATGCCACTTAACTTAAGTATATTGAAATACGTATTACCTTGAAGAAGTAATTTCAATAGGTTTACCATCTACACTCCATTTAATGCGTATCGGGCTATCACCTAATGGATGACAAGTTAGTGTTATTGGTAAACCTATCTTGGTAGTTAAATTCATTCCCAGGGATTCAAAGTGTACTGGCTCTAGAAACAATCTGATTATTAGTAAAATTACTTACAGACAAACGAATGTTATCCAAAAATGTTAATGAGTACATAAATAAGTTACACACGTATATAAATACTACCTTAAATTTAACTACGCAAATAGAGTGTCTCACAGTTCATATTTTTTCATGCCCTTTAATTTTCTCTTTTCCATTTATGATAGGAATAAGTCAGTTCTCTTTTGTGTAATTTGCTAAATGAAGCTTGGAAAAGTAAGTCATGAAAATTCGATATTTGTGTGTTAACGCTTCACAAAATGCTAACAATATTTTATAAATAAATATTTTTTAAATATTAATTTAAAATATTTTTTAAACAAAAATTTACAAAAAAGTTAAAATAATTATAACCTTAATACTTACTATTTACATTAATCCATAGATTCTTGTTCAGAGCATCCCCCACACCGTTGTCCACGTGACACGCGTACTCTCCTTCATCAGATAGAGATACTACTTCCAATGATAGAGAACCATTGGGATAGCTAGAGACACCACCTCCTGCTAAGTCCAGGATTGGTCGCCAGATACCTAGAGCTAATAAGTGAATTAATTTCATAGAAATCTAATGTATCGTTTCAATAATTATATTTTTTGTCGTTATAAAAGTGTTGACTCAATGAATTTTTGTAAGCTTGTAGAATTATAAAATATCAAAATGACTTTAATTTCAATAATATTATAACCTTCCTTAACATATTAAATACAAAATTCATTATATAGCAAAGACTCAATTATTTCGGTGGCAACGCGTAGAGTTAGTAAATTTTTTTTATTTTTTATTATAAGATTAAAGAAAAACATTATGGGTTCAACAGGCTTTTTGTTACTCTTATATAAAATATATTAGATAATATAAATAATGTATTATGCTTTAATTTATTTAAATAAAACGCGACGTATACCTGAGGCAGGTACACATTTAAAAGTAGGTATTTAAAATCTACACGCCTGTAAGTGATTTGGTAAATGTTAGATATGATGTTTAACTCTTTCTTAAATATATCTCTATTGCTTACTATTATAACATATTAAAAAATGGTATTGTTACAAATACTCACTGTCTCTCTTCATCCAGTGTATTTGTGGTATAGGATATCCGTTCGCATGGCAGTCAACCACACCACGCTGGCCCAAGAGGAGGGATGTATTCGTTGGTTCTTCTACCCATTTTGGTGCCACTGATAATGAACACTTAATTTCTTACAAATTACTAACACTGCACATTTTATATGTAGAAAATCTATACTCATCAAACAAACATCAAGAGAAAAAACTATCTGTTGGTTTTGAATGTATTTTTGATTTTATAGAGAAAGATAAATAACTGTGATATGATATATTTAATAATTAAGATCAAAATAAATGCTAAACTAGATCATATAAAGTTAAGCAACATTAAATCAAAGAAATAATATAAAGTTTAATAGTCACGTAGAAAAACTGAAGCTACGGCTTGTCCGGTAGTACCAAACCAATGAGGTCACTAAAAACAGAATAGAAACAAGAAAATATTTTGTGACGTATTTACCATTAATGTATAGCTCAGTAGTTTGGTTGACTTTTCCTACATGGTTCGTTGCGATGCATGTATACCTGCCGCAGTGTTCGAGTGAGACCCGTTTGATGATTAAAACGCTGAAGAGTTCTGAACTTCTCTCCGTTATCTAGAAAATTTAAAAAGATTTTCCATTAAACACCAAGAGGGTTCATGTTTGAAAATATCTATAAACATGTATAGTCATGTTAAGCTTATTTAGTTTATATTATATAAACCAAGAGTGTTCATTTGGAACTGTAATATAATTAATGTAATAAAAAAGAAAATAATGTTAATAATGTCATAAAATGATAACAATCAACAAGACTAATATTTTTTTCTGTAAATCGTCAACAAAGTTATTAGGTCTTTTTTTATTTCTTCACCTACTTTTTCCTATGTTCTTATTAACTTAAACTAACCTTTAAACTGGCAGGTATTTTCATACCATCCTTTAACCAAGAAAAGAATATAGGTGGATCTCCGCTTATAATATTACAAGTAATTTGAACTATCTGTCCCTCTTTCAAACCCGATCCAACACGAAGTTCATCCAGCTCTGGTGCTTCCACCACTTGAATTTCAAAAGACCTTTAAACATTTAAATTATTAAAGATATTTGGATTATAATTAAAAAACACGAAATATTTATTACATATATACAACACATTTTATTTGGCGGCATAGGTGTAACAAATGATTTTATATACATTTAACATGACGATAGGCCTATTATAAAGGATGGAATAAATGAAGTCGTGGTAAACAGGCAGTAATAAATAATTGCAGACAAAACCACGCAAAATTATCAAAGCACTTATCTGTCAATTAGTACTTACCTCCTAGCCATTTCACCGGAAGGACTATAAACTATACAAGTGTACATTTCCCCGTTCTCCTCTTTAACAACTCTCTGTATGTTAAGGACTCCGTCTTCACTAGTTTCTAACACCTGCCTTGTCCGTCGTCTTCCTATTTTGCGGTGGTTATTTGTCTGTTTATTGTCTGTCCTTTTATATCTAGCGTGCTGCGGCAGCATTGAGCTTATGATTTTTTTGCCTTTGTGTTCCCATTCTAGTTTACTGAGAAGAAAGCAAGATTTTTTCAGAAGTAAATTTAAATATTTAAGTTTTGAGATTAACGTGGTTATTTTCGCTAGAATTATGTACAGAAACGGGATTATTGCCACGGTCAGTTATATTATTATTATTACCTCGATATTTCGAAGCGGTTACACGCTCCATGGTCACGAGTAGACTCTACTCGTAATAATATAACTGACCGTGGCAATAATCTCGTTTCTGTACATAATTCTAATTTAAATATTATCAGTATTAAAATAATTCTTTAAATAAATGAATCGAGATTAGATAACTTACCTGATTGGAAAGCCGTAGTAGGGGCATTTTAATTTTAAAGAGTCCCCGCTTTGCACTTTTATGGGTGGTAACGTTCTAATGTACGGTGGACCTGAAAATTATTATTCAAATGTAATGTTTGTAGTTTTGTGATTTCTTTTAAAATAATAGTATAATAAATGATACTATGACATAATGAAAAATGTACATATTGTTATTGCTTTTTGCAATCTATAAATCCTTTGATAAAAAGTTGAAGTTTCAAGTTTCATTAATGGATTTTCATGTTTTCCTTGATTACAATAAAAAACTACATTGCTTTTTTTTATTAAAACACTAGTACTAGTATTATATTTCAAAAACTCTATGATTAAAAGCCATACGAAGGCCGCTTGAAATTCCCAATAAGCTTAATAAAGCCGGTACAAACTAATAGCTTCATCTGCTCGTAATTACAAACTAGCCCAACAAAGGCAAGCAATAACTATTACCATAATATAATCAGAATTTCGTTTCATAATATGAAACCATTGAAATTCACGTTAAATTAACCAAATTTTCCTAAACAACACAAAGACAGCTACTTCTTTGGCTTCTGATTGAATTTAGTCTTCTAATTTGGTTATTTTACATATTCTATAAATTGGCATTTCAATAAATTAATATATTATAATTTATATTGTGCGTAATTATTATTATAAAAATATTACAAGGTGAAAATTTATGACTTTAATAATAGGATGATTTCTTAATTTTTAGTCTTAAAAAAAAAGGTTTTTTATTAAATCTTCTTATATTTTGCAACACATGTGTGATTTAGTATGATTTTTAAGGCTCATAAGTATATTTAAAGTTTTATGTCAATATATTCTATTATTTAGTAACCTTAATAATAAGATTCACTTTGATCCAGCTAAGGAAGTAAAGACCGACCACCTATTATTACGTAATAAAATTACCAACCATACACATCAATTCTAGCACTATGCCGCGTGCTAGAATCCCCTTCATAGGCCACACAAGTGTATAGCCCTCCATCTTCCACCCTCGATCGTGATATGTTCAAATGAGATATCACCCCCACTCCTGTTGAAGACATCATCTGGCCTAAAATGTATCTAGAAAAAATCAATAAGATTGTTAATGCAGAAAAAAGATTGAGAAGAATTGATATTATTGAATAATTTCCACTGATTTCTTGCAAAGTAAAAAGATAGAAAGCAGTATAATCGAATTGTAATATCCACTAGATTTTCCATTTTATTAATTAAATTTTATATTCTTTTTTTAATTTCTTTCAGCACTATCCAGTCTTCATATTCTGAAGTCTGAACAGATTTAACAAAATAATAACTTTGAAAAATATACCTTGAGTCCGTGTTAGAAGAAATAACAACACCATCTCTCTCCCACATAAATCTTGGAGGCTTATCAGACGTAGCCGTGCATTGTAAACTAACCTGAAGTAATGTACCTTATATTAAAAAACATAAAGAGCAAAAACCATAATATCATAGCAGATGTTTTACCACCTCCCATAAGTTATTGTGTAATAATTTTGCCCTATTTATATTATGGTATTAAATGTGTGATAAATTTATTTATTATATATATATATTTTTTATTATTATTTATATATATATTTCATTATTATTTAAAGAACTATTTATTTATTTGCTTTTTGTTGTATTTGGTAAGTTAAAATAAATAAACAGATTTTAAAGAAGTTAGTTACTTGTCCTAGTTCGACATTTCAATTTAGGAGAAAATCTAACATATTGTAATCATACTTACATCCTCGCCAGGAGAAACGATTTTGTCATTGAAATGCTGAGTTATCATTATGTTCCGTGATCCTAAATCTCTTTTAAATCTGAAAACTAAATAATATCATCTACATAAATACATCGTAAAGGTAAACATTACATAATTAGTTCTATATATAACTTAAAACCTAAATGTAACTTTTATAAAATTATCGCTTACCAAATGACACCGGTTCATATAATTCATGATCAAATTCGTTATCTTTTCTTCTGCCATTCTTATATTCAATAAATCTGAAAAAAAAGAATTAAAAAACAATATACTTAAATGACAATGACTATGACTCATTTTATGCCATCGATGTTATCATTCACAACACATTATTTACAAAAAAATATTATTCGCTATTTATACAGATCATGGTTTCCATGGTTTATTTACAAAAAAATATTATTCGCTATTTATACAGGTCATGGTTTCCAACCACTGGAATAAAATCAAACACTGCCGCTTTTAGTTAAAGTGCATAATTCATGACGGAAACTTAATGCTGCATCAATAATAATAATTGTTGCCGTTATCGGACTCAACTCGGAATATTTTCCGGATTTAATTTATTTAGTGCGGAATAAGTATTCATTTTATCACCATTAATATGAGGGAAATAAATTACTGATAAATAAGATCAAATTAATGGCCGACGTAAATAAAATTTAATATCATATTTTACTTTATTGTAACGATCTGAATTATTTTCTTGTTTGTATTAAACATTTCCACGTTAATGACTTTTTCTGACACATAGATTTGTAACTTCTTAAAGATTGGCTAAGTATTTTTTTATTTGGATGTGATTGTTTTTCTTTTAAATACATAACAATAATATTTCATTTATACTATATATGTTTGAATTATATTTATTATCAAAAAAGGAATGTGTTAATTTTTTACAAGTCATCTATAAATACAAGTCATCTATAAATGAAATAAGTACGAAAAAAAATTAACTATAAATAAAATATTCTTAAAATATTACTGATAAAAAAGTACTAATATTAAAGTCAAATATCAACAACAGATAGCTGAAAGTATTCCGAGAAAAAACAAATGTTATAAAATCTTTTTGCGTAAATATTAGATCATAGTGATATTCTAACGTTGTATATTATGCATAACATATTAATTTGAAACATGGAGCTTATGATTTAACATATCACGCCAAGAAGACGTATAATACATACATACATACATACAACCACAACGCATGCGTCCCATAAATTCAAATTGAGCGAACATTAATGCAAGACCACGAGCATCGGTCGTGGTAATTTCATTAATCTCAGTTTAATTTATGCATAGTTAACCGTTGTTAAACTAGGTTCTGTTTACTGAAGCGTAATTACGTTTCCGATTTGATCTTTTGGTTATTGTTATGCAATTTGATAATTATTGATCAAATTGATTATGCTTTGGAATTTAAACTGTTACGAAAATTAGAACAACACTGTATGTACGAACACTGAACAGTATGAAAGGAAATTGGAAGATTAAGTTTCGGAAATGAAGATTGGAAATATGCCAAAATTGAAATTCACTCGAACCTATTGTACTAAACCAAAAATATTAGATCCGTATACATTTAATATCGGGACAAGAAAATGTTGTAAAATAAAGCCTTAATATGTTCTACGCCTGCGGTGTTTTTTTTATAAGCACTTTGTGGTAAAATGCTTATGTAAGCGATCATGTTTTGTTAAAAAGAAAACATATATATTTTTGAAATATATTTTTTGAACAAAGTGTTATTTATGTTATAGTTTTATATTATGTTTTTTTTAAAAATTACCTCGTTGATTTTCTTTTATTTTCTTTGTCACTTGAAGGAACACCTGAAACATAAAAAAATGTTAAGCTCGTCGATAAATAAATATTAAATTACTATTGTAATCAACACATTTGTAAGTTTTATTTGAATTATGAACCACCGCTACGTTAATAAATTCCGTACACTTCGAGTTTCAAACTTATCTTAAGGAAACAGAAATTTTAAATTGAAAAATAAAACTGAAGAGAATAAATAGTTTTTGGATTACCACTTAAAATTCTACTTTATTTAAAGTAGATAAAGTTGAAATTAGCTTGGTATTAGCATATATATAGATTACTGGTTGGGTTAACGGGTAACTTTGTGGACCGCAACTCGCACAAGTTTTGGAGTGCATTCAGTGCTCTACAAAACTAAACCGGGTGGAAATTGCGCTACAAAATCGTTTGGTAATGTTTTTTCGGAGTTGAAGCTTCATGAAGTTGTGTCGTCTATGAAGTGTGAGTTAAACTCATTTTACGTGCAGTCAAAATTTGAAAATGGAATTGAGTTACTGTATATTTAACAAGTGGAACAAGTTTGAAAAATAGCTGAAATATTCAACATTTTATGTGACTATTGTAGTATGTGAAATGATATTTTAAAATTGAATGAATTACTACATTCAACTTTAAAACTTATTTGAAATTCAATTTGTGTATTAATATAATTTTAAACCTTATACTGTAAAATTTTAAGCTCATTATCAATTTAATAATCCACAGATATCATTATATCTTTTCTTCATCTACTCTAATTGGCAGCAATTTAAATTAGTTTTTTCCAGAAAACAATTCAATTAAGTCGAGCCTCAGCTGTTAATTCAGCGGATAAGAGACTAAATGAAAATCGAGATAAGCAAAACTCTGAAATAAATTTTCGAACAATATCCTATACAATGCCCCTCGGTCCAAACTTTATCCAGTTTATGGGCACCGCAGAGCAAAATAAGTGTAAATAAAGAAAATTAAAAACTCGTTTGGATGTTAGTAGGTTCTAAGCATATTCAAAACAATTTTGTAAAATTCATTGATTTAAATAATTCGTAAACTGAAATGATTATAATATGGACTTATCAAAAATATTAGCCTTTTATAATTATTTGGAGTTTAAGCATATCTTACTTGATTTTTAATATATGTCCAATTTCAAAACTATCAAAACGAGAATTCGAAACCTGCAACTTCTGTAATACAGAACCCATCTCAGAGTTTACAGGTTCAAATCCTGCCCGTACCTTACCTATACCTATAATAATAAATACATTCTTATAGAAACTCATTAGCAACACATGAATCACACAAAACATAAATACGAGCACTTTTGTATGATTTATTGTAATGTGCTATTTCATAATTTCAAATAAATACCGTTCTCAACAATTCTGCGTTTCACGTAAAATTTTAAGGAGAACTCTCGTTTATTAGGAATGCCTTTTGTATAGAAAACTACAGGAACTTTTAAGTTCAGTTATGAGTCATGCAATGTATAATATTTCATATTTATATATTTGATTTATTTTATAAATATAAGAATTTTAATAAAGAATATATACTTGAAGCAATTATATTCTTATCTTATGATTAATTTAAATTAAGAATAATTATATTCTTATTCTTAATTTAAATTAATCATAGCTGATATAAGTGATATAATATTTGTTTTTTTCATTGCTGTTTACAAAATATTATTTTGATGTCAAATCTTAGCTTGCAATATATATTATGTTATATTTATATGTTTAGTTTATTTATTTTATAATTTTAATTAAATGAATAAAGATTCGAATTATATTTGAGGCAGGAATACTTAATCATTGCTGATATCAGTGTTATAATTTATGTACATATTTCATTGTTATGTTTACAGAATATCATTTTGATGATAAATGTAGTTCAATTTGTAACTGTTCTGTTCTTGATTAGCGAGCAGATGGTTTGAACACAGTTGTTCAAAATGATTTATAGCATGTATTTAAAGAAGATCAAATTGACAGCAGTTAGTAAGGTTTCTTGAACCTAACATTCGCTTTCTTGGGACCATTATGTACGTTAAAGTGTTTTTATTGCGTTTACAGGTTTTTTTAGTTTTATATTGTATTTGAATAAACAAGGTCTTAATATTATATAAAGATACATACTTATACATATATAGATTCTTTGAAATGTTATTGATAATTATTTCGGATGATTATTAATAAATACTAAACTATTTTACTATTTTTTACTTTTCAAAAAACCGATATAAAATGTACAAGAAACAACAAAAGTTCTAGAATAGTTTTATTCTTATAATAAACACTATAACTGTATTCCTTTTAATAAATAAATATTAAAAATTTGGAAATGAAAATAGAAAAACACTGAATCATATCGTAAATGTCTAGCATAACATATTTGAAAATATATATAAACTTTATTTGCTAACCAATTTTTCTGCACTCAAGTGTACACTCGCCACAGTGTAGAAACTAAAAGTTTGGAGCGACAAAGTTGATACGGAGTTCCGAAAACACTTTTATCTTGCAACTTCATTCTTTTGAGTCCGATAAAGTTATTTCCTTGGCTGAGTGAAACTAAATGAAATCTAACTTGGATACAGACGACATCCTTTAATGTGATGTATTTCATTAAATTAAATAATAGAATACGTTTAATAAATGCATAAAAGAACTTCATTTTTCAATTAGTTATTAGTATCAAAGTGTAGTCTTATTATTAAGTATTAAATTAGCGTATTCTTATTTTTTTTTAATAGTTGAGGTGATGTACAAAACTGATTGAAATGGGACAAAGTGTAGTTTAAAGCATTCTCTTGAAATGTTCTTAATAAAATGATTTAAATTTCTATTCAAAACAATAATGACAAGCCGATTAAAAATATATATATGTATCTTGTAAATTCTATTTTATTCTCTTTTGCTTTAACTAGTTTCCGTTGTTAAGGAACATATTATATACTATATTTTCATTATTTTATTATTATTATTGGGGTTTTTTCATAAAAAATAGTCTTTTGGAACTACCGCGTTGCTAAGTTAGAAAACCGACACCGTTACATTTTTGTATTATTATTTTAGCAAATGTACAACTTTTACAAGTCGAATTTACGTAAAAAAATATTTTTTATATATTTTTTTACTACTAAATATAATGAGTATATTTCTATCTGATATTGTTATAATAGTTTAATAAAGTACTGGCTTAAAATTAAATTTTTTTAAAAAAATTCTACTATCTCTAAAAAATTTAAGTAATATTATACAACACTATTCCCAAATTGATTACGGCTTAGTATTGGAAATAGTAAATAAATATCACTCACCATAATCCCGACTGTCAGAGGGGCTATCGCTAATCCCAGCTCCGGGATAGAATGCGGGATTCCTGCGAACAAGCGCAAGATTAACAACACTATGTAATTTGTCTGTTTCGATGTTATTATTAGAAAGGATTTCTTTCTCTGGATGGAATATGCGATTTATTATTATCAGAAAGGTATATAAACTCTCTTATAGAAATTAATGTTTTAATTAAATATTTTTTTATGTTGTTGGTGTTTTAAAGCCTTTAGTGAATATTTATAGGGATATAGTACATGTATATTAGTTTGCACAAAAGCACTTGTGGCCATTAGGTCACCACTAACTTAGTGGTACTGGCAATTGCAACTAGGCCAAAGGTTATAGATTCGATTCCGACATCGGACATTTTTTTTTTAATAATACACAGATTGTGTTCAAGTCTGGATATACTTCGTGTTATTTATGTTTGTGAAACCCAATACCAGTACTAGTTTATCATGTTCTAAATAAATGAATTTGTAGTTAATAAAAATAGAAGGGCGAAATTATATATAAATCCAATTAGGAGAAAACAATTCCGTTTTAATTATAAACAACCTTCAAATACAAATGACTAATTTTATCTAAGGTTGTAATATAGAGGACCGCAATAAAACACCCCTGGAATCTGTTTCATTGACTTTATCTCGTAAAATTGGCATACTGGGGTACAAATATTTTCCATTTTATTTATATTATATGTATATTAAAAATACATTTATTTACACTATATAGGTAACTTTGTTCGAATATGTTCTTACCATATAATGTTATGTAATAATTCTGAATAGAAAACCTATTAAGTTTTCTACATTCTATTTAAACAGATATTAGAATACACTTACTCAAATTAATCCTATGAAGTTCTCCAAAATTAACAAAATTTACAGACAATCAAAAAAACATAAATATCCTAAGTACTAACAGACTTGCAAAGTACACCTACTGACATAAAAGTTTAAAGCCAATAAAAATACGAACATCCAGTGAAACAGCTGATAAGCGCTTTTTTATTTCATCTACCATTCCAGACACTTTTAAGTTGATTGTCTTTTTTTTACACCATTGTGTAAATTTCACACGGTTTTCAGTGAAGTATATTCCAAGGAAATATATTCCATTATCTAGTATATTTTTATAATAAAATATAACTTACGTATTGGTCTCAAATTGTCTTAGGATCAAATTGTGTTCTTCTTGCTTCGATTCTATGAAGTTAATGCCGATAGCGGCCACTGAAACAAAATAATACATATATTTACAATTCGTCTATACAGAAAAAAGCTTAATTAATCTTAACAACTTTAAATTAATAACTAAACTCTTTAATAACATCCGTAGCTTCTCTTGTAAAAAACCGCATGCATCATCATTTATGAAATAAGCCTGCACATTAAAAATACCGTATATTTAATTCATACATTATTCATAAAGTCAATATCAACTGAATATCAACTGTATTTCAGGCACATAAGATACACTTTAAGTTAAAAGCGTTTCCGTGAGCGGTTTATTTTTAATCAATTAATTAAAATACGCCAAGTGGATAACTTTGAATATGGAACTAATTAGCTGTTAATTCTGACCAACGATATTGCACTTGTGAACAAAGAGTATAAAAAAAACATAGTAGTTATAAAAACTTTCTCAATGGTGGGCTCTTGCCCATTAGCTAATGACGCGTTGCCATAAACAGACGTACAGACAGTTATATTTTGTTATACATACATAACCATGCATGTGTTTACATAGATACACACACTTAAACAGTTTTATGTACGGTATATACTTTTTGATATATATTACTTTGCATTTAGATTAAATAACTTTGGCATGGAACAAAAAGTTGTAAATAAAATTGTGTTTTAAGAGAAGCAGTGCTTTCAAAATATTCGAGTATTAAATTCATAATTTTCTCTTTAAAAAGATTTTGAATTTATAACTCGAATTAGATCTCCCGCCCTGGATGAAATCCGCTTACAAATGTTGAATTTATTACTAAAAAAGTTTAATATCATTTTTTTTATTTGACAGTCTCGCTTCGAAATTATATACCTACTACAAGATTTTGCTCATGATATCGCTTACAAGTATTGAGGAAATAGGGCACAGCACTATTTAATTAAAAACACCAGAGTAACGGCTAATGACAGTTTTCATATTTCCTCCTCTTCTGTCTTTGAAGGTTTGTAATTATGATATTTATTACATTTCCACATCTAACACGAACAACAAGTTAGGATTGGAACCTTATTTCAAATGTAGTAAGACTATCTAACTACTAGACTACTAATGACTATTAAACTAGACTAGAAATAACTGAGATCTTCAGATATAATATTCTTAACTGTTTACTGAAATATCGATTAGACTTAACTAGGTTATTTCTTTTTTATCTTTTATTTTGTATTAAAGCTTTACTTGGTTTCTTTAGCATAAAATTTGGGGAAACTTAAAATATTTATTTATAGTTACGTTGCTACTACAAATTATAATTTACTTTAACCTTCCTTTAATCTAATACAAATAATGAAGGTTGTTCTTTTTGTTAGACATGGCATTAAAATTAATGAAACTTTTAAACCTATTTATTTAAATATATATTTATAATTTTATATTAATTGATTTATGAAATCACAGTATAAAGTACTATATTAAGATTTTTATATCAAGATAATGTAACAATGTAAGTATAGTTATGTTACCAATAAAAGTCATATTAATAACAATTCAAAGATTGTTTTTCCAAGAAAAATCATGGTTTACGTATTTCCTACACATAACCAAGTTAAACTACATTAAACAGTACACACCTCCTAATTGCAATTTGATATCCAAAATGGCCGCAACCTTCCCCACTAACGATGTTGCCATTAGTAACAATTATATTGAAGCTGCTATTGTCCGTGGTTGAACGGTTTTATTTCTATATTATGGGTCTTAAGCGAAGAACGAAATAATTGTGTGTGAGGCGAATAGGTAATATTGCTTAAATGTATATCTTTATATATTTTACATGGTATATATCTGTTTAATTCGATATGAAAATATTAAGTAATTTTAACTTCTACCTCATGTATGTTTGCATGTGTTAAATAAACAAGGAGAGTGTCAGATCAATTTTCTTTTATTTATTACATTCTCGCCAAATATATAGATGTAAACTAAAATGATTATTGCTGTGATAGCAATATTCATGATGTAGTTGATTCTAGATGAACTATTCATATTTTTTTTAGTACTAATTCAAATGAAAATAGTTAAATATAACTAAATTACTTTTTTTTAATAATACAAATATATATTAGTAAGATATTAAACTCCAAATTAATCTATTTTCATACTTGGATTGGTTCATCCAATGATTACTACATTCCGTGCATAACTAGCGACCTAGATTGAGGAGTTTAACTCCCTCCGGATTTAACGCCTTTAGTTTAATCTAGATTCATGGTTTCGATAAATTTACAGCCAGGCTATTTTGATAAGTAATTATCACAAGTAAAAAATAGGCAGGACTACAGAAATTATTATATTTTTTGTGCGTTAAGATAATATTATTTTAAAAAAGGTTTAAGTTGAAATTATAGTGTTATAATATTTTGTGGTAACAATAATAACACGACATACAAATATCGTATTATATTAAAAATATAATTATGTAGAGTAAAGTAAAGTAAAGTAGTTAAAAGTATATTTAAGGTTATCAAGTTATTTTGATAGAAAAAATCAAAATATCTTATTTTGTTTTATCAATTTCCTGATTCGACATTAAATAAAACATGAAAGTTCATTTTAAATGTACGTTTAAGTTTTCAGAGCAACTGGATCAACTAGTTGTCATTATATACACTGTTATAGTGTTACTATTGCTTATCTAATCAAGAAATAAGATATATAAAATAATCGTTATAAAAGTTTGAATATATTTTCTTGTAACTCATTATTTCTATAAGCATAAAAGATACGATAGTCAGACTGATTTTTGGAATTGAATGTAAAGTCGCATCCATTCATAGCTATGTGAAAAGCTTATTCCTTATTTTTGACTTAATCTCACATAAAGTTTGGTTATATATAAAATTAATGTATAACAGATTTATTTATCTATACAGTCTAAACATTTCACTTTATTAATTTGTAAGGTGGTGTAACTTTATCGGGCAAAATCTTTTATTTTACAATAATTAGTTTCATTGTCTCCACAAACTAGTAAAAACGAAGTTAAATTTTGTTATAATATGTATTATTGTAAAGCCTTTAATGATTCCCATTTAAGGATAGTAATAATTTCTTAAACAATAGAGAAAGTCACACTTAAATTGTTGAAATTCTATTAACTTTATCGCCAAGTCAAGACAAATAAATTCTGATTAAAAACGACTATTGTGAGACGGCGACAAAGATAAGGAAACATTGAACCAAAATGAAACGTTGATCAGGTCGTTTGTTTAAAAAGTCACGTGTGAGATATATGATTATATTAGAATTGGATTCTTACTTAAAGACAAGAGCTGGGATTCTTACTTAAAGACAAGAGCTGGGATTCTTACTTAAGATAAGATATAAAGAATATAGGTTGCTGTGGAATCTAAACCTTTTAATAGTGAACTAGATTATAATCATGTAAGCATTACCAAAGTTTTGGTTAGACAAAAAGAAGTGTGTACATACAAATATAGTGTTAGTTAGACATTTGAGGCGACTTATCCGCAGAAATATTATCATTAATTAGAGTTACTCTTTAAATACTCTTGCTTTCTTTAACATTAGTTCTTAATTTTTGATGAATAAACTTATTAAAATTCAATACTGTCTTCGATGGAAAAGTCGAAAATTAATAAGTTTCTGTAAATTATAAAGGAAAGAAGAATCGTACTAAAGATATCCAATAGAAATCGCATTGAGAAACAGATCATATTTATTCTGTGTTATAATAATATATTGTAGATTAATAAAAACTTTAATATCAATGATACTTATTACTCTAAAAACAACCAATAAAAATATAAGATAATTAAAGGGAATCGACTTTAAAATTAAATTTAAAATATGACAAATATCTTTTTAAAATGAGACTATAATATTCATAAATGTATGTTAAATGTATGTTGTAATGCGATCTTTTATTTATATTGAAATAAGAAACCGTAAGAGCTACAATTAATAAATTCGTTATTCGTTATATTAATCATTTCGTTACAAAGTGAGTTGTTAAATTTCCAAGACTTCACCGGTACCTTCTTTGTACGGAATTAAAACCAGTTCGGATTATAGTATATTAAATACTTGTACTTATGTCGTATTAAATATTCTTTTTTCCTAAATACGTGTTTCTATTTGTTTGTCTGTCAGTAATTAAAAGAATTTCGTCCATTACTACTTAGGTTTCTATCATGGTTCATGAAATGCAGCCTTAAGACAGACAGACAGACAGATGGATAGCAAAATCTTAGTAATGGAGTTTTTTTTTAACTTTTAGATACGAAACCCTAAAGATCGTAATCGAGTTTCAACACAGAAACATTAAAAAAACTGTGTAATGTCAAATATGTTTCAATTTAGATTTGAGATATTGTATATGTAATATTTATTATACATAAATGCTACTAAATAAAAACTCTTTCTATTCTATATAGTGAAGAGCAAAAAAAAATATAACTCTAAAATACAATAATTTCTAAAGCTTAATCCCTTTTCTCATAAATAACTTTTCAAAAATAATTTTAGTAAAAAAAACTCCAAGGATTTTTTGTCTATGTTTATTAACTTTGAGTTAATTAATAATAAAGGAAATAAAGAAAATGCTAAAATTGAAATTGAAATTGAGAAAATAAAAAAAATAATAAAATGTATACTAGACGAATGATTTTACATTAAATACTTTGTGAATTACCATAAAATAGGTATAATGAAATATAAATTCTATCGTATAAATAAAAAATTGTATAATATAAATAACTCTCGGTCCAAAAAATGTTAGGTATAATAAAAAGACTGTGGTAAAACGGAACAGAGTAATGTAGAGTAAGAGAATTGAACTACAAAGTTAATCCTAGAAAATCTACAACTTTTTCTTACAGTTTTGATTATTCAGTACACAGTCTGGCTTTACTCAGAGAAATAAAATATTTGGAGAAATACCACTACTCCACATAGATAAGGATACGTAAACTCATAGAGAGGAAGTCGTAATCTGATACTGACTTATTGACTGCTTCGACTTAATTCTATCAGTACTAAATATTCTAGCCACACAATGATTTGTTTGCTTTGTGCGTGACTCGTTTATTGAAAATTGATTTTTTTTTCCTCATGCTGTAGGCATGGAATATACCATCTAAACATAAAAGAAAAAAATATTTGTTTAAAATTTAGCATAATGTATATTTCACAAAAGTAAGAGCTAAATGTTTAATAAATTACATTAAGATAATACAAAAGATGGAGGTAACCTCGCTATAAAATATACTGTTTTCATAATGGTGTAGATTATGTTAGGGTTGTTTGTTAATAATTAACCCAAGAAGGGGAAGCTGTGCTCTATGTAACCATGTTTCCTTCATACTCTTTTAGTTATTTAATTAATCGTATTTCAAGGAGTCTTATGGTACTTTTGCATACTAGTGTATCTTTGAATTTAAAGATGTGCACGAACTGACTGTGACACCATTCATTAGATCGATTTTTCTCGAAGAATAAAGTCTACCACTCCCATCCATCTACTCTTAAGAGATTACAGATTTCCACGAGTATTCTCTCTTACCAATCAGCTATTTTTTTTAATTTCCTACTGATACGGCTGTTTTTTTTTTATTAAATTTATACCTTATTTACGAACATCATATTTTACACTCAAAACATTCTTGCATTATTTTCCTTTGTCTTAGCTTTTTTGCTATTACGGTAGGATTTTTTTGTCTTTCGTGGGACCAGGTAGTGGTGGACCTTGTAACTCTTTTCTTGTTGATTACAGCAAGAAAAGAGTTACAAGATCCATTTATTTTAAAAGTTCATCTTATTAGATTAATACTTTAAGTAAGACAAAATATTCATTATCTAATAAGATGAACTTTTAAAATAAATGCGTTTACATATATATACAAGTTTACACCAACATAATTAAATGTTTTTTCAGTGTAGACAACTAAAAGACTAGAAACATTTAAAAAAAACCAATTAAGATATAAGATAAGTAAGTAAATTGAATTAGTAGGATGGAGTTAAACGGTTAAAGAAGACGGCAACTTCTATTCATAATCTTTTAATTTATTTATACTTAATAATAAAATCAACAATCTGGAAAATATCATCTTGAAAAATATAGGTATGTCCTTTTATTCTCAATAATATTATGGAAATTCGTCTACATTGAAAAAAATGTGTTTTATGTACACAAATACAATTACATACAAGTAGTATTTCAAAATATTATTCAAATTATTTTTATACTTAATTCAGTTTATCTTATTAAACATTTATATTAGTAGGTCATGTTCAATCAAAAAATTTTCATCAAAATATTTTCTTTCTTAAATGTAAAAGTATTACTACGTAATTTAATACAAATCCAATTATAAAACTTTTTACATTTAAGGAAATAAAATAAACTCGTCTAGACGGTTCCGGGGAATAATTATGTACATCTGATTTAAGCAACTATATTTAACTGCTAATTGCAATTTGATATCCAAAATGGCCACGATTGCTACATTCTCCACTAACGATGTTGGCATTAATAGCAATTTAGGTATCTATTGTCTATTGCTGGAAACGGTTTTATTAATCAATTATAGGGTACTATTGAAATTAAAATTTAATAATAATTGTTAACAAATTGGAATGTTAACAAATTGGACATGCAGAGATTCGAACCCGTGACCTGTATCAAATCGTCCCATCGCTCTACCAATTGAGCTACAGTATCGCTGTCCGTCACGGTGAATTAAGCGATCTTTATGATCGTCTTTATCGGGACGGTGGTGACATCTATTAGGCTTTTTTCGAAAATAATAACCAATGTTTTTTTACCTAACCAACTTTGCAGTATAGATGAACATTGAAAAGATGCCACTACCGAAATCAATGTTTGAAAATATCTATAAACATGTTAAGCTTATATAAATTGATATAAATATAGAATAATAAATAAGCTTAACAAGGCTATACATTTGACAGCCTCAATGGTGCCATGTGGTTTTTAAAAGAGGAGCTTGTTACGTTTATTAAAATTTTCTTAGGCTTGTAACATTTCTGTTAAATATTATTGAGGTTATCTCAATGTCTACGAGTGTCTTCAAATTAGATTTACGAGTGCCTTTGAAATACAATAGTGGTGAAATAATAATAATAATATTATAAGATTGTAGTTGATTTTTGATTTTATTTACATTACATTTACATTTTATTTTCATTTAATTTAATATTTTTATATCATAACTAACTAACATAATTTATAAGTATATACTAAATTAGAGTTAACACTAGAGATTTAAAAAAAAATTACAAATGTAAATTTTATAATATTTATCTATTGTCTCCTATTTTCAGTTGTTGTATTTTCAGTTTGTTTATTTTCAGTTTGTTTATTTTCAGTGGTTGTAAAATAAGTATAAATAAGTGTTTAAGTTGGAAAAGATAAAAAATATAGTCCTACTTATTTGACACATTTTCACCACATCCCC
Organism: Napeogenes sylphis; assembly: GCA_959347405.1. NCBI lineage: Eukaryota > Metazoa > Arthropoda > Insecta > Lepidoptera > Nymphalidae > Napeogenes > Napeogenes sylphis. The sequence continues at coordinate 28,506,546 of OY365780.1, read as the reverse complement.
TTACATGCGAACTGCGACCCAGATTGCTCAATTCACCTCCAGTTCATTCCAGTCTCAGTTGCAGAACACATTGCTATAAATTTCGAGCATAAGCAAATTTCTATATTGTAATCCAGTAATATTTATGCGACAATATATATATGCGACAACCCTAATAAACACCAGGAATTATAGATTATACACAATATTATTTTCCCCTTTTTTATGCTCTAATGAAAAACGGGTCTTAATCATAAGTACCATTGTTTATGATATATGGAACAATTGAACATGCATAGGTTTAGAAAAATTCTTACTATTATACAAGTCTTAAAAAATGCACATAAATTATTTAATAACATAATAATAATAAAATAATATAAAAAATATTTAAAAAAGCATTAACGTTAAAAGAAAATTACTTCGAGGCATTTCAGAAAGATTTAATAAATTAATTCTTTGTAAATTCTAAAACAAGATAATTATAATGTGTTGTGGTTTTGAAATTAACTGGGAATAAAATACCGTTTTCGATTTAAATTACCTCTCATATTTCAAAGTTTTTGAATAACACCGACGAAGAAAGGTTAAATTATAGATTACAAGAAAAACACCACTTAAACTTGTTTCTTAATATAGTTGTCTAAAAAAACACATGAGAAATAAAAGGAAAACTTTAAACGAGGGAAATAGACGGAAATAGCCTGAAACTAAAGTATATGGTGTAATGACCAGGGTTAACTAGGGGGTAGTTTTGAAAGGGTGTTTTGATGAAAAGCGGATGAAAAAAAACATATAGAATTTCTTTGTATATTGCAGTTGAAATTTATTTTCAACCCTGCTTTTTAGGGTTCCGTACCCAAAGGGTAAAACGGGACCCTATTACTAAGACTCCGCTGTCTGTCCGTCTGTCTGTTTGTCTTCAGGCTGTATCTCATAAACCGTGACAGCTAGAAAGCTGAAATTTTTGCTAGAAAGCTAGAAAGCTGAAATTTTTGAAAGCTGAAATTTGAAATATATAAGGAGGGTCCCCATACATCAAACGTGATTTTCTATTATAGATGATAGAACGGAATCCTTCGTGCGCGAGTCCGACTCGCACTTGGCCGGTTTTTATTTAATGTGATTCAATACCCAAATACATTAATTACATTTGTAAAAATTATTTTCTAAAAGTCAAAAAATTTGAAAATGAATACACAATTATTAAAAGATATATTAAAAACATTGAAACTTATAAGATATTATTGAATAAAAGAATAAAATACTTGAACTCATCTTATATCCAGTACAATGAGTGGTATAATTAATAAAGTCTCTTTCCTTTAGAAAAGCAATTACTCATTGAGTCGACTTTATATGGAATCTAGAATTGTGATTTATTCTTTATAAAATAATAAAATAAATATATAAACAATAAACAGACCACTAGAAAATGTATTATTTATATAAAACATGATATTATCATTGTCTTACTAAAAGGCACCTCAACCTTATCTATAAAACTTGCGTTTATGAAATAAGACATAAGTATATTTATCTTAGAGCACTAATTCACTTGACATTATGTCTATTTCCATGCATTTCTCTTGTTAAAGTTCAAAGAATATTTTTATTTGAAAAAACATTTTAACATTGATATAGAACATATCCCAATTGTATAAATAACATTTTATTTCTACGACACATAAAGCAAGCTGTTTATTACTAATAAATTAAAAAATATCAAGCCAACCCACAACTTTTAATAAGGAGCTAATTAGCAAGTAAATTAGTACTGACTAATTAGTTCTAGCCCATGCAATATTACACACACTAGATAACTATAAAGGCTTTCTCTATGGTGGTTTCTTGCTAATTAACTAATGATCCGTTCTAATTAACATGCATAATGGAATTTGAACCCATATTAATATCTATGTATTATGTAGTTTGAATATCATTCGAATAACAAAATAGGATTTATAACATATTATTCTCATTCTACATAAACTTATACTTTTATTTCTATCATAGAAAGAAAATAATGCTATTGCCTATAAAACAACCAAATGAATATATAATATCAATTCTTATAACACGTTAATATAAACTGATAATGCCCTAGTCAGCGATAATACCTATAGTTTGAATAATACATTTTCAGGTCACATTTTTTTTTATGTTTAAAATTCTTTGCAGTAATGGCGTTCTTGATAAAACGAATGTAGGGTTCTGTCAGTTAGTCAGTTAATTTGTCATTTACTTCCAATAGTTTCTTTACTTCTAAAATACAGGAATTCAATGAACTCCGAATGGGTTCGAAACTAGTCGGACAAATATTGTTTAAAAATTACATGATTATAGCCGGGTAAATATACATTGAAGTATTAATACTTTAATATATAAACAATACATATTTTTTATATTTATTTTTTTATATTTAAATATAAACCAAATTTATATTTTGTAATTTCATTTCAAAATTTGAATTTTTAATTCAAAAGTAAGTAAGAATAAAAAAGAGGTTTAAAAAATATGTTAAAAAAATGAAAATGAAAAATATTCAAACATTTCTATGCTTAACAAATTATGATGCATTCTGAGCTAAATTAAGCATGAAAATTAATAATAAATCAACTTATAACTCTTTGAAGTGAGAATTTTATATTAGTTTGTAAACCACTTACTTTTCCCGTTAAAGTAATAAGAAAATCCGGTTAACAAATTAAGATGTCTGTTGCTGAATCCTATATTATTATGAAATATTATAAATTTAATTAACTTGGAATAATTAAGTTTTTTAATAATAAAATTTTTATAACACAATCAAAATTCAGGCGCTATTTCAATAATTAAAAAAAAATATATATATTAATTATGAGAGTCTTCTGAGAATTTGATTGTATGTTTAAAGCTATTTAAGCTGTATATTTTGTAAAATAAATAATGATATAATATTTACAATTTATTTCTATTAAATACAAAAGCTTCTACGATTTCTAAAACATAGTCGCAAATTCACAAAGACCTATAAGATGCTACAATTATTATACCACATAATGATTTGTTTCCTTTGTGCTTTACTAAGAAGAAGAACATTCAAATCTTGTTCAGTTTTTTTTGCGTCTGATGCAAAGAATACACTGTTTTATGGATTAGCTATTTGTCAAAGAAACACATTTTTGTACCCTTTTTGTATTTATAAGTGTGTTCATATATTATATTCTAACTAAAGAATACTGGATACTATGTAATGGAACTATTTAGTTTAATAACCAATGAACCTTATTTCTTGCAAAAAATCTTTTTGCAAAACAGCTGAAAACGTTATTTTTTTTAATAAAACCTTCCTTAAAACTTCTATTTACATTGTAAAAATGTATCTTAAAAATTAAAAGCGATAAAATATGTAGATTTTAATTTTTAATGCAATAAAAAAAATTAAGTAAAAGATTCCAGTTCAGATTCAGATCCTATTAAAACGGGATAGTCTGGCAAAAAAAAAAACAGATTTTGTGTAAACTGCTTATTTTTTTACTTTATCATTTCTTGTAGCAATAAAGGTTAATAAAATACTCTTCTTAACAGCCCTTTTCGGAAAACCTTTTAAGTATAAATGTATTATTGTACTCGTATAGTCAACCTACAGTCCCTTTCTAAGAAAAACATGTTAGGTATAAAAGACTTTCATTAGTCGAGATGTATTGGTCCAAATTAGAGCAGATCGACTCTATAAATATGAAAAGATGTTATTATATTTTATGTGTATCAATAAAAGTATGTGGTATATAGACCCTAAAAATATTAAGTATGTAAACAAAGATCCTTAATGTTATAATATGTGAAATAATATATATAAATATACACTACATTTAATAACTAATGTTCTAGCTACACAGCAATATTTGTTTTAATATTACAATTATATTTTATTAAATTAAAGGAAGGGCAACGAGCCTGATGTTAAGTATTCACCGCCCACGGTATCTTGCAATATCAGAAGAGAGAAGGAACTCTTTTTGACTTATTGTTGTAGTATCGATCAATAAACATTAACGAAGGAAGTTAATTTCACATCTTGTTGGTATGTCCACCTTGACAATCGCACTGGTAAGAAACGCCATGCATCCAGGTTGTAGGGATGGAACTTTAGGTGGTGGCGTGCAGTGCGTTAGTACAAATTGGCGGCAGGAAACAGATTAAATAACTCTTCGGAACACTCTCCGTGATAAGTGCGTTATAAGAAGGATTAATATGCGATACCTTTTCCAACGCCAAAGGAATATCTTTCACAGAGCACTGAGTCTTCAACTCTATCGATTGGACGCGGTCAAAAAGTAGAAGATGATTCTGAAGGTATCTTGACCGGAGATGAGAATACTACTACTTGTACCGTGATAATACTACGTGTGGGCCGGACCTGTGCTTTATAAATCGCAAACCTTTATTAAGGTGAGCAGTACAGTGTCTCTTTCTTGATCAGTCCCAAGTTAACTTAGAGGATAACTTGACGTTGTTCAAGTAACTGCAATACTGAGAATGAGTAAATGTCCAGGCACAATGCTACGGCATTTTAATAGTTTTTTTTTGTTTTAAGCATTAAACTCAGTAGTTAATAATAATAACATTATAATATATTATGATTGTAATTTAATAAAAGTCAACCACACAAAAAAATCATTGAAAGTACCTAATATAATATGTTTTTTTGTTTTAAAGCGAATTTATATAACAATTCACTGTAGATTACGGATGATCACTAAATTACTAATATGTTTAAGTTATTATATTTAAAATTATATAAAAATGATAATTTTCATTTTTTCTTTACGTAACTCTCAATAATTTCATTTGATAATCAAATACATATACACCAATAACCTGGCCAGGATATAAACGTTCTCCTAACTGTCTGTTGTTGGAAACAATTTTATTGATATATTCTTATAAATCTTAAATGAAAAACCAGATAAGACGCTAGTGAGGCAAATGGTTAATGTTTTAAATTATGTTTGTATGCATTTATTATACATGTTATATGTAGATATCTGGTAGCGATACGGTAGGTATATAAAGAACTATGCATATTTTCCAAGCGGTTAATTTAATTATCAGACAAACAGCCTGTCACATTAAGACATTTTTTTCCTTGTAACAAATCATCAAATATAGACGAGGTAACTTATATGTCAAAAAAATATTTCGAAGATATGTGTGGGAATAATAAAAATATTCATGACAGTTGATTCTAGAATGAAGCAATAAGAACCCATTTTTTATTGCTATATGAAATGAAAATAAGAAAATCATATTCTGACAAGAGCTTCAAAAATACATCGAATACTTTTCAAATATTGCATATTCTTGATGATTTAAATAATAGGTTCTTACATATGAAATTGGCGATTTGTATGAGAGGAACAAAAAGTTTAATATTTTTTCACATAATGTATTCATTTAATCAAAGTATGAAACATTGTTTTCTATGCACATTTGCCAACTTATAGGTAATTCATTGATCCCTTTAGTACAAAGAACAGTCGGACGGGAAAAAAAAATCCAAGAAAATGGTAATCTGTTGGAGTAAGGTCCGGGAAGTACGGTGGCTATATTAGACATTCTAATTGAAGCTCTTTTAATTTGGGTAGCCGTCTGTTGTGCATTGTGTGGTCTAGCGTTGTCGTGAAGCAGTAGTGGTGTGGAGTGATTGACCAGCCTAAGTTGTTTAGCAGGTAGCTTTTACATCATAGCATTAGGAATTGCTAACAATATACACATGCTGTAATATGTAAATAGTCTGTGGTAAGTTTTCAGAAAATTGTAATGAACAATACTAGAACTATTTCACCAAAAGTTACAAGTATGTTTTTGGGTCAATTTTCGATTGGAGCAGAATTTGATTGGCTGACCAGGATCCAATCATTGCGATGAGCGCTGCTGATTGTCGTAGAGAATTCATTTTTCATCACAGATAATAGTAATAATTGGATTTAAAGTCCCTTCATTATTGTGCCGGTTCAGTAATGTAACGCAAGTCGACGTGCGTTTGTTGGTTTGCCTTAGTCAATTTATAAGGTTTTCCAACCACCTTTCAAGCTTTTTAGTCTTTCCAATTTGCTTCAAGTGAATTAAGCCAGTTTTATCACTAACACTGCACCCTGTAGCTAACTCGGACGTGCTTTGCGATGGATCCGCTTCCACAATAACTTCAATTCTTCATTATCAACTGACGGTCAACGAAAAGAAAATACATGTGTAAATAGCTGTAAGAATTTGAATTTGGAATTCCTTACCAAAGAGGAGTAATTTGTGTGCCAAATTAGTGGCCAGTACGAAAAATGCCAATTGCATATGTAAGGACCTTATATAAAGGAATAACTAAAAACTATTGATTCTTTAATTCTTAATGCTTGTATATAAAATATTATAAACCGACACTTAGTTAGATTCTCTAAAAATATAAATCTAAAATAGGTAAATAGTACTAAGCTCTAAATAAAATCCGAATTATCTCACTACAAGTGCATAACTACGACTCAAAAAGAAGAGGTAAATTCCTCCAAACTTGTTGATAAATGCATAGTTGTGAAAAATATTTGATCATTTTAAGACTTCTATTATTTTAAAAATAATTATCTGGTGGTAAAAACTTATTTAATATTATATTTATATTTTTTATCTCTTTTGAGAATTATAATATTATTTATAGAATAAAAAAACCTGAATTAACATTTTAGCACAATGATGTTTTAAGGGACGTTGGTAAAGTAAGAGCTAGAATGATATTATTATAGTATGTTTACCGAGCGGCTTCGCTCGCGCTCTATATTTAAAAAAAAACAGCCTTTTTATAATATAATGAAGTATTCAAAAAGCAAATTTTGTATTTATATTAAAGTTTAAATTAACTATTGATAAACATTGATCCTGGTATTATTATTGATACATATATATTTAAAATATAAACTTCATTGTAAAACTAACTAACTAACTTTGAATGATTCGGATGAATTCATTTTTCGAGTGTTATGAGTAGAAGCAGTTGTCTGTCGAAATATTAATTTGAATACTAATTGAAAATTTGCTTACAAATCTGCATATGTATTCGTAAAACCACTATCATCACTTTTAGGGTAGGTCATTGTTAGATCAAAGTATGGCATTGTATATAAAATGTTCAAGAATCATAGAACTATTACTTGTATGATAGTTAGTTTAGTCTCCTTTTAATAGCGCTTTATTTGAACTTTTTATTAAAAAATTTACTGGGATTTATTTAAATATAGAATGAAAAATAAACAGATATGGACAGGGATTCGAATATTATATAATATATTTAACAAATATATTCTATGTAAGAAAAGCGCGATCCATTTTATACACTAACACCAAATAGTATATATCAAACCAAACTACAACATATCATTTGTGTAGACTGCGTTTTATATTCTTTATACAAATGTATCGCTTCATATGGTTTGTTCTGCTTTCAATTAAGCAAATTTAATATAATAGAAATGAAAACTGCTCAAGTGTTACTCATTTTAGAGATATAAATCATCATTTAACCTTATATAGAATTTAAAACTTTTAGTAGATTTAGCTAACAATCCTATGCACTTCCTACAAGCAGGTTTTGGTATGGCGAGGCGAAGATTTTGTATTAGTGATGACGAATATCTATAAATTAAATTCCGTAGTAAAGTTAAAATAAATAATCGGTTAAAAAAAATAATCTTCCACAGCCCTACAGTTCTGAGCAATCGATTAAATTCGAGGTGACATATCTGCATAAATATTAATATCATATTACGATGTAATGTAAATACTTTTAAGTTATTTTTAGTGTCCTTAATTATTATTTGGATTAATATAGGAACTTCAATTACGGTCATGAATCAAAGACTCGAGAGTAAATATGTGTATGAGTACTTAAATTGTGTTTATATAAACTAAAGTTCGGAGTAAGGCCAAACCTGTATTAAAAAAAAAATAATCGTAAAGAGAATAGTAAATTTTATATATATAAGTAGCTGGAACAGAAAATAACATAATGAAAACCAAATCTTACAAACCAAATTAAACTATAAACCCTAAAAACTATGAAACTTATTATTTTTTTTTAAATAATAAAATAAGTTTATATAAATATAGAATGTAAAAAACCGATACGGGCAGGGATTCGGGAAGCTTAACATGGCTATACATGTTTTAAGATATTTTCAAACATTAATAAAATAAGTTTCATAAATGGTACTTATTTGGGCAACTAAACAAAGTAAAACTAAAAAAAATATAATATTAATCATAAAAATAAATAAAACAGATTTAATTTTATAAAGTAGATACGTAAGTAAGATTGAAGAAGGTTTTCCTAAAAAAAAATCCTATCCTGGTCGGTATTACTTTATTAATAAGCTAAACACTTACATTTCCGGTTAATTATTTAAAATACGAATCGCGCTTAATAACTACGAATTATAAATTCTATTTGGGAACCTAATTTAACTTTAAACATTTTAATAAAAAAACATCTTTAAGAGTGATCTAATTGGTTTTGTAGAACTTTAAACTTAATGCAGTATTACTGCTGTAAGTGAGATTGGAAAGTTTGATATAGGACGAAACGGAGCATAATAAAATAGAACTAAGAAGTTTAATTGTAAACCAGGTTATGAAAGATTTATGAAAAAATAAAAAAGCGTTGTAAGATTCTGATACAAAGTGTGACTGAACACAGTGAACTATTAAGAAAACATATACTTCACGTAGTCGTAAAGTTACTTAAGCTAAGCGAAATGTAGTCGTAATAGGTGCGATGCTTCCTGTACACTACCTAAACTTATCACTTTAAACTCTAAATATATCCACAATAATTTGTTTGCTTTTTGCTTCACTCGTTTATCGAGAAGGCAATATAAATATTCGTATGTTTCTTTAATGTATTTTGCGATAAGGATAAAATGGACGTCATAATATAAGAAAATAATTATTTGAATTATAATGAGAGAATGTTATAAAGCAGAGTTAACCTCGCTATGAAATATATTATAATAATAAAGATAGGATTAAGGTTGTTAGTTAATAATAAGCCCAAAAGTCCTAATAAATAAGCCCAAAAATATTCAGTTAAAGTGATGTATTAAGGTAAATGTTTAATTGTGAATAAAGAACGTAAAATCATTATTGGTGTTATTAATTATATTATTCTTGATAAATTGACTTTTATTAATGACCTTATTTAAGTTTGGCTACAAAAATATAAATCAAAGAAATTAATTTGTTTTTTTTTTTCTAGAATAGACAACTTAAATAATTACAATAATTACATATGATTTAAGGTACGAATAACCAATTAAATTTACGAAAATGGTAAGACTTTGAATTAAAGTTCTATCTTTTAAAATTTTGAAGTGTATTTGTGGCAAAAAAACCTTCATATGCCATAATAAAATAGACATGCAATTAAAAACTATATTCAAAAAGATATGTGACTTACATTCTAAATATTAAAATGGAAATTCTTGTATTTTGTAGGTACAATAATTTATTGCTGTAAAAGTATTAAGATTTTTAAGTTTATTTAAAACTCAATATTGTCCTGATTATTATAATGTTTTAATCTTTTATAAAAAATGTGTATATTCTAAAGTATGTTTATGTAAGTGTTATTAATATAACATTTCAATTACAAGGCTTTTTATATTTAAAGAAATTAAAGTATATTGTGATAGAACGACAGATTACACTGTCCCGCGATCAATACATTTGATATCATCATCATACAAAAAAATATGCTAAGACCTAATATATTCTACGTTTCAGCTCAACCTATTAAAAATATAAAAATAACTAATAGATTTTACTAAAATATATATATTGTACCAACTTTTCTTTTTTACTTGTACAAACTTATTGTATAAACCTTAGTGGTTTTCTTTTGCTACTTAAAATTGATAATTTTTAAATAGTTGCTTTATTCGATAATTAATAAACAAATAAAGATAAACTCGTCTAGACATTTTCAGTGGAAAATTAGGTACATCTTTTAAACAACTACATCTAACTGGTAAATGCAATTTGACATCCAAAATGGCCACCGTAGCTACATTCTACGCTAATGATGTTGCCATTAGTTTCTACTTGATGTTACTGGAAACAGTTTGATTTCTTAATTATTGGAAAGTATTTAATTTAAATCATAAATATTTAGATTCAATTTTTTTATGTTGTGTAACTGTTCAAAGATACAAAAATACTTGTTACGTTAAAAACTCCTTTCTTTATATATTTTCTTCAATATATATATGAAGAACTTAAATCTGCAAGTAACTCCCAAATTTAGTTTATTTTGTTGATTTTGACATATATTGTATATCATATAACTTTTATTATTTCAAAGTTTGATGAGAAAAGTTCAATGATTTGTATGAAAAATAATAAATTGGATATGCTCTTAAAAATAATTTGTTGGATTTAAAATCATTTAACTTCAGATTAAACAACATAACTCGGCTAATCAAATTTTCACCAAATTCCCTTACATCCTAACTGCGACCTAGATAGCAGCGCGGTAATTCCTTTAATTTCCAGTCATATCTAACCTCACAGTTACAGAGCACATATGGATAAATGGAGCCGCCATAATAAGCGTTGCAAGTGTCATATAATAATTATTATTCTTATATTCTAGGGTAGAGCAGTTGTTAGTAAATTTCAAGTACGAGTACTACACTACTAATACTTACTAAAGTAGTAGTAGTGGTGGATTCCCTATGATAATCAGGAACATAAGGGAGGATTCGGATGCATAGCTTTTTTAGTAGGTATTTGAAAATTAATAAAACTAAAACTTAATGTGAAGATTTCTAAATGAAAAGTTTTATTACTATCGCACTAACTTTCCTAACGATTGTACTTGTATACAATTATACTAAAAAAGGAAATATCATAACAAAAACAGTTAATTACCATTTAGTAACAGAGTTAATTACCTTCTTTTTAGGTTACAGTAACTCTACTTACTAGTTCTTGTGTATTTAAATTTTGAGTTTATTATTACTACAACTTGTTCAATATGTATTTTGATTTCATTTACTCCTATTTGTTTGAATTTACAGATTCGCTTTTAATAAAACTTATAGACCATTATTTAAAAAAAAACGCCCTTAAAATTTTCGATGACTTTAAGATAAGATTTAATAAAAAGTTAAATAATTAATTTATATATATATATATACATTGACTCTAATAACGTTGGTGTTTTTCAATTTAAATTATAAAAAAAAAGAATTTAATAACGCCTTCGAACCAAAAAAAATTGGTTCAAAGGCGTTATTAAATTCATTTTTTATAAGTAAAATAATTAAATTATTTGGTTATAATAATATCAAAATAAAATATTGTTGTTATTTTTATCTTCAAAAAGTAAAAGAGAATAAAATTACTGTTTCCAATTTATATTATCTTTCACATCTCAAAGTTTCTTAAATAAAAATAACGAAGGAATGTAGATAGAAAACACTTTTCTTCTTAAGAAATACACCACTTAAAGTTGTTTCTCAAAACACAACGTTGTCCTAAAAAAACACATTAGAAATAACATTAATTTTGTCACTAGACACCTATGTCTATGTTAGTTTATTTTTATTAATGAAGCTTGAAATTGCTTTCATCAATATTTTTTATAATATTTTTATTTAATAATATACTACTCTTTTAATGTTTATTCTAATCTTATAAAGAATAGTGTATTTCTAAGACATCCAATTCAAGCTTTTTATTTCTAAGACATTTTAATTTAGCAAACCAGTGGGAAACTTTTAATAAAAATCTAATAAGCAAGTGAATTAGTACTGACTAATTAGTTCTATCCCATACACTTTTACGAACAATAGATTACTAAAGGATCTCTATGGTGGTTTTTTGCTAATTAACTAATGACCTGTTCCTATTTAAATGCCTAATACAACATTTGTATTATAGATATAGATATATATGTAGTTATACAAAAATTTGATTTGATATAATATTTAAAAATTGTTGTATTTAATCTTACAAATTATTTAAAACATTCAATGTAAATTAACACCGTTACTAAATATAATATAAAAATAACAGCTATTAAACAAGTAAAATTATTTTAATATTTGGACAATCATTCATTTGGGTTAGAAAATAATTAAAAAATCTTTATTATAATAAGAAAAAACTTTATAATAGAATGAATAAAATCTACCAGGATTTAATTATAATACGACCCTGATGAAAATACGATTCAGTCAATGATTATTTAATTAAAATAAAATTATTTTACTTGAGCATTTATTTGATTGAAACCTCTTTAATCGATCAATTACTTAGTTAATTTGTCATCTAACTCCAACAGTTTTTCAACTACGAGAAAGTAGTAGTTTAGGAAGCATAAAGAAACTCAATCTCGGAACTGTATAACAAATACATATATAATTATATATAGTATATATTTAATAGACTGTTTAAATATTATGTATAAAATACATACAAATCAAATTTATTTAATAACGAACTTCTATTAAAACCATTTAGTTTACAATTTAATGTCATGTCACAGGACAAATCAATATTTTCCGTAGTTAAATATAAATTTAATTTAATTTAATTTAAATGTAATTTCATTAAATGTCTAACATACTCAAAGCCTTTTATCCATGTTGTAAAATGCTTCCAATAAAAATAACTACGGAATTTAATTTAAAATTAAAAATTTTCTTACATAAGTGAATAAAGTACTTTTGACAAGCCAACTTGATAGTCATAGATATAATTATTGAAAAAAAAAAATCAAACATGTTTATTAAATTTTGCAGTTTAAAAGGATTTAACTTATTACGTGTTGAAGTGTGCATTTTACATATGTTTGTATACTCTTACTCTTCCAGTTAAAGTAAGTAAGTCAATCACTACAAATCAAAGTTATCTTCTAGAACTGTATTTAAATAAAATAATAACATTTACATAAAAATATACTAGGATTATCTGAAAATATTATTATCTTCTACATTTATATAATTAAAATTAGTTATTTATAGTGTGTAGACAGATTAAAAATAAATAAACTTAAGTTTAAACGTAAGTTCAAAACTATGATACTGATAGCAAATATTTATCTGATAAAATAGAGAAACAACTATATATTTATTTTTAACTTTATTGCTATAATTTTTTTTTTATTTTCAACCTGAAGTCGCTGGAGATAAGTTATTTAAAAGATTATGTGAATCGAACCTTGACCTTGAATGAGAAAGTAGAAGAATCCTAAGAGCAAAATTATAAAATCTCACAAGTTCTTGTTATTTCGATTGCGGTAAGTATTATGTTCTGTGATAAAAGTAGAATAATAAAACTATATATTTTTTTAGTTGCAATTTTTTTTTACAGTTTTTTTTTTAAAGATACTACTAGAGTACAAAAAGTATATAGGATTCAAGTGGAACTATCACATAATATGGTTATAAAATAGGTGGTTATTAAAATATTTAATTTTAATTAGGATAGGTTTGTTGCTTAATAATTAACCTTCGAGGTGGCTGGAAAAATATAGTACTATCATGAATACTGTTATTATTTTTGATATTATATAATCACCAGTCCAACAAAAGTTTTGCAACTGTATTTTTAGTTATATAAAATAATACTTATAATATATTTCTACTCAATACAAAAGTTTTTTGTACTTATCGAATACTAAGTCTGCGTATTCTTATAGATTTTCGCAAAATAGAAAAGACTGTTAAACGTTCTTATTATTATAGAACGTAGCAATTTATTATCTTTATACTTTATTATAGAAAATATAAAAAAAAATCTTCTTTGGTTTTTTATCTAAGTTTTTGTTTTTTTAGGACGCAATAGCTGAAAGGATATTATTATTTTTCATATATATATATATATTTAAAAGTAGTAATATTAAATAATTCAAATATATAAACTATCTAGATTTTATAATTTTAAAATATCAAAAGGATTTGTTCCTAAACGAAACGAGCTCGTCTGGAAATAAATACAGTTTTGTGTAACTTGCTTGTTTTTTTACTTACCCGTTCCTGTATTTATAACGGTTAAGATACTTACCTTCACAGCCTTCTTCGGAAAACCCTTCTTGTATAAATATATTATTATAGTTATAAAAATAACTTACAGGTCCGTGTAATGAGAACATGTAATACGTAAAATGCTTTCATTAGGTGAGATGAAACGGTTTAAATTTAAGAAGATAAACTACGGAGTCTAAATATAAAATATTGATATTTTATATGGCGCCTAAACAAATAATGTAATGTTATCGAAGTTTTAGGGAACAATATGCGAAATAAAATATATCTCAACCACATTTAATAATTAATTAATTGGCTTAAATTTATAATAATTCTATAAATATGTGGTTTACTAGTAACCAATATGTGGTTTACTAGTAACCAATAACCAAATAAATTAATCCAACTTTGAACGTGAAATTAACCAGTAATACTGCAAATATTGTTATCAATACTTTTTGTGAAAAAAAGTAAAAAGTAACTACATAAAAACGAGTAATTTAACAATAACTTAACACAGATCTGAATAGTGGTTTTTTCCTCAATCGCTAATGACGCTTTTCAAAGAAACAGACTTCACGGGTATACGAATATAGGTTTAGTAGATACATTATGCTTATATATGTAGACACCTATTTTAACAAATATAAATTAAAACATTACTAATACACGATTATTAACATTTTAATCCAAGCTGTGCTTACAAAATGTGTATATTTAAGTTTTTTAACCGAGCTCTGAAACTCTATGTTTGGGATACTCAGACACGGACAGCCGGGTCACTGACATTAGTTGCCACAGAAATGGAGAAAATAAACATTTTCGTGTGACAGTCATTTGACGGCAATTTCTGTCGCTGTCGTATTTAATGAGGCTTCATTTAAACGCGGTTAAGGATCAACACTGAACATTTAAAAGAAATGTTGTGTTTCCTGACTTTAGCTACTAATATTAAATCTATAATTTTAGTAATTCTGTAGAACAACAGTTTAAGAACTTGTTTTTCAAAAAAGAAAAATATAACAAAATTAAAAGTCGCATATATAAGTTTGAAATATAATTGAATTAACAATTTCCAGTTCTCTATCGGAAGTCTAGAGAAAACATGAATTTTGCGTATAAAGGCTAGTATATCCTATTTACTTGAAGTATAACGACAAATCCGAAGTCTTTGCATAGAAAGTAATGGACCGAGAGATACGACCGATAAATTCTTAAATATTCTGTTTATTTTGGACCGAACGTTGATTATGAAAGGTTTTAGAGATTTTTATTGTGAATTTTATCTCAAAAATTTTCAAAATGGTCTTATGAAATTACGCTATCTTAACAAAGCATTTTTGAAATGTTAGTTTTCCAGTTGTTACTATAAAATAATTATTTTATTCAGATTAAATAAACTTTAGTAAAAACTATAACCTCAATTCAACACATTATCAATCTAATTTGATCAAACGGAGATTCAAAACATAATTCACAATATTCTATTATCTCTCATAATTAAATTATGTAACAATATATGTGTTTATTACTGATGCTACTAATGAAGTAAAATATTGCTTTACATATTTCCTACACATAATTAACTAAAAATACACAAAACAGCAGATACTCTATAATTACAATTTGATATAGAAATAATCGTAATCGCAACATTCCTCACTATTGAGATTTCAGTTATTAACAATTATTATATTATATTGAGACTTCTATTGTCCGTTACTGGAAACGGTTCTATTGTGAAATTATGGACCTTAAAGTACAAACGAAATAATATTTATGGTACAAACGAAATATTATAAAGTACATAAAACCTAGGGGTTGCTAATACATTTCATAATAAAATACTGAGCTAATACGGATTTATATGAGAAAATAAACATTTTTTTAATTGCCTTTTTATCACATATTAATAAGCGAAACAAATCATTTCTATGAAATTGTATTGCATTCCTTTTGATACCACCAATAATAGCTATAAACTATTTATTGTGCAATTCTCAAAGCTTTTAAATCAAATATAAATTAGAAAAATATTGAACTTATTATAAATTCATTCTCATACTTTGATTAGTTCTTCCAATAATTACATTCAGTGCATAACTGCGACCGGATCGTTTTATTTAGATTTTAGCAAGTTTTAAGAAAAACTAAACATAAATCCATAAAATTCTTCTCACTTAATTTCTTGATTTGTCTATAAATATATCGTCAAATAATTTACGTTTTTTCTTAAGGCTCAGAGATAAAAAAAAAATTATTCATGTAATACTTCGTCGTACTTTCGTAAATTGTGCAATCTGTGAAATGAGGTGTCAATAAACCAAAAAAACATTTATTTCTAAAATTTTAACAAATGTTATAGAGAATAAATATAAAAATATTAATTTAGTAAATATCATTCATATATCATTACCATAAAATATATTAAATACGGTGAAATTATCATAAATTCTGTAATGTGATCTCGATATAAGGTCAAACAAGAAACCTTTTGATCTACAATAAATAAAATACTGTTAGGAAAGCAATTGTGAAACTTTTAAGACTTTACTGGTATTTATTTCAAAATTAAATAACTAGCAAGATTCCTTAATTACTAAGATTATATACTATACATACTTATATAGACATTAATACTCAAATTATAAAACTTTTTTAATCAAATCAAATAAACTCTCATTTTATACTAATGTACATCTCTTAGCTACATATTACTGCTAATTGCAATTTCATACACAAAATAGTAGTCGCTACATTCTCCACTAACGACTCTACCATTAATAGTTGAGGTATCTATTGTCCATTTCTGGAAACGGTTTCATTGCTGAATAGTTGGGAAGTATTTAATTTAAACTATAATAGAGAGTCTATAATTGTATAAATGTATGAAGCATTTGTACATTGGCCTCAATAATGCAATAAGATTAACAAATATGTTCGGAGAGCTATTTGCATATATTCAAATATCATTAATTTATTACTAGGCCGATTTTATGCTAGAATACATTAAATAAAATATGTTCAATAATTATAGTAAAATTAAAATAATGATTATTGTATGTTAAATCATATTTTAAATGTAAAATTATTAGCAGTTTAATCTATTATTAATTATGTCACGTGTTATAAAGATAGGTTGACCTGAAAAAGTAACAGTGCGGGTCTTCATCGCTTAGTATTGAAGTCTGTAAGCTAAATTAGCTGCGTGATTAATTATATATGTTCTTTTAAATATTACTCTACTTTCAATTCACTTTATAGTAATTACTTCGAATCACTTTATTCACAAAATAATCTTAAACTAATAAGCATGACGATAGAGTGACGATAGAGCTAAATAAGTTTGATGACGAAGCCTCGCTGACATATACAAGGATCTTGTTAAGTAAATTAGAATTTACTAAAGCTCTCGTAACATTTCTTCCAAATACAGATGAGACAATTTTAAATTCATTTAGTAACTCTCAAAATTAGTGTTGGTATAATGTTCATGATGTAGTAAATTTTGGATGAGTCAAAAAAAAAATATCATATATTTTTTATGATATCAAATTTCATAAGTAGGCAAATAGGCTGCAGTAAGATACACCTAAAAAATTCAAATCTTTTCCATTAATATTAAGAAACGTTGGATTCTACACACACATATCCAAGTGTAACCACATCCCTAACATCGTAACTGCGACCCAGATAGAGAAGCGGTAATTCCTTTCACCTTCAGTTCATTCCAGCCGCCGTTTCAGTACACATTTCGATAAATTTTGAGACTCAACAATTTGCTAAATTGTAATCCAGGAATGGTATTTGTGTTACAGACTTAACACAAATATATATACGAACATGTTGCGAGTCTTATAGGAGGAATACTTCTTTTTTAAAAGTGTATATATTACTTCTTTATTCAATAGAATTAGGATTTAGTAATTGTTTTATTTAAAAAATGTAATAAAAACTACATTTTTCTAAATATATATTTTCATTTCACCTTCTAAGATTATCTTATTATTTATTATGATTTGATTTGTACAAAATTATTTTTTATGTTACATAAAGGTTCGATTGGATTTACTATTTTTTATACATTTATTTAAAAAACCATTACCATATAAAATAATAACCAAACTTGTATGCATGCTAAAAAAGTTAAACGAATCAATTATAATAAGGTATACTTATATGCTGAGTGTTGATTAAAATTCTTATTTTTATTAAAACAAATTTTTACTAAGAAAAATTTAAATACAATAAAAGACAATTTGCGATTCATATTTCAAAGTTTCTCAAATAAAAACAACGAATAAATGTAAAATAACAAAAATCTTCTTAAGAAATACACCACTTTAACTTGTTTCTTAAGTACAACGTTGTCTTAAAAAAATAGATCAGAAGTATAAGGTAGGCGTTAAAGCAGGGAATTGGGAGGAAATATACTGAAACTGAAGAAGATCGCTATTTAATGACTACGGTTTCATAAACTGCTTCTGTATTGTGTGTTATGTAAAAAATACTTTTAAAATATTAAATAAAAAAAAAGAGTTTATAAAAAGCACATAATTTTTATTAAAATACTTATAGGATTTATTTGAAGTAAATTGGTAGTGAATTTATTATATACTTTTTGACCCTATATATTTATTTGGAGTTCAGTTCACAAATGTTAGAAAATTTGTTTAAAGTGTTTTTTTTTTATTTACCTACTCTATATGACTATGAAATTGCTTTTATATCCAGAAACTTTATTGATATTGTAATATAAAAATAAGACATCTCTATTGGAAAATTAATTAATTTATATTAAATAACCGGTTGTATTTTATAATTAAACTAATAACATTTAAACTAGTATATTATAAACAATAAAAAGAAAACGGAAACATTTATCAATAATAATGAAAGTCCAAGAATTGTTGTCTATTTTGTTTATTTTACACAAATCAATAATATTAAAACTTTTAAATATGTTACCTTCAGTCTCAACTTTTAGAAGATATAAATCCTATCCTGCCATAAGAAATTCAGAATTTTCAAAATAAATGTCAAAGTTCTATTATTTACTAAGCACAAACATTAACAATCACAAAAATAGTTTATTTACCAGATTATACCAGACCACTAATTGCGTCACCAGATACCTATATTTTTAACAGTGTATATCTATCAGCCACACCATGATCATTAAAAAAACATCATAATATTTATATATAAATTCAAATAATATGAAAAAGATGTCATTCATACGGAAAATAATGCTAGCTGTTTATGTATTAGAAGCTAGGAAATTTTAACAAGGATTTAATTAGCAAGCAATTTAATTTTAATTACTGACTAATTAGTTCCTTGCACATGCAATATTACACACACTAGATAACAATAAAAAACCTCTTTCTAGGGAGGTTTCCTGGTAATTAACTGAATATCAATTATAGTTCTCAGTATAAGATATGTGCAAAAGAAGTTATGTTATCAACTTATAATGATATTGGACTTATTTTAATTTTGAAACAATTGTTATAAAACATTCAAAAATATTAAATAAGAATAACCGCTAATAAATCTTGAAACGAAAGAATTACTTTTTGAAATAAATTATTTTTATTTATATTCATTTTTGTCAATATCCAATAGTCATAAGCCAATTTTCAAACTTTGACAGTTAAATATAACATTAAAAAATACTTATAATCAAAAGTAAACCTAATTCTAAACTTAAAAAATCTTACATGAGGGTAAATAATACATTCAATAGTACATATTATTATAATTCGTTTGAATGAAAAAATATTCGAACCAACTTAAGTAAGTTAATAAATCAACTTATTACACTTTAAAAAGAATTCCTTGTAAATTAGTTAACCACTTACTTTTCCTGGTAATGTAATAAATAAAACGGGTTAATGACTAACTCCGAATAACCAGAACCATTGTTCCAGAACCCTTGATTATAAATACTAAAATTGATTGAATAAGTTATTATAAATGAAATGGGTAACATGATTACATAATTAAATCGTAATTTTACAACATTAAAATTGTAGTATGTATAATAAAACAAATTGTTTTTGTTTCCAAATAAACATCCTTATAAAAAATAACACTGTACATAATAATACTAAATTGTTTTCACAAATATTTTAATCTATCTATCTGTTTGTATGCAGTAACTAAAAATGATACTGATTGTCAAGACTCTGCTTCTTACATTTGTTATAAAAAAATATATTAAATATTATTGTGCCTCACCTCGATAATTATAACTCACTTTTAATTTTACGCTAGAAAGGAGATAATTGAAAGTTGATATTGTTTCACACTTGATCTACATTGGGTTTATCTACAGTTTAAACTCGATTACCAAATCCTAACTAAGTCTTAATTTACGAATGGAGTAAGGTATAACAGTTTTTCATGTCCTCTTATTAAAAAATAAATAGAAAAATAAACATTCATTTATTTTTATCAAATATCAAAATCTAATTTCTAAATGTGTAGAAATAAGTTCAGAATGGAATAGAAGAGCACAAAATGGTTTAGACATGATGCAGAGCTAATTACGGGATAAAACATGCGATTTATATCTTATTTCTTACGTCAGTTATTTCTTAGTAATTTTCTTGCGAGCAAGAAAAATAGAAACTTATCTGGAACACGTGCTAATATTCGTGATGTTATTACCAAGCAAAGTCGATATCTGTATATGATTGCATGTTTTAATTAAGATAACAGATAAACAAGTTACAGCAGCGAAAATATTTGTTCGTTTTCAAATATAACCTTCTTTTAATATTATATTTATTATAAATATACTTTGATCTCACACATTAAAAAATGTATAGATTTTTGTTTTCAAAATTATAAAAGGATAAGGTTTTTGATACTATATGAAACGACATTAACATATCCAGAAAACACTTTGTGTATTTATATACATGAAGAGAGAAGATATATTATATATCTTAAAGAGAAAATATATGATATATATAACAGATGATATATTATATATATCCAATATTATTGTATGTCTTGTATAGACATCTTACAGTACCTTTCCAATGAAAACGAGAAAGGTGTAAAACGTTTTCAATAGTGAAGATTTAATGGTCTATAAAACATATCTGAATTAATTATAAAATGTAGTTGATATATATAAAATATAACAAATGCATTTTATAATTATCATTATTAATTACGAAGTATTAGCATGCAAATAGCATATGAAATTTTCATGTAATTTACTTGTATTCAATAAATAAATCGCCAAGACATAAATCTATAATTAACCAGAAATACTGTAATATTGTAATAAGGTATTTGTAAATAAAGAGTACATCAGTAGATGTAAATAAATCTGAATGGTGGTTTTTCCCTCATTAGCTAATGAGGCGTTCCAACCAAACAGGCATGACGGAATATACGAATATAAATATAAATTTAGTTCATACATTTTATTTATTGAATGGAAATAATTTATGACTTAATTGGATTATTAATAAGTTAATAAATGTAAACCGACTTGCATGCTCGTAATGCGGAATATCAGTTAAGGATATAAAATTGCTTATACCTTTTAATATTTTTTTAAATGAATTTTCAAAGCTGTTGTTAAATACTGAAATGATCTGTTTACATTTGCTCATACTCGTATAGCCGGGTCATTGACACTGGTTAAACACAGAAAAAGAGTCAGTCAAAGAGTTAACTATCTTGTGATAGTCGTTCAGTAATTTCGGTAAAAAATCGGTAAATTATATGGAATAAGGCTTTATTTAATCGCGGTTAAAAATCATCACTGAACATTAAAAAGAAATGTGTGCTTTGATACTTAAACTACAAGTTTTTTTTAAGGTCCCGAAAGAATAATATCTATATGTTACTCTCTTTTTTTATAAAGAATTTACAGACAAAATATTAGTGGAAATTAATTCATTTATTAATAGATCCTAAAATTCCTTTATTATTCTGTTATTTTTAATACATATATATTATATATTACCCTTGTTGCCAATTTATTAAATTGAAGATTTAAAAAAATATATTTTATTTCTATAATTTTTTTTTTTTTTTTAATGTTGAAAATATCTTTAAATACATGTATGACATGTATAGTTAATGTTAAGCTTATTTAAATTTATATAAATATAGAATGCAAAATAAACCGATACCCGCGACCTCTAGGAGAGGTCCATACCCAGAGGTCGCGGTTTTGAATCCCTGCCCGTATCGGTTTATTTTTCATTCTATATTTATATAAATTAAAAAATATAAGCTTTCATAAAAAATCTCTAATTTCTGGTATAATAAAATAACCAAATTGTATTAGTGCGTTCATACAAGAACCATCGATTTTAAGTATAGATGTATTTTTGTAAAACTCCAAGAAGATCTGTATCACAGTTTCTAATTTTCTTGTAATACAGAATATAACCTGTTCACAAGTTTTCCAATTTAAATTGAGGGTTCATAAAAAGTAATGACCGCTGTGCAATCCGAACTTGCTCGATACCCGAATACGAAGCCTTGAGATCTCTCATTAATGTAGCACTTCCATTAGACCAGTTCTAAGACATCGCTAAGATTTTACTCCTATTTCGTGTGAAATTCAGAGATGAAATAGCAATTTTATGTCAACAAATGAAGCAAAACTTTGGATAAATTTTATTATTTTTTGTCTTTATATATGTTACCAATATTTTAAATATTTATAAAATATAATAATTTTATATTGCGTTTGTTTTAATTTGCGGATACTTTACAAAAATTTAATTAAATTCTCTTCTTTGCTTAAATATTTTTATCTACTTTATTAAGTTTAGTTGATGGACATACAATTTCATTGTTCATACGGCCTAATAAAATTTACTAAAATTATTAAAATATGTTATGTATTAGTAATATAACATTTTAGTTCCTTTCATAATAATTTGGATAATTATAAAAAAGTGAAATTTAAGGTATATAAAAGTATATAGCTCTTGGTTTAATGTAATTAGGAAAGGGCAGTTCGAAGTAAATACAACTTGTATACATACTTAAACTAATCGATTATTTGAATAAAATATGAAAGTATAATTGGTAAACAAACTGTTTTCATATTATATATAAAAGATATACCAAAATGTAATATACTATTCAAGGCAAACAAAATTTACATAATGTTTATATTTATAATATTTAAAGAACATTAAATAGCACAGACTCCTAAGTACAATTTGATATCCAAAATGGCCGCCACAACGTTCCCAACTAACGATGGTGTCATTAGTAACAATTATATTGAAGCTTCTACGTTTCATTGCCGAAAATGGTTTTATTATGAGGAGGGTCCTGAGGAACGACACAACAGTGGAAATTAAGATTTTATATAGATCAAAGTATATATGTGAGTGTGTAAAATATAATAGTATTATAAATCTTTACTGCTTGTGGTGAGACATAAAGATCATTTTACGTTAATTTTCATTAACGAACATTTCAAAGCACAATTATGAACGAGGAAACTTATCTGTCTGCGAATGACAGTTGAGATTAGTATTCATGATGTATTATATGAGTACGCATGACCCAAATATAATATTGAGTAATTATAATGTATTGAAATAATAAATTTAAATAACATTTCGAGTTTTGTTTACTAAAAAGTTATTTTTTTACTTTGTACATAAGTAGCTACTAAAGATATAATATAAAGATAAGATATAAGATTTTTATATTGTTAAAACGTTTTCCAGATCAAATTTTCTGAAAACAATATTGAAACTTGAACAAAAATGGAATAGATTATTATTTTTAGTTCCAATAAAAAAAATATGATTGACTTCAAATATACAAATATTATACAAGAAAAATGTTTTTCGTAACCCATCTACGCTATACAGTACATCTACGAAACATTTCGTGAACATTAAATAACAAATTTGGGACTCAGATTGCGAGGTTTTGATTCCCTTACCCTTCCAGTTAATTTTGGCCCACAGTTCTAGAATAAAATACAATTAATTTTGAGCCTGTTAATTTGCCAAAGTTCATTTATAACAAAAGTATGTGTTTTTAAAAATTCTTATTATATTTTGTTGTGGACTAATTGGGAACCTATTGTCTTTTGTGAACCCTATGTTATTCAAAATAATATTTTTCTTAATTTAAAGTTTCTTTTTATTGTGTTAAATTTGTAGTCAAATAAAATTAGGAAACTAATTCAATATATATTAGAGATATATATTGAATTAGTTTCCTAATTTTATTTGATGCACTTTAATTCTTATTCCATATTATACACCGAAGGTTTTAGGCACTTCCCGAGTTAGTAAGTAGTAGTAGGATAATTAATTTCATTTTAATCTTATTTTCGTCAAGTATTTTTTTCCTTCTCCGTAGTTGTATCTTTGGATGATAGTAATAAAACGAAAACATACATTTTAAAATTATAAAGTTGGGCTAACGGTTGGGCTTGCTTTTGCTCATCATAAAATCATTCTTTTAATCTTTTTAAAATTATAGTATATTTTTTAAAATTTACTTTAGGTTTCTAACTGCTTTTAAATTATCATAGCTAAGCGTAGTCATGATTATATTTTAGTATTTTTAATGAGATACTACATTGTTGTTATTACTTTTATACTTTGGATCTTCAATCACCTTTCATATTTTTCGAAGATAATCAGACAACCGTCGTGTTTAGGAAATCTGTTAACAACTGAAAAAAATATTAAAATCCTCATTTTTTTTTGTCATTAAGAATCGAAAATCATAACCAGTCTTGAGTTTTTAGCACAAATGATTAAACTGATAATGGGGGTTTGTATGAAACCGTTTAAGATTGATAAGAACTTCAAATGTCATTTCAAAATATCAGTTATTAATTTCGACCTACACATATATATACGACGACGACACACACATATATATATATATATAAAGAATTAGTATAAATACATTTTAAATAACACACGCTCTATAGCTTAGACTCTTAATTACTGTAAGCTCAACCAGACGGTACGGTAGACGATAGTCCAACCATTTGTATGCAGCGTCTCATCTATTCAACGCTGCGTGTAAAGCACTCATTCATTATTCTGTACCCAAACTTTCACGTATGCACAGCCCTTTATAAAATAACGTAGTCAGCATTCACAATAAAACACGATTTCATGGTTGATAGAGAATATACATACTTATTAACAAAGAGTTTAATAAAATAATCCTTGGTAAATATATATTATTTAAGATAAATTTTATAATTAAAAAAATGTTTTAATTTTATAAATGATATGGATTTTTATTACAAAATATAAGTTGTAGAAGTTTGTTTTTCTTCGGCCGAATTTTATGATCGTTAACTGATTCTACTCAAGTAATTTCCAACATATCGCTTTCATAAACAGTAATATTAGTAAAGTATCAAAGTAGAATTACTTTTCAAAGAGCAGTAATAATATAGTATTACAAATGTTTTAGTGCACATAATTTCGTTTTATTTTTTTAAACTCGTTACTTAAGAAGACGTAATGTCTTTTGTATTTTGAAGAAAAGGTTTCTAACGGAATCACGTAGTCAGAATTTAGTAGTTTAGATATTAAATTTTAACAGATTAGTCTTAGATTACTTTATTTACTATATTTTATCTGCCTTTTTATTATTTAGGTTTTAATACTAATAACAATATCTAAGTATAAGCATTTGATTTAATGGAATAAACATTTCTTACATGAATATATCACTAAGATAAAAAAAATCTTTAACGGATTTCTTTAACGAAGCGCTATCTCAGAAAAAGAAACACATTAGAAATAAAAGAGGAACATTAGTAGAACAATGAGGAAATGGTCCGAAACGGAAAGAAATCGCATTGTAAGTACTACGATTTTTAAAAGTAATTTATAAGTATTATACTTTCAGAATATGTTTCTAAAAGCTAATAAATATAATGTAGTTACAAATCCTCCATGTAGTTAAATGATGTTTGATCTAATTATTATTAGATGTTAGAGTTAAGTACAATTGAAATTAAAATGTTCCAAATTTGAAACAGATAAGAAGATTTTTTACGAAGTAAGTGTCTTAATATCTGAATAGGATAAAAATAAAATTAATTTTCTATTTATTTCGTTACGACGTATCTTATTTCGATATTTAGATTACATCAACTTCTTTGTATTGTAAATTGGTATCACCGTTTTATATGCACCTGTAAACATAATATTTCATTTGTTATCCACAAAGACATATCTGGCCATAAATAAAAAAATGCTATACTGAAAGTAAAAAAAAAAACAAAATATTTTCGTATCTTATAAAAGCATCTGGTTGAACAATTTGCCGGCATTAAAAACGTTTATTATTTTGTTAAATGATTAAAATTTGCAATGGTTTAACATTTTAAATGCATTGAAAATTATATACCAATTAATTTTTAATTTCAATATAAACCGAAGTAAAATTTAAAATAATTACTTCTATATAATGTGATTTTAACTTTATAATCAGAGTGTTGTATAGCAGTTCTATTAGAGAACGATATAACAAAAAGTTTACATATATTTTGATATAAATATATATCTAATATATATTAAAGTATATGTATCTTATTTGCTATAAATGGCAGCATGTCGATTAGGTAATAATTAAAACAATTCTCTATTCTAATAAAAATATAATGGGTTGTCTTGTTGTCAAAATGTAGCAGAATTTAATAAATAAAATACCTTTGTCTACCAGCGGTTTAATGAAAAAGTTTAAATCAAAAATTAATGTAAAGATTAATAACTTAGTAACATTATTCGAAATGATCTTGTCTATAAAATTGTATAGTTGTCTATAAATACTAAAATACTTAAGTTATCTTCTACTGGGTTTGAAATTTCAAACCTTTATATTCATTCTCGTTGGAATCCTCTTAAAATAAAATCAAATTACACGATCTTCTTTAGAAACTAATATTTTAAACATTCTGATGTCAAATTAGATTTATGCATATTTGATTTGGAAATGATTTCTTGTACCGAAATAATGTAATTTGATTTACTTTTATTTAATATTTTTTGTAATTTTTATATATTTTTTGTGTTTGTATATGTTTATACATATAGTATATAATGGAATTATATTCCATTTAAAGAAAACTAAAGATTAAAAAAATATGTTACGTAGGTTTAAATTATTCAACACTATTTTTATGTCTAACAATAAAAAAATTGCAATTC
The DNA here is from genome assembly GCA_959347405.1 of Napeogenes sylphis. NCBI lineage: Eukaryota > Metazoa > Arthropoda > Insecta > Lepidoptera > Nymphalidae > Napeogenes > Napeogenes sylphis. The sequence continues at coordinate 28,479,311 of OY365780.1, read as the reverse complement.
ATTTAAAATTTAGTATTAAAAAAATATAAATATTTCGATACTCTACAAACAACCAGGGCATTGACAGCAATTTACCAAAATGATGGACGAAATAAACATTTTCGTGGGACAGTTATTCGACAGTAAACTGCAATTTGTGTCGCTGTCGTATTTAATGAGGCTTCATTCAAAAGCGGTTGAAATTCAACACTGAACATTTCAATTTTCATGCCGCTCGGCTAAATACAATAATCTGAGCATGAAGCCCGTTACAGCCGAGGCATACAATATAAAATAAAGTCTATATAATATAGAGTTTTTGGGAACATAGGGTTGTCTCTCGTAATAAATGTCGTTTCCATTTATTATTTGTTTAATATGTTCATATTCATATAACATTTATATGAAATAAATACATGTATGTACATAAATAATAAAAATACCATAAATAAAATTATAAATATTAAATATAGTTTCTTATATTATATAACGGAAGGAAAGTCTATTATAAAAGTTTGTGTAGGATTTAATTAACATCAATAGTACTCATAGCACCACCAAGGAGCGCTGCCAACAAAATCGATTTAACTTTTATGAAATTAATTAAAAACTGTTCAACATTTTACATTTTTTTCGTCCTACAAGTAAATTTTGCCGCATACAAGCTCTTTATGAACATACATTTACTCTAAAATGAACTATTACATCATTATATTTGTATATACTTAATTTTGACTGAAATTTAGTTTTATTATAATAATATGGTGTAGTAAAGGACTATTAAGGATTATTAAATACCGATTTTAAATATATAATAGATTATTAGAGAATTTACAGACATTTTTCAGTGAAAATTTTATAAAATCTTAAAATTGGAGAAATATTTATTTAAGTTCATACATTTTCATTTACTCAATAACAGTAGGTATACCTAATATTATTAATCAAAAGCCACTTAAATATTATGTTATTTAAGGTTATGTTATTAATGTAATATACGTTAAAAGGAATGTGAAAGGAAAGCGATTGACAGATTTGTTTAAATATGGAACAATACGCTTGTAACAAGCTGTGTGGCAACACTGACACTGGTTTAGAATAGTACCAACATCTAGGTTTCATGGAAGGAATTTATTTATAATGCGATTGTTAGATGAAGGGCTACGAAGCGTATTTTTAATACCATTTTAACTATTACAAACCTATAAACCATTATTCTATAAGGTTTATTATTGAATAGTTTAAGATAATTAAAATGACATCAATCCAGTAACCTCAATCGACCACGTACTATCAACAGTAACACCCGCATCAAGTATAATTACTTTCCAATAATTGAATTCCCGATCCACGTATTGCCTTGTCATATCCAACGATGCAATATTAAATAATAATACTTACTTTTATTCATATAAAAGCAAATTCAGATCGTTGTTTGTAGGATAATTTTCTTAATCGGGATTCAAATTGATTATTCTTTTAACTTCAAGCAACAACAAAAATATTATTAATATCACTATTTGTAATAACGGCCCGTATGTGGAGTGGTTAGTGCATATGCCTAACGTATACCGGTGCAATGGGATTCGGGTTCGATTCCTCACAGGGATAGGTATGTAAAAGATGAGCATAGAGCATATATGTTTGTATTTCTGGGTTTGGTATTAAATATATTCGCAATATTTATAATGTGCATTTCTATGAATTTGTATCATTTGCTTACTTATGGGTTAGATCAATGTATGTAACTTGTCCTGTGATATTAATATTATTATATAATATAATAAAATCATTTTACCTTCATCCCCATCCGTAACACCACAATTGACCGCATAGTATCAACGCCCGCTTTAAGTCTAATTAGTTTCCATTAATTGATTTTTTGAAGGTGGCTTTGTAGTCATTACCAGCCATTAAAGGTAATGTTATCCGGTAATGTAATGTTAATGGTAACGAATGTTTTTAAATTTTACATATCTATTTTTACATATTTCATGTAAGGTATATAATATTGTTACACGTATATTAGAAAAACTTATAAATTTTAAATCATTTACGTCATAATGGTAACCGAAGAGAATGATTGGAAATAATCGCATATTATTTTTAAAACAATGATATTTAAATATTTTCGTCTTTTGAACACACAACGAAAAAACGGGATATAGGACACTTTACTTAGTAATAAACATGATACGAAGAATTAAATTTATTACTGCTAATCTTGACCGATTTTGTTTAGGTAGATTTTGGACTTATAATTTACACTAAAAGTGATTTATGAATTTTGTTTTATACTTCCTGGAAATTGTTACAAATATCACATATTCTCTCGACATGTTAAGATCCACAGAAATATAAATATCTATAGTACTAATGTTTTTTTCCGATCAAAAACCTTAGTCGTTACTCTAAGGAAAATGTATTATTTTGTACCACTTCAGTCAGTGACTGTCAGTATTTACAAAAACCATGATTCTGTGATTAGTATTGAATATTCATTATTATTATCGTAGAATATAATAAAATAATTCTTTGATAAAGCGATTTATTTAAGATTTTGAATTTGAGAACTCAATAAAAGTTTTGTTTTTTATAAGTGCTTTTAAAATTTGATATCAATATTTTTTTAGTTTACCTATGGTTTTTTTCACATATTCTAGCATTAAATTACTTTTAATTTAATATAATATGTCTCTAATGCTTATCAATCAATAATATGTGGTTGAAATTTCTAATAAAATATTAATAATAATAAATAAAGCTGCTTTAAAAACGTTAATACTTTTACTTTGTTAACTTTTTACTTTGTTAATATAATAATATTTATAATTATAATAATATCAGAGTTATGGACAATAGTTTTTAAGGAAAAATATTCTTTTTACATGAATATATCATTAAGAAATAAAAACTTTAGTTAAGGGATTTCATCTCACAAAAAGAAACACATTAGAAATAAAGGAGAAGCATTAGTGAAAGAATGAGAAAATGGTCTGAAACAGAAAGAAATCGTATTTTAACTACTACGATTTTAAAAGGGTTTTTTCGTCTTTATGTACTTTCAGGATATGTTACTATAAGCTTACAAATGAAATGTCATTTTGAATGTTTTGATAACTTTATGTAAGTCGACTCTGCTAATAACTAATGTCAAACAATATCAAGTACAAAATTACAAGCAAGATGATATTTGATCTAATAATAGGTCTTTGTTAAGTCGAGGGATTATTCGTCTCAGTTAGATACATAAAATGAAAATTAATGTAATAAAAGGTTCTAAGTATTAAACAGATCAGACGATTTTTACTGAATAAGTATCTGAAAACTGTAAGAAGATAAAAAGAGGATGACTTTTATATTAATTATTTATACCTTAACTTTACTTCCATACATAGATATTAGATTAGATTCAACCAGTTTATTTGCATTGTAAGTACATATCACCGTTTATAGCAAGATATAAAACTTTATTTTTAATTGACATAGATAGGCTAATTTTATCCAAAATAAAATAAAACTCAACATTGATGAGAACAAAAACACTACAAAATATATTTTTCAGGCAATAAAAGCAGTTGATTGTTTAGCACAATGATAAAAATGTGGGTATGGCTAAACAATTAAATGTTTATTATATTTTACTGTTTGGCAAATTATTAATAAGTTTTCGTTTTCTATTACTATAAAAAAATTATTAACACATAATAATATAATATTCGCTCTTTAAGAGAATAAGAGTCAGTGATGTTTCCCATTTACCTAGCAGGTCTATTACGGAGGATAAATAGAAAAGTTCACATTTATTTTATGACTGCAAGCCGATTAGAAATTGATTAGTGTTTATTTATTTATTTGGGAAACAAACATAATTTACATACTTAAAAATAAACTTAATATAAAAATCCTAATGTATATAGAGTTGTTCTAAGAATGTAATTATGTATATAGCATAGCACAATATTGATTTATGGTTTCGCCAAAATGTAGCTGTATATACCTATGGATGCAGATAAGCAATAGAGTGTCAACCCACAAAAGTGAATTATGGAGATATTTTGTATTCTTATAATGGTTCAAATATTCTACATTAAACAAAACCACTTTTAGTCTTAAAAATGTATTTTTATCACACATTACATTAAATTCTTTAACACATTCGTCAATCAAATTATTATCACTGTAAAGATGTTATGATACTTGATATTTTATTTCAAAATATCATTCCGCGGTTCAGTGAGTGGCAAGAAACAAACTTCCAAAAGAATAAAAAAGAACTTGGTAGATATTTTTCAAACAATGTATGTAAAATTCTTGTAAAATCTTTAGACACGTTTTTCTCAAAACTAAGTGTTTGTGGCTTGACACACTATTGCTTATCAGCATCCATATAAATATACGTATCATATAATGAAACAAGTTAAAAATTAAAATGAATGTAAAATTATTGATAAGTAAAATTATTTAAAATTATCTTGTTTATAAAATTGCATGGACTTGTTAGTAAATAATAAAGTTACCTTCTAGATAGCTAAGTAGTTCAAACTCTGTTTGGTCCATTGTTTAAAAATTATAAAAGTGATAGTTAAAGAAACGTTCTACAATTTTATTAAATCTGAAGCAATTGAAAAACAGTAGTAACACAAAGACTTGTATATTTTGCTTTTACTGGAAAACTACGCTTACAAAATATTAAAATATAAAATTCATAATTTTATCTTCTACAAGATTTGAAATTTAAAACCTTTATGTCCATTCTCCTTGAAATCCTCTTATAAATGTAAAATAATATCAAATAACTCGATGTTCTTTAAAATCTTATATTTTAATAATTTTTATGCCAAATTAGATTTATGCATATTTTGGACTTGGAGATAATTTCTTGTATGGAAATAATGTAATTTGATTTTTTTTTAATTTTGTCACTTATATTTATTTTTATGTTGCTACACATATTTAAACTAATCAACACAAATTAACTGTTGTTATTTGTGCGAAAAATGAAAAAAATATAAACAAAAATTTTGAAGCTTAAATGAAATATATTTCTATATAGTCTAAACAACCAGGGCATTGACCGCAATTTACCAAAAATGATGGACGAGATAAACATTTTCGTGGGACAGTTATTCGAGAGTAAACTGCAATTTGTGTCGCTGTCGTATTTAATGAGGCTTCATTCAAAAGCGGTTGAAATTCAACACTGAACATTTCAATTTTCATGCCGCTCAGATAAATACAATAACCTGAAAATGAAGCCGGTTACAGCCGAACCAGACAATATAAAATAACGATCTGTTTAATGACTTGTTTTTAAGAATATAATGTTGTCACTCGATGTACATGTTGATACCAGTTATAAATCATATATTTTTTTTAGTATTTAAAATTTAAAAAATGTAAGACGAGTAAGTTCATAAATTATGAAAATATCGTATACTATTAAAATATACATATTATGAGATAAAGGAAGAAAGATATATCATAAAAGTTAGTGTGGATATTAGTGATTATCAATAGTACTTATAGCACCAAGGATCGCTTTTAACAGAATCCATTTTTTTATTTTATATAATTAATTAATAAGTGCTCAATATTTTATTTTTTTGCCATACAAGTACATTTTTCCGTATTAAATTACATTTATTTTACACTAAAAATAATTTTATTGCATTTTTATTTTAATACCTACTTATTTTCCGATGAAATTTCGTTCTATTATAAATGTAAGTTACTGTAATGACCTATTGAGGACAAAAAATCAATACCGCATTTAAAACTTTATAATCAATTATTATTATTAATTGTATTACTGAAAAGAATTTGGTTTGTTATTTATAAAAAGAACCCGTTAGTTTTTACACATAATTACATCGTTACTATAATAAACCACAGATACTACTGATTGCAATTTGAAGTGGCCGCAATCGCAATATTCACCTAACGATGCAGGTGTCAGTAGTAACAATTATATTAAGGGTACTACTATTGGTTATTATAATTGTATCTGTTGCAAACAATACGTTTCAGTCTTTTGGAACTTAAATATTTATATACGTAGAATATCTGCACCAATAATGTTTATTTATATGTGTGGGCAATGCTAATTAAATGTATATAGACGTATTAATTTCACGTAAATTATGCAAATCATTATTAAAAAAAAATTGTTTTTCTACATTTACGGCTTCAATAACACTACTTATAGTACTCATTAAAAACAATGTACCTATGTAGGTAAGAGTATGCACTCTTTTTTTTTTTTTGAAAATATCCACACTAATGGATAGGCATATTAAGTTTATACTGTTTACATATATAGAAATATAACTTTCTAAATTAATCGATACTGCCAGCGAATCAGGGTTTCCCCCCCAAAAACTGTGGACAACCATCCTGTCACTACGTCACTATTACGGTATCATTTGGTTAGGTTTTCAATAGCAAGCCTGATTCATGGCACTACCGTGTTGGTAAAGATGGTCATATAAAATACCAGACGTTGCGAATTCGAATTTTTCGATTTTTTTTCAAAATTAAAAAGAAGCTTTTAATAACTATACATGTTAAAAGATTCTTTTTAATTAAGCTAGCTATCCTGCCAATTGAGTCGAGTATTCGAATCCGCATCAAAAGGAGAGAGATTCAGTTTTCATTCTACAATTTTTCAAAAACTCCTATCTTCAATATAGCTTCTGATGTATAACTCAAATTGTATTTTTATTAATATTTTTCTATTGAATTTGCAAAAGTACAACGAAATAAATCTTACGAATTCAATTTTAACTCCTCGAGGTAACTCGAAGTAAAAACTTGTCTTATTATTCGCTTTTTAGTTAAAATTACATCGAAATCAGGTTAACTAATAGGAGTTGAAAGAGATTTCCTGTTGAATATTTCATAAAAACTTAGAATCCCTGAATAGGGAAAAATCACAAGTACCTACAATCGCTTCCACAATACTAAATAAGAACCAATTGAAAATTACGCTTGAAAGGAATGGATTCATAGATTTGTTTAATTATGCTACATAAGCTTGTAACAATCCGTGTGACTTACTACTAAGTTACTAATACTGTAGTTGTATTGCATTAATAAGAAAGAATAGATTAAAATTGTGAAAATGACCAAGAACAACGACAAAATACACACACGCGTACGCACATGTACACGCTCGCGCACTTACACGCACACTTACAAGCCCACACAAGTGACACAAGTGACATATACATACAGCCTGACAGTACATTATAGTAGAAACTAAAGGAAGAATAGAATCATTATTATTGAATAATTTAAGTTAATTAAAATAACATCCAGTCAGTAACCTCAATCGCCCACGCACTATCAATAGTAACACCTTATTGTATTGCCTTATTGTAACGATGCAATATTAATTTATAATACTTACTTTCAATCATATAAAAGCATCATATAAAGTCATATAAAAGATCGTCGTCATTCGCATTAAGTTTCCGTTAATTAATTTTTGAACATGGCTTGGTTTGTTATTACCAGCCAATAAATGTAATGTTATCGGTTATTTTTTAATGGCCTTAAATTTAACATTATTACACAATTTATACAGTTGGATAATGTATTTAATTCTTTTTAAAATATTTTATGTAAGGTATTCTACTGTTTAACATACATTACATAGTTTAACTCATGGTGGTAACCGAAGAGATTGGATATAATATACTACCATTATAATACCAATACCATACTTAACTTTATCCGTATTCTAATAGTATGAAAATAATTAAAGAACAAGGGAATCTTACTTAGTTATAGTTATGATGTGGAGAGTCAATTGTGTTGGTGTCGTTTTATAAATTAAAAATAAAAGTGATTTGTACATTTTATTTTATAATTCTGGGTAACCGTTTAAAATATTACCGTTTCTCTACAAATGTCGAAAACCACATATTAATAAATATCTATAATACGCATGTTTTGATCGAAACCCGTACTCACGACCCTTACAGGATTTTGTACCACTTCAGCCCGTCACTATCAGTACTCACAAAAAGACAATGATTCAATGATTAGACAGATTTTATAAGTAAGAAGTAAAGAAGAAAGATTTTATGATCATAAAAAGGACTCGACACACGTAAGCTAATCTCTCAGCTTTGAAGATTTCATAAACAATAATTTTAACATAATATCCCAGTACTTTAAGGAGCAGTAATAACGTCGTTAGGCAAACATTTAATTTCAAGTAACTTTGTTTTATTGTGTTTGACTCATTAATTGAGAAGACCGATAATTTCTTTACTATTTTCATTTTCAAGTTAAGGTTTCTTGTGAAATGATGTAGTTAGAAATCAGTAGTTAAGGAAAGGAGAAGCATTAGTAAAACGATGAGGAAATGGTCTGGAACGGAAAGAAATCGTAATATAACTACTACGATTTTAAAAGGTATATATCACTAAAAGCTTACAAATACATTGCTAATATAAAAGTTTGTCATTTTAGGTGTAGTGAAACAGCTAAAAGAAGTTGTTTGAGTTAGATACATTAAATTGTAATTGATGTAATAAAAAAATTCTAATTTTCAGCAGATCAGATTTTTTTTACAGATTAAGTATCTTAAAAATTTCAATAGGACTAAAAAGTAAAAGTCTTTTTTATACCGTAAATTTACTCCGATACTTAGATTTAACCAGTTTTTTAGTTGCGTGAGTACGTGCGACCATTTTATAGAAAATATTTAACGAAAAAAAATATAATTAAAATATTAATTTTTTTTAATGAAAATGTAATTAATTACAAAGGTAGGTAAAGGTACAATATGGTTTCGCAAAAATGTTGAAATATTTAAATAATATGCCAGCAATTCTATGTAAGAGTTTAAAATGAAAAACCATAGTCAAGATTAATTATTTAGTAAAATAATTTAAGGTTATCCTTTTTATAAAGTTGCATAGGATTTTCATATTAAAGAAATGATAATTTTTCAGAAACGTTCTGCAATTTTGTTAAATCTGAAACAGTTGAAGTGCGGAAGTAACACAAAAACTTGTACATTTTCCTTTTACTGGAAAACTACGCTTACAAAATATTAAAAACAAAATTCATAATTTTATCTTCAATAGGATTTGAAACTTAAAACCTTAATATCCATTCTTGGTGAAATCCTCTTATAAATGTAAAGTAATAACAGATTTAGATTAGATGTCCTTTTGAAACTAATATTTTCAACATTGTTATCTATAATAAATAAGATACACGCATATTTGATTTAGAAATAATTGTTTTACAGAAATAATGTAGTTTAGTTTTTTTTTAACTTTTTCTTATCTCGTTTTATATATTTTACTCTATGAACAGAAACTATTTTAAATAATAATTTAAGGCACTTTTTATATATAAAGGGTCGATGAATAAGTTTTTTCGAATGTTATGTGAAAGTAGTAGTATATATTTTTATTTTTATTTACATTTATTTATAGTACATATATGTTATATAATGTTAGATAATTTTTTGCCATCTAATAAAAAGGGAAGCCAACAGCCGTCGATGTAGATATTTTGGGACCTCTGTTAATAAACAATAAATAATCCTGAAAAATAAACCGATACGGGCAGGGATTCGAATCCGCGACTACTGGGAAACCGTCCCGTCGCTCTACCAACTGAGCTACCGTATCGCTGTCCGCCTCGGTGAATTAAACATTCTATATGTGATCTTCTTAATCGGGACGGTGGTGACATCTTTTAGGTTTCTTTCGAAATCTTTTCAATGTTTTTCTATACTGCAAAGTTAGAAACATTGGTTATTAGAATGCTTAATTCACCGAGGCGGACAGCGATATGGCAGCTCAGTTGGTAGAGCGACGGGACGGTTTCCCAGTAGTCGCGGATTCGAATCCCTGCCCGTATCGGTTTATTTTTCATTCTATATTTATATAAATTTAAATAAGCTTAACATGGCTATACATGTTTAAAGATATTTTCAAACAAAAAATAAACCTCTGTTAATAAATAAACAATGCTTTTAGAGTCCCATCTTACATACAGCATCACCTTATTGCGAGTTAACCTGGGTTTTGCCATAGTCTGTGAAGCTTGACCGACTTTTTCACACATTTTTATCGTATGTGATCCTTTTGTCATTACTAGTTATTAATCTTTTCAAAAACGCTTATAACACTCTTATATCAACTTTGTGCTAATCTTGTTGATACTGCATGGGGTCTATAAATGTCTCATATTTTCCTTCTTTCGTAATAAAACTTTGAAATGCATATTTTTTTTATTACAATTTTTTTAGTACAAACTATATGTGAAAAGACTTTTTCCCCGACCTGTGTATGTGTTGATGGATGGAAAATGTATTTCAATAAAGTAGAAACAATCAGAGCACTGACAGCAATTTACCAAAACAGTGGACGAAACAAATATTTTCGAGAGACAGTTACTCGACAGAAAACTGCAATTTGTGTCACTGTCGTATTTGATGAGGCTTCATTCAAAAGCGGTTGAAATTTACCACTGAACATTTAAATTTTCATGCGCCCCGACTGAATACAATAATCTGATCATGAAGCCTGTTACAGCCGAACCATAAGGTCAATTGAATATCGAGTTTTTGTGAACCCAGACATAGGGTTGTCATTTGATATTTATAATGTTACGATTTATATTATGTACTATATTTCAGTATCTTCCTATTCACATAAGACGATGCTTTTTAGCATTTCATGGATTCACCGTGCGGGTGCTGGGCCCATCGCGTTGCAAGGAGAGAAGTGCAAATAATGCCTGGGATTTGCGACCTAGGGCTAGGTTAAATTTATTATGCCCAAACGCGCTCGCCTTCACTATATCACTCTGTGATAGAATGCAAACGTGACGAATGATAATGTTTATGTATACAACACACATGCACGTGTGTGTAATGTATATATTATACACAAATAAAATATGTGTGAATAGAGGTTTTTTACTGCTTTTATTTTAAATTTAAAGCATTTCTCTAGGATGTATGTGATAACAGAGATATAAAGGAATATCTTGAAACTTTAATTTGCGTCTAAGATCGAAACGCGATCTTTGGAATTTATTTGGATATTGGATGTCGGAATTATTAAAGTCAACTATGAACAATTTAAATTAGGTGCTCTAATTACATGCTCTTAATTCTCTAATTACATGCTTCTTATAAAAATAAATTCTGTAGGTTAGCGTACTAATATTGTATTTTTTAGTATATAATGCTATTCCAACACACAAACTGACTAAGCGATTCAATCTTGCAGCGTTCGAGGCTGGGGAACTGCAAGAAAAAGGGATACATACATGGTTATTGTGATCTAAAAAACCAGATTAATAAAACTAAAATGAAAACGAGAGGTACTATATACCATTTTAAATAATAAATAATTATTTATTTGATATAAATATTATTAAATAATTGAAGTTGATTTATATAACATCCATCTGGCAACCTCTATCGACCGCGCACTATCAGCAGAAACAGCCTCATAAAATGCAATTAGTTTCCAATAATTGAATTTCCAATACACATATTGCCTTGTCATACCAATGATGCAATATTAACTATAAATCCTTAATTTTACGCATATTAAAGCAAATTTCGATCGTCATTTATGTCACAGTTTAATCTAAAGGATTTAAAACGATTATTATTTTTAATAAAAAAATATTACACATGTAATGAATGGATAATTATAACATTTAAGAACAATTCTACTTTCATCAAGCAACAACCAAACTTTATATCATAAATATAATAATTAAACTTCACATTTATTGACCGCATACCTACTGTCAACGTCCGTAGTAAGTGTAATTAGTTTTCGGTAATAGATTTTTCGTAACATGACATAAATGTTCTGACATGTTACCCGAAAATTATGTATGTAATATATTTAAAGTACATTATTTTACAATTTATAAAATAATTTTTACAATTTAGATAATTTACCTCATAGTGGGAAAGAGAAGGAAATACAGTCATACCGTTATTAAAATAATAATAATTTAAATATTTTTATATTCTGAAGCTTTAATTAAAATTTAACAAAAAAAGGAAATTTTACTCGGTAATAAATATGATATGAGGAGTCAAATTTATTACCACTGTACTATAAATTACATGAAATTTATTAATTTTGTTTTATAATTCCGAAAAACAGGTGAAAGTATATATATTCTCTGTCAAAAATCATAAAAGTCTAAATAAAGTAAGTAGTAATTGTATTAATTTGTACCACTTTCAGATGAAATATAATTTTATTTTAATAGCAATTTATGTAACATTATTATTTCATGTAACGGTGACGGCATACCAGCGTTGATAGTTCTTTAATTAAACATTGACCATGAATTTTAAAAAGAATTCATTATGTTATATATATTATTCAATCATATTATTTTCAACTATATCTTTCAATGGAATTCAAATCCCAATAACAGTCCACATAATCATAACGTATATATTATTCATAACGGATCATTGTAACAAATTAAATTTATAATCCGGGCTTACAATTGACGTATTATGTTTTACGCGATAATGCCAATAGCTGAGGGCTTATTAATGAATACGATATCACGCTCGGTAAACACAATACTCGCTTCATGAGATTTAACAAGTTTCGTAAACGTGATGAATATTACTCGCTCTTAGTAAAGTATGTATATTTTTTAGTGTTTTAACATTTCATCATTACAGTTCTTATTATTTAATTAAAGAAGTCATTAATCTGGATATTATTTACCATTAATATACTATTGACTACTCTGCTCAAAACTTAAAACTAATTTTAAAACTAGTGAAGGCAGCGGTAACAATGACATTATTTGACTATTTTAATACGATAATTTTTTCAATGATCTATTTCGAATACTCTATACGAAAACATTATTAACGCAACAATTTTCTGCACTAATCATTTTTAATGGAAATACAAGTTGTTGCATCTAAAGCTTTAGGAAGTATAGAAATGATGGTTGTTCATCAATGTTGTTATTTATATATTATACAACTTTCTTATAAAGTTAATTTAATATATATAATTACTTTTTTATATTTTCTTAATAAAAAAGGAATTAAATCAATAACGCTACCGAACACAAATTTGCAATTATGGGCCGCAGATAACAACAGCCGGCTTAGGTGTAGTTAAATTCTAATGAATGATTTTTCTTATAAAGATATTTTATTATAAAGATATTTTATTACTAAACATCAAAGTTATATAACCTTAAATATTTAGATGTGAATATTTTCATAACGTCATTCTATTATTCAAATCAAAGAGGGATAATGTGTTTACTTTCATAGCTGTTCATGTTACAAACACGACATTGCTTTATATGGCTTATAGATAAGAAAATATATTTAAAATAATAACTTGCAGCTCCACTATTAAATGTATAATAATATCAGACAACTTGATATTTTTGTGAAACTGTTGTTTGTCAACCTCGACATAGTAATTCGTGTTTATGGTAGTTAGTTTGGGAGAATAGTTTCTTTTAACGAGATAAGATGTTTTAGTTTTATTTTTAAGTTTATATGTTTTACTTGTTTGCCAATAATAATAACTGCCTTTTTCCACGTTGGTACTTCTGACTTGATCCTAGTCCTAACGCGTCTAATTTGGCATTAATTAGCCATATTTGGCATGGCATTGGCGGCAAGAACTCTTCAAAGGCGGACTCATGGAAAACTCTTGTCCGTCCGATTCCTAAAATAGGCGAAAACCTAATTAGAAGGAGAACTATGTAAGAAGATCACCATCTTTCTTATGGGGCAGAGCATTAAGGTAGTTCTCAAAAGGTTTTCTAGGGTCCAAGCCCTTGAACGTTGGTATGCCCTAACACTGTTCTTTCTGCATATATTGTTATGTTTGGTACACCCAAAATTTATCACAAGGGATGGTAAACCCGGTATATATCAGCCGTACAGGAATCTCTTGGGAAAAGGTCGAAAAGTATTTTGAGCCGCACCAAGTATCGCTTTTGAACTTAAACTATTCTTGAACATGGCGATTGCCATAATATAATCCGCAGGTCTGTTTGTCCGCCTAAAAATGATAAAATATATATTGTCAGTACAAAAACGTGATCATTGAGAAAATTTACTAAAATAGGAATATTTTTGTGCGACAGTTATTTTTGTGGGGCTGTTATTCGAGAGTACCTAAGCTGCAAATGTGTCGCTTTCATATTTGATGAAGCTTCATTCAAAAATGGTCGAAATTTAATACCGAGTTTTCGGAAAGCCTAACATGTAATATTTTTTTTGCAATAATATTTGTTACATAACACATACAACATTTAGTATAATATATGGTCATATGTTATATATGTCTTATAATATATGGTCATTTATTATACTATAATACTATATTTATATTGAAAATATTAAATTTCATCATGAGAATAATTATATAGTTTCTTAATGAGATGTAGATTTAAAAATTTAAGGAAAACCGATGTTAAAAGTTAGATTGGAATATTATTAACATCTATAGTACCTACTCATAACACCACCAAGGAGCGCTGCCAACAGAATCAAATTAACTTTCATAAAATTAATTAAATGTGCTCAACTTTTAATTTTTTTTCAACATACAAGTACCTACATTTTGCCGCATTGAGGCTTTTTATGGACTTACATTAATTTACGTTTCCTGTTTTTTTTTAATTCTAATTCTGTTTTACATTGAAATTAATTTTATTACGTTATTATTTCCGTAGATGAATTTTTTGTTTTTTTTTTAGTTTTTGTTAACACAATCAAAAATATCGCAATTACAACTTTAAAATACATATGTTATTGTTATTAAAAATAAAAACTATCTATATTGTTACTTCTAAAAGGACTGGGAGGTTTTTTTCCACAAATTACATCTCTCAACTTTCGCTCATAACAATGTGGTCACTATTTTTTTTTTTATATTATCTAGGGCAATGCTTGACTACATTCCACCTGATGGTAAGTGGAATGTAGTCTAAGGTGGTAGGGCGCATTACCCTAGCAGCCTATTCACTCTTCTCTTGAATGTATCCACATTGTATTCTTTCGGAAATACCGACGCAGGCAAGCTGTTCCAATCCTTTGCTGTACGCAGTAAAAAAGACGAAGCAAAGCGCTTCGTTCGGACAGGTGGAATGTCCACAGCAAAAGGATGGATTCCTGCCGTGCGTCGTAAAGTCCGATGATGGAAGGGGGCCAGGGGAATTAGATCGTGTAATTCCTGCGCACACTCACCAAAATGTATCCTATAGAATACTGAGAGGCTAGCAATTCTACGCCTGCGTTCAAGGCTTTGGAGGTCGGCTTCGACCAATTCGGGATCGCCTATAAGCCTCTTTGCTCGCCTCTCAATTGAGTCCAGAACCGCAAGATGAGACTTTGCGGCACCAGCAAATATGTGGCCACAGTACTCTACACACGACCGGATCTGTGCTTTGTATAAAACAAGAAGCTGTCCCGGTGTAAAGTACTACCGAACCTTCGCAAGAACGGCAAGCTTTGCTGCTGCTGCTCTTGCTCTGGACTCAATGAACCGACCAAAGTTGAGGTTCGAGGAAATCTCTAAGCCTAACAACTGAAGCCGGTCACTGTATTCCAAGGATACATTCTGGAAAGTAGGAGCCAAGGTGAAAGGGCTCCTTTTGGCGGTGCATCTGCGTTTTGGTGGCGTTGAATTTGACAAGATTGTCATTGCTCCATGCGGAGACTGCCTGAAGTTTGTCATTCAAACGCTGCACCATGGCTTCTCTTTCAGACTGTACTTGATCTCGACTAGCCCGAGTACTCGGCAGATATCTTTCTACAACTGTGCTGTCGTCTGCGTACCCATAGATACCGGGCTTCAACAGATCATTTATGTGCAGCAGAAAAAGAGTTGCAGAAAGAACGGACCCCTGAGGCACTCCGGCATTTATTGTCAAGGATTCCGAGGAACACCCATCGATAACTACTGGGAGAGATCTCTGGCTCAGAAAGTCCGTTACCCAGCCGATCAGACCAGGAGATATACCGTACGGCTTCAGCAGAGCAGGCAGTGAGGGTTGGCAGAAATTCGACTCGATCGCTTTCGCAAGAGACCAGAAAGCTCGACTGCCAGTTGGTTTGACAGAGAGCTTTTCGCCATTCTTAGCGATTCGATCGAGACGAGCCTTCCGCAATGCCTTTTTGTAGAACTTGGCAGCTAGGTTAAAGGCTCTCTTCTTTGTACTTACATCCGGAGTTTTGCGGCTTCAAGCATCCGCCCAAATGAGGTATGCCGAATGTTTTCGGTCTCGAGCATGACCACATTCGGCATTAAACCATGGGCGAGCTTCGCCACCGACGGGAACTTCAGCAAAAGGAATAAAATACTCCATTGCCTGGTGCACCACATCGGTTATAGCATCCGCGCAACTCGACGGATCCAAAGAAGAGAAGCAGATCTGCCGCCAAGGATAAGATGCAAAGAAGTGCCACATCTCATCCCAATCTGCTGACTTGTATTTCCATACTCGCCTAACACCATGTGGTTCGAGAGCTGGTGGGGAATATGTAAACACAGATTTCACTAGACAGTGATCGGAGGTTCCCAAGGGGGACGTGACCTCTACACGATACCTGTCCGGATCAGTTGTCAGCAGAAGGTCCAGGCAATTGGCTGTATGGTCTACCACATCTGGTACCCTTGTCGCTTGCCTCACCAGCTGAAAGAGGTCCAAGGACAACGCAAAGTTCCGCGCTTTTCTTCCAGCATGGTCGGTTTTCTGGTACGGGAACAGCCAGTCTTGATGACAAGCATTAAAGTCCCCCAGAAAAACAAGCTGCGCTGAAGGGTACTGATGCAAAGCCATATCAGCAGCCTCACCGAGATACTCAAATAATCTAGTTGTCTCCTGGTCACCGCTGTGCGAACGGTAGACACAGGAATACATGATTTTTTCGTTTCCTGTGTCTACTAAAACCCATGTAGAAGAAAAAGTGGGGTCTTCAAGGTGACGGAGACGCTGGATACAGAGGTCGTTCCGCGCGTACACGCAGACTCCGGCACGTGAGCGAAAATTGTGCTCTAACGTGTATCCGGGATAATGCAGGTGCGCAGCGCTCAAAAGACATTGTATCTGCGTCTCCGTCAAAAAGAAGAGGTGCGGCTGCTCTGTCTCCAGGTGGTGATGGACAGCTAGGATATTAGAGTGCAAACCCCTGATATTAGTGAGGTGCACTTTAAATGAGGAGGAGTGCAACCGCTGTAAAAATATTTTCTTCTTTTTAACTTTCCTCTTAAAAAAAATAAAATAAAAGTGAATAGGGATGGGAAATGGCAGTTGAACGTGGCGGTACGTATCGAACCCGACGTCGAAATTGGTGATGTCTTGACCCGATGTTATGGTCTACCACCAATAAAGTAAATACAACTAGTACATAAAAACTAGTAGTATATATATATGTATATATACATAAGTATTTTTTTTATTTGTAAAATGGCGGTAAACGTCAGTCATTGTGATAAAAAATATTGTATACTTTACATTTCGAAAATAATCAGAAATACAGATACAGAAATCGATCAGTGACATTTTTATTATATGTTTATTATGATTGAGAACTTAAAAAGATTAATTACTAAATATTTCATAAAAGTTTAAGATCAAAATAGATGTGAACATATTTATTAAGTTGATACCTTTTACATACTTAATTATAGTTGCAAGAAAGAAATTGAATTCTAGTTTTGACATTATCCATATAGTGTTTTTAAAATCTAGAATTCATCTTTTATATATGCCACTCCAAAATTGTTGTTTCCGACAAAGTTTATCTGCCATGTGAAAACAAGAGGATTGATAGGTTTGATGAATCATGCAACTATACGTATGATAAGGTATGTCAATCGTGGCTCTGGCATTCTAAAATAGTACCATCCCTGGTACCTGGAGGTGTTATGAGTGCCCTTTATGATATAGAATTTCGCAGCCGTATGAAGACAGTAATATAAATCAGCAATAGACTGGCTGTATATTATCATATTTTATATTTTAGCATAACATTGTATAATATACACCAGTACTTACTTTTATTATAACAAAATAACAGATACAATAGACCGCGAAATATAAAGAAACAGACGGAAAATTAAAATAATTTGGAAACGAGATCTTTTTCTTTTCAGGATTGTGTACAGCCCTCATTCATAATATGACTCGAACTTACGGGAGCATATGATTTCATAATAGATGGCAGATGGAGATACATACGTTACATATACACGATGGACGTGTTTAGGTGTTCACGTGTGTATTTTTTAAAAAAATATATAAATAAATAACCGAATTACTACTTTTACCTTAATTTCAAAGAATTGGTCTACGTACAGAAATGTTATGGAATATCTTGACTTTTTTTTTAAACTCCCAAGACCTGATGCCTATATGCAATAATAGACACGGGCCATTTGGCACTTAATTTAAATATAATAATAAAAATAAAGAAATTGAATAACGATAATAATAAATAATAATAAATATTCTTTATTGTACACCCAGAAAAAAACAATAACAAAAAATAAAAAAAAAAACTGAAAAAATGTACAAATTTGGCGGCCTTATCGCTACAGAGCAATCTCTTCCAGGCAACCAATTAATTAGAGGAATAATGAGACGTATTGTGGGTGTTGTTTGAATAGTAAAAATATAAAAACAAAAAGAAAGCATTACATACACATATTTACATATATACACACATACGAATATACATATAAACAAATATATACATACATACACGCATATACATACATACACACTCACAAATAAAATATACATACTTATGCAAATAAACAAATAACAATACTGACGACAAACACGCTATAAATTTAAAAAGTAAGCTTATGAGGTCTTCCCTGATTAATATAGATAAGAGTACGTGGATGATGCTGCTTGGTCATATCAGATTGAATTTGAAGTTTTGAATAATACATATTCAAAATATATATTAAAAATATTGTAAACTAACCTAATATGGAATATGTAGAAAACGAGACAAATACATTATTCAACTATATATATTGTAACATAGAGAATAAAATAATTCACAGGATAAATATTCAGTATCGGATTCAAATTACACTTAATCCATTGGCAGTATTCGGTCAATAACTGTGTTATTCAGGATGAAGTTTAACGAGTTCATTTTCATTATAACGGAGTTGGTTGTGACAAAAAATTAATAAAAGATTATTTTTGCAAATGCTTGATGAAATTAGAATTGTTGGAAATTATAAAATTTTTCGTTCAATAAGTATATTTATACAAAAGAAATATCGTTACAAATCTCTTTTTTATTCGTTTTCAACACCCGACTCAAAAATAGGGGTGTTATAAGTTTGACCTGTGTATCTGTGTCTCTGTCTGTAGCCTCGTAACAGCCAAACTAGTGGACGGATTTTAATGTTTTTTTAAGCGGTTAGTTCTTAACTATGTCGATTAGTTTGGTCGAAATAAAAGCAGGCGTCTCCAAGATGTGGCGCTTTTATTGGTGCTGGTGAACGACGACTTCAATAACATCAATATTATTTCTATCCTTTTTAGACATAATTTTAGTATCGGGTATTTTTTTATTTTTTATATACGTGTTGTTAAGTTTAAGCAAATTCTTTCATACATACGATAAAAAATGGGTTTATATGAAGAGAATTAAAGATTATAAGTTATTATTGCATCCTTGGATATGACAAGGCAATACGTGTATCGAAAATTTAATTATCGGAAACTAATTACATTCGGATGTTACTGTTGATAATGCGCGTTGGATTGAGGTTACTAGATGGATGTTATTCCAATTAATTTAAATTATAAAATGTTTATTTTTCAAGTAAATAATGAAATATTGACATTTATTATTACAAATGGTAACTAATGCTTTTCAATTTCTTTTGAATTCAGCTATGCCATTATATATTTTTTCTAGGAATTTCATATCAAATAATATTTTTGTATTTTTTTATACTGCATTTTTTTGTTTATTCTATAGTTATCTCGTTTATCTTTTTTAAGTGGCTATTACGTATATTATATCATGATAATAATAACGTAATAGAGCATAAAGTATTCTTCTTTCAAAAGTAAATTTATGGCGCTGAATAAATCTTTAATAACGACAAACCAAACTTCTGAAAGTAATAAAATATTAATAATTGTTAAGGAAATTCTAGTCATTCATTGCAATAAATGCTTAAATTATCTTTCTTACCTTTGTTTGTTTAATGATTTATGTCAAGTTATATTCTTCATCATTATTTTTATAAATATTCATTTGCATAAAATGCATAAATAAAGAAAAATATTAAACCATACCTTAAATGATAAGAAATTCACTTCTAGATATCAGACACCGATTAAAAATTCAAGATATTTAATTAATTCTCTCTACTAAGACAGATACATTAGATAAATGCGTTTAAATTAAGTAGTAAATGATTCGATTATTTACTAATTTTTATTTTATGAAAAGCATGTTTGATCAATCCTTTTAAATAAGATTGTCACCTTTTATTTAATGTATCAACTTTTTATAACTTATTAAAAATCAATACCTTATCTACGTACCGAGGCCTGTTTCGCAGTAATAGTTATTATATTTTTTGCCCTTGGTGATATTTTTTTCATTATATATTAATAAAAAAATAATAATAAATAAATTTATCATGCTTAGCAAAATGAAAGAGTTTCAAGAAACTCTTAAGTATTTTTCTTCGTCATCTTCTTCTGAAATATTAGCTTCTGAATTTTCCATCAGGCATTATCATCATTGTTTATTTTCAGATATTTCAAAGAGAAGTCGATATCTTATTAATTTCATTTTTGTATTTAATTCAAACTTTATTAAATTCAAATTCCTACTCCTCACAGTAACCTTAATTGACCACGCACTATCAATACTCAAAACACGCGTCAAGATTATTTAGTTTCAAATAATTTACTTTCGGATGTAAGTATTACCTTACCTAGACAAACCGAGGGACAAATTAGAGTTTATAAATAAACAGTTTTAAATCTAACTCATTAAGCTGCTAATTAAAAATATGATTTGGTACTACAGCTTAAACTTAATAAAACTGAAATGTATTGGAGATCACATGTAATAAAACTGTAAATGTTTAAATCTGTAAATTCAAACATTCAAATCAAAGAGAAAAATGCTTTATTAACAAAACATTGTTATGAATGCTGTATAATGGTTATAAAATATGTTAATAAAATAATGACATCTAAGTCTTTTTATAAATTAAAAATAATTTTAAGGAACATGATGTTTTATATGATTCTCTTTTATAATGATTGCGTACGTAATTATTCACATATGAATATTTGTTTGGCGTGGATTAAAAATATTTATGCTAATGATCTTTAATTTATTCAACACCAATCGCATTTGTAATATTTTGTAACAATAAAAAATAATGAAGCAATATTTTTTGTAAACTGTAAGCGGTGAGCGCTTATCCAAAATATAAATATAGTACAAATAACCAGGGCATTGACAGCAATTTACCAAAATGATGGACGAGATAAACATTTTTGTGGGACAGTTATTCGACAGTAAACTGCAATTTGTGTCGCTGTCGTATTTAATGAGGCTTCATTCAAAAGCGGTTGAAATTCAACACTGAACATTTCAATTTTCATGCCGCTCGACTGAATACAATAATCTGAGCCTGGAGCCCATTACGGCTGAACCATAAAAATGTATAAGGTCGTTTTAATACCTCGGCATTACGGTAAAAACGTTTTTTTTTCGAACTCTGGCATTGGATTGATATTTTACTTTTTTGGTAGACATTTGTACAATATAAATTGTACTATATTTATATTTGCCTATTTTTATATTTATACAACATTCACTTCAGTTATGTATAATGAATATACCATTGAAAAATAATAATGAATATATACAACATTAATAAATCATATTAAAGTATATTCTTAAAATATTAATACATATCAACATGATGTTCATTTTATACGTTTCTTTATGAGACTTAAGTTTTTTAAATCATAGAGAGTCGATTATTAGGGTTAAGATTATGTTGTTAAAATCAGGACTTATTTAACATCAATAAAACTCATATCACTTAGAAGCGCTGCTAACAGATCCGATTAAGTTTTAAAAAAAAGTGTTATGAAATCAACATCATCATCATCATAAGTCAACAAGTACATTTTCCCGCATTCAAGATTTTTCTGAACTTACATTAACGTTTCCTGGGTTTTGAAAATGAATTTTATTATTTTTTATATAGATAATTATTTTCCATTTCATTGAATTATGTTATTAATATTTTATTTATTAGATTACGTAAGTTATATGTATATGTTATTTGGAAGGGAAATAATTTTAAATAGTTACATCTCTCAATAACAATAAACCAGACATACTTTTGATTGCAATTTGTAAAAGGCGCGATCGCAACAATTGCCACTAACAATGGTGTAATTAGTAACTATTGTCTGATCCAGGAACTGATTTAATTGTATAATTTTTACCACGATCTTATTGGAGCTAAATTGAAGTGTGTGTTGAATCTGAGCATAGTATTTTTATTTGTGGATGTAAATTGGTATGTTTTGATTGAACGTTTGTAGATACATTCATATTTTTATAACTATACAATATTATGTAGGTACATTTATAAAATTATAAAAGATATTGAAATAAAAATATTTTTAAAGATTTAATTCGCGTATATTGAATTAAATTTTAAATTTACATTTTAAATCTAACCCGACGTTTAAAACTTGAGTACCTGAAGACCGAGCATGTGAGACTTTTAACATACCTTCTTAAAAAGATTCCGGGATCATGACCTTATGCTGGTATACGTTAAAATATTACCTAAGAAGGAAGCATTGCGCCGGGATACTTCGCCTCGCAAGTAAAAGATTACTTAGTCATCTTATTAAACTACACCGTTCGGATGCAGGACAATTAAGTGATCAAATAGATATCCTTAACAAAGTTGTAGAATTTAAATTGTCCAAGGCAGATTAGCAAAAATGTTTGCAACATGCAAAAATGTTTATTTCTTGTGTTCTGCGCCGGAGCGAATTCCCGAAGAATAACATATCCCGGGACAAACATCTTGCTCTAAAAGACCTACGCAGCAATGAAGACATCAATGCTGCGTAGGTCTTTGCTTCACATCTGGCTACTTGATGTGGAAGGTTGAATTCTTTATACAAGTTAATGTTTTCGATATCTACTTGGTGCACTACGAGGCGAGGGCCCTGTCCTCTGCACCGGTTATACCGAAGATCTTTAAACGGTACGTAGATGACACATTCACGATACTACCTATGAATCAAACATCTGCTTTTCTAGAACACCTTAATTCCATTAACAAAATACAATTTACAATGGAATTGCAGTCAAATAATACTTTAGCTTTCCTTGATATTCCTATTATCAAGAATCCTGACAACACATTAGAACACACTGTTTATAGGAAACTCACACATGCAGATAGGTAACTCAATGGTAAATCACACCACCATCCTATCCAGTTAGTTACCTTTGACACAACACATCTGTGACGCTGAACGCCTAGAGGGCGAGCTGTTATGTCAAGCAAGCCTTGTTCAACAACCACCTGCCCGTACCTCGCCAGCGTCACCGAAACCACATCAAGCCACCCACAGTTGAGCGTCAACCGGCCCTACTACCATATGTGAAAGGAGTTACTGACAGAATCGACAACATCTTAAAAAAAGGTTTCTATTAAAACTATCTACAAACCTCAAAGGAAAGTGAGCCAATTCTTGAGACCTATCAAAAGTAATATTCCTTTACAATGTGCTGGAGTATATAAACTTGACTGCGATTGTGGCTTGTCATACATAGGTCAAACAAAGAGGAGCATCGGTAAAAGAGTTAAGGAACATATATCGGATATCAAGCATAGGCGTACATCGAAGTCTGCAGTGTGTGAACATACCATAGACAAGCCCAATCATTATATAAGATTTGATAAACCTAAAATCCTCGCTAAAGAACAACGTTACATTCCAAGAATGGTTCGTGAGGCTATTGAAATTAAAAAACATCCTAACTTTAATAGAGAAGATGGTTGGGGATTATCTAACACCTGGGACCCACTTTTGAAAAATATAAAATCCCATGTCTGTGACCGCACTGTAAGACCTCAAGATACTGTTAGTGCGTTTTGTGTGAATCCTGAACTGTACGCCCGGAAGCTTAGAAACCGTTGGAGGTAGATGACTAATTAACTGAAAGACACCTCCATCTCGTCTTACCGTGAACACGATTGCTGCAAAGCATTCGAAACGTCGGGTTAGATTTAAAATGTAAATTTAAAATTTAATTCAATATACGCGAGTTAAATCCGTATAAATAGTTTTATTTTAATGTTGAGCATTCGTGAAAACCTTAGAAAACAATTTATAAAAGATATTTCAAGATTATTTAATTCATAACAACTCAAAATAAATTCTGATATTTTTTTCTCATTCAATTTGCTGGAGTACAAGTAAATAAAGTACACGAATTAAATTATTAAATCACCACTCAAAGCAAAAACTTTTCTTTTCATTAGTTTTCCAGTTCAATTTACAGTGAAATCAGGTTAACGAATAACTGAGAATTTAAAGAAATTTTTTACTGAATATTTTTTTAATGTTAAGATCGAAGATGTAAATATCTTTGGGAAATTCGCCCGTTTTCATATATATAATCCAAAACTGTTGCGGGAAAAAGATATTTTATTTCTTACTACATCTTATATCTTATAATCATATATACCTGCTTTATAAGGAAAAAGGATTGACAGATTTCTTTATTTTTTTAAAAACATACATACACACACACAAAAAACACATGCACAAATACACACAAGTACAACAGACAGTGCAATATCGTATAAGCTGACGGAAATATTTAATCATTTGAAACTGAAACAATTCGTCTTTTCAGGACTGTGTAATGCGCACTTTTATTATATTACCTCATTTTACGGGAATCGCAAAAGACTGTATAATACAATGCAATTTTTCTAACACAATACACATATGTTACGTGTTCTCTCAAGATCTCCGTTTTCAAAGTCCCTTGTCTTTCTTTACAAGGGCGTTATTTAATTAAAGGACGCTAATTTAATTAAAGAGCGTTACCGTAATTGCCAGAAATAAAGGCTACTTACGCTGCGATTCTAATTTTAAAATTGAGGGCTTTTAAAACATTATATTTTTTTTATATACAATGTAACAAAGAAGATAAAATTGCTAATTTAAGTTAAAGTTAAGTTAATTTATCTTAAAGCTGAAATATATTTTAAATTAAACTAACCTTATAGAGTTTTCATAAAATTAAAAAAAAATATTATAAATCCATAACTAATCTCGTTAAAAAATGAATTGCATTTATTAAATAATTTAAGTTAAAGAATCTCTATCCCATCTCATTCGACCTCATATTGTATATACTAAGTAGCAATTAATACTCAGCAAAATAGTTTATTTTTATCATGATTTATCTTACTGATTTAGTTAATTGGTGTAATTTTATAAACTAAAAATAATATATTCAAAAACATATTTAATATACACAAAAAAAACCGACAAAATTTTCATTTATACATAATAAAAATGTGACAAATTTAATGGTTGCTAAAATATTAAGTAATTTAAACCAATAATGATTTAAGCAACTGGTTTAAAGCAAATGGTATAAATCCGAAAATTATGTATTTTTTATCATCATAACCAACACCATCATAATGAGAATGAAATCAACTTTATCCTCATCACCAACACCACAGTTATTGACCGCGTACTATCAACGCCCTCATTATGTGTAATTAGTTTCCGATAATTGATTTTTCGTAACGTGGCTTGCTTTGTCATTGCCAGCCATTAAACATAATTTTATGGTTGATTAATTGATGAATTTATTGAATACATTATGTTATGTTACAATTAATATATTTAAGTAATGTTGTTTATATTTGTATATATTTCATAAAAGATTCACAACATAAGTTTCGATTTTTAACTAAATTTTAACAATATATCTTATTGTGGCAACTAAAGAGACGGACTGGAAATAATCTCATAGAATTCAAGAAACAATACGTAAATATTTTGGTACTCCACTCAACAGTCAGAGACCAACCAACATTGAGAGCATTAATTTTTCCCCGTAAAAAAACGTTTTTCTTAAAACTGTTTATGTTATTATTATTGTTGTTATTAATTCATAGTTGGTTTGAAAATATTTTTTTACTAAAAGGAGGTAGGTAGTATCAATGAGATCTGTTTGAAAAACATTCAACATTCTTAAATAATTTAAAATATTTTAAAAATATTTCTTACATGTTCATAGACAATTTAAATTTCATATTTTTTTAGTCATTCCCTGTTATACAACATTGTTTCTAATCAATGTTCCACGTAATCAGTACCATGTACGCAATTATATATTATTCATAACGGATTATTGTAACGAATTAAATTTATAAGCCGGGTTTACATTTGACGTATTATGTTACACGCGATAATGCCAATAGCTGAAGGCTTATTAATGAATACGATATTACGTTCGGTAAACACAATACTCGCTTCATGAGATTTAACAAGTTTGAGTAACATAATTTATGAACAAAAATGTTTTGGGTTACCTTTCTCCCACTGAAAGCTTTATTTTATAAAGTTGTACAAATGTGATATTTTAATTCTATGGTTTGTGAATATATTTTTATTATTTGTTAATAAACATTACAAGGAATGGTATGGTTTTTACAATATGTATGTTAATAACCCTTTTGTGGTATCCTAAGAAATAATGACAAAGCTAATAAATCTGACTGCAATAATTAAATAATGTGAATAAAGAAACTTTGATAAGATATTTACAATAAAGGGTTATTATATAAAACTTTAAAATGCAAATAAAGCATTATTTATTCAAGAAAATTTTCCACTTATTGCTTATATCAAATAAGGGCTTTCGCATCAAATTTAAACTAAGGTGTAGAAACTACATAAAAAAGTTAAAATACTTTACAACTTTATTTATTACTATAACCCTGCTAAAATAACTATATGTTTTACAATATTATACGTTACTAATCCCGTCAACACACTAATCACAAAACTACTACACCGAAGTCCCTAATACTTCGCGACTGATACAAGACATAATTATTTCTGTCATCGAGCTTTTCTTTGCTACTATACTTTTTATATTTACTTTCTGTTAGTAAAGTCAGTCCTGGGTTACATAATACCCTTACGATATCTTCATTTCCTCTGGTGATTCTAAACATAAAAACATGGCAAACTTCGCCAGATAGCAGTATTTTATAAATTTGTTTATTTTCGCTAAATATACAGAACAATGTACTTAAATTATTAATATGATAAAAATTATATATAACCATGCAAGGTAAAATGTTAATTATATTTGACTCTGTAGTTTGTTATTTATTTATATATGTACCAAAAAGTTCACCATAAGCAATTAAATCTAAAATGTTGTACAATTGGATAAGTTATATTTACAAAGATATCTGTTTTCGTTATTCAAACTAAAAAGAAAATTAAATTAACCGAAACAGTAGATTAATGCACCAAGATTTTTAAAACGTAACATACAAATATACACAGTGGCAACAAAAATACAACATAAAAACATAAAAATACTTTTAAAAATCAAAGATGAATACTGAGAAATAAATATCTACATAATTACAAAGATAAAGATAGTAATTATTAAACCTTAGTTTAAAGTAACTAACAGTGGAGCTATTACAAATTTCAGAATAATAAGTAGTAGTAGGAAAATAGTTTTCCCCAATCGAACTGTTTATACTGTAAAGGAATTACAATAGAAGTTTAAGTTAGCGTCGAGTTTGGATATTTTAAAACGCTGACGTAGTGAAACTGGCGCAGAGTTATTTAAAATATTCAAGTAGTTCGCAAGTGCATATCTACTTCGAATATATATTATAATATATGTAAATTATATCATGATCATGTAAAGAATAAGATGTTCTTCTTCATCAAATCGCTCATAAAACTCTGTGATGTTACAAATTATAAACTTTGCAGAAAATGTTTATTTGATAAATTTATATTACTGAATTGATGAAATAATTCATATAGAGAGAGAAGAATGTTCATATTTGAGATGGATTTTAATTATTAATTGAAGAATGTTTATAGCGACGCTTGACATCCTTACAGATTCTGTTAGAAAGATTACAACATTGTTTATATGTAACTAGACATTTCCAGCTGTTATTTCTTGCAGATCTGCGCCCTGTCCAATTTTGACATTACTTCTATTATTTTTGATGCAGGCATTGGTCTAGGAAAGTATATGAAAAGGTCTGAAAGGTAACTAGACATTTCCTGCTGTTATTTCTTGCAGATCTGCGCTCTGTCCAATTTTGACATTACTTCTATTATTTTTGATGAAAGCATTGGCCTAGCAAAGTATATGAAAAGGTCTGAAAGGTGAATTATATGAAATAGTTACATCTTTTGTAAGGGAACCTCATTTTTCGTAAATAGTTCTTTTCATATACATACGCCTAACCAGTCATAATAATTTTAGTCTTACGCTTAGGCAACGAAAAAAGTTACGGAGATATTTAAGTCATGGTATATGGATGGATAAGGTGTCATTAACTAAGACCATATATATTTAAATAGTCTCAGATCTTCTGGTACAATAAAAATTAATGAATCAATTTTTTTTTAACTGTAAGCGGTGAGCACTTACCCAAAATATTAATAAATACAGTACAAACAACCAGGGCATTGACAGCAATTTACCAAAACGGTGGACGAGATAAATATTTTCGTGGGACAGTTATTCGACAGTAAACTGCAATTTGTGTCGCTGTCGTATTTAATGAGGCTTCATTCAAAAGCGGTTGAAATTCAACACTGAACATTTCAATTTTCATGCCGCTCGACTGAATACAATAATCTGAGCCTGGAGCCCATTACGGCTGAACCATAAAAATGTATAAGGCCGTTTTAATACCTCGGCATTACGATAAAAACGTCGGTTTTTGGAACTCTGCATAAAATTGATATTTTTTTATGTAGACATTTATACAATATTTTTCATATTTATACAAAATTTACTTCAGTTATGTATAATGATATTATTAATATACAACATTAATAAATGATATTATATTATATTCTTAAAATAAAAATATTATGAGACAGAAGTTTTGTAATTGAAGGAGATTCCATCATTAAATTTAGTTCAGGTTTAAATTTATATCTGTACTAGCAGACCCGGCCACGCGTTGCTGTGGTTGCTAAGGTTTTGGATATACCTATTATATTGTAGTAAACTATTTAAGAAGTCACGGTATTAGAAAAAATAAAATAAAATTTAAAAAACCCTCGAGCGCTAAGTAAAGGAAAAATTCAAAATGCAAGTAAATTTATCAAGTCCCATAACGAAATAACAATATTTTGATATTATCGTATAGTCAAAGACCTCATTCATTAAATTAAATTTTGTAAAATAGACACTCATCAACGTACGTACAAAGGTCCCCCGACGTAACGACTTCAATAAGTACATAATAATATTATTATCCTTTTTAGACGTCATCTAATTAAGTACGGTGGCAGCCGAGGATCCAAAAAAAACCAAAGTTATAAAAATACTTTATTTAAAATTACAAATTATATTATAACTAAAATGACGACTGCTTGCCCGATATTAGAAAACAAGAGTGACAATTATATTTTAAATTAATTATAATGAAATACATTTATGTGAAGTGCAGATTCAGCTAAAGGATTGTTATAAAATTATAATTAAATAATACATTTATGTGAAGTGCGAATTAAGCTTTTTGATTGTTATAATTCCTGGATTCTGATGCAATGGAATGTACATATTGCACCATCGCTTGCTAAGCGGTTCCCGCGATGCATGGGAATATAACTCCTCCCTCCTGAAGAACAGCATCTATTTGACGTCCTTAGATCTCGAGTAGTGCTGTAAAATCTTCTCCACGTGATTACAATTTCCTTCCTCGTCCCCTGTTAGCTTTTGTTCTTTCTTGACTTTAAGGCTTTTACGATTCTTCAGCTTTTTATATATTATAACAGCAATGCTTAGCGCGCTTGCACTTAATATTATTCCATATAAGGGGATTGTAGTATGATAAAGACTGTCTGTTTCAGTTGTTCCTGAAATTTTCGGCTGCAATGATATTTCGTTACTTATTTCTTGAAGTTTTTTAAGGTTGATAGTGTTTAGTTGTAATGACGTTTGTGAAACTTCAATTTTTTCAGAACTGTGTAGGTCTATTATTTTCAGTGGCGTTCCTCTTATGTGATCATTGCTATTAATTATTGTAAATTCTGAACTTTCTATGAAACATCCCAGAGGTAGTGTTACAAGATAACTGCCTTGTACTTTTATGAATTGTTGCTGATTACAAGATAATTTTAAACTTGATGGCTCCGGAAATGTTATAATATAATGCTTGTCGTCAAGTTGTTCCACGGCTTCCGTAGTCAGGATCAAGGATATAAATTGACATGAACTTTGTATCTGCTGCGTCGTAATGAGGCGTTCTATGCAGTCGGGCTGTTTTCCATAGGGATTGTTAAACTTGTTATCACAGAGATAAAATCCGTTGACCTTCGGGCATTCAGCCTCTATGTACATAAAATCTTTATTGTGAATTGCTAGGAATGGTTTAGGGGGAATAAGGATTTGGTTATTCTTATTCGGTACTGCGGATAGGTGATACAAGAAATAAAATTTAGGAAAGACAATCGGAAACTTAAAGATTAACACAATATTCCTATCATTATAATAATAACCTACTTTAATAACATCAAAATAGTCTCTAAAACTAATGTCTAAAAGTTCCTCTTTCTTGTAGAGGTTATTTAGCTTATTTAAAATATCTTTATGCGTATTCATAGATAACATTGAATGATGTGTACTTTGAGCATGAATGAAAGCTAACCAATTTTCTAATCGAAATAATTCGTCCGTTATAGTTTCAATATTATCTCCTAAAATTAAGAAAATTTGAGTCATGTGCGTAAAAGTTGTAATATCCGTTTCGAGGATACTATTGACACTAGTTAAATTATTTATCAAATTTTCCAATTTTCTTTGATTAATGGTTAAGTTATTAATAATATCATTATTTTGAAATAACCATTTTTTGGTTAAACTAATGTGATTGTTAAATTCGTTAACAATTTTATTATTATTTCCTTCTAATATTTTAATTGCATTATCATACTTTATAGCATCCGTATAGTCGAGATTTCCTGAAATAGTCTTTATTATTGATCCTAAACCGTTAATAAGCCCTCTTTTAACACGACTAGTCTCAAAGGTTTTCAATTGCTGTGAAACTTTTTCTAATTTAGTTACAAGATATTCAGTGTGCATTTGAAAAAGTAAAAGGGTTTTATTTCTTAAAATTGGATGAATATTATCGATTTGTTCCTGAACTGAGTTTAAACTATCACGAATCTTAACTAAATCTACGCATTGTATGAAGGAGTGGTAATGGGAAATGATTCTAGCGGTTCCTAACTTAAAGGGTAAAATACCCGGTCCATTGTCCAGGCTACTTAGGTCAATTTCTTCTGCTTTCGTCAAGGTTGCTAACAGGATCGTCATTCTGTAACAATTGAGCACTTATAGGTACTCTTTTGAGTCTAGATTTGGCTATTGGGCCTCGTTTCTTTTTTGTGTAAATGTGTATCGGTAAGTCAGCTAATACTTTGTCACGAGTAAAGCGAGGGGCAAGTTTTTGTCGGGATGCTTTAGGGTTTCGTATGAATATTTGTTGGTCTGGTAAGTAACAAGTCTCAGGTTCCCTATCTTTATTAATGTTTTCAGTAATTTGGGTACGCTTATGTAAAGAGGATTCATTTATAATATCATAAACTTTAATCATGCGGTCACGATGGTCTTGTGTGTATTGTTGTAATAGTTGTTCTGTTAAGTCTATGTCTATAGGGTCACGGGGATCAAAATGTCCAGTTATGATATCTATTGGTCTACATTTAGTAAAGCTATGTATAGAGCTGTTGTAAGCTAGAAGAGCATATGGCATAAGGTTAGTAATAGACTCTCCACGTTTATTCAATCTTAAAATCCTTAAATGTTCTAATAGGGTGGAATGAAGTCTTTCTATTAATCCATTTTCATTGGGTGTGTAAGGCAAAATTTTATGATGACTTATTTTGTGAAGTCTAAGAAATTCTAAAAATAATTGATTTGTGAATTCAGGACCTCCATCAGTAACGATTGTAATTGGAACTCCATGATGAGTACAAAACGTTAATAATCCCTGTACGACACTGATTGCAGTACCGTCTCTTAGGTTATAGCTCTGTGCATATTTTGAAAAAGCATCGATTATTGTAAGATATTTTTGATTTTCGACACTGAATAAATCTAAATGAACTATAGCAAAAGGTTTACTTGGAGGAGGGACAATTTTAAATTTCTGTTTAATAGGGTTTCTATCGTATTTTGCTTGACCGCAAATTGGACATTCATTTATATATTTGATGACTTGTTCTTTCATTTTTGGCCAAAAATATCTTTTTGACAAAGATAAGTAACACTCGTTAATGCCACGATGATTAGTTTTACCTTCGTGGTAATTTTTGATAATTTCTTGCTGTTTAAAATAATCTTTAACGTTATCTAAATCAGTTTTTGTCAGAACAATGTCCATAGCAGAATTTTTAAAATTATTTTGGATTACAGGAACTATTTTATACATTCCCAACGGAGGGTTGATGAGGATACCAGTTTTTATTTTAGGGTTGACGTATTCTTTTATTGCATTTATTACATCATTTTCTAAATTTGAGCTCGAAATCGATATGGTAGCTTTGAAGTAGTTTTCAAATAATTTTGTTACTATGGGCTTATTTTTAATGTCACCAACGATATTAAAGATAATTTGTCTATGAAATTTATTTAGGGCGTCGTCAGTTATGGGGATTTCTAAAAAGGGATTTTCTGAGTCAGAATGTACAGTGGCGGTTCGAGAGCTTATATTGGAGGGTGATTTTTCAGAGGGATTCACAACGGTTGAGCTAGCCTCTTCATTGTGAATTTCAATTCGGGATAGCGCGTCTGCATTACTATTATACTTACCCTGTTTATATATTACAGTAAAGTCATATTCACTTAAACTAAGTCTCCATCTAGTTAATCTTGAATTTGGTTCTTTAATATTCATAATCCACTGAAGTGGTCTATGATCAGTCATAATTTTGAATTTTCTTCCAAAAAGATATGGACGAAAATATTTAGTGGCCCAAACTATTGCTAATAACTCCTTTTCGATCGTACTATAGTTAATTTCACTGGAGTTAAGTGTTCTAGATGCGTATGCTATGGGTTTATCAGAGCCAAGGGAGCCTTGAGAGAGTACTGCTCCTATTGCTAAGTTTGAAGCATCTGTGGTCAGTATAAAGTCTTTGGAAAAGTCTGGGTATTGAAGGATGGGGTCATTAACAAGTAATCTCTTACATTTTTCGAAACAGTCAATGTAGTCCTGTCCTAAAGTTATTTTGTAGCCTTTTTTCAAACATTGAGTCATAGGTTTTGTTACTCTAGCAAAGTCCGGAATAAATTTTCTATAATAGCCCAGCAAACCTAAAAATCGTTTTATTTCCGTAGCTGTTTTAGGAATAGGATAATTTTGGATAGCAGCTATTTTATCAGGGTTAGGTTTTATTCCTTCTTTAGTAATTATATGTCCTAAATAAGAAGTTTCTGTTTTCAGGAACTCTGACTTATCCATTTGTATTCTAAAGTTTGAATCTCTTAACCTTTTAAAAACCTTTTCTAAATTAATTATGTGTTCTTGAAGAGAAGTACTAAAAATTATTATATCGTCGAGATAAACGAGACATATGTTATTTTGTAAACCCTTCAACACATTATCCATTACCCTTTGAAAGGTTGATGGTGCGTTTTTCAAGCCCATGGGCATTCTTAAAAATTCAAAATGCCCATGTTCTACATTAAATGCAGTTTTCGATATATCAGAAGGGTTCATCTCAATTTGGTAGAAGCCACTTGCGAGATCTAGGGTGCTAAAATACTGACAATTACCTAATTTATCCAGAATATCAGATATATTTGGAATGGGATATTTATCATCGACGGTTTTTTCGTTAACTTTCCGAAAGTCTATGACAAGGCGCCATTTAATTTTCCCTGAAGCGTCACTTTTCTTAGGAACTACCCATATTGGAGAGCTCCAAGCTGAGTCAGAGGGTCTTATGATACCTTGATCGAGCATTTTTTGGATTTGATCCCTAACTTCTCCCCTATGTATGAATGGGTATCTATAACTTTTTGTATATACGGGAATTTCGTCTGTGGTTTTAATTGAATGCTTAATAGTATTACTAAAGGTTAATGGCTCACCCTCTAAGTAAAATACATCCGCGTACCGGCCACAAAGAATTTCTAAATTAATTTTTTCCTCTTCATTTAAATGATCAGTTCGAAGACGAGATAGTACTTCCTTTTCTCGTTCACTAATTGGTTCAGTATTTAAATATTCAGTGTTATATAGCTCAGCTTGAATGGGCTGCTCTAAAGAAAATATTATGTCACTACGATTTGGATTAAAAATTTCTACTATAGCTCTATTATCTTTAACAGATGTCAAACATTCTTTTATAATGCAACGCGAAATCGTTTGCTCTGGGACTAAAATTTCCCCTATGTGGATATTAATTGGTAGTTTAACTAATTTAGAGGAACCAGCGGGTATTATATCCTCGTATAAATTTACATTACGCGAATTATAAACCTGTATGGGGTTTGAAGCATTTTTAGTAACAAATAACTTTCTCTTATAATCTATGGTTGCTTCCCATTTGTCTAAGAAATCTGTACCTATTAGACCATCGAAATAATTGTGAAATTTATAAATGTAAAATTTTATATGATCATTACTTTTAAACTCATTAAAGCAAGGAACGGTTATGGAATATTTATGTTTGCTCACAGAATGAACATTAGATACTTCAAAAGGTTCATAATTTAAATTGAAATTATTAAAATATTTTTCAACTGCATCTGGACTTATAAAGGACTGATTTGCACCAGTATCTATTAGAAACTTTAAGGGCGGATTTTTAATCTGGATATAAGGTAACTGACGTTGAGATTGAACATTAATTTCTATTTTGGTTTGATTTTCTGAAAATCCTGTTCATTGTTGGAAGTTGATGGTGGGGGTTCAACAACAGTATATTCAAAGGGTATGAGATCATTTGGTTGTTGAAGACACTGGGGTTTTTCTACAGGTTCGTAGTCACTATAATAATATTCTGGGTGTTGGTTATAATAATCGTCATAGTAATCGTCAGTCTCATAATAGTCATAACAGTCATAATTTTGATTGTTGCTTTCATGGAAATTCATTTCCCGAGTCTTAAAATAATTTGATTGGGGTGGATTTCCATGTTTCCTCCAGTCATGTCCAGCAGGTGGTAAATTTTTAGGTACAAAATGGGTTACACCGCTCATAGGACGGGATGGTTGGGGATTTTGGTTAGTATGTTGATAAAAATTACGTTGGGGCATTTTAAATGCATTATTGGGATTATAATTTGGAGGTATGGCCCTAAATATTTGTTGAGTGTGTGAGGGACCTGGACCCGGTTGAGGTCTAAATAGGGATCGTTGTGTGTGTGTTGGGAATTGATGACGCGGTTGGTGATGGTTTAGAAATGTATATGGCCTAGACTGTGTTGTGTTAGGATTATAATTTGAATTTACCTTAAGAGGTTGAGATGAAAATGCCATAGGGTGTTTGTTCCTTTCAGGTTCATAACGAGCCTGTAAATACATAATATTTAACTCGTCTTGCACGAATTCCAATGCTTTCTCTATTGTTTCTGGTCTCATACATCTAATACGTGAACCTAAAGGATCTTTTAACCCTCTTAAAAAGGCTTGCAGAGTTAATTTCTGATATAAAACCCTTTTCGCTTCAATTGTGGTACTAATATTCTCATGTAAAGCTATGTATGTCATAATTGTACTAAACAAGTTCTGACAGCGCTCATAAAACTCCTGAGGTGTAGTGGAACCTTGTGTTAAAA
This sequence comes from Napeogenes sylphis, assembly GCA_959347405.1. Classification (NCBI taxonomy): domain Eukaryota; kingdom Metazoa; phylum Arthropoda; class Insecta; order Lepidoptera; family Nymphalidae; genus Napeogenes; species Napeogenes sylphis. The sequence goes on along the minus strand of OY365780.1, from coordinate 28,443,170 downwards.
GAGCAAGATCATTGTACAACGCGGTTTCGTCTCGTTGATCGGAAAAGTTATTAATTAATGACTTACGAATGCCAGTCCAGTCTGAAGGGATACCGTTAGTATTAATTAATCGTGCTGCAGACCCTGTTACTTTATTTAAAATTCCATTTACGAGAGCAACATTTAATAAATTGTTATCAGGGTTATTAATCACAAACTCCTGAACTAACTGGTCACATAATTTTATGAATCTAGGTAATACATTCGGGTTTCCATCGAATTCAGGCAATAAGCGTAAGGCTTGAAAAATGTTACCTAAATCGGCCATATTATATTTTTCTAAAGTTAATTTATCGTTATTATAAGATATCAAATTTCTATTCGCGTCTTGGAAGCGCGCTCTACTACTATACGTACTAATCCTAGGGGTCTTCGATTGCCGCAGAAGGGAAATCTTGGAAGGAAAAATCTTATAAAATAGGGATAAGCAATCACTAGAAAGATTCTAATGTACTTACAGTTTTAATTTGGGTTTCTCTGGAGTATCAATGTTCGGATACGCCTCGCTGCGCCGCCTCGTAGATTCAGGATACTCGTGTTGAAACTTGATAGCTTCCCGGATGGACCGCAAGACGATAATCTTGATTTCAAGAATATATAATTTACGTTGCTCGCGACCCGGCCCGCGAGTATCCTACCGACTGCGCCAATTAAGTACGGTGGCAGCCGAGGATCCAAAAAAAACCAAAGTTATAAAAATACTTTATTTAAAATTACAAATTATATTATAACTAAAATGACGACTGCTTGCCCGATATTAGAAAACAAGAGTGACAATTATATTTTAAATTAATTATAATGAAATACATTTATGTGAAGTGCAGATTCAGCTAAAGGATTGTTATAAAATTATAATTAAATAATACATTTATGTGAAGTGCGAATTAAGCTTTTTGATTGTTATAATTCCTGGATTCTGATGCAATGGAATGTACATATTGCACCATCGCTTGCTAAGCGGTTCCCGCGATGCATGGGAATATAACTATCTAGTATGGGGGTTTATTTAATTATTTTTTTTTATATTTTTTTAAATTATTTCACTTGTTTCTATGTTGTACTAAATGAACCTACGATACACTAATTTCCCCTGTTTAGGTTTTTACTATCAATATTGTATAAAAACCTTTCGCCAGCACCAATAAAATTTTGGGGACGACTGCTTCTATTTCGACCAAACATAGCTTAGAACCATCTCGACAAACCAAGCTTTCGATTAAAAAAAAACGCATTCAAATCCGTTTACGTATTTGGCCGCTACGTATCCACAGACAGACACACAGATATACAAATCTACAGGTCAAACTTATAATACCCCTCTTTTTGGGTCGGGGGTTAAAAATAATGATGTGGACTGCTATGTTTTTTTACATAGATGCAATTTGTAAAGATCATGGCGACCTCTATGACTGATTTTCTACTACCATTACCTAACCCTTGATACATTAATTATTTACACCCAAAAACAGATTCCCTCCTCCCATGGGAAAGAAAATTGTGAATAACCTAAATAAAAAAAAAAAATAAAAAAAAAAACCCTTGATACAGTAATATAATAATTATTAGTGATGCGCCGAATATTTGGTAAGTATTCGGTATATTTGTCATCTTTTTCGCAATTCGTATTTGGCCGAACTATTCGGTTTTAATGCCAAATAAATTCGGTTCGGAATTTCTATTTTTTTGGCTACACCACGCTATACTACTATACGACACTATACCGCTATACATTAGGCGTCTGCGCTCCACTACTAGACCAACAGGGTGGTTGCAACAATGAAGTTATTATTTACCAAAGAAGACGAAGGACGTTAAAGCCGGTCTAAAAATTCACAGGAAAGGGATTTGAAGGAGGTCTTTGGACACGATTGATCAAAATTATCGTATATTTGAGGTATTTAATTTTTAATTTTATTTAAGATGGTAACAAATGAGTACACTACCAATTTATAAATAAGATATGTAGGGCAGATAATTTGAATTTTTGAAAATAATATTTGTTATTTTAAATTATTAATAATTTAATTTTTAATTTCATTTTGCACTAATCGGTGCACAATATTTTTGGTTGACCCGTCTCACATAAATAGATTCAACGAAGAAGCAGGTATAATTTGACTGTATTAAGTTCATTATAATATGAGTTTATGTATAATTCAGTCTAAGTAATACGTGGTGGGCTATATTAACAATAAAAATTAACTCATAATTTATTCTTAGCATCGCATGTTGTTTATGATGTTAAGTTGTATATGTAACATTTGTACTTTTAACATTACGCCATCTGTTGAACACTAACTCAATCCAGTCAACAGATACAACGCCATCTGTTAAACTTGTTTGGATTCACAGATAATTGTAAAGAAATAATTTGCAATAAAATCATATTGCGACTTAAAATTAAAATGTAAGTTATCCTATGTTTCAAGTCGAATCAAACTGCACACGGTGTGCAAATTGGATTAAAATCGGTTAAGTAGTTTAGGAGTCCATCGCGGACAAACAACGTGACACGTAATTTATATATATTAAGATTACTCATGGCACCACCAAGGAGCGCTGGTAACAGAATCTATCTAATTTTTATAAAATGTTTTATAAAGTAATTTTTATTTTTTTCAACATACAACTACATTTACATTCCCGGTATTTATTTACATTACCTTCATTCAAATTTTTTTATGAACTTAAATAACTTTTTTTAACTTCTTCTGGGTTTTCAGATTAAAATTTATAATTATTTTCGTACATGATTATTTTCCTTCTCATTAAAGTTATATAATAACAATATGTTATTTTTTAAATCACGTAAGTCATATATGTTATTTGGAAGGGAAATAATTTTAAATAGTAACATAACAATAACATCTCCCAATAACATTAAACCAGACATACTACTGATTGCAATTTGTAAAAGGCGCGATGGGAACAATTCTCACTAACGATGTTGTAATTAGTAACTATTATATTGAGGTTTCTATTGACTGATCCAGGAACTGATTTGATTGTATAATTATTACCACGGTCTTATTGGTGCTAAATTGAAGTGTCGGTAAACAATCTGGGCATAGTATTTTTATTTGTGTGTAAATTGGTATGTATTGTTATAACATTATTTTTATTTATAACTCTACAATAATTAGTACATATTTATAAAATTGTAACGTATTTATAACAATGGCTGCTTGAATTAAACTTAAGTCAATTAAGTCATCATTAATAAAATGTTTGTATTGTTGTATTCTTTGAACATTATTTAATTTATAACAACTCAAAATGAATTTTATTTTTTTTTTCTCATTCAATTTACTGAAGTACAAGTAAATAAAACACTTAAATTAAATTTAAATAACCATTCAAGGTAAAAAAATCTTTTCATTAGTTTTCCAGTTAAATTTACAGAGAAAAAAGGTTAAGTAATAACTGAGAATTAAAAGATATGTTTTAATGAATATTCAGTAAAATTTTAAAATCAAAGGAGATTTTAAAATCAGTTCCGGGAAAAATATAACTTTAGTTCTAACTATATTTATACAATATAAATCCATGTTATTATTATATATACTTGCTTCCAAAAAAAGGACTGACTCTGTTGATGATATTACACATCCACGACCGCACACACACACACACACACACACACACACACCCGCACGCACACACACACACACACACCCACACACACACACCCACACACACACACACACCCACACACACACACACGCGTACGCACACACACAGCCGCACACACACACTCACACACACACACACACACACACACACACAACCGCACGCGCACACACACACACACACACACACACACACACACACACACACACCCGCACACACACACACACACCCGCACACACACACACACACACCCGCACACACACACACACACACACACACACAAACACACACACACACACACACACACACACACACACACACACACACACACACCCGCACGCACACACACACACACACACTTATATAGTTTTATACAAAAGACAGTGCAATTCGTGAAAAGGGACGGAAGAATTGAATTATTGGAACTTAAACATTTTGTCATTAAACATTTCTATCATGATACGGACATGTCGTGTGTATTATTTAATCTACCTTCACCATGGAATGAGGTATAGTTTTAACAGATGAATTATACATGCTCATTAAAAAATTAATAGAATTTATTAAATAGTTTAAATGAAAGAATATCTATCTAATCATATCTCGTTCGTATTATTAGTAGTATGTAACATAGCTTTAAGTTAAATAGTTTCTTATAATACAATTCCCGATAAACGGAGGTACGTTACAGTACAGAATTATTTAATAATTCTTAATTTTCTTCATGTGATAGCTGATTTCTATCATAATTTATATGACAGATATCCAAATTAGTGTAGTATTACAAATTTAAAATAGTAAATTAAAAAAACAAGTTAAGGGAGTTAAACCAATTATGCTTTAATCAATCAAGAAAAATATATCCTAAAATTGTGTAATATTTTTTGTTATTACCAACAATAAAGATGAATATAATAAAAATGAAATTAATAAAACTTCATCCCCAACACCACAGTCATTGACCGCATACTATCAACGCTCGCCTTGTGTGTAATTAGTTTCCGATAATTGATTTTTCGTAACGTGGCTTGCTTTGTCATTGCCAGCCATTAAACATAATTTTATGGTAAATTTATTAACAAAATTATTAAATGCATTATGTTAAGTAACAATTAATAATAATTTTAACGACGTATCTGATAGACGCAACTTTAGATAAAAATTGGAAATAATCTCATCGAATTCAAGAAACAATACGTAAATATTTTTGTATTCCAGAGATGGTAAAACTGTTTATATTGTTATAATAATTTATAATTGTTTAAAACATTTTTAACGAACGGAGGATGGTACCACAGAAAAGAGTTTTAACTCCTACCAGTGTTCAAGATTTTTTAAATTCTTAACTAATTTAAAAATTAAAATATCGGTTAAGTACATGTTTATAGGCCAGTTCAATCATATATTGTAGACGTTTCTTATCAAAGGTCTATAAAATTAGTACTACGTACGCAATTATATATTATTCATAACGGATTATTGTTAACAAATTAAATTTATAATCCGGGCTTCGAATTGACGTATTATGTTTTACGCGATAATCCCAATAGCTGAAGGCTTATTAATGAATACGATATTACGCACGGTAAACATTATACTCGCTTCATGAGATTTAACAAGTTTGAATAACATAATTTATGAACAAAAATGTTTGGGGTATTGCTCTCAGTGAGAGCTTTATTTTATGAAGTTGTGTTGTACAAATGTGATATTTTAATTTTATTGCTTTGTGAATATATTTTTATTATTTGTTAATAAACCATACAAAGAATGGTATGGTTTTTACAATAATATGTATATTAATAACCTGAAAAATTGAATTGAAAATGAAAAAGAAAGGCAATAAATATGACCGTTATAATTAAATTATGTGAAATAAGAAACCTTAATAAGTTATTTTTTTAAAGAGTTATTATATAAAACCTTTAAAATGCAAATATTGCATTAATTGTTCAAGAATATTTTCCACTTATTGCTTCTATCAAATACAGGCTTTCGCATCAAATTAAAACTTAACGTAGGAAGCGTGCCTACATAAAAAAGCTAATTATTTATTACTATATTATTTATTACTATAACCCTGCTAAAATAACTATATTTTTTACAATATTATACGTTACTAATCCCGTCAACACACTAATCACAAAACTACTACACCGAAGTCTCTAATACTTCGCGACTGATAAAAGACATAAATATTTCTGCCATCGAGCTTTTCTTTGCTACTATACTTTTTATATTTACTTTGTATCAAAAAAGCCAGCTCCGGTTATATAATACCCTTACGATATCTTCATTTTCTCTGGTGATTCTAAGGATTGAAACCTTCGCGAGATAGCAGAATTATATTTAATTTGTTTATTTTCGCTTAATATACAGACTAATTTACTAAGATTATTAATATGACAATAATTAAATATGATATATGCAAGATGAATATATTCGACATTGTAGTTAACAAACTACAATGTCGATATAAATAAATTACAATTGATTTATACATGGTTACTTCTAATTAATTGGTCACCTCTTGCAGACAGCCTCCCTTAATTAATCCAATATTAGTTCTACGACTTCATTTACAAATTTTGATACAACACAAAAAAAAAATCAAAAAAATTGATGCGAAAAGAGGGATCTTTTACTTATTACTTTGTATATTGTAAGAAGTACTTAAAAGGTCAATGCCTTGGAGCCATACCTACGCTCAGAGTTATTGCCAGTTCAGAGGTAACAAACAAATTTTGTAGGGGAAAAATTAAATTTTTGAAACATTTTAAAAAGTCGTAGAATAAATGTTGTTAGGATTCATATAGAAAGGTTGTCTGCAAGAGGTGACGAATTAATTACAATTAATTAAATTAAAATAGACAAATTAAAATAGACAGACAATAAATTAAACAAGCAATTAAAACAGACAGTTTAAACATAATTTTTATCTACAAAGACATCCGTTTGCTTAATTCAAATTGACTGAAACAATACACTTACAATTCTATGGCAAGCTTGCGTTACGGCAATAACAATAAAAAATAAGAATATAAAATATTATGGTTAATATACACACATAAAATAAGTGTTTACTATATAGAAACAAAAATACATATAAATATTTACAAAAACGCATATATATAAATAAAAAATAATTACCAAGATATTGAAAGTTATCGCTGATTCAATATTGATTTAAAATCAATAACAGCTTTTATACATTTCAGAATAGAGGGTTAGAAGAGTAAGTAAAATAGTAAGAGTAGGAGGAAGATAGTTTAACCAATCGAGTTGTTTATAATGTAAAGGAATTAGAATGGAAGATTGAGTTAGCGTCGAACGACGAGCGGTTTTAAAAGTACACAAGAACGCTGTCTATCATTGGGTTTGGATATTTTAAAACGCTGACGTAGTGAAACTGCTGCAGAGTTATTTAAAATATTCAAGTCGTTCGCAAGTGCATATCTACTTCGAATATATATTCCAATATATGTAAATTATATCATGACTGATGTCATGACTGATCATGTAAACAATAAGATGCTCTTCTTCATCACATCTGCATCTGCAAATGCTGTAGTAAAATGTTTTTTAGTGGATTTATATTACTAAATTGATGAAATACATCAGAAAGTTGCCGCACGCCAAATGATTTGAAGAATCTTTATATTTCAGATGGATTTTAATTATTAATTGAATGTTTATAGCGACGCTTGGCATCCCTACACATTCTGTTATAAAAATTGCGAAATTGCTTATATGTAAGTAGACCTGCTCAGATTTTTCCTATTTTGACATGACTTATATAGTCATCACCGAAAATAATAAGTCCAGGAAAGTATTTGATATGAAAAGATCTGAAAAGTGAATAATATAAGATACGAGCTATAGCTTCTCTAAGGGTCCTCATCTTTTTGTCACTAATTCTTTTCATGTACGTACACCTTATCAATCATTTCGAGATGTCTTCGCATAATCACTTTACTCTTATGCTTTAGGCAACGAAAATTCTCAAAGCAAGGCAAAGGTATATTATAAAAGGTAGGTAGGTAGTCATGGTATGAAAAGGGTGTGGTAAATTAATTGACCATTATATCAGACCTAAGGCTAGAAACGAAAATAAAATAAAAAAGATATTAGATATTATTTGAAGATGTTAGAAATCAAGTGAGTTTCTAAAACCGGACGTATAGTTGTAATAACCGCAGTGACTGATAAAGTTCAAACAAAACTGCCAATATTTAATATTGGAAGTAATTCGGTGTATATATACTTATAATTTAAATAATAGATTTTATAAACATATCTTTACAAAATATAATATTAAGATTACAGATGTTTTGTAAATATTAAATATTTAATTCAAAATAGTTTTAGCCCAGTTCATCTCGTACAACCGCGCACTATCAACAGTAATACCCGCATGTACTGTAATTAGTTTTCAATAATTGAATTTCCGTTAAACGTATATCTGATTTTATATTTCCGTATGACTTTGTCATATCCAACCACGTAATATTAAATAAAAATCATTATATTTTGTTTATATAACACCAAAATTTTATCTTCTGGTTATTTAGGCAAAAGTAGCAAAACGAGAATATATCCATCCCTAAATCCATCAAGAGCACATAATGCACTGTGTGGATATGTGATAGTTTGATTGATAGATTTTAAGCAGTCACAGGATAATTTTATTGATCAAATATATAAATAAGCCATCAAACTACAATAAAATATTCGTTGTACGAAATAAAAATAACACAGAATTTTCAATTAACTTAAATAAAAGAAGTTGTATTCTTGAAGTTTAAAGAAGGACCCCTAAGTGATTTCATATTGCATATTTTTAAAGTAGAGAATATGAATAAGTTTATAAATATAATTATAAAAATGTTTTCATATTTTTTAAGGTCGATAAATCAGTGATATACAAAAAAGAAGCACACAGGAACACGAATTATAATAATTCTTTCGTTTATGTTATAAAGATGTTTTACAATAGGTATCACTGTAATAAGAAATAAACTCATATTTATAAATACCTACTTAAAAAAGGAAGAAATTATTTATGAAGAAACAATTTAACGCCCTTCAATATAATAAAACGATTTATTTATTCAATTTATCCTGTAAATCACTGTTTCAAAATAACATTAAATTGATTACACTATAGCACACAAATTCACAATTATTGACCGCATGATACCAACGCCTGGCTTAGGTGTAATTATGTTTTAATAAATGACTTTCGTAATATGATTAACTTTGTTATTACTAGCAATGAAACGTAATGTAATCGTAAATATTTAAACCTGTACATTTTCAGTACATCACTCTATTATTCAAATCAAAGAGAATAATGTATTTGCTTTCATTGTTGTTCATTTTATAAGCATGATGTTCGGACAAACATTTTGAATAGGTAATTAATTTTAATTAATAAATATGTTAATACTAATGACCTAGCTGTATGTGGTTAAAGATAAACCTAAATTTAAATTATTTTAAATACTTTTTGAAATGAGATTAAAAAATAAAATTTAATTTACATTTACTTCTTGGTGTAGCATGCTTCAACAAATGTGGTGGTTGTAAAACGTAAGTATATAAAAAAATAAATACTTAGTAAATAAATAACACCTATATTAAGCTGGTGTTACAATTAACATAACATTATGCTTCAATCCCAATAACTGAAGGATTCTTTTTATAACAATATTACGCTCATCAACACATGACGAAGTTGCAACATAGCCCATGCATGAAGTTAACATCTTAAAAAACAGGTTTGACATTAGGATAGAAGTCTGACGACTTCTAACATAACAACATATGTTTTACAACAATATTCTAAAAGAATCGTTTTAAATAGTACAGTCATTAAATATTTATTTAATTTTATGCTTAAGGATTTCAAGATTATTAACACTTGCACTATTTCTCTAAATAATTATAATTTACTCCTGTGTAAATGGTACTAAATCCTATGTAACTGGTTGCTTTATATCGTGATCTTTTGAATCTGCTGTCAAATTTACTAACAATTTACTCCAATAATCCTTCCAGAAAACAGCTTACAACTTATTTTTGTAAGCTACAAAATCGACAGTATATTCGTAACTGTCCAACCAGTCACCACTCATATCGCAGTCACTACATCAAAGTCATTATCCGTTCGCGACGGACGCGACACATCCCGACGTTGTGTCAAATTGCTTGTCACAAACATTTCAGCAACCGCGCAATACTTTGTTCATATTTACAGACCTCAAATGATTTTGTAAGAGGGTTGATAAGTAATTACAGTCTTTGTTCAAAGTGCGTATTAAAATATAATGACCCTTTCAACTTCTTTGATATAAAAAATGTAAAAGTAATCATTTCAGGCACAATTGTTCTATATTTCTTGATTATTTAAATTTATATATATGTATATACCTATATATATATATGATAATCCGTTTTGCTATAGCCTATCTAACTGCTTAATAGTATCCTAAAAGTTATGTTATCTTTGATGATCATAATATTTGGACCAAAAAGAAATTTCAATACCATCTTAAATAATGTCCACAAATAATTTATCATAATAATATGTTAATAATAGTAATTAAAAAAAAATACATTGTTTTATTTCAAAAAAAGGATCAAAATCACAGTAATTAGCAAGTCAACAGCACAATTAATTACAATTAAATAAATTATACTTTACAGCACACTGAATAATGATGAAAAGAATAACTCAAATATATTTTTAATTATTAGTATTACCTACTTTATTTCGAAACCCAAAGGAAATTTTGGGTGAGATAAAAATTTATTGATTTGATTAGTTTAGTAATTTCAGACGAAGGTTCTTTTATTTTGAATTTTATTTTTAATTCTGTAAAAATATTTTATTATTTCCAAAGAAGTTAAGTTTTATTAAGTATAAACAAACCATTTTTATTTTTTTCAATATGTGGGTTTTACATTTATGTATATTTACTACGTTGTTGGTTGAAAAGAATACAGAAAACAAATGAACTTATTTAAAGTAGGCAATAAAGTATATATAGTAGAGTTTCTTTGGTGCATAAAACTCTCTAAATAAAACGTTATCAACCAAACAAAGACGATGGTGGCCGCAAATTACCATCGACAAAGGATTTCGCCGACGGCTATTTGCACCATTACCCCGATAGTGCGGCTTGAATAGGGTGACTATGATAACTTCAACTAAATTTAGTTTTGCCTATTCTACATAAAATTTTCAAATACTGAAATGTGTAGAATATAGGTTTTAATTAGAAAATATATTATATTTTATAAAAAGATAAAATATATATAATTTTAATAACAAATCTTATTCATTAAATAGATTTAGAAATTTAATAAATAATTAATTAGCCAAAGCTCCTTAAGGATCTAAGTTTTAATTTGAAAACATGAAAATGTGTCATGACTTTAACGTAAAATATTTAAACATTTAAAACGATGCCAGAGGAAGAGTATACCCGAGAGTATAACTTTACATTTTTGCCTAGTTTCCACATGAAGTCTCTCAGCTACAAATTTTTAATTTAGTAGTGAAATGTGAATGTGCATTTATTTTTATAACTTCTTTTTATTATTTAGAGAATATTATGTGTTCTCCAGAAAATAATCATCTAATACTCTCGATTATTCTACATTTATTTGGAAATAAATGCAGTCTTTACTAAAAGTTAAAACTCAAACTGAAATAAAAAAATATTTTTGAAGTGAATATAATTGTTAAATTAATAAAGATTTGATTCATTTTTCTCATATTAGTGTTTATGATTTTGTATGATTCCAATCTACTTTCACTTTACATGAGCACTATAAATACGTTATAGGTATTAATAGTTTTAGTATTTTATTTAACTTAAACTGTGTCAAAGAAAAGTAGCAAAAATGTTTAAAAATAGATAGATAAATCATACCATACATACTATACTATCATAACTATTATATTAAAATGATTGTTTATTTATTGTTTAAAAACGTTATACCCATATTAAATATATAAATAAAAAATAAATATATGAACAATTTATAGACTCGCAATATTCATACCTCTGGAAAACCGTCTTGTCGGTCTGTCAATAACAGCGGGACATACAAATAAGTTTAAAAGATTAACATATCGAAACATGAATGCATGCATACATAATTTCAAACTTAACAAATATTTGTTGGAAATAAATAAATTAAGTTATTTTATACAATATATTAAAAACAAAACATGGTGATACTATTCACAGGCCCATTAACCGCCAGTCACCCTTTATCAGAGGACGCTTCAAGTCAAATTGTGCTTTTGTTTCGGCCTCAAGGGCTTTTGAGATAAATGTTGAAATTCTACATCTTACCCATATTTCATAACACTTCGAAATACCAACGTTAATATCTATCTCTGAATGTATTACTTCGTTTATCATACGTATGAGAAAATTCGTGGTATAGCCTCAAGTTTCTACCACATTTAATTCTTCTCTTTTATGGAGGATTGTCCATTCAATAAAATATATCAAATATCAAAAGACACAAAGACATCAAGGACAATTATTAACATTCATACAACATATCTGACAATAAAATATTCTATTGTATTATTAAGAACACCCTGTACTTAAGAATTATTACAGCTGTCCATCTTCAACATTTGAATTGAATGGTCATTCGCCACAGATGACTGAATTTGAAAAATTGAATAGGTTATCTTTGTTATTTATTTTATTATTTTAATAAAGTTAAATAAATATTATTGGGGCACTTCTTATTCGTTAGAATTTATTATATTTTATTATATATTATTTCATATTTTATATTACCTAGGGTTTCTGGGAAAACCATGGCTGCTAATGGACATATTAAGTTAAAAATTGATAATATTGAAATAAATTCAGATTTAAATGTGGCGGCCAGTTTTGTATTTTTTTTTCAAATGTCTTTTAAAAGTCACGCATAATTTAAATTTTTCATCATTTGTTGCAATCGCCGAATTGACGAATAACGTAAGAGTCAGTAATAAATGTTTTGTTTTTAGACCTTTTACATCATATGAAATTGTTAAAACTTTTAGAAACCTAAATATGAAAAAAACCGGTAACCTTTGGGGTATGGCAGTAAAATTACTTAAAACTATTATAAACTGATATTGCTCCACATTTATCCGTAATTTTTAAAAAATGTATTGAAACCGGTACTTTCAAAGATTAAATGAATCAAGTAGTTCCTTTGTTCAAAAGTGGCGAAAGACTAGAACCCGGAAATTATATTCCTATCTCTATTTTATCTACCTTGGGTAAAATCCTCGAAAAAAATATTCTAAACCACATGACAGAATTTGTTTATAGCAATAAAATCATGCATAGTGAACTTTATGAAAAATCGCCATTTTTCGAATATACATTTACAAAACGAGAAAAACTATATTAAGTCTTTTGGTTAACATACATTTCAATCTGAACATTCAATTATAAAATAAAACATAGATTGCTTTTATACTAAATTAATTTATTTATAGGAGACATGTCATTTAGAAGGGAGATAGTAGATATAGTTTAAAACTATACAACGATAGATAATGCAACTGTACATTTATATTCAGTTTAAATCGATCTCTGAAACTATCGAGAAACAATACTGTAATTTGCTTTTAAACTACAAATAAACTCCAGACGGACTGTTAAATATTAATGGACTTGCAAGGTTCCTCTATTTGAGTAAACGGATACTAAATGTTAGCTGGTGTAGAGTTTTCAACTATGCCGTTTTGTAGTGCTAATACGTTAATATTAGTTCATTATACATATACACAATTAGTCTCTCATTTAGATCATTTTTATATTTTTTCATAAATATTAACGATATTCTCCTTAAATCTTCTTTACATTTCAAATAAATTGAAAAAATCAATAAACCCAAAAATTTTCGTAATTTCAGATTTGTATTTAGAGAATCGGTCCATTGGATGATTGTCGTGGTTAAAAGACTTAAAACTAACGATATTAATAACCGTAATGACTTATCCGAAATCTAAGTCTAAGCCTCAATGTAAGTTGGTTTTGGAAGTGTATAGTGAAATTATGTTTTTCTATTTACCAATAAAAAACGCAGTTGTTCCGAAGATTAAATAATAAAGTAGCTGTATGGGATATTTTAAATAAAATTCAAGCTAGTCTTAAGCTATTTAGAATAATGTTTAAATACAGAAACTTTGTGGCAATTAGTGATATTGATTTATTTACGGTTTATCCTACTAAAAAAATTACAATAAAAAATATAAATTTTGTTATAAGACAAGATCCACATGAGCTTTATCAATGCAGTTTATCTTATTAATTAAAGAAATATAAGAATCATATGGTTTATGTAGAATTTAATTTCCTTTACTTATTTTCTAAAACAACTTTAATAAAAAAATATTGAATAAAAGAATTTATAACACTTTAAGACCACGAAGATTTAAGTCGTTTATGTATTATATCTTGCGGGCGATATTTTGGAGCAAAACCAGGTTCTTTTATGAGTTGTTTCTATTAAATTAATTATATTAATTCCACAAACCACTCCAAGTATCTCCCACGACTCCCATCTTGCTTCTCTTCAACCACATGAAAATAATATTATGCACCAGACACTCGACTATTCAAATGGATATTTCAACACACTCATTTCTCCCGAGGTAGCAAGTTACCACATCTTCAATTATGAGCGAGGGAAAGGTCTCTAGTCGATTATGTATTTTCAAATTCTCAACGGTTTTATTTTTTACATGTTATTTTTTTTTAAAGTAATATAATCTAAATTAATAATCCTTTTGCTAGTAAATTCATCCGCGCTTAAAAATAGCAGTCGTGTTCTGTTGAAGGGCCGCATAGAGTTATTTTTAATATTTTCGAGAAACACCACTATTTAGAGAAAAAATATACTTACTCTGTCCTTTTAACTAAATTCCTAACAACGTGTGTATCTTTTAAAAAAAATCATGATGGTCGTCAGAGTATCGCGTGAAAGCGTATCAAGCAAATAATATTATATGTTCATTTGTAATAACAGTTTGGATTTTATTTTTAAAATGTTTTACCGTGTAAGAAATTTTTTCTATCAATATTTATGTATATTTTTTTAAAACACCCTGACTCCTGAAGATTTTGGATAAAATTTAATAATACAAAACTATTATATATGTGAGAGCGAAGTGCTCTTCATATTGCTGACATGTATAGAATATACTAGAGTTACAAGAAGCATAAGAATTTATTACTAGAATATATAAAAAGCGCAGTCAAGATTATCACGAGATTTTTATTACTTGGAAGCATTTTTTATTACAATTATCAGTCTATATATTTTTAAAATTAATAAAAAAATATATAAATTCGATAAAGGCAACCATTTTCAGCTTCATCTTGTTCGTTTTCAAGAGGTTATATTTTTTTCGTTAAGTGTTTGACGAAGACGTTTTGAGTTAAATAAATTCCAATTCATTCATATCTAAAGACTAAAATAAAAACCAACAGTTATTATTATTTTATGAAAGACAATACTTGAGTTATAATTATAGTACAAGTAACAATGAGGTTTCTCGGTATATTCAATCATCCACTTGTATAAGTACACCGAACGAAACTTTATACCGGAATAATTGAATAAGCGCTAGGGATGGCATAAAACATAAAATAATTTAAAATATTACTTATTAAAATATATATTCTTACGTAACATATATTATCACAAAAATCTTGAGAAAACTATTGTTATAAACCATTAAACATAACAAAAGAGAGGGATGTAAAATATAATTTAAGATAAGATACACTATTATTGATAAGCTTCGTCTTGTCGTTTTCTAATTTAGATTATGTAAATAAATGTAAGTTCGATCGTACTATACACGTTGCCTACATTCGTTAAGAATCTCTTATTTGTTGGGTTTTCGACATAGTAAAGAAGAACATAAGAAGTGGTGGTAGAAAAAAAAATATATATAACTGGTTTTGTATAAGTTTGTTCTTATAACATTGTCCAGCTACATACAGTACTATACAGTATCTTAAAGAAAAAATAAATATTAAATACATCACAAAAATGTAATAAAATTAAAACAGTAAGAATTAATTTAAAGTTTATTTATGAGCGCGAAAATAACCATCTCCTTATTCTAATATTATCTTATACTTAAAGTGAAGTTAAATATTAATTGCTTCCGAAACGAAAGAAAATAATTGTTACATCAACAGTGTTATCCCGACTCAAGCAATATTGGGCTCGGTTTCATCACAAAAAAAATACTGTTACGATGTTAATGTATTTATTTTGGGCTATAAAAGCGCAACACTATATTTATTTCAATTAATTAAGTTTACTTAATTGAATAATTCTTTGTAAATACAATTAATTCACGATAATTAATTATTGTGATACTAATCAGCTTTGGCATTTGTTGCTTTATCATGATCTAAATTGACTTAAATAATAGATTTAACGATAAATTATCACTGTCACTGTCAAATAAAAACCTTAAATAGTTGTCAGAAAATATACCAAAATACATTATACGCAACGCTTGATAAGCGTTGTTTGTGAACAAATGAATACAAGCTATCTTTTGTACAGATAAATAAACAAATCAAATCAAAATTTTATTTAAATTATTAACACAAATCGCCAATATTTTACTAAATTAAAGTAAAGTTTCTCGAATACTTAAGAAAATGCGCGTCGTTATTACTAGATTAAATAGAAGGTAACGACATCTAGTAAACTACAATAGAACAGCATGCACTGTAGACCGTATTTGTTAACGTTATGCTTAAGATTCACAGAATATATTGCATTATAACATCCGTTATATTTTGTATTACGTGTATATTCCCTGATAGAAGTCTTTGACAATTGTTCAATTTATACATTTTTTATTTCGATGTAACGTATACTATTGGCTAACGAAACAACAAAATATAACGAAATTTACAACCTTATATTTGTGACTACGATATTTTAATTAGATTGGTTATTTTAACGTTTTGCACAATCATACAAACATACAGAATATTTGAAAAATTTTAACTAATTTCTATTACTCCACTTTCATATGAGAACAATTTTTAAGGTTTATTTTAAATGTGAACAGTTTTTTGTTAGTAACAGCGCTATTGTAAGTCTATATTATAAATCCATACTTCTTTTCAATAACAGTTACTTAAATAATTGAGTGTTTTAATTTTTACTTATAACCGGCAATTAATAATTGGTTTGAAAATTAAACTGTTTTATACTGATAAAAATTCAAAAGTTTTTTTTTATATATAGGTACTGACCTATATATAAAAAAAACTTTTGAACTTTGAGAGTCTTAATCATAAGTCTCAAGCAATTATTAATTACTTAAATTACTTAGCAATTACTTAAATAATTGAGTGTTTTAATTTATACTTACTTATAACCGGCAATCAATAATTGGTTTGAAAATTAAACTGTTTTTTCAGTATCTACATATAAAAAAACTTTTGAACTTTGAGAGTCTTAATCACAAAGCTCAAACAATTATTAATTATTTAAATTACTTAGCAATTACTTAAATAATTGAGTGTTTTAATTTATACTTACTTATAACCGGCAATCAATAATTGGTTTGAAAATTTAACTGTTTTATCAGTACCTACATATAAAAAACTTTTGAACTTTGAGAGCTTTAATCATAAAGCTCAAGCAATGCAATATTGCTTTATATACAAGGACACAATACGAGAGTAACGAAGCTTGAACTACGTAACTAACTATTCAGCTTGTAAAATGATACGTATTACAACCATATCACGTGAAACATAGAACCAACTTACATGGAGAAGAAAGCAAATATTGAAATATTCTTGTAGTGTGCTAATTTCGTATTAATCTATGTATAGTATACATAATTTGTTATTCTGGGATTCAAATAGATATTCACGATTTACTATCTTATATTTTTATTTTGTTCGCCAAATTATGAGCAATAGAATAGAACGTTGATTACTTCTATTGAAAGTTGGTTACAAGAAGGGAAAAGTTCTGAAAGCAGAGGTGACTGAGGTTATACGTTCGTTAAAGCCTTTTGTAACATCAATCCAGCGTCTCTCATACGTTGCAGATATCACGTCCACGGAGAAGCAAATTTTGCTTTGAACGGTAATTCAATATAATTTATAGGAAAGTTATATTTCTAATATTGTATGGCTGAACATTAAATATATTAACAGATAACATATGAATATCTATCTATACCTATAAAAGAAAAGAATGTTCTTTATAGACTATGAAATGGCTGAACCGATTTCTATATTTTTTTTAGAGAATTTTTAGATCTACCCAGCGGGTGATGTGTAAACTTTAAAAGCAATAAATAGGAGCATTGTTTATAAATGTAAATAATAGTTTTTTAGAGTCCGAAACGGTTGGACTGATTTTAATGTATGAAAATTTCAGACAATCTTTAAATTGACCCAGCGTAGAATCCTGTAAGTTTTGGTGGCGATAGAAGCCTTTTTTTATTGATATGTCAGTGACAATTGATATAGTACTGATATACTATTGTTTTATACATTGTAATATATAAGGTCAGTTATGACGCCGTAGATCTTCTCTAAGTTATGTTAGAGAAACGAATAGAAGCAAATTTAATTCAAGATAAATCATAATTGTTATTGCGGCGATTGTTTTTTATTTTTTTTTTGTTTTTTTTTTACTATCAATTTCGAACTAATTAATCTTTAAATTATACCTGGTGAAGCGGGCTGGTTATGCTAGATATATATCATTGATAGTTAGCAGTTGTGGTTAACCTTAATCTAGATATAGTAGATAAGATACTAAATACTGATTTGTAGTCGAGAACATGAACGCAGTTTATGACTAGATATCTCTTGAGGCCTATATACGTTACATCCGCAGTCGAAACCTTCTATACTATATGGCATCTCAGTTTGATCTTTAAGTAAATTCTTTATCTCAAGTTTAATTAAAAATAAGAACGTTATTTAATATATTAGAAACCATATTATTATAAAAATATAAATATATAAAACATCCCCATCATTAACATAAAAATTAGAATTATAATTTATTAATCTTTTTGTATAAACCACTGTTACCAATTTTATTTTAAAGTTAAATGATTGTTGTTTTTAAAAACAAACATATACTATCTTAAAATTAAGATGATTGATCACAGACTCATAATATTAAATTATAACACAACAACAACAGAACTTGCCTAAAACTTTTAGTACTTCAAAGCATATTTCAATTTCACTCAATAAAATTAAGTACAAACTTGATCTTGTGAGTTCTAATCGAGTTGGAAACTTCGTTAGTGATGATAGTGCACTACCCGTATCTAGAATCAACTTACGAATTTGATTATAGAATATTATATTACGTCTAGCAAAATGTATTTTGGAATTTATTTCTACATCTACAAAGAATAAAATCGAGATCCCTTTAAATCTTAAGTAACAGATAGTAAAAGCCTAAATTAGGTTATATTTCTCAAAATTGATGTTTATCCGTTTGCCTAAAAGACTTTTGACCTAAACTTTTGATCAGTACATTTTTATATAAAAATATATATTTTATGTTCATAATAATATAGTTTAAGAAATATAAAATAGTATTTTATATTTTTAACCTTATATATAAAGAGGCAAGAAAGCCTTCATTAGTACTCATCTTGTGTAATAGTTGTAGGTGGGTACATGTGGATAAAAAAATCACAAGTCCTTCTTCCAATCACAGTTATTTAATCAGCACAATGTTTAAATCAAGAAATATATAGCGAATAATTAATATTTGGTCTAATTAACCCACTACTATCCTAATTAGGATACTAGATCGTATAATGATTGAGATTCAAAGCGATTCGTCACAAGCGTGGTGCGCAGGCGCCGTCTCGAAACCAAATGTGTCAAGCTAGCTGTCTTCACTACCATCGACCATGACGCTTCGCTAGGTTGTCAGCTAAACGTCAACCTGAAGTATGACATTAACGGATGCGCCATATAAAATATTTCTCATAACAAAATTTAACAAATAAATGTTGATTAAAGTCCAAATGTGAAAAACTCCGTTGAATCAGGCATCCATATGAAGCACTTCTAATGAAGTTCTCAACTCAAAGTAACTTAGAACAAGTGATGAAATGCAAAATTTCCCGCATGTTTAAAGTTTTATTTGCAAGTGCTTGATTTATGTGAAAATAATTTGTTGTAGTACTTATGTTATGGAGAACTTTTTTAATTTACGTATTATATTAATTGTTTAGTTTAATATGTAGAAATGAGTTTAAAATATAAATTAATATGTTGTATGTAAACTACGAGTATATATAACATATAGTTTTGTAATATTATACATAATTATGCAGGATGTTATTAATAATAAAATAATATCTAAATGAGGTTGTATTCCGAATGTACGTACTAAGTTATCTAGATTTATCCTCGTTATTAAATTATGTGTATATTATAACTAATTTGAATTATTATTATTTTTTTAATAAAATTTTTAAAATTATATTTCCATTCCGTCTTAATAAGGAATAATTAAATTCAGAAGAGTTGCCTAATTACTCTTCATTCTTTCTATTAAGACATTTTATATATTTTTTAGACAATTATCAAATATTTATACACATGTTTAATTATTTTGAAGGCTAATTTACTATTCTTTTTTGCTGCTATCAAGTTTTTTAAATCTGTCTTAGCACTGTATGCACCATTATTTAATTAAATATTAAATATATTCGTGGACATCAAAATATTGAAGTAAGGCAAGTAGTAGTGTGCAAAATTAATAACCTTTCAGGTTACGTATAGATTATTGAGATTCCAACAACACAAAGTGATGGTAGTGTGGGTAAACAAATTATGATAGTGTATATAACCTGTTCTTTCATAGTTTGTTATTATAGAGTAAGATTATTATTGCAAATATTTACAAAGTGGAAGGGATAAATATTGATACATTTTGAATCTTACGCTAGATGTGAAATATTTTTCCGGTGTGTGTTTACGCTCATTATAGATACCTACCTATAGATACCTTCATTATGATGATGTATAACTCTGAGTCATCTATGGATGACTTAGAATTATAGTGACTAAAGGTTAAATAAAAATATTATACATACAGCTACAGTTGTATAAAAGCCTGCTGACTAATTGTGTGTAGGATGTAGAGCTTAACTTATCATAATGCTCTTCTGCAGATTGCCGAGAAAATATTATCAATTAAATACCTCACAAGAAAAAATATATTTACGTCCAATTCTAAAGACGAAGAGAAACTTATTTTATAGTTTTATCCAAAGTACATAGTTATCAAATTTTATAAGTGACATCTTATCCTATGTGTATTTACCATTTATACAATTAACATCTAGTTATTATATAGAAGGTATATGTTTGTCATAGACTTTTCACATTCTAAAGCAAAAACTTGGCTTTAACAAAAGCTTTACAAAAAGTCCGTGTAACATGGTTCATTCTTCCGTTTAAATGCCGTATCTACCGGTATTGTTTAAAAATGCAAGTATTTCAATGAAAGCATAACTGGGGCTTGTAATTTACATTTGTTTCACTAGGTAATGGTATTCATACTTCCTCACTAATCTGAATGTTTTGTTATTATACTGCAGGTAGTTTTATCTACACAGAGAAGTACCCGTGGGGTAGGTAAGTTTCGGGTAGGTAGGTAGGTTTATTTTCTCACTGACCAGAATTTATTTATTCAGATTTAACTAGACAAGCACCCTCTCTTTAAGAATTGGGGCCTATAATATTTTGTGTTTTTTGTAGGTTTCACCAAGTTTACACCAAGTTTCTAAAATCTATGATGTCGTAAAATCTTATAAATCAAAAATTTTGTTATTATATTTGAGGCAAGAAGGAGCCCTGGTTACATGGTACATGAATTTTGGGGTCCTTAATAATAGACCAATTGTTTACCAATTAGGTATCATTAATTCTGAAAAAATGCATTATTTATAACGCTTTATTTCTGAAAAACACTTAAAACTTTGAGATTGACAAGCAATCTATACCAACTAGGAAAAATTACTTGGCATTTATTCTCTCTCTACTATTATTTAAACGAAATAATCCTTTTTTATAATAAAACATGAATAAAGTATAGAGTTAACGTATACATAATGAGCGTTCTGTAAGAACAATGCCTGCACCATTTTATAGGGTCTCCGTTGACAATCAAATACTGCGTATGGAAAATGGAAAATGGTGAAAAAATGGAAATTATGGAAAATGGTGGAGTAATACTTTTAATATTTCTTTGTTAAAGAATGCTAATCATGTACAAGCTTTTTATAATATCTAATATAGTATTAGTTACAATTTTGAAACAACTAGAATTTGTAGTGAATATACAATTTATTTACGGAATTATTATAATTAGCACACGACATTATATCTGAGATATAAGAACTAATTTATAAATCTATAAACTTAAACAATTCACTCACCAGCTTGGAACGTTGCGAGCACAATCCAAATAAGATTCATGTTTGATGACCGCCTGCAACAAATAAATATTATTATTTAAAACATTTTTGTAAATGTTTGAAAATATCTATATCTATCATGTCATGTCATCATAGTCATGTTAAGCTTATTTAAATTTAAAAAATATACTACCTACCTAAACTACCTACTAAACTACTGCGACGCGACGGTTTCTCTCTAATCGCGGGATCGAATCCCTGCCCGTATCGGTTTATTTTTCAGACGAAGCTTCTTAGCAATCCATGGATTCACCGTGCGGGTGCCGGGCCCATCGCGTTGCAAGGAGAGGAGTGCAAGCAGTGCCTGGGACTTGCGACCCAGGAGTAGGTTTAAGGGGCCCCTTTATTATGCGCAAAAACGCTCACCTTCACCCTCCACACTCCTCTCCCTACCTAACCAAATTTGGAAAGAACCTACTAATGCCGCCTTTGAAGTACGTTCTAGAAATGAACCGATGCTTGTTCTAGAAAGGCCAAGATCTTTAAGTAGGCTATAGAGAGATTTTGCTGTTATACCTCTCGCTCCCACTTCTACCGCGTACAAACTAACTATAAATTTATTCCTGATCAGTTCGTTGGTTAGTTCGTAATACTTATTGAGCTTGAATGTGTGATCCCTTGGGATGTTTGTTTCCCAAGGAACAGTAAGCTCCACAAGTATCACGCGCCTCAGATGTTTCGAATACAGGAATAAGTCCGGTCTGGATGACGAAACACCAACATCCCCAGGGATTTTGTAATGCTTTTCATACGTGTCCATCATGAGAATCCAATCAGGAGCCGCGCCTAATATTGAATAAGGCTTCGCTTTTGATTTTTTGGAGGAGCCTTCTTTTACGAATTCTATAGATCGTTCGGTGGTTGTTATACCCTTCCGCGCTCTTGCTACTGAAAGACTAACCGCTTCCCGTATAATTTCTAATACCTTGTCGTGGCGACGCGAGTATTGACCTTTATCTAGAAGTACCCTACACCCTACTAATAGGTGTTTCGCGGTTCCTATTGCCTCCCCACAGATGTTGCAAGACTTTTCGGTGGCTTTGCCCCATCTTACTAAATTACTTTGATCTGGGAGAGTCATTTGGAATGCATTAAGATAGAATTTTAATAATGCTGGGGACCAATCATAAATTAAGGTGCGCCACTTCAAAGCTAGTGGAATACAAAAATCTCCTATGGTCACCCATTCGTTTTGAATTTCTAGGCTCATCGCGTGGAGTCGGTAATTATCGTTTTCGTCTTGTCGAATAAAAGATTTTGTTATGTCTATGTCTTGAACTTTCCTACTTGATCCTAGCCCTACTTTATTTGTTTGAGCACCTATCATAAACTTTTTATGGAATTGAAGTCGTGACTCGAGCTCTGAGGCAACTTTGTCTTTTGGGAGAGAAGTTACAGTATCATCTTTAGATTTTCCGATGATATGTCTTTTGGTAACTCTTAGATGTTTGTAGAGCTCCGATGGTTTCTTTAATTTTAATCCAAAGTTGTTACGGTCTCTAAATAAGGTTGAAGAGTCCGCTGAGTGCGCTAACCCGAGCCATAACTTCAATGTCTTTATGACGCTTGCATCTAACTTTGACAAAAGGGTTTTATTTATATCATACACGAGGAAAGGCCAATTTAGACGTGATGTTAAATAATTATCGTAAATCCAAGCTTTTTTGACGTTACTTATTGGTTGGTTGTCTACCTTTTTGAGATCGTTTAAAAAGCTATCGACTATTACATCCAACGATGGAGTACGGCCTTGGTAATCGATTTTTTTACCTAAAAATTTAAACGGAGCTGCTTCCGTAACCGTACTAACGCACTGACCGCCTATTATAAGACCCGGATCGTAAGAGGTATATTTGGTATTCCGTCTACCCAGACACAGACTAAAACATTTACTTGGTTTTGTCCTCAATCCGCCCGTCCAAGTACAGAAATCCTCAACTACATTTAAAAGTACCTGACATTGTTTCGGATTACGTGTCAGTATCGCGAGATCATCTGCAAAAGCTAGTATGGATTCTGTGTATTTGTTGTTGAACTTAAACCGATAGCCCCACTTTTTTTCATTTCTAATTAATTTGTCTATTAAAATATTAATAACTATATTAAATATAATAGGAGAAATACAACAGCCCTGAAATAAACCAACGTTATAATTAAGTGGTTTTGAATGGTTTTCATTAAAAATTATTGAGAATTTTAATTTTGAATAATATGATGCAATAATGTCGCGAACTACCATAGGAAAGTTATACCATTTAAGCGCGAACATCATTAGTTCATGTCGTACCGACCCAAAGGCGTTTTCTAAGTCTATCCAACAAACCGTAATTTGTCTCTCGCTAGTTCTAGCATCTTTAAGGCTTTCCGATATTAACGTATTATGTTCCAGGCATCCAGAAATTCCGGGCAAAAACCCTTTCTGGTGATTAGGCCTGAAATATCTATTGTTAATCATGAATTGCGTCATTTTAGTTTGTAAAAAAGAGAAAAATATTTTGGAAATTGTATTTGTTAGGGCTATCGGTCTAGTATCCTTGGGATTATTGACATTGTCGTTTTTCGGAATGAGGACAAAAAGGGCTTTTCCGAACGATACCGGTATTTGCTTTCTTGACCAGATTTTACCGAATATATTTAAAAGATGTTTATGGAGCGACGGACATTTTTTGTAAACTATATAAGGGATACCATCCGGACCTGGTGCTGACTTAGATGGTTTCATTTTAATTATTTTATTGATTTCCTCCAAAGTTGGTGGGTTGGCTTGAAAATCTTCAGTAGGAGTCTCAGGTTTGTGTTCGTTTGGATCCCCATAAAGTCTTTGGTTTTCTGGCACTTCGTATGTGCTTTTATAATGGTCGAAAATTTGCTCGTTGGTCAAGAGAAGCTTACCTTTTTGATCTTTGAAAATGTTTTTTGAGTATTTAAAAGGATTTTTATCAAAGTCTACTTCATGTTTTGCCCGATCAAAGCTATCACGATTTTTCGTTATTTGATTTGTTATACCTTGGATAAGTTTAAGAATTGATCGCAATGCCCTAGACAGTTGGTGACTAAGTTGATTATCGCCTAAGGCTTTGGCTATACGAAGTTTCTTTATAAGATCTCTTTTTTTCCTCCTCATTTTCAATTTAAAACCGTTTTCTTTATTTTTGTGAGCATAACGATTCGTAGGTGGATAGTGCTCATTAAAGTAGTCGTAAATAGTATTTTGGAAAGTCTCTACTTGCGCATCGAGTACCTGATTTGAGCCCGGGTGCTCTAACAGGGCCGCTATATTTTGGTCATGTACTTTCCAGGTCGATTGTTTAGTATTTGGAATGCTAAGACGCGTCCGGATGGTCATGGACTCCTGATAGTTTTCATTCAATGGCTCACCATGAGATATATGAGGGTAAACTCTATCCGCAGTGAAAACTGAAGATCTTACCGACGGTTGCCGCACTTCAGCACCATTGTGTGTTTTAAGATGTTTAATAAACCAGGCTCGTCTTTTGTAATTTTTCCCGCACGTAGGGCATTTCAGTTCCGTTATCGCGCCGTTTTCGCCGTAATTGTCAACCGGTGGACAGTTCTTCCGCCCCCCCTCTCGGACTGTCCTAGGGGTATTTTTCTTATTTGGACTTTTAGCGTTTATCGACGTTCCCGGGCTTGGCTTGCTAGGCCATCGCCCTCGGCTGTCTTTCCAGCAGTCTGCTGTCTTCCCAGCTGCCAGCTGTCTTTCCAGCGTCAACTGTCTTTCCAGCGTCATCCCGTCTCTCCGGGCTGTCAATTTAGATAAGACGAAGCTTCTTAGCAATCCATGGATTCACCGTGCGGGTGCCGGGCCCATCGCGTTGCAAGGAGAGGAGTGCAAGCAGTGCCTGGGACTTGCGACCCAGGAGTAGGTTTAAGGGGCCCCTTTATTATGCGCAAAAACGCTCACCTTCACCCTCCACACTCCTCTCCCTACCTAACCAAATTTGGAAAGAACCTACTAATGCCGCCTTTGAAGTACGTTCTAGAAATGAACCGATGCTTGTTCTAGAAAGGCCAAGATCTTTAAGTAGGCTATAGAGAGATTTTGCTGTTATACCTCTCGCTCCCACTTCTACCGCGTACAAACTAACTATAAATTTATTCCTGATCAGTTCGTTGGTTAGTTCGTAATACTTATTGAGCTTGAATGTGTGATCCCTTGGGATGTTTGTTTCCCAAGGAACAGTAAGCTCCACAAGTATCACGCGCCTCAGATGTTTCGAATACAGGAATAAGTCCGGTCTGGATGACGAAACACCAACATCCCCAGGGATTTTGTAATGCTTTTCATACGTGTCCATCATGAGAATCCAATCAGGAGCCGCGCCTAATATTGAATAAGGCTTCGCTTATATATTTATATATTTTTTTTGTAAATATTTTCAACCTTATACATTTCGTACCCAACAAAAAGCTAGCAGACCAAATCCTGAATAGGCAACAATTACATTTCATTCAGCCAGTAGCAAGTTTTATATTGCTTAATCAAAAAGCAGTTGTTTCGGTACAGTTTAATTGATGGCTGAAACCTTACTAAATTGATTGAGTTATAATAAACTTTCAAAGTGATGGAAGAAAAAAATATTGTAAAGTAATTAAGTCCTAACATGTATCTGAGAACTAATTATTCTAGTTCAGTTAGTTAAGATAATTACGAGGCTGCAATATGGTTGGCGCCATATTGTATTCATCTGCATATTAGGTTTGTTGGATAACATATTGCACATGATTGTTTCGGTCTTGATTCTAATATGATTAAATCAATTTAACGTACTTGTATCATAATCATATGTTTGTTAGTATGTCGTGATCTTGATGTTATTAGTATGTGTTGTTGATTAATTATTACAATTAATTAATAATCCATATTGATTAACCATGAATATATTACTATATAAAGCAAAAACTTAGTACCCCTATTTATGAAAAATACACGAAATGAGGCGTATGAAATTTGGCATTGTTAAAATTTATGTGGAGATAAAGTGCAAAACTTAAATAATTTTAAAAACATTAGAAAAGCATTAAATAAATGTAAATATTATTACACACACTACAATGAGTCTACACACAAGTCTTATGTCAAATTATCGCAAAGTTAGGTACTTGTTGCCAAACGTAATGGAATAATAAACAAATAATTTTATGCATAAAGGTGATTGTTCGGTTTGAACATATGGACTTATCTATATTAGTCTGTACTATACTCACAAACATTAAATAGTATGAGTATGTCTCATAAACATTAAAACTTTAAAAAAGGTTGAATTTCGACCACTAAGCTACTATTATTATACTAAACTATACGAAGTTAGTATTTGCTTTAGTCTGTCCCTGAGTCTCTGAAGCTCTAATACTCAGTACAGCAAATTTTAATGGAAAATCCTTGTAGCAGAAATCTGGCTTGTTTTTATTTTCTATATCAGAGCTGAATTCGCTTTGGAGTTTCGACTGATTTTAAATTAAATCAATATGAAACCTATACCTGTAATTACACTGTGTATGATACAAATTATTTGATTTTTTCATCCAAAAAATGTCTTATATAGTATTAACGTTCAATATACTAGTTAATAAATAAGTGTTTTAAAAAAAATGTATTTTTCTGTGCTGGTATTATAAAGAGGAACATTTTGTCATTTGTCAGTTTATACATACGAAATAATTAAAAAACATATCAATCAGATTTGTTTATATCCTAACCTATATTTAGAATTCACATTTAGGGACATATTATGGTTGATATATTATCTATATTAAAGAGCTTTATATATAAGAATGTTTGTAAGGTGACAAAAAACGGTTGACCGAACGTGTTTCTTATTAAATCTGCATTTTGTAGACGGCATGGACAGAGTTGCTGGCAACACCTAGTATCATAATAAAAGTGGAACTATAATATTTTCACAATTTAAAACGGCTATACACAGCCACTTTGATAAAATATATTAATATCCCTCTCATTAACAACCACATGATGAAGCAGAAAATTCATTTTGTATGGTAATAAGAAAAAAAACATACGCGTAATGAAAAAGAGTAAACTATTTTAAATATAATGAAAGTTAAGGCATGTGTATCTTGTATGTATGTGTGTGAGTTTAAATTGCCTCCAAATTTACATGAAGGTGAGATCAAAGCTATCAAAAAACCATGTAAAAACAAAGCGTAAACAGATATCCTGTAAACATGATAATAAAACCGAGGACCGTATCACGAATGCGATCAGCACCTCATGAATAAATTTGCAAGAGTTTTCCGTTTGATAACACAGTAATGTCTTGGGTTGAACGAATTTGTACTTGAATTCGGAGTTTTTGGTGTGTCAAAGGATCTATCTCAGCTGTGTAGAAATATATTTTTTATAATTCCAAATAAACCTTTATTTTTCTGGAAGGTTTTTACGTAAAGCCAAATGAGACTGGCCTCTGTAACTAGTTTAGGTCTATATGTTTAAGCGTGTATCTAGTTTCATAGCATATTGTGACAACGATGTTTGTAACCACATTGTAGTAAAATACGGTGTAAGAAATGTGAAAATACTAAACTAAAGCATGTATTACATTTTATTTTAAGTATTGCATATATTTAAAATAGAATACTTACTTTAGTATTATTTAGTATTATTTAATATTATTTAGTATTATTTAGTAAAAATAACATTAATAACTTATATAGTCACGTTTCAATGTTATGAAATACAAAAAAGTGTGAAAATATTATTTTTAAACGATTTATAGCAATATTGCATAAAAAAGTTTTGTTTATTTTAAATAATAATAAAAATAATTTTATTTAAGTAGCACATAAAAGGTAAACAATAAATCGAAAATAATCGATTAATAAATACTTAACACCAACGCCTCTTCCTAAATTATAATTTCGTATTAATCTCTTAATACAAAAACACAGCCGCTTTCAAATCACCAATACAGTTTTTTACATCCAAGACTTGTCTTGCAAGCAAATCCAATTTAATATCAACAGCATTTTTGCAAGTAGTTAATTTATTAACCGGAAGTAGTTTTAGCTGTTTCTATCCCAGTATCTAAGTTTAAATAAAAAAATTGAAAGTTGCTACAAAAGTATTCTGAAATTCAAAACAGAATTTTTTTTTAAATTTCCGTTGCAAAACAGGGTTCAACCACTTGGTTTTTTTTAATGCTAACTAGCCGTTACCAGTAGCTCCATCCATCTGGTTTATAGAATTGTTATACGCAAAATAAGTACCTACATATTGAATCCGTGAAATAGAAATTCTGCCTATAATTGGTATATTATAAGGAGTTATAAATTTTACAACCCTTAGTGAAATGTTATATTAGTAATATGGCCTAAAACCTAATATATAATATATAATGAACTACCAATGGCAAAAATATTTTTTTCAATTCCGACTCGCAGTTTCAGAGATTAGTGAGTTCAAACAAACAAACCAACTTTAGGAATTACTTGAACAACTTCCTATCTACAAACCATAGAAATTTATAACAGAAAAGTTTGTTTGCGAGCAAAATTACAAGGCAAAATTCGGCCTCTCACTAACCAAGTTCATTATAATGAAAACGCAATTTCCTTCGCGGAGGTAATTAATGCTTTCAGCAGGAAAACTTTATCGAATTCTGGAGTTTGCTAATTAGATCGTCGGTGCCTTGTAGCGGTCTATATTTGACAATGGTATTACAATCTTTATAGGAATCTATATTTTTTTATCACAACAAAGATTCACAAAATAGAATATAATTAACATGTCAATTGCGTATAATGTTGTTTATAGAATCCGTTGACAATTATATACAACATACAAGTAGGATAGCGGTTAAGTTACAGATACTTGATTTTATAATTCGTCTATTTCATAACAAACACAAACCATAGTAAAAGTTAAGTGGCATTTTTTTTATGTCGCAAGTTATTAAATAATCTTAAAAGTTTCAAAAGTCAAATTAGATAGCCGCTTATCAAAAACCATTTAGTTTAATAAAGCTCGGAAAATTGTAATGAAGACTTAGATTACTTTCGGGAAAGCGACACAATGATTAAATGATAATCGTGAAGCTGATGAATTGATCAAATTTAAAATGTCCATTATTGTTAAAAAGATGCCACAATCCTAATTAATTTTGTCATCTTTTCGATGTTATTCTACACTGTAAAGTAGGTTACATTGGTAGGGATTATCAATTATAAAGATTTTAAAAAGAAGTCTATTATAGTTTCCAAAATTAGTCAACCCAATAGTTATAAAAAAATCTGTAAGCTGTAGTTAACGTCAGAATAAAAAGGGACAGCAAGTAATTACTTTCAAATATAAATTAGCTAACTTAATTTAAAAAACAGAGTAGCTCTTAGTATAATATTATTAAATATTGGAATCCTTACTTGAATAAATTATCTTATCTTTCATTCGGTCTTAATGAAACCGAAATTAGAATACCACAACAGAAGCCGTAAATAATATTTCTCATAAGATATTAAATTCCAGGCAATGATATCCTTGAACAATTAATGATATATATATTATAATAATAATACAAGCCATACCTTCGTCAGAAAAGATGACAGGTGACAATATCTGAAACTGTAAGGCAAGATAGGCATTTGAACTTGTGACAAGTTGACTTTGATGAAATTGTTTGCTGAATATAATTGTATTAAGCCTTATATAACAGATATGGTTACATTAAAGTTGCAATTATTTAATCTTAAAAACTATTTGAAAATCTTTTGGAACTTTTAGGAAAAAATATATTCGTCTTACATAAATCAAGAAATTTCAACGTAAATCTCAATGAAAAACATGAACAACACAACTTTATTATCTGTAATAGATATAAATCAATAAGTTCTTTTATTAACCTTTTGTTTAATTTGTAATAGAATGTGTAAAGATGTGCGGTATAACTTTTATTTTTTGTCTGGATTCTTTTTTAGGCATTAGACTTCAAATTGTCAGTTTCGATTATTATAATTAATATTTTACCTTAAACGTCGATATTTAGAATATCTAATATTATAATAAACCGAAAACTGGTATAACCAAATTCGGTAACTTAAAGAACCAGTCGTACTGCAATTCCACATAAATGATACATCAAGGAAAGTAATACATGGGCGGAAGCACAAAAGGTCATAATAATCTGGTCGTGTGCAAAGCCCGGGGGAAATTATGTTGAACTAAATACGTGTAGTATGATTTATTGTAACCAAAAGTACATTTTATGCTATAATTTGACGCTCCAGTGTGATTTATACCGATAGGTTTCTATGGAACAATTATACGAATATTGTTTTTTGATGTTACAGATATAATTATATTTTATTTTTATAAAATGGCTTTTATAAGGGAAAAATTAAAGTGTCTTGATTTTAACCATTCTAATTAAAGCTATTTTTCTATTTATAGATCTTTCCTGATATTAGAATATAATTTTACCCTTCTTTCCTCTTTTTATCCCAAGATCATCCGTTTTAATAAAAACATGAATAAAAAAATATTAATACTATCTCTATTTTCTAATGCTTTTTGTGTTATTCATTGTTTCCTATATTAAATTTTTAAGGTTATATGTATTATCAATACTCACTTGTTTTTCTTAATATTTTGATAAAATGAATATAGGCAAATTCTTTACCAAATTCTCCGGATATTTATTGTCTGATACAGAAAACATATTTAATAAAACACATACAAACTTGCGAGATCTTTGTAACTTTATTTAGAAATGTCCCAAATGGAAACCCTTGTCAGTTTGACAGAGAATGTTCTTGAAAGTATTCTCCGAGTTTCTTATTTAAACCACAAATAACTATTAGAGATAATGAAAATGTCACTTTCTTAGTATTAATGACGTCCGTAAAGCTGTAAGTCACGAGTCAGATATTTATTTTACGAAAAGATTAAAATGTTATTGAAGTTAATATCACCTGTCTTGTATGATGCTTTCTATTTTGTACCATAGTATAATACTTATTTTTAAAACACTATATTGCACATAAAGATTGTAACAATTTTATTGAATTAAGATTTTTTATTATAACAATCTAAAAAAAATAAGATATCTAATGAAACTATATAATATATGCCACAGCCATAATGATATACAGACGTATTACATAAGCTAATACATAATATTACTTTATATATGTGAATAACATACTTGAAAACTTTGTGATAACTTTGAAATTTGTAATCGAATCGAAATGGCTTCAAACTAAACTCAAACTTGGATATGAAATTATTCCAAAACTTTGAACTTCAAATATCAATCAAAGATAAAACAAACATTATAAGTTTATATTACAATGAATATTTAATAGGCAATATAATAATAAAGAATTAGTATTTAGTTGCTAGATACATCCAACCCGGTTGTATATTTTATTTTATTATATTATAGGTAGTAGGAAACTTCCGCCCCAGGAATTTTTGTGCCTATTAACACCTTTCTTGACCCTGCACATAATTGAAACACTCAAGCTAAATACGAACGCATGCTAAGATGCTTTGAAACATTTTAAAAAGAAAACGATTCCTGCCAACAGAATAGTAGAACATTAGCAACACTGATAAGTGTACCTACCTGTGTACCTTAGGATATTTAATTGATTATTTTAAAGTTCAAGAAAGGGCCTAGAGTCACAAAATGTCTTAAGTTTGTGTCCGTGAGCTACACATTCGAATGGTAACTCACTTATATACCTCGAACGTTATGTTCAGTCATTTTATTTGGGTCAAACGTATAGACTTTAAGTCATTATATTATAGTAAGGATAAGCATTTCTACATAATACCTTCTTGTACATAACGGCTTTCTATGAATAGACAGGTAAGTATATAAGCATTTTCTTTCGTTGTTTTATATTTAACATTGTACAGCAGAGCTTTTGATTAAAATATTTATAACACCAGTACTTATTTTTTTATATAAATTTTATTATTTTAGGTTTGGATGTTTACACTGAGTTTATTAATTTTGCGAACATTATACGTTATGAACGTATAACTCTATACGTTAATATAAACTTATTATTTGAGTTCAATGTTTAACTGTTGTTCTTAATAAATTAATTTTCATTTAAACCTTACATATAAGTAAACGTCCCGCAAGTGTTTGTTACTTCTCTTTCTGAAAAAAAAATGTTAAAAACATATAACATATAAACTTTCCTATATGTAATATTAGTAGTATACATACAAACTACAATTAATGTGAAATTAATGTAAAACTACAATTAATGTAAAAATGTGAAAGGCAATATATATATATATATATATATATATATATATATATATATATATATATATATATATATATATATTGCCTTTCACATTTTCACAATTTTCACATATGGCCTGACCACAGCTACAATCACAAACGCGGTAAGAAAATATCGTTTATATAATAACTTGTGCTAATAACTTGTGCCTGGTCAGGTAGATAACTAAGCTAAGCGAAACTTGCGGTAAACTAATTCAAAGTTTTAGCTGGTCTTAACATAGTTTGCTTTGATACGTTAAACCGACGCACACTGGCTCATAAATTTAATTTACTATAAAGTGATTAGTTCGTGTATCAGGTTAGTAAGAACTTCTTTATAGGGTTCTTAGAACTTGTGGATGTAATAATTTAATATTTGTTTTTCAGATCCTTTTAAAATAATAACCTTACTACTGAATACAAGATTTTATGAATATAATTAAATTAATAATGGTTTGACACTGTCTATAGCTGTGATTAATAAAGGAAGCTATAATGTAATTAGAAAAGTTGATTGGAATTTAACGACTGATTGATACATTTTTATTTTACTTTCCTCATGAACCATAAACATTAAGAATTTTAAGTTTTTTATTTACTAAATTGTTCTTGTTCCTATCACAAAACTTCAAACTGTTCTATTATGCATATTCGTAAATGCTGTAGCAGCGCTACATCCGTAGCTCCTGTAGCGTAGGAATTTCGTAGCAATTATTATAATATCAAAAGAGGAATTGTGATACGAGCTTATTGAGGCTGTAGGCAGTACACTATTATATATGTGTGAGCATAAAATTAGTGTTGCGATTATATAGAATTATATGTATCATGTGATATTAAATTCAGGGGAATAATTTAGTTCTATTTAAGTGCATAAAATACTGATTAATTAAACAGATATTCTCGAGAAAATTAACAAACCATTATCATAATGCCACTAGATGGTGCCGAGAACGCTCTGTCATAATTATAATAATTATATGCGAAGTTTCAGGCAAATAATTCCAGCATTAAATCTTAATTTTCAATCTAAATTAAGTGTGTTCATTAATTATAAATTCCAACCCAACTTCATACCGCAGGTAGTAATTAAGAACTTTCATACGCCACGAACAAGACTAATGAAGTTATTAATACAGATAAATAACATTTAATATTATGAATACTTCATTAGCACTCAAGCTTACAACAAATTAATTGCATTTACATATAGTGAGAAAAATAAAAAAAAATATTTATTCGAGCCTATAAAATGTAATCAGTATAAATTTATTGAAATTATTATCATTATATTTATATTAACCGATCCATCATAAATAATGTGCCGGTAACTTTTCTCGTAATTTCCAGTATTGAACCTGGGACCCATTAATCAGATTATTTAACGTATCTTCCCAGGACAGCATTGCCTGTAATAACCATTAATAAAAATCTCTCTAGAAATGTATACGTTTTAACCATTAATAATTAGGAATCTGGTAAATATGCCACAAACTCTGTCGTAAGAGAGTGCCTGCTGGTGACAGTTTGTGGCATTAATTGGGTGAACTTAACCCACATCCATATATATTTAGAAATTTCAAATATACATAAACTATTTAATATGTTGATTTTATAAAATAATAGTTTTACAAACAAACAAAAAGATTAATAACCTCATAAATAATGATAACGGTATTGAATAAGGAATTTAGTCTGTCCATTTTTCACTTCCATTAACAAGATTATTTTGAAATCTGTAAGTATTAATTAGTTTTTCCAAACTATGTTAACATTTATTATATATATATTACTATTAATCTATTTAAACTTACCCAAATCAAGATATAACCAATCACATAACCGCAAATTTTCTCAACATTCAATCCACACATTAGCAAGTTTCATAAATTATTCTATAAACGAAACAAAATAAAACAATTTTCGGAATGTACGTTGGCGCCAAACTGTGGATACACCAAAATACGTCCACCCCCGTCGATCGTTTGCGCGTCACTGGCAAGCGTAAAGCTGTGAATTATAGCGAAGCATTCTCAGTTTAACACTTCTTCTGATAGAAGTTTTAAATAAAATGAAATGATGATATAATTTTAGTAACAAATTAATATGATTAAGAAGGAAAAGCCATTCAGTCAAAAAAGTATAAGATGACTCTTACAAAATAAATTATTTTTTTATTTTGAAAAAACTATTGTAACAGGATTATTATTATTTTGGAAATATTTATGATGGACAAAAATTATTTTACAGGAATTTGAAAACACTATTTTAGAACGCTTTATTTTGTATGATCTATGCTTAAACCAACATGACGGCTTTTTGGCGCGACACAACCCTTCATCAAATAAATTGTGGACACCGGTTAAATATGATTCCAATTTCGATTGTATATCACAGCTGTATATAAACCTTACGATTATTTTTGTTTTTTCAAAATTATTATTCTAAAATTTAAATTTACTAAAAGAAAATACATTTCATAAAATAAAAATATTTAAAATTCTTCAAAAATATAAACGGTGAAAACAATCTCTAGATTAAGCTTAGATGTAATACAAATTACATAATTTTGTATCTACTAAAAACTAGCACTAAACATAGTTCTACACGAAATTTAATTTAATGAATAACCAGCTTCTATCTTCGTTAAAAATTATAAAAGCGCTGGCAAAAATTCTTTTCACATTTTTAGGCAAGCTTTTTAAAAACTTATTATTCTCTTCGCCACTTTTCCCAAAGGAAAATTATTGTGAAACCCAGAAACCCGTATGTCATTAAAACATTTGAAAGACCGCGTAAGTTTTGATTCGTAATTCATGAAACCATTAAGAACTTCCTGCAAACTTAAATCGACTTGCCTTGTACTGGAATACAAAGTTATTTTGCAGTTTCTTAAATTTTGTAAACACTATTTTCTGTCTTATGTAGTTTTAATAGAGATGAGTTTGGTTGAATGTGGTACCTAAAAATTTAAATTGTTGGCCTTGTTTTTACAATGACATTGACAGATCTGTGGTTTAACGATTTATTGAAATCCATAATCGAATTAAAATAATTGTCAATTTTGTTATGGAATAATTTTTGAATAAAATGATGATTATTTTTAAATTGAGTATTGAGAACAACTTAAGTTTCATTTTCTTAAAATTCTAGAATTTAATTTTATATATTAGTACTTTTTCTTATTATTATTATTCTAATTAGGTAATATACTATTCGTATTACTTAAAAATGCATACTTTAAAGGCCATTGTAGACTCTTTTTTCTTACAACCTTTTTATAAATATTAAGTAAATCACTTGCTCATCAGAAGAGTGTAAACAGGCCATAATTTTGATAAAGTTGTTAGAAAATTAAAGAGGTTAGATACTCACAAGTTGGCAACTTATAAATTAATTAATTAATTTACTCGACCCTAAATTTGGGGATCGCCAATAGTGTGTTTTGATTAAAGTGTTTTGCATCTTTAACTAATTTACCACACTTACGCACACAGCTATAAATCTTTGTGTTTATGTATATTGTGTAATATCAGCATGCAACCAAACGGTCACCTTGCAATCTAGTTTTAATCCAATATTGACAAGCATTGCATACGTTTGCAAAAAACACACACGTGCAGGAGTATTTACAAACACAAGCGTCATTTATTGTCGTACTAATTCAAAAGCTTCGGCAGCCGAGCACACACATCTTTTAGTTGCAGTGCCAATTGAATAGATAAATGGTTTAGAAACGTATAGAACATACATTTAAATGAAAGTTTTCTTTCTTATTTCGATATATTTTAAGTACTGTAGAAACATTTAAATCTTAACATTTAAATACAAAAAATAATACTTCTTTTTATAAACATGGCAGTCATATACATAAAAAAAAACATTTAAGAAATACGTTCTCGAATTTTCACACAAATTAAACGAAGATGTTCGTAACGGATATGAGATTTGCGAATCAAATATTGAGTTAAGGTAAACCCGGAGGATTAAATCGTCTAGACTCGTTAATATTTCTACCCAACAAATTCAATATGTAATAAACAAAATAAAATTCTCTTATTATCCAAGATAATGATGTCATTTTCGAAATTAAAGCCAATTCTATTATTTAATGCTGTATTTGTAAAATATATGGTTAACCATGTTCGTATATTAATAATGTTTAAGAAAATAATTTTTGTACATTTTGTGGCTATTTGATAATGTTACATATTATTTTATTTTAAGCGATTAATCGGTCATTATTTTTCATTTTCTTTAATAAATTTTCGTATTAATTGTCGTTAGTCATTGCGCTCTTAATATTTGTAAATAGCCTTAAATAATTATTCAGTGGTTTCTTGATATTTCTTAAAGTGCTTATTAAATATAATAAGCATACGCATTACGACATAAGGGTTATTAGATATAATGTTGATTTTCATATTCCCTATGTGTTATATTTTCAATCTTGATATCATCATCAATATTAAGTTAAAGCAATCTTTACCCGCTTAAACTGTCTAGACTCATTAATTTTACGCCTTTATCAATTTCATAAGCCCATAAGAGTGGTTTTAAATTGACATCGGCAAAATATATTCTACAAATATATAATTGAGGCCAAAATGTGATAAATATTATTGAAACAACACGAGAATAATCATAATTTGTAACATAAAAAATGACTACTGCTTATACAAAAGTAAAGGTTAGTGGTGTGCGAATACCGTTCGAATCAAATCGTACTATTCTATAATAAATAGTAATTTCCGAACAATTCGAATTATGGTAAAGTAAAGTAGTCGAAGGAACGACAGTTCGAATTGTTAACAAAAACTATTTTTTCTCAAGGTTTTCGAATTATTCGTTCATTCGAATAATTGAGTTCTAATTTCGAATCGAATGTATTCGATTCGGAACGAAATTGCCGTAAGTTGAATTATTCGCACGCGCCTAGTAAATATGCTTAAATTTGAAGCTGTTGTATATAGTATTCATTTTTCTCAGCTCAATATCACGGGACAGCTTTTTGGCGCCACAAAGCCTTCATAAAATAAATTGTGCACTCCGGTTAAATATGATTCTAATTTTAAATGCTTTCGACATCTTTCCCGATTTTATAATATTTAAGGACGTGTTTTACAGATATACCAAAAAATAATAAATTTAACGTTATATATTGTTACAAAATGTATGTAGAGCTGAAGGTGTAAATTATATTTAAAGATATCTGGTTGAAAGTACAAGTTATGAACTCACCAAGGTATATTTTAATGCATTACAATAGAACTGCGTACGTAATTGCATAAATGCAGTTCTTTTGTAGCTTACTAGATGGCGTTACCGTGTTAAGTAGATGTGTTATTATTTTAGTATGCCGTATCCTTAACTTTTTGGGATTAAATATAAAGTTAAGCAACGAAACACTCAGTAGTTGCCGCTGGACAAAACCGAGTTCAAAATACAATTAAAATTTTCAATGAAGTTAGTCAAAATTGCAGAAATGCAATGAATTTAAGTATTAATAAAGTCGTGCCCCTTGTATTGTCTTTGTAGAGTAAAGTTTGTTATTCCCCAAAAAGTACCAAATGTTGTTAAGTCGACACGAAAACTCGATTTAAGTTGTCTCGAAACTTTGCGATAAAATTCATGAATTATAAATCAAAGTCACAGCAAATCATTACTAAGTTTTTCTTTTTATATTTATTTTTTCTTTATATAACTAAGTTACGAATACTAAATGTGATTTCTTATATTCATTTCTTTGATCATATTATTATTAGTGATACTAAAGATGAACAAAGTATATATTATGTAAATTATGTCATATGATGTTGAAAAATGATATATTTTTGTAAAATAATAATTTTCAAATTAAATAAGAGTGTCATCCGATACCTTAATAGTGTTACCTATCAAGAAATAAATGTTATAAATTGGCTTTTTAAATATAATCTAATTAGTAATATATTTCAAAATACCAAAATTAATCTTTGAGAGGTCTCAACAGACTATTACGAATAATTTTCGCAAGAATATTTATATAGACGTTAGTAAGAGTATTCTATTGAGTATAAGAATTGCTTTTTATGTTTATTAATTATTTATTTCCAAGAACCTTAATCCATATAATATCGTCGCAAAAATTAAAGACGAGCAGATTGTGTCTGAAAACTGGATTAATATCCACAGTTATCTTATACTCTGGCAACAGATAATATTAATCTTATTATGATAATGTCTTACAATATTTTACACAACTTTTGAGTAATAGCTGCGCTTCACAATGTCATTTACAAATTGAGGAATTTGTTTACAGAAGAAGGATTTTGTTGGATAATGCACAATTTTTAAATAATCATTCTCATTTATATTGCTGAAGCAGTTTTCATCTTCTCAAAATGAAAGAAGTTAAAATTACGTATTTTATTTCTAGATTATTTGAAAATGTGTTATTATAGAAAATTATAAATATTGGCAATCAACCAATATTCTTATTTTTTAAA
The DNA here is from genome assembly GCA_959347405.1 of Napeogenes sylphis. NCBI lineage: Eukaryota > Metazoa > Arthropoda > Insecta > Lepidoptera > Nymphalidae > Napeogenes > Napeogenes sylphis. The sequence continues at coordinate 28,403,178 of OY365780.1, read as the reverse complement.
TTTAATATTTACGATAAAATATTTGTTTTCAAGACAGTGTTTATACTTCATTAACAGAGAGTTATTATATCTTTTATGAATATATAGTTATATACTTATAAAATCTAAAATATAATATTTTCTTTTATAATACGACACTCGTCATAAATCGAACATATTTCAAATTACCTTTTAAATATACCTTAGATATACACCCTTGTAATGGTTCACACATTCAAGATCGACTGTAATACCCCATATTCAAACTCAAAGCATTTTTTATTACTTTATCACTTCATTTATGAAACGTCACTTATAAGACGTCAGCCTTTACTTTCACGGAACCAATGTGCTGGTCCATGGAACATAATGAACTAACAATCATTGATACTCTTTTAAATATTTACATAAATTAAAGTATTTTATTTATTTATCAAATTCTTTATTATTTTATTTACTTTATTCCTTTCGGCTTAATGCCACAAAGACATTGTTAGAATTACATAAGTGTCAATTCCAAAAAAATATATATAAATATAAACAAAAATAACCATTAAAATAATAAACAGATCATATTTCAAATGTAAATTGTAGAGACCATTAGCGAAATATTAAATCAACATAACCAAATTTCCGCTGATAAAATGTCTAGACTTGAGTCTATTTCTGATATTTTTTTATAACATTACAATTTATAGTTCTAAACGCATTTAAATGTTATTTTTTGTAAGTTAATTAAATTATTTAGGTATCATAAGATTTATTATGAGCAGAAATAAATAAACTGATACGAAACAGTCGGTGTCATTCAAGCTTATCGTCTGTCAAAAGTTAGTTGGAGCCTCCGGGGGTACTGCAGGTTGTTAAATGTCCAGAACATAGTAAATGAAATGTAGGATTAATTATTCACATGACAATAAACAGAGGACAAAGTAATATTTGTTATCAATTTAATCTGACTGTGCATATTTTATTACCCATTTGTAAGTTTACTACTTAAATACTTGCACCATTTCACTGTTATATAAATGTTATAAATATATATATTTTTTAATTAAGTTTGTGATTTTTGTTATGAATAACAATAGACCATATAATATTTATAAATCGACTAAAATATTATATATTTTAATAGTTGAATATAATCGTAACTATGCATGAAAATCCATTAAAGCTAGCTTTCAATGAAATTATCAATAAGAATGAGCATGTATAGAAAATATTGATTATTAGATAGAATCTGTTCCATTCTATGAGTTTTACATGCGAATGATTCCCTCTGATAATAATTCTATTGCTGACTATTCACATATAAATAATGTACTATTTCCTATCCAATGAATTTTCAGCGCCTTTCTATTTGACTCGTGTGTTTAAAAGCTATTTTAAACGCATATATTTCTGTCCAATACTAAACATAAACATTATTATTAACCTATTTGTCAGCTTACTTTATCTATATTTATTTTAAATAAACATGACTGTGGACAATTTATTTATTTATTCACTGTAATTTTTTTATTACTTATAAATTAAAAAAATAATAAATAAAAATAGGTCAAGAAATAAGTCAGGACTAGAACCTCTGAAATGCCGTAGATCTTACAACTGAGCCATCACCCCCTCGATAAATTAAGCATTTCATATAAAATGGTCTTAATCGGGATGGAGATAACATTTATAAAACTTCTTTTGAAATTCATAATTAATGATTCCACCTTACAATATAAAATAATATTGAAAAAAATGCCAGAATCAATAATTTTATTTTAAATATTTATTATATAAAAAAGTCTGCATTTTGAAATGTATATAAATGTATATAACTTGGGTAAAATAAACGAAAAAGAAAAGCTTATTGTTCATTCCATTAAGGTTTATTAAAGTTGTTTATGGTAGATATAAAATCTTTGCTAGATCGTGCTTTGAACATCTCAAACTCAGTGTTATTTGTTCATGTAGAAACTTAGACTGTGTGGGGCGTTTAAATTAAAAGCTTCAGGTATGAGTGTTAGTATTTAGACTCTCAAACACTCATTATCAAAATAATTGTACTATAATCATTAGTTGAAGTCTATAAGACAATATCTTAGAATTAAATCGATTGATATTCGTTTAAACTACAGTCAACAGAAAAACATTTCTGATTACAAGTAACATACATTAGTGTGACTAAAACCAACCAAGCCAACTAACTAAACCAAGTAACTAAAGTCCTGAAACTTGATACATTAAGGCATTATCGTTCAACTAATGTAGCTTATAATTTAGTTTCAATTTCCATTAGTATCGAATATTATAATGGTTATGTATATTTCAGTTTTCAAGGAGCTAATATCTCTTAATAGCCCCATTGTTTGATTAGACAAATCGGTCCTTTCGGACAAAATATTCTTTTGGCATTCATTTGTGTTTTCTTCTTGGCTTCCAACAGGCTTAAGCTTAAGTATGTTATCAAATCACTAATGTATAATTATGTATTACTATTAAATACATAAATAATAATATTATCTTATGTAAATATTTCATTTAATAAAATAATCAGTTATTCGAAATTTGAAAATATTTTTTTTTCTTTTCATAATTTAGTGTTCATACATATTTTGTTATCTGTACTGAAATAATTCAGCCATAGCTCGCTTTTCAAAATGGCGTATTTATAACGAATGATCCAATATTACTCTTAATCGTAACGACCACAATACTCCATTGTCTCATCTAGTACAGGCGCGGCGTGTTATACACGCGACAAAATAGAGTGCATCTTTTAAAATATCTACATGTATATAATATTTCTTTGTATTTTCCAAAATGATTGCACTTCTTATAGATTTTGGTCTTATTTTTAAAGGTATTCATACAATTTAATAGCTTAATAATACAACTTGAAATAGATAAACAAAAGACCATAACATTGAAAAATCTTACTAATTTTTTTTAACTTGAGATAAGTTCGAACGTAATTGTAAAATTAAAAAATAAGTTTCATTGACTTATTTCATTGACTTATATTAACTTCAGATAAGTTTAAAAACGTAATAAATTGTAAAATTTTAAATTAAAAAAAATACTAAATTTATTATCTGGTATTCTGGGGTATTTCTTTTCTGAATATTGAGAAATCAGCAACAAATCAAAAAGATAAAATAAAATATATCACCCTTTTTTATTGAACAAGTTGTGATTTTATACACTGCAGAACTTGAATGAATGACAATGCGAAGCACAGAGCACTGAACATCAGAGCTTTACTTTATTCTAAACTGTATTTTAATAACATAATATTTAGAAATCATATTATAACGTTATTTTATTACATTACACTATAGTTTTACAGTCAATATGTTATAGCGAATTGTATATATTTTTTTATATTTGGTCAGTGGTCAGATATAGATATATATTAAATATCGAAATGTCAGTTGTAAATTTTCTGACCAACCCTGCTTATGCCAAGTGAAAATGATTATATAAAAATAATATGTTAATTTTCCTCTTTTATTATAAACCTAGAATTAAAAACCAGTAAATAAAAATAGTTCTACGACCAATTATAACATATTTTTGAGAGCAAGTTAAGAGTATTATAATTTTGTTATAAGTAGTCTGTCAAATGATTATTCTATACAGAATAAAGTAAGAGTCATTGTGTAAAGGTACAGAAGTTGGGCCACAAATAGCTATTGTTTAGCGCGGCGCTTCCGTCGCTTTGCTAATGGTTTATGGTTGTGTTGTGATTTGTTTGAAGCGTGTTTTAGCTCGAGGGTTGTTGTTTTTCACATTCGGTCAAGAGTTAGTGGTATTATTATTATTTACTACTGATATACGTTTATAAAATACTCATATTAAGGTTTTGATGGTGTTTTTCGTGTTTAAAATAATTACGCCAATTTTAATATATAAAAGAAAAATGATTGTATAAAGCAAAAAATTGTTAATTTATTTTCAACGCCTCACGTAAGTTTTGCGTTATCTTGTAGGTATATTTAAAAAATATTCTAATTATATACCAATTATTCAACGTTGGTAAATCGATATTATAGTACAGGTGAGAGCAATAATATGTTTATTTTGGTCAAATAATTAATAATCCCTTGGTGGGTTGGTAGGTTCTCTAAATTTTTTTTGTACTATGATTCCTGTCTTATCCTATGGTTTACTCCTCACGGCGCAAACCCTTAAATAACTGCTTTGATTGTATGTTGTTTGAAATAACAAAAGATTTACCGCTTTCTATGAAATAAAACATCAAAACATCACACGCTATTTCGGCAAAAGCTATTTACTTGGGCCAAGAGTGACAAGAAAGTAAAATATCCAATTTAAAATGGTGTCATTGTACGTACTGAAGTAAATTAATCCATCACTTTAAATTATACTGTGTCATTATTAATTAAGATATAACTTTAGTTTAATAAGAATAATTCATTAATAGTAGTATAGTGTTATTTATTTCAGATAAGATCTTTCTTCGAATTATTCCGAAAATACCTTTGGGCGAATATTAACTATACATTATTTTATGAAAATTGATTCATATCAAAGGATTGATGTCATGTCATAGATGATCATAAACGAGTTACAACGTAATTTAGAATCTTTTTGGAACTATGCATACAAAGTGTACATTAGGTATTTTAAATCAAACATAACTATATTTTAAGCGTTTGTAATCAAAGCCATTGTATACCCTTTTGAAATGCAAGGAACAATCGTTACATTTAATGATGACAGGATCAATATTTCAAGTGTTTATGAGTATTTGGTCAGTGCTTAATGGTTTTCATTGAATTGCAAAACAAACTTGTAAACACTTGTGCATGTGTTGTATTTACTTGTATTTACAGATTAAATATACAGAGCTAACATTGAGTCACAACAGCATTTCATGTAGGAGTTGCAATATTACTAAATTACGCTTACGATAATATTTTTATTGCTATAACTTATTATAGTAATAAAAATATAAATTTGAAATTTGAATCGGAGAAAGTAACCCTTCTATAATTGTTATGGATACATAATAATATTATACAGCAATAAATAAAAATGTTTAAATAATGAGATTTAAAACTAATGTCTTAGATAACAGTACCGGTAGTAATTTTCGAAAAAAGGAGAAAACTGGTATTGTACCCTTATTTGTTATCAACGTTGATAACATTATTATAGAAATCGCTTTTAACCTTTTATTATGGTTATGATATAAATATGAAAATTCAATATAATTTCACCAACATTAATACGGTATATAAGAAATATAATACCAAGTAAATTAAAATGTATACAACAGAAAACTGGTAAAGTTATATCGAGCCACAGAAATTATATGGACATTTACCATTTTAACTTTCTTATTTAAAAGTCAGGACTAACTTTCGCAAATTATTATACATCATTCTTGGAAAATCCAACTTTTTAGTGCTGAATAGGATATAATAAACCGTCCCATTAAATGGGATCCATATAATTTAAAATTATTTTGACTTTGTGAACATTAACAGTTATTTTCTTTTAAATTTTGGATTTTGATACCATGTGACATTGTGTATTGGAAATATAAAACAATACCATTTTTTATTTCAATTTCTTTAATATTTGTCGCAGATCACGATATTTTAACGATAATTAGTAACTCAATTGATATCATTGTAACAGTGGGGTGTGAACGCCGTGACGTATTGAGTCACGTGATCGGAATCGTTTGGAGGGGCACCGGAGACATTTTAAATATCCGAGAGCATCGAGACGAGAGGATTATTCATTAGTGTGAGCCTTACAGTCCGGACCCCCCCAACGGGACCGGTGGTTCACGAAACTCTGATAATTGTATACCTACTAAGTAATTTGTGATTACCTACATTTAATACAAGTAATTGTCATATTGTGTCTGTGTGGTTTAATTGCCTGAGTCCTACGCCTCGGATCCTGTACCAGAAGACTCCATCAATACCGAACAAGCCACGAATATTACCTCTTATCTCCGACATATTTATTCACTTAATCTCAATAAAATACCTATGCCAAGTTCTACAGCTTCTGACACTTTGATTAATGCTTTTTAAATCTCAGAACCGGTAATTTGAAAGTAATGAAGCGTACTAATTACTTGTTACCGTCTCTGAAAGTATAAGTATACATTTTAGTAATACCTATCAAAATTTGTTGAATATATAGATTTATATACATATAGAATGAAAAATAAACCGATACAGTCAGGGATTCGAACCGAACTCTGGGAAATCCTACCATCGCATCCGTAAAGGTTTATTTTTCATATTTATATACATTTAAATAAGATGACTATACAAATTTATAGATATTTTGAAACGTATATATACATAAATTCTAAATATTTCCAAAAGAGTAGTGTCAAGACTACGATCTGTCCTAAAAACTTTAAAAATAAAAAAAGTATATAGCAAGCTCCTAATAATATAATAAAATAAAACCCAATTTATCTGGTTTTTTTATCCGAAGTCTTAGTTAAACACAATTATGTATACTAACTGGATTACACTTCATGATTAAAGGCATGTAGTTAGCTTTTCTCGTTGTTACTTAAATCCCCGTGTTTTAAATAGTCCCCGAAATTATATGTAAACTATAATCACTTCATCAAGTTGCTGGTAATGTAAGTTTACTTTATATTACCTTTACACTGGAGAAACATGAGGTATTCAAAACTTTTAGAGATTTCATTTGTAATTGTAATCATATATATGATTGGGAAGTATGTTTATATATATAATGTTAATGTTGAATAGGCACAAAAGTATTATATTTATATATTTTTTTTCTATATAAAACACTTGGATCTGAAGAATGGTAAAAGCTTAACCCTTTTCTCTTGTCCTAAATCTGTCGCGAATTATGTTTATTCTTGGTCAGATTTGGCTACCCATAAATAAACTAGTTGGAATTGTTTGATTTCCAGCTGAAGAGACGCGTATCTTTGATATTATTTAAAGCAAAAACACAGTTATAGATTTATAAATGTTAGAAATACTAGGGTTTCTATAATTTGGTTTAAGGTTTAATTGGAACAGTATTGCTCTTTGACGCTACACTTTTTTGCTACATCTATATAAAAATATAAATAAATGTACTTTCAATATTAATATCATACAATAAGTAACGACTATTTATTTATTTATTTATATTTATTTATTTAGTCTTTATTGCCTAAAATTAGTACAATAGGCGGAATTAATGCTTAAAAGCATTCTCTACCAGTCAACCCGAGAATACAATGCAAACATAGAGTAAGGCGCTTAAAATATACAACATTAATACAGGAAAAAGCAATTAATAAAACAACATTAGAATAGATTAAATAAAACTTATGTGCATATAACACATTATACATAATGTATATAATAAATCATAAATACTTGTTTTCAATAAATCAATATACTTACACAAATACATATTTTATACATATATAAAAATATTACACAAACATACACATATATATAAATATAAACACATACATATAAATATATACATATACATACATATCAATTCACAATATAAATAATGATATAGGTAAAAAGAATAAGTATACACAAAACGTAAAAAATACACATTTTAATTATTATTCTGTAGATGTTCATAAAAATACAGATAAACTGCCCTCCTTAAGGCCATTCTGCTGGGTGATCGTCTTATGGTTACAGGGAGGCTGTTCCAGAGTTTAGTTGTGTATACTTTGGAAGAGCTTGAGAGAATACCTAGTATGGTGAGAAGGGGTAAAGAGTTTTAGGTTTGAGGTGGAGCGAAGATGTAGGTCATGAGTATTTCCCATTAATTGAAATTTAGATTTCAAATACTATGGACAAAGCGGATAGTTAAGAATAGTGAATAATTGACATAAATATCTGGAGGACCTTCGCTCTCGTGTAGGAAGCCATTTAAGTTTTGAACGGTTTTTCTTGGTGGTAGACCATAACATCGGGTCGCCGGCAAAGTTACCACCAATCGGGCAAAGTCGTGCCGCAAAGCGACCTAGTCGTGTTTCGGCACGTTGCTCGATGAAGCCGTTTATAGGAAATGGGTCTGAACAGCTGCGGTACGTTGGCAAACCGGTTGACGTCGAGTTGGTATTTGTTTTGTCGGGTGTCTAGTCGAGGAGGGTAGCGGAATCCGAAGCGACGGCTTTCCGCTGGCCGCCCGCAGATAGTTGGGGGCCCAATTAGTGAGTTGGCCACCCACGAAAGGCTGCCCCGCCAGCTGCGAAAAATCCCAGGGTGGCCCCATCGTGCTGGTTGGCGACCAGACGAGGAGGCCCGATGGCGATCCCTGGGGGGGTTCGGGCGTCCCCGCAGTCTCCAGGCTAGCCTCCCAGTGGCAAGACATCACCAACTTCGACGTTGGGTTCGATACGTACCGCCTCGTTCAACTGCCATTTCCCATCCCTATTCCTTTAATTTTTTTTTATTATGAAGAAAAACAAAAAAAGGAAAAGTTTGTACAGCGGTTGCACTCCTCCTCATTTAAAGTGCACCTCAGTAATATTAGGGGCTTGCACTCTAATATCTTACCTGTCCATCACCACCTGGAGACAGAACAACCGCAGCTGTTCTTTTTGACGGAGACGCAGATACAATGTCCCTTAAGCGCTGCGCACCTAGATTATCCCGGATACACGTTAGAGCACAACTTTCGCTCACGTGCCGGAGTCTGCGTGTATGTGCGGAACGACCTCTGTATCCAGCGTCTCCGTCACCTTGAAGACCCCACTTTTTCTTCTTTATGGGTTTTAGTAGACACAGGAAACGAAAAAATCCTGTATTCCTGTGTTTACCGTTCGCACAGCGATGACCAGGAGACAACTAGATTATTTGAGTATCTCGGTGAGGGTGCTGATATGGCTCTGCATCAGTTTCCTTCAGCGCAGCTTGTCTTTCTGGGGGATTTTAATGCCTGTCATCAGGACTGGCTGTTCCCGTACCAGAAAACCGACCATGCTGGAAGAGAAGCGCGGAACTTTGCGTTTTCCTTGGACCTCTTTCAGCTAGTGAAGCAAGCGACAAGGGTACCAGATGTGGTAGGCCATACAGCCAATTGCCTGGACCTTCTGCTGACAACTGATCCGGACAGGTATCGTGTAGAGGTTACCTCTCCCTTGGGAACCTCCGATCACTGTCTGGTGAAATCTGTGTTTACATAATCCCCACCAGCTTTCGAACCTCATGGTGTTAGGCGAGTATGGAAATACAAGTCAGCAGATTGAGATGAGATGCGACACTTTTTTGCGTCTTATCCTTGGCGGCTGATCTGCTTCTCTTCTTTGGATCCGTCGAGTTGCGCGGATGCTATAACCGATGTGGTGCATCAGGCAATGGAGTATTTTATTCCTTTTGCTGACGTACCCGTCGGTGGCGAAGCTCGCCCATGGTTTAATGCCGAAAATGGTTATGCTCAAGACCGAAAACATTCGGCTTATCTCATTTGGGCTGATGCCCGAAGCCGCAAAACTCCGGATGTAAGTTCGAAGAAGAGAGCCTTTAACCAAGCTGCCAAGTCCTACAAAAAGGTATTGCGGAAGGCTCCTCTCGATCGAATCGCCAAGAATGGCGAAAAGCTCTCTGTCAGACCAACTGGCAGTTGAGCTTTCTGGTCTCTTGCGAAAGCGATCGAGTCGAATTTCTGCCAACCCTCACTGCCTGCTCTGCTGAAGTCGGATGGATCGATGGCCCACACAGCAACAGAGAAAGCGAATGTATTTACCTTTCTGTTTGCTGATAATTCGCATCTAGACACTGGCAATGCTTCTCCAGCACATCTTCCTCACTGCGGTATTTCGATGCCTGATATCCGCATCACTAACTAAGAGGTATGGAGAACATTGTGTCGTTTAGATGTGAATAAAGCCAGTGGACCTGATGGTATACCAGCCATTCTGCTCACGACATGCGCAGCTGAGTTGTCTCCTGTACTGACACGTCTGTATCGCCTCTCTTTCATGACTGGAATAGTGCCCAAATCCTGGAAGCTTGCTAATGTGCAGCCCGTGCCCAAAAAAGGCAGCCGTGCCGACCCTGTCAATTACAGACCGATTTCAATCACCTCCATACTCTGCAAGATTATGGAGCGTGTATTGAACTCTCGCCTACTAGCTTACCTAGAAGGTAACGATCTCCTTAGTGACCGACAGTACGGGTTTCGCCGTAATAGGTCTACTGGGGACCTCCTAGTGTATGCTACTCACATTTTAGGCGAGGCCATCGAAAAAAACGGAGAAGCGGTCGCCGTCTCTCTGGACGTCTCGAGGGCATTTGACAGGGTCTAGCATGCGAGCCTTATAAGCAAGCTTTCAGCGTACGGTATATCTCCTGGTCTGATCGGCTGGGTAACGAACTTCCTGAGCCAGAGATCTCTCCGAGTAGTTGTCGGAGTGCCTCAGGGGTCCGTTCTTTCTGCAACTCTTTTTCTGCTGCACATTAATGATCTGTTGAAGCCCGGTATCTATGAGTATGCAGACGACAGCACAGTTGTAGAAAGATATCTGCCGAGTACTCGGGCTAGTCGAGATCAAATACAGTCTGAAAGAGAAGCCATGGTGCAACGTTTGAATGACAAACTTCAGGCAGTCTCCGCATGGAGCAATGCCAATCTTGTCAAGTTCAACGCCATCAAAACGCAGACGTGTCTGTTCACCGCCAAAAGGAGCCCTTTCACCTTGGCTCCTACTTTCCAGAATGTATCCTTGGAATACAGTGACCGGCTTCAGTTGTTAGGCTTATAGATTTCCTCGAACCTCAACTTTGGTCGGTTCATTGAGTCCAGAGCAAGAGCAGCAGCAGCAGAGCTTGCCGTTCTTGCGAAGGTTCGGCAGTACTTTACACCGGGACAGCTTCTTGTTTTATACAAAGCACAGATCCGGTCGTGTGTAGAGTACTGTGGTCACATATTTGCTGGTGCCGCAAAGTCTCATCTTGCGGTTCTGGATTCAATTGAGAGGCGAGCAAAGAGGCTTATAGGAGATCCCGAATTGGTCGAAGCCGACCTCCAAAGCCTTGAGCACAGGCTTAGAATTGCTAGCCTCTCAGTATTCTATAGGATACATTTTGGTGAGTGTGCGCAGGAATTATACAATTTAATTCCCCCTTCCCCCTTCCATCACCGGACGTCCCAACGCACGGCAGGTTTTCATCCTTTTGTTGTGGAGATTCAACCTGTCCGAACGGCGCGCTTTGCTTCGTCTTTTTTACTTCGAACAGCAAGGGATTGGAACAACTTGCCTGCGTCGGTATTTCCGACCGAATACAGTGTGGATACATTCAAGAATAGAGTGAATAAGTTGCTAGGGTAATGCGCCTTACCACCTAAGACTACATTCCGCTTACCATCAGGTGGAATGTAGTCAAGCATTGCCTTAGATAATATAAAAAAAAATAAAAAAAAAAAAAAAAAAAAAAAGATATGTGGTCATATTTGCGAAGACCAAAAATAAAGCGAATACAGCTGTTGAGAAGACGATCTAATTTGTTTAAGTGGCATTCAGAGATGTTAGAGCAGCAGACATCAGCATAGACAAAGAGAGGAAGGATAAGTGATTGCACTAGCAAAGTTTTAGTCCGAATGGGTAGAACGTTCTTGTGACGATACAATGCCCGTAGAGAACTTGTAACTTTGCGAGAGATTTCACTTACGTGAACATTCCAGCATAATATAGTGTCAATGTTTAGGCCTAGATTTTTTACTCAGATGAAAAAGCAATGTTTATGTTGTCATAAGACAATGACATTAAATCGATAGATTCCAATTTAAGTACCTGTCGCTGACTACCTACTATTATTGCCTGAAATTTCAAAGGGTTAACATTAATACCAAACTTTAAGTACCATTCACAAATATGTTACAAGTTAGAATTTAAGGAAGCAATGGCATTATTAATGTTGTCAGGCTTAGCATGTGTGTAAATTTGTAAGTCGTCTGCATATAGATGGTAAGAGGTAGTGATTTATGTTGTAATAAAGTTGATAAATAAAGAAAACAAGAGTGGAGAAAGTATACCGCCTTGCGGTACACCAGCATTCAGGTCACACCAATCAGACAGAGTATTGTCGATGCGAACCGCTTGCTGGCAACCGCGAAGATAGGATGAGAACCAATTTAGTTCGTTGGAAGAAATATTAAGGTGTGAAAAGAGAGCAACAAGAATGTCATGATCAAGCGAGTTAAAAGCGTTAGAGAAATCGATAAGGACTAACACGGTTAACTGACCACCCTCCATTGCATCTCGGATATCTTTCACAACCTTGAGTTGAGCAGTGCTAGTACTGTGGCCAGGACGAAACCCAGACTGTAACTCAGACAAAATATTATTATTAAGAACATGGGAAGACAGTTGTTTATATACTGTTGCTTCCAGGACTTTTGATAGGTAAAGTAAAATAGAGATAGGTCGAAATTCACTAGGAGGAGGACTATTCAACTTTGTAAAACATTAATTAAATATAGATATTATTTTTTTGGTTTTTACAACTGCAATCTAGAGATTTCTCATTGCAATTGCAAACTTATTATTCTAATTAGAAATTAAAAAAATAAGTTTTGTCATCTGATTTAAAAACGAAAATAATATTTAATCCTGATCTAATTTAAATTATTTAGCGTTTTTCGAGAAACCAGTACTAATAACCGACATATCATTGATTATTAATTCGGCTTTATATCCGTAGGGTGAAATTTTAAAAAGAGTAACTAACCCTTCTAAACTTGATCCTTCGGTCTTTCCATAAATGAAAAAATCGTGAAATCTGGTACTTCTAACGGTACTGGATAATTTTAACTACCTTGAGCTAATGACTTTTTATAAAAGTTATTTCGCAATTTATGCTAACAGGCTATGGAAAGCGCTTCCTTTATATATACGATTGGTGGTTTGATTGATATCAAAATCTTTGGAAGTATTTAAAAAATCCGTTAAAGAATACTACTTATCTGAAATCTAGTTGTTTTGGTTTTTTTTAATATCTTTTGCTATTGTAGTTATTTTTTATGTATTCTTGTATTTATTAGTGTGTTTTAATTATATATATATATATTAAATTAAATTAAATATATTTTGGACATCACATACATTATTATAAAACAATACAAAATACAAAGCATTAAAACAAAGAAAACGAAATGAAGTAAAAAACAAATAGAAAGAATAAATATTTACTGCGACATTCAAAACGGATGACCACTCAGCTGTTACTGGAATACCTATACGACTCCAGCGCTGATTTTCATTTCATTTTCATCCGCCGTGCCATGAAGTAACTAACACTAGTAACAATTAATTTACTTAACAATTACCTATTAGTAAGTGTGTTTTTTGTTATTTCATATTGTTTTTTTTTTTTTTCTAATTCTAAGGTCGTCTGGAAGAAATCGCCGTCAGGCGATAAGACCGCCTTTTATATTTTACAGTGTATTTTCGTTATATGTATTACTTTTTTTTTTCTCATGTGTTATGGTGTGCAATAAAGAGTATAAATAAAATTACTTTGGAGTACTGTTTAACATAGGTACTCTTAATAGTTTCCTAAGAATTTACAATTTAAGCTTGTAATTTTATTATAAGCTATACAATTATAGCTAAGTCGCAACTTTCATGTTGAGATTAAACTAATGGACTAACAAAGACTAATGGACATGTCCATTTGTTAGTCTTTTAAGAAAGAAATACAGATTAATAAAGACATTATGTTAGTAAGTATTTCATTCATCACCTTTATTTGCAGTATCATGTTTTATCTCCTTCAAATAGCAATTACTGCAAGTAAAAGTGAAAAAGCTGTATAATTTGTCTGCAAGTACACTATAGTGGGACTGCAATTACGTGAACCAACCTCGTTAATTAGTCGCTTCTTAAACAACTCGAGAGCCTGTATTTTATTTCAATTGCATTTTAAATATATTTTTACTTTTCATTTAATATACAGAATTAATAATAAGAATTTGTGGTATCAAAAAATATATTTACTTTCTATAGAGTAATACGTTCTGCATTGAAAATATCGTAACACTATAACATTGATTTTTATACTATAACATGTAATATATTATGTAAATAAATACTATGTGTTCCTACATTTTATTTTATTTACATTACTAGAAAAAATCCAAAATAACCAAATCGTTAGATAATAAAATAAAAGGGTGATACATGATCAATTTATTTATGTTTATAGTTTATTCAATTACTAACGAAATTGTTAACCATTATTCAAAACCAATAAATATAAAGTCATTATGGGAACTTTTTTCACATTCCATAGTGCATATTGGTGTAATCGTTCATCTTTTGATAATGATAATCATCGCTTATTTAACACAAGTTATAAGCTATCTATCATTTCAAGATTTATTTTTTAAATATCAGTAAAGGTCTAATTTTACTCGTATTATAATTATAGTCTAAAAAGTTGTTAGTTTTTCCAGTGGAATTTAATAAATATACCGTAAAGTTAGGTTAGGAATTTGAAATAAATATATGTGTTAAATTGAAACTGTATATTGGAATATGTGTTAAATAACCTTTTACACTACTTTACATTTAAATAAAAGACTGTTACACATTATAAAAATTAACATTTTTCAAGATGGAGTCAGTTACAATGTTCAATAACCAGAGCGACGGAGACGGACTCTAAGGAATCTTTTACGTTTTTTACTTATGTTAAATTTAAATGAGTTTTATTTCTATGCATAAATTAGTCTTTCGTCTGTATATAAATACAATAAACTAAGACTGGAAAAAATCTAAATATCTTAATATCTTTCAAGAACTAAAAATTATATAGTGATTTCAAAGTTGCAACAGCATTAGATAGGGTTCCCCTACCCGAATGTGAAGTAAATCGAATGGAAACTTTGAATACTTTTAGCAGCTCCGTTGTGAATTCAATTCAGATTTAAAAGCACTCGCTGTTTCGTTCTTCTTACGGTATAGAGTTCTGCCAAATGCATGATCAATGTGAGATACAATTTACTGAGAAACAATCATAATATAAATATCTTATTATTTATATTATTTTTAACAATGAGACTAGCATTATGGAACACCTAGCACCTGAAAAGCATGTATAGCACGTCCGGGAGTTTAAACTAAGACGGTAAAAATCTAAGGTACCTAAATATTAAAACCCTATCAGTAATAAAATTTATTACTATGTATATATAGTATATATAGGGATTACTTGTACCGAAAACGAAAAACGTATCGGCTTTTCGTTTTCGTAACACGAAAGGAATATATCATCAGTACGAGCATCAATGCAATCTGCAATTTCGATTGCAAAGCCTATAAATGCGGTCAAAGGAAATCAATGTTTAGAGTAATAATTCGTGTTTGGTAACAGCTTGAATTGAATCGCTAATCAAACTATTAATGTGCTGTTAGCACTTGTACTTATGTTGTATTTCAATTGACAAAGTCGTAGCATGATGTTCTATGTTTCTAACATGCATAACATGCATGCATAGCATGCATGCATAACATTCTACGGCTCGTTAACAATGTTGACCAATTTCAAATAATTTAGTAGGTACTAAATTATTTTCGTAGGTACGAAAAAACTGAATACGCATCACAACTGTGAAGGTAAAACATCTGCTGGCTTTACAATTATTTTCTATAAAAACAAAGTTATTTAAGTTGAAGCTTCAGACTAGTTATTTATATTAAATATTTTTTAGGATTGTATATTATTGTTGTATTATCAAAAATATATATATTTTTTATATTTCTATCCGTGTAGTTGTAAATAATATTATCTTATTTCAAACTATAGGTACTTATTAATAATATAAAACTATTTTTAGCATTGTATAATATTTTAAATTGAAACAGGTTCTCTTTCTTAAAACAGACTGACATTTATTTTAATTATCATGTACACAAGTTTACATAACTTATACTAGATGTCGTTACCAGTACTTTACATGAAATACATATTATTTTGATGTACAATTAATAATATTATAAAATTAAAAAGGTAATTTTTCAAAATGTTTATCAGTGTAGTTGCAGTTATTATTTTGAAAATACACTTTATTTATTATAAACTAGCGAACCCAGCCCGCTTCGCTGGGCTAACCCTTACTTTACCTGGTGGCGAGTTACATCAATGGGCATAACATAATCGTTTTCTTCGAGGAAAAATACATGGTCATACAAATTTTTATGACAATCGGTTGAACGGGGCGGAAGTCGATATTTGACAGCGCCGCCTGGTGGCGAGTTACATCAATGGACATAGCATATTCGTTTTCTTCGAGGGAACATACATGGTCATACCAACTTTTATGACAATCGGTTGAACGGGGCGGAAGTCTATATTTGACAGCGCCGCCTGGTGGCGAGTTACATCAATGGGCATACCATATAAACCTTATCCGTGGAAAAACACATATACATACCAATTTTCATAATCATCGGTCAAATAGTTTCTGAGTTCATCGATTTCATATATACAAACATCCTTCTATATATATATATATAGATAAAATAATAAATTCTTATTTCAAAATAAACGTTTCCCGCTACTTCATCTCTAATACTATCAGTAAAAAGTCATCTAGTATTTAAAATTTGAAAAGTAGCTATTATTTTTTGATTTACATCAATATCCCAAACTATTTTTTGTAGTTTGTTATGAAAATGATAAATAAAATTGTTTACAGTAAAGTATATTTTGACTTCGCAATAATGTACATCGAATTATCGGTGTTAGACCATAATATCAGGTCGCAGGCAAAGTTACCACCCATCGGGCAAAGTCGCTTCAAAGTGGCCTAGTCGTGTTCAGGCACGTTGCTCAATGAAGTCGTATGTGGGAAATAGGTCTAAACAGCAGCGTTTCATTGTCGGTTTTGCGTTGAGTTGCTGTTTAACGTGTCGTGAAGCAACGGCTTTCCATTGGCAATCCGCAAAACACTCTTAATGTGAAAAGTGCACGGGCGACGTTTCCGTGGATAATAGTTAAGATTAATAAAAAAAACTTAAGTATGAATGGGGATGGTTGTAAGAAATAGGAACAACTGAAGAAGCCATGGATGGAGCACATGATGGACATGATTGATATGTTAAAAAAGCGTGGAAGAAATTGGCACATTTAGAAAAGCCAAGAGGATCAGGACAAAAGGCGAATGATGAACATAAAACATAGTTATATTTTGCAATTTTAATTAATATCAAAATCAAATCAAAAATCAAAATCAAAATGTTTTATTTTCAACAATTACATGGGTTTTACAATACATGGTGAGGGAGCTCTTCTGTTAAGTTTACAAAAACCTGTGTTAGAAGAGTCCCCTCTTGTCTGTGACTTTATGACAATGTAATAGTTGAAAAGAAATAAACTGTAAATGTTTTAACAATTAATAAAATTTAAGAAAAGAAAAAATAAAAGAAGTAAATATGAATGTGTGTGTGTGTGTGTGTGTGTGTGTGTGTGTGTATGTGTGCGTGCGTGTGTATGTGTGTGTGTGTGAGCGTGTGTTTTCAAGTGTGTCTTTTTATTTTAGTAGTTCTTCAGTTTCTTCGTAGGAAAGCGTTTTCAACCATGCTGAAACTTTTGTTTTAAATTGCAGAAGCGTCAGTTTAAATATATTTAGTTTTTTATTTATAACGTTATATAGCCGTCCTGAACGAGAGCCGTATTGTTTTAATGCAAATACGGTTCTTGTCACCGGGTACGTTATCATTGATCGTTGCGTTCGTTTTCCTTTTGCAATTGAGTCCATGGAGATTTTTCCGTGTGTCCTAAGAATACATTTTAATATATATATTTGTCTGACTGTTACGACGTCTGCTGCGATATAAACTGTGAGTGCTGAATTGTCTTTTTTTAGATAACATTATTTTCAATATGATCCTTTGCGTACGCTCAATGCTCATAAAATTGGTTTTATATGTGCCTCCCCAGACTGATATGCAATACAGAAGTATTGATTGGATAAGAGTTAAATAAACGTATGTTAGAAGTTGTTTATCTGATATCTTTCTAAGATATTTAAATATCCAGATCAATTTTCGAGCTCTGCTGGAGACTAGTTCTAGCTGTGGGTACCATGACAGATTTTGATCGAGAATAACGCCTAAGTATTTGGTGTGGTTCACTTTATTTATAATTAAGCAGTTGCAAGTGTTAGTATTCGATCCACAGTAATGCGCTTTTAGTTCTAATCCAGGATCGGGTTGTTGAGAGTTTCTAATTGAGAATGTTATGTAGTTATTTATTAGTATGTTAAGGGAGAGTAGATTTAAATTTAACCAGTTTATAACTTTTTGAATTTCTTTTTCTGCTGTATTGTAAACTTCTTTCCAAGTTTCACCGTGAAACAGGAGTGCTGTATCGTCAGCATATGAGAATACAGTCCCGTTTGTTAATTTCATATTTGTCAAATCGTTAATATATGCCAGAAACAGGATTGGGCCTAAGACACTGCCTTGGGGAACCCCATAAATCGATGTTGCCTCATCTGTACTTAGCGTGTCATTTTCTAACTTGATCCGTTGTGTTCGATCTTATAGGTAGCTGGTGAGTAAAGAAAGTAGGTTCCCTCTAATGCCAAGTCTTTCTAATTTATAGAGTAGGATTTGAACAGGAACAGTATCGAACGCCTTTTTAAGATCAAGGAAAATGCAAAGGGATTTTTTTTATTATCTAAATACTTAGTAATATTAGTAGTTATATCTAATACTGCATCTTCAGTGCTTCTCTTCGAGCGAAAACCATATTGAGATTTAGACAAAATATTATATTTTTCAAAGAATGTTTTCAGGCGAGAGTTTATTACTTTTTCTAATATTTTTGACATAACTGTAAGTACTGAGATAGGTCTATAATTGTTAATATCGTCTTTATCTCCACCCTTATAAACTGGATGTATTATTGCCCGTTTTAGATCTATAGGGAATATGCCTTTATGCAAGCAAAGAGTGCATAAGTGAGTTATAATGGGGACTAGAGTTGCAGAAGCTAATTTAATAAACTTTGTAGGAATATTGTCCCATCCTACAGCTGATTCATTTCTTAGAGTATTTATTATTGATGCTATTTCTGTGTTGTCTGGGTCTATCGTGCCTATTGAGTTAAGAATTGTAGGAAGGGATGCAAAGTAGTTTTTAGTATTATCTCCGTCACAGTGAGTTATTTGTTCCGCTAGTATTTTACCTATGTTAATAAAATGATTGTTTATGTAATTTGCAGATTCTTTAGGAGTATTTTTAAGATTCATTAATTCTTCATTTATGCTTTTTACTTTTTTTGTAAACGTTAAAGTTTTAATACAGTTCCATAATGTTTTAGTATTATTTTTAGCCTTGTTTAGAAGCTCCCTTACATATTGTCTTTTTAATAATTAATATATAAACATTTTGCAAATTTTGAATCAATGAAATAATAAGAAAAGATTTGTTTGCACTTTAAAGCATCTGATACATTTTGAGGATACAAACTGTGTTAAAGTTTTAGTGTTCCAATTCATTGAATTTCACAAAACATATTTCATTAATAAACGGTTCAACTCAGTGGGCAACTTGGTGTCGTTCAAACTCAGTTTATCGATTCTGCCAAAATTTAGTTAAGGTCTCGAGGTATACTTCAGAAAGTGTATAGTATACTTCAGAAAATTAAGTCCTTAGTTACAACACATTGACTAAAGAAATTATCTATTTACCTAAGAAGAAATTTTCTATGCAGGGTTTTTGTAATGTTTGAAAATATCTATAAACATGTATAGCCTTGTTAAGCTTATTTAATATAAATATAGAATGAAAAATAAACCGATACGGGCAGGGATTCCCTAGCGCGATACGGTAGCTCAGTTGGTAGAGCGACGGGACGGTTTTCCAGTAGTCGCGGGTTCGAATCCCTGCCCGTATCGGTTTATTGTTTATTCTACATCTATATAAATTTAGGGTTATTTGTAATTAAATGGCCACCTTTTGCAGTCAGCCTCTCTACATCAATCTCAACAACATTTGTTCTGCTACTTTTTAAAATATATAGTTTTTAAATTTTGGTTTTTCCATACAAAATTATTTGTTGCCTCTGAACTAACATCAACTCTCTCTGACCATAGGTGTAGCGCCTGGTCATTGACCTTTTGAGTACTTTTTACAAAACACAGAGTAATAAGTTGCAGCAAAATTTTTTTTGTTTCGTTTTTTTGTGCTGTTTATCAAGATTTGTAAAAAGTCGTAGAACAAATGTTGTTGATTGATGTAAAAAGGCTGCCTGCAAGAGGTGGCTAATTAATTACAAATAACCCTGTATATTCATTATAAATACAATAAAATATCTGTGATTATAAACATTTCTACATATTGTGTCGCACTGTAAGCATAACGAATGCAAAACTGCATAATTATGCAGAAATGATCTCTTAGATAACATCTTACAATTGGTTTATTGAAAAAAGGGACATTATCCGCTATAAATTGGTCACCATTGGGACATTTTAAAATATGACGACAAAAGAGGCATCCGAACATCATTTATTCCTTATTGACAACAAATCTGTTCCTAATCCTAGTCCAAATTTGAATTCTTGTACAAATATTTATACTCACGCTTAGCGTTATCTTTGGTTAATCTTAATAATAATAAGTAAAAAAGTAGTTATCTAATATAATATATCTTTTAATTATAGTGTTAGAGATTGTTCTATGTGAGAGTCTGTGACATCTATCAAACCTAACACAATTGTATACGTACTTCTCATATATTCTTCAATTTAAATATTTTCACAAGTATGAAGTAGAAAGTAGCTTCCACTGTAAAGAATGTCACAAAATTTCTATGTAGCATTTTCCTGAAGTTTCTTGTAATATAAGTAAACGGCCAACATTCTTTATATCATAGAGACTTGTAATATTTAAAATAGATTGGACTGAAATCTTAATATGTGTCTGTTTATAAAAAGGGTTAGCTTGTCTTATATGTAGAATGTTAAAACAATATCTGTAAATGAGAACTTTTAATGAAGTAAACTAAAACAACTAAAAATAATCATTTTAAATAATTAAAGATACCAAAATCATATTGTTAAGGAAATGACCGTAGAAATTTGAATTACTAAAATTATGTTAATATGCAACTGTTATTTTTCTTAATTTTAATAAAAAAAAAAGTTAGACAAAAAAAATGTTATAAAAAAAAATAATAAATTAAAAAGTTATGAATATGAACATTCAACTTAAAAGTAAACTATTTATTTTACTATACATGTAAATATTGGATACAATTTACAGTTAAAAGCATTACATTTGTATGCTTAAAGTTGAACAATACATCATTACAAAAATAAAACAATATGTTGTAAAAGTTCCTGAATTAAACTTTTCTAAACATAAATATAAGTTAATTTTAAATTCTCACGTCGTCGCGCCAAACACGTGATCTTTTATATAAATGAGATTATTAACATTTAATTTTAGTACCAACAATGCTTCTTCTACTGAGTTGTTTGGCTTTTGTTATTTATTTTATAAACTGGCTCTGAAATAAAGGGAAATATACAACATCTTATTTTAAAAAATCTAATTTATATGTGGTGCTTGTTTGTCTAATTTATATGTGGTAACTTAGTTTAAATATAATTTGTATATAGAGATAAGAGATAACGATTTATTTATATTAAATAATTAACACTAAATACGACTTCACCGGTAGTAAAGTTCGATGCTATCAATTTTATGAAATCAATTAATTGAATTTTAAATAAAGGGTCAACGTTTGTCCAAGTCGCTCAACAATTAAAAAATTAAATAATTAACACTAAATACGACTTCACCGGTAGTAAACTTCGATGCTATCAATTTTATGAAATCAATTAATTGAATTTTAAATTAAGGGTCAACGTTTGTCCAAGTCGCTCAACAATTAAAAAATTAAATAATTAACACTAAATACGACTTCACCGGTAGTAAAGTTCGATGCTATCAATTTTATGAAATCAATTTTAAATTAAGGGTCAACGTTTGTCCAAGTCGCTCAACAATTAAAAAATTAAATAATTAACACTAAATACGACTTCACCGGTAGTAAAGTTCGATGCTATCAATTTTATGAAATCAATTTTAAATTAAGGGTCAACGTTTGTCCAAGTCGCTCAACTATTTTAATATACAAATCCTATCGTTATCCATAAAATATTTATCATTAAGGCCATATGATGTCTTTTTTATCAATTCCAATAGACCAAATGATAGTAATTAAATATAGTTTATAAAGTAATTTTGAAAGTCTTTCCACTTCTAAACGATCTCATTATTCGATAAGGTAAGAGAAAATGCTTTAAAATATTAAATATATCTAATTAGTTTAGGACTGGCAGCATTTTGAGATAGCAAATGTTAAAAAAATACAACAAAAAGAATCATTCCCCTTTTTTTAAGTCTATAGAAGTATATTGAGTGTGTAATAGAGAAGGAGTGGCAAACTGACTCTACTTCAAGTGGAGTCTGTCATTGTTTTTTTCTCACACCTGGCAGAATATTTGGCAGTTTGAAACATATATTTATACACAATATTTTCTTAATGAAGTTATATGCAAGCAGGATAAATATAAGTTATCTTAAATATAAATAAAATACGTTGTCGTATTGCCCTAAATGAAGTTCATTTCTATTTTAGTAGGAGCAAGATTTCAAAATATAAAAATAAAAGTGCCTATGTGAGTCCGATTGGGATGTATTTAAAACTAAAATTTTTGAAATATTATTTAGGATAATTGATTTAACGATGAAGCTTACCTTTATTATTTTTATATGCTTTTGGTTAATTACTTATTACAAATTCCTTTACTTAGTAATTTTATACAAGTAAACATAGTTTTCATGTCGTATTATGTAGCCATAGATATTAGAGATACTTCTTACCTAAATTGAGAGTGACGCATTGTTATTTTAATAACAAGGACTCAATTTACTTTTACGAGACAGGGAAAACTTCAAAGGACTAAATTTACACATTGTAATTACAGTAATTTCAAACCTGTTTTTTTTAACTTTAAGGTCTTATTTGTTTTGTAGATATCTATTATAAATTCTAATCTCTGGAGAATAACTTTTAACGTTATTTCTTTTTTTATGAATTAAGGTATTTTCGAAAACTAATAATTGTAAATATTCGTAGCAAAATTTATTTAAACAAAATTTAAATTTATATAGTTTAGTTTGTTATCAACAGCCTTGTTGTATCGCCTAATTCGGATTGGTTTTCCCAAAATATTTAATTTTATTGTTTGTTCAAAAAATCGAACATATAAGTAATTATTATGTGCAATACAAAACAGTATACGTGCTGGTTTTATTTAAATGAATAATATGTATATAATGTTAGCAATAATATGTGGAAATAGTGAACGAGTTTTTAGTGACATTGCCAAATCTAGGTTGAAACATTGCAACAAATAATAATAATATCTAATACGAGAGAAAAATTATTACTAAAAATAGTTTTAGTATAAGTCTATAGATTGAAATAAACAGTAAGTTACGATTAAGGTTAAATTAAATTTAGTCAATATTTTTTGTAAAATCTGTGATATTAAAAAAAATTACCTAATTACGCACGGGTCTTGTCAAGACGATAGTGGACCATAGCTATTTTTCATTTTAAAAATATACTTATATTGTATCTCTTTAATTTATCTTCAATAATCAAGAATTGATAAAAAATATTTGTTATTTGCAGCAACTTCATATCAACACTATTCATAAATTGCACTTCATAAATTTTATGTCCAACTTTCGAAGCCATATAAAGTCTCTGTGCCAAGTCAAAACATTAAATACTTTTGATTAATACATTTTTTATTGAAATTTAGATGCCGATGTCGATTTCAATTATACAACATTTTATCAGTATTTTATAAAATTCGCTTTGTTAAGACATAAATATTGTGATATAAAAATTCTAAATGATACGAAACAGTCAGTAGCTTTTACTCAAGCTGAGCTTATCGCGTCTGTCTAAAGTTAGTTGAAACCTCCGGGCTTTATCGACTACAGACAGGTTGGGCATATAAAAAATGTTAAAATAAAATTGGGAATCGTACTACCGTCCCATAGATATTAGTGTTTAACGGACGACCAGTATTAATCATCTTAATATTTTATCTTAAAGTTATAAAAGGACTGACTTAAAACTTGGTTTAATCCGAGTTTTATAGATTATGAAAATAGGATTTAATATAAGTATATGTTCAACTAAAAACTTGTCAGTCATATAAACGAACACCTGTAATTTTATTTGTAGAGAAGACTGGGGTTGGAAGTGACCTTTTATTTTTAAAGTGTCATATTTTTATATTGGTTTGATTGATTTACCAGAGTGTTTAGTTATTTGATTAAGTAACTATTCAGTATTTATATTTAAAATACATTTTCTATAACAGACCATTAGTTTAGGTATAAATGAACAAATTAGAATAAAAACGCCTGTCATTTTCAATCCCACACCAATGCAAGGGCAGGTTGTTACACTACCGAGGGCAAAATGTTACAAGCAAAACTAAATGTAATAAAAACTTTATTATTCAGATTTTTTTATATTACATAATATGACCAGTTTTTACTCACAACACAATCTACCTATTACGCACTAGATTTTTTGAAATCAAATGGGCTACAACTTATCAGACAAAAATATTCTTATTCTATGCTTTCTTAGTCATTTTTATATAATACTTTTCATTTTTACTGCTGGAAAAAATGCAGTTTTCTTAGTTGCTTCTACGATTTTTTTGATATATTGTACAAGGTATATTTCCTGAACGTGATTTTTAATTTAACTCTTTTGTAAGGTTTATTTTTTTAGATTTTATATCTTTCTTCTTCTACTGTTGCAATGCCAAAGCATTTTTTTCAAAGTATCAGTCCCGATAGCGAATTTGCGAGTTTTACGTGTTATATTCGTTTCCTACCAGCTGTTTTAGAATAAAGCTTAATGGTTTCTGGAGAAAAGAATTGTTAAAAACCTCGAATTTCTAACAACTTGGTAAGTTAAAATTAAGATATTGCATTCTGATATGGTACTCCTTATGAGTTTATAAGCCGTTATCATCATGATGAGTACCTACTTTTAAAATTGTAAAGAAACGCTTTTTGTAATACGAAGAAAAAAATCAACAACAAGAGCAGCACCATTACAACCTACAATTTCGACATCAAGGCAATCAATTTCTGGACTAATAATTAATTAGTGTTTAGTAACAGCTTTTATTAAATTTGCAAATCAAACTATTGACATTGCTAGCATATGTGCTTTTGTTGTAATCCAATTGTCAAACCTGTAATAAATATTGTCTTGAATGGTTCTAACATATCTATTGCTCATTAATAATGCAGAGCAATTTCCAATAATCAAGGTATTTAAATAGAACTAAGAGAAAACTGCAAAACTGCAATGCAACGCAACTATCCTGGTAGAACATTTGATAGTTTTATTATTCTTACCTATAAAACAAACAAAGTTATTTTATTCGAAGTTATTTTATGAGACTAATTATTTATACAAAACTATTTTTATAATATGATTACAAAAAATATATTTTTTTTTAAATTCTTATTAATGTATTTGCACTATTTATTTTCATAGTGCACTTTATTTATTATAAATCAAATAAAATCATCTTATTTCAAAATAAACTCTGTCCGCTGCTTCATTTTCATTCCTACCAACAATAAGTCATCTATCATCTCATACTAAAATTGTAACTGTTCTTTCCTAGATTTTTATCAATAGCTCCAACTAATTTTTGTAGCTTGCTGTGAAAACGATCAATTAAATTGATAATAAAAAAGTATTATATATTTTTATTTGAAATCAAATCTGATTAAAACTCTATTGTGAATTTCTAATAAAATCATAAAAGGCATTTGTTTCGACTTAAAAACATTTACGTATTTATTTTGCGTAAAAAAGCAACTTTGATTAATATTAACTTTATTGGAAATTTTAAACTGATGATACAATAAAAGAGATTTGTTACAACTTAAAAACCTTTCACATATTTCGAGGATAAAAGCTGTATTAAAGTTTTTGTAAGTTATTTGAATTTCCCAACATATACTTCATTAATAAACGGTACAACACACTTGACAGCTCGGTGTCGTTTACACTCAGTTGATCGATTTGTCAAAAGTTTGTTAAGGCCTCCGGGGTTTAGTGACAACAGAAAATTAAGCGTTCAGTTACAACACATTGATATATTGAATTATTTATTTTACCTATGAGGACATTATATAATCTTATACATTGGTCTGAAATATTAAAAAAAACTGGTATTATAATTCTAAATGAATGTTTTTGAAATAAAACTATTTTTACGGATTCAACACGCGTATAATTAATTAAATTTTAAATTTATATTTTAAACTAGCTGTGCCTGCGACTTCGTACGCGTAGAATTCCGTACTAGGTACTAGTAGGTACTAGTTGTTCCAAAACGTACCTTTTGTACTTACCAATGTGTGTAAAAACTATAAACCTTCAAAATGGTAAGCAGTAACGTAAGACAATAAGTAAGACAATAAGAGATTATTAACTTCTTTAATTGTTAACCGATTGTTAAAAAAACAAAATATAAAGTGAATCTCATGACAATATACAATACATTCCCGAAAACTGCATACAAGTCGATTAATACATTTCCGAGATTAGCGTGCACAAACATACAGGCATACAGACGAACAGACAAAATAAAAAACATTGTTTTGGGTTCTCCTGCTTATATAAAGGTTCCCCTGTATACATTTTTGAAAATATTTTTTTTTATTCTGTCCACTACAAAAAAGACAAACAGATAAAAAGACAAAGGTATTAAAAATAATGAAAATAGATTCTGTTAGTTATCACTTCACATTCTGGTATATTTTTTTTAATTTTTTCAATGTACAAAGACTACTCCTCTACAGATTTATTACATGTATAGAATAAGATTCGCATGGTACTTATTACGCGATAGACATAAACCGACATATTTCTTTTCATCTAAATATGAAATAAAAACTAAAATGTCAAGTGAAGACTATGATAATATATTTCTGAAAACTGCATTCAAATTGGTTGAGCTGTTTCTGAGATTAGTGTGCACAAACATACAGACATACAAACAAACTAAAAACCATTGTTTTGGGTTCTTTTGCTCTTATAAAGGCCCCCTATGATGTTTTTTTTTAATATTTGCCATGTACAGAAATGGATCGGTGACAATTTTATTATATGTATAGATTTAACCGGACGCGACGTTTCGAATGCTTTGCAGCAATCGTGTTCACGGTAAGACGAGATGGAAGTGCATTCGAAACGTCGGGTTAAATTCCAAATTTAAATCCGTAAAACTAGTTTTATTTCAGTGAAAAATCTTAGAAAAACTATGTGAATGATTTTGGCTTAACCTATTGATCGCTATTTCACATTGCCAAAAAAATTTTTTTATACAAATAATTAGTCCAAAACTTCGAATTAAGTAACTTCGTTTGTTTTTAGATGAGAATAGTACAGTAGATGTTCTGCCATTCCAGTTGCGTTGCAGTTTGAAATTTTCTAGTAGGTTCCTTTTAAATGGATTTTTTTACTTATATATATTTAATGTTGTAATGTAATTCAAAAATTATTGTAAACTTGTGAACATTATTAATGAGCAAAGGTTATTTATTTTAGAACCCTGTAAAATAAGTTTAAATACGCCTTTGTCAATTGGAATTCGTATTCCTATAAGCTTATATCGTCATATGTGCAATTTCTAACAGCATTCCATTACTTTGATTTGCAATTCACTACAAGCTGTGACCCAACATTAATTATTACTCCAAACATTCATCTCCTTTGACCGTAATTATACACTTTGCAATCGAAATTGCGGATTTTAATTGTGCTAGTGTATATGATTTCGTACTTTCGTATTACAAAACCGAAAAGCAAATCTTTCTGTTCACTTATCACTTAACAACTCCATAGTCTAAATTACATGTTTATTGTTATAGCTTTAAAAAATACAATAAGTATTATTATTAGAATATTAATATTATTGTGTAATAATATAAGGAACTGTAAAAATTTATATTATGGACCATTCTCCGTGAATTGTGTCTCACATTGATATTGCGTTTGGCAGAACTCTATGCCTTAAGAAGAACGAAACAGCGAGTGCTTTTAAATCTGAATTGAATTCACAACGGAACTGCTATTCAAAGTTTCTATTCGATTTACTTCACATTTGGGTTTAGGAATCCTATCTAATGCTTTTGCAACCTTATACTTGCTATAATAATTTTATTTTGTTAAAGATATTGCAACAAATGATATATTTTAAACTTTTTGATAATTATTATTTGATTACAAATATTAAATAATATTGTATAAACCAGAAAATAAAGCAAACCAGAAATTAAAACTTGATACAATTAAACTGAAATTAATATAACACATTTAATTTTACTTCGATCGAGATCCTACTACATATGTAAGCGACAAAATAAGTTTTTAGTAGCATTAGTTCGTTCCATTAAAAAAGTTCTCATTTTCAAAATTAATTTTTGCTTTCTACAAATAAGAAAAACACTTAACACACCCCTTTTTATACACATACCCACATATTAAGAATTCAGCCAACTAAGTTTTGAATGTTATAATTCTCTAGAGTATGAACAGTTTTGGCCGTTAATTTATATTACAAGAAACTTTACTACATGGAAACTTTATGACATTCTTAACAATTGCAGCTACTTTCTAATATTTTCATACTAATCTAAATATTAAAGTGCCGGCACATATAAAAAGTACTTATGTATATAATTGTGTCAAAGACTAATATATTGTGAAAAAGGAAAACAAAAAAATATCTTATATATTACCATCTCTAAAACTGTGATAGAAAGACATATTCGCAAACTACTTTTTACTAATTATTATGATAAGGCTAAATATTAATATAAGTGTAAATACAAATATTTGTACGTGGATCCATATTTGGACTTGCATTATGAACAAGATCGATTTAAATAATAAATAAATTATGTTCTGATATAATGCCATTGCTACAACATCATGAAACATTGGTCATTTGTTAGGATTAGAATTAAGAAAAAAAAAGAATATATAAGGGTATAAAAAACCTTCTCATAGGTAAATAAACAATTCATCGTTTCATTGTATTGTAACTGAACGCATAATTTTCTGTAGTAAATTAACCCTTGGAGGCTTTAACCAACTTTCCACAGAATGGATAAACCGAGTTTGAACGACCCCGAGCTGCTGAATGTATTATACCGTTTATTAATGAAGTTCAATACAGTTTCAATACAGGTCAATATAGTTTCAATACAATTCAATATAGTTCAATACAGTTTGTGTTCTTAAATGTATCAAATGTTTTTAAATCAAAACCATTTTTTTTGTTATCTCTTTAAATTTCGCATTAAGTTTATAAATGAACAAAAGTTTTCAAACATAACTACGTTTTGTGTTCATCATCAACTTTCTACATTTCTCTCAATTATTGAGATCGGCACAATATGCTAATTTCTTTTACGTCTCTGTGTCATATTATCTTGTAACACACACTTCTTCCATGTCTTCTTCAGTCGTTTCCATTTCAAAAACCATCCACATGCATGGTTAATACTTACATACAGAACGTATGTGCAGTATGTATATACTGCATTATGATTTATAGATAAGTTATATACTATATAGTTTATCTAAAAGTCATGATGCAGTGAAATTTTTGCTACGAATTAAATAAAAGTTTGTTTATTTTTATAGGTCAGAGTAGTAAAACCAGATAGAACATATAGTTCTATCCTTACAACCAGTTATATAGCATTGCATTTCGCAGTTTTCTCGTAGATTCTTTTAAATAGTTAAATTATAGGAAATAGGT
This sequence comes from Napeogenes sylphis, assembly GCA_959347405.1. NCBI lineage: Eukaryota > Metazoa > Arthropoda > Insecta > Lepidoptera > Nymphalidae > Napeogenes > Napeogenes sylphis. The sequence continues at coordinate 28,373,298 of OY365780.1, read as the reverse complement.
CAATATTGTTAAGGAGCAATAGACATGTTAGAACAATTCAAGACAAATGTTAAACACGGCTATGTCAATTGGTATAGGACATAAGTACAAGTGCTAACAGCATGTCATTAGTTTGATTTGCAATTCAATAGAAGCTGTTACCAAACACTAATTAATACTACAAACATTGATCTCCTTTGACCGCAATTATCAATCTTTGAAATCGAGATTACAGTTGTTATGGTACTCGTGTTGATGATTTCTTCCATTTGTATTACAAAATCAAAAAACCTGTCTATTTTTCTATTTATGGGTTTATAACTCTGGATTGATTGGTAAGAATTACATGTCTTTTTTGTTATATGGACATTTTTTTAGCGATTAGGTTTTAATACTTACTTTGGTACCTCAGATTTTTGCCGTAATAGTGTAAATTCCCGGACATGATATCCAGATTTTCAGAATATTAGTTATAGCAATCTATACGAGCAATCGTTTACATGAGGCCACGTGAATCGCTAAAAAGTAAATTAAAAATATATATATTACGACTGTATACAATATGTTTCTCAATATTCAATTAATGTACATAAACATATCAATACATTCAAAAAAACCTGTTATTTACATAAAATTTACACTAGAAAAAAAAGCTGTGCTCACTAGGCTCTATAAAATAAGTAGTTTCTTCAGGGTCAATTAATCAATAAAGCTTTAGAAGAGTCCTTAAATAAATTAAAATTATATTTTAAAAAGAATTTGATGAGAAAATCCTATTATTGTGTAACACATTATATTCACTACGGTATGGCGTTGTCATAATTGTATCTTAGTGACTAACCTAGTAACCTAACCTATTGCTAGTAGGAAGTTAATTTGACATTTTCATCGAGTTGTTCGATCAACTAGCTGCATCACACTTGCAGTAGCGTTTAGGACGGGTAGCCCCTCTCCCTCAAATATAGAGAAGGGAGTGATGACTGACCCTTGCATTTTGATCGTGGACCGATGTATTGCTGGCCGCAGGTTAACAATAATAAATAAAAAAATAAACGGCTGAGTTTATTGTGAGATTCTTCTTAGACCAGGCTCGTGAAGCGACCGGGGCGTCACGGTGAGTGCGAAAGCGATCCCGTGGCGCCCCACTAAGGCGATGAGGTCAACCGTTGGTTTTTTAGTGGGTAGCCTTAAAAATGGCAGCGTCTTCTATGCTGCCGGGTAGTCCCACATACCCCCTCGGTCATCACCTTCCTGGCCGCAGGGATGATGCGTAACGCATTTTTCCAAAAAAAAAAAAAAAAAGGCTCGTGAAGCGAACCCTCGTAGTTTTAATTGTAAGCTGGAGAGTATCTTTACACGAGGACTTATTTCGATAAGTATGGTACAAAAAAGACCCTCTTATCATTTCCCTTTGACTTACGCCAGTGATTAGTATTGATTTTAAGTGGAAAAGTAATAAATAGTATTATTGTAAAATAATATTATAAATAACTGTAAATATTTGCTTTATTGTGAACCATATTATTATTACATATAGATAAAGCATTTGGCACAACTCTGTAACTTAATAAGAAGGCTATAGAATGTGTTTTTAAATTTGAATTAAATTATTAACGGAGAAGCATAAGCATAAGCATAAGCATAAGCATAAGCATAAGCATAAGCATAAGCATAAGCATAAGCATAAGCATAAGCATAAGCATAAGCATAAGCATAACCATTTAAACTAGACTTTTCGTTAAGGTTTTCTTTGTTTTATCAAATATCAGTTTTTCGCTCTTATCACAAAGTATTTTTAACAGTTTGTATGTGATTCATAAACTCATTAATTAAACCTTAAAGAATATAATATTTTTCGCAGGTGTGAACAATCACATTTGTTCAGTATGCAAAGCGACGGAAATGGACTTGATTTAATGTATTTTTTTTGTTTATTACTTGTGTAAAACTTGCGTAAGTTTATTTTTTGTTATTTTATTTTAATTATTATTTATTTTAATTATTCTTAAAATTCTTTAGTACGTACTAAAATAAAAATAAAACCTACAAGTAAGGTTTTGAAGTAAAACATAATTTTTTTAAATGAATATCATTTAAATTGTATCATGTTTTAATTCTTCTTTGGTTTAACTCACAAAAATATTACAAATAGTTGTAGCTTCTCTGTTAAGAATTTCATACAACAAAAAAAACATATAATTCTTACCAATCAATATAGAGTTATAAACCAATAAACAGAAACTTAGACAGATTTTTGACTTTGTAATACAAATGGAAGAAATCATCAACACGAGTACATCAACAACTGTAATCTCGATTTCAAAGATTGATAATTGCGGTTAAAGGAGATCAATGTTTGTAGTATTAATTAGTGTTTGGTAACAGCTTCTATTGAATTGCAAATCAAACTAATGACATGCTGTTAGCACTTGTACTTATGTCCTATACCAATTGACATAGTGTTTAACATTTGTCTTGAATTGGTCTAACATGTCTATTGCTCCTTAACAATATTGACCTATTTCCTATAATTTAACTATTTAAAAGGATCTACGAGAAAACTGCGAAATGCAATGCTATATAACTGGTTGTAAGGATAGAACTATATGTTCTATCTGGTTTTACTACTCTGACCTATAAAAATAAACAAATTTTTATTTAATTCGTAGCAAAAATTTCACTGCATCATGACTTTTAGATAAACTATATAGTATATAACTTATCTATAAATCATAATGCAGTATATACATACTGCACATACGTTCTGTATGTAAGTATTAACCATACATGTGGATGGTTTTTGAAATGGAAACGACTGAAGAAGACATGGAAGAAGTGTGTGTTACAAGATAATATGACACAGAGACGTAAAAGAAATTAGCATATTGTGCCGATCTCAATAATTGAGAGAAATGCAGAAAGTTGATGATGAACACAAAACGTAGTAATGTTTGAAAACTTTTGTTCATTTATAAACTTAATGCGAAATTTAAAGAGATGACAAAAATAATGGTTTTGATTTAAAAACATTTGATACATTTAAGAACACAAACTGTATTGAACTGTATTGAATTGTATTGAAACTATATTGACCTGTATTGAAACTGTATTGAACTTCATTAATAAACGGTATAATACATTCAGCAGCTCGGGGTCGTTCAAACCCAGTTTATCCATTCTGTGGAAAGTTGGTTAAAGCCTGCCAGAGTTAATTTACTACATAAAATTAAGCGTTCGGTTACAATACAATGAAACGATGAATTGTTTATTTATCTATGAGAAGGTTTTTTATATTTACATCTCTATTAATAATTACTACTGCTACTATTCGGCACATCTCTATTAATAATTTCAGGACAAATTTCACATACTGATATAGGCCCTAAGTAAGCATATTATTTGCACAAGCAAATATGCTTATGCTTACTCTTACGCTTACGCTTACGCTTACGCTTACGCTTACGCTTACGCTTACGCTTACGCTTACGCTTACGCTTACGCTTACGCTTTCGCTTACGCTTACGCTTACGCTTACGCTTACGCTTACGCTTACGCTTACGCTTACGCTTACGCTTACGCTTACGCTTACGCTTACGCTTACGCTTACGCTTACGCTTATGCTTATGGTTGCTTATAAGACCATAACTATACTAAAATGACCATAACTTGGGTAACAATTTGATCAATATGAATCATAAAGTGATTAATTACAAAATCTTATGAAATGCTCGAAAGATGGATTGGAAATTTTTAGAACAGTGTCACGGCACTTGAAAAAGAATGTGTGCAATACCTGTCCTCCCTCAATTTAAAACTAAGTACTGTTACCGCTACCCAAGACATTAGTCTAACATAATTTTTAAAAAAATTTCGAAAAAATGGTAATCTATTGAAGCAAAGGCCCGGAATTGGAATACGGTGGATGTCTTAGACATTCTAATTGAAGGGCTCTTAATTTGAATGCCGTCTGTTGTGTAATGTGTGGTCTGGCGTTAACGTAAACCAGCAGTGGTGTGGAACGATTGACCAGCCTAGGTTGTTTAGCAGCTAGCTTTTCCATCGTGGTTTGAAAATGCTGACAATAGATATCTGCCGTCGTAATCTGGTTAGATTTGAGAAAACAGTAAAAAACAATTCCGGCACTAGTCCACAGAACTCTAACAAGTAATTAGTTTTGGGTCAATTTTCGGTTGAGAAAGGATTTGGCTGGCTGACCAGGATCCAACCATTGCGATGAACGGTTCCGATTATAGTAAAGAACCTATTTTTTAAGTGGATTATAATAGATTTATCACTAACATCGCAGTCTGTAGCTAAGTCGGGCGTAGTGTGCAATGGATTCGTTTCTACGATAGACTTCAATTCTTCATTTCATCTTGGGCTTGTTCTGCAGCTCCAAATTTCCAGAACGAAAACGTCGGTGCCAAAAACGAACAATATTTTCTTTTGCAACAAGTACACATCTTTAATACTTCGAGTCGTTTCCGCAGGACTGGTGCCACAGTGGAACTCGTACATTTAAATAATGCGGTATTTTAAGTTTTCCATTTTGTTAACAGAGTAAGGCAAAACAGAAAAAACAAAATAAAAAATAAATGAACGACGGAGAACAAAACAAAAATACATGTGTACAAAAAAAAATAGTCTTAAACATTTTGATTTAGAATTCCTTACCAAAGAGAAGAATTTTGTGATTAAAGTGGCCAGTACGAAAAACGTCAATTTCACATGTAAGGATCTAATATATTATTATTGGTATGACGATAACTTTGACTGATAATCTGTCTATATTGAAGAAGGATAGATTAAAACTTTTTATTTCTTCAAACTCAACTTGTATTTTTTAATTTCTACATTAATTTATTAGACACTTTGTACGTAGGGTAGGGTAGAAAATTTTCAAAGGATTCAGTGAGGAAAATTTTCAAAGTGCACTAAGAAATTTACTCTTCGTCCCCCTTAACAGATAAAGACTTAAGTCCGACTTAGCTGTAACAAGTTTAAGAAGCGGTCGGGTGTCAACTCCCTCTCTTATCTCTTTAACATATTTTCATATGTACATACATAGATAACCTTAATAAGATCACGCCCTTAAATCACTTAAGTAGTAGGCAGAGATGCACATACGAATTGACCACTTTTTACCAGTTATATTATGAGTCCATTAAATTAAACCCCAATACTATACATACTGTCCTATCGAGGTCAGTAAAAAAGCTAAATACCTGAATTTTAAAATAGGATTTAATATATCATTACTTCATAATTCATAGGATTGACAAAATTGTTCCCTAAATTATGGTCTATATGCAATTTCATACCAAGTAACTTAAACTGAATACGATGAAAACTGGTAAAGTTATATCGAGTAATAAAAATTATGTGGACATTTTAATATTCAACTTTTTAAAAACTCCGGGCTAACTTTATTTTGCCCCGACAATTCTTGGACAATTAAACTTTTAATGTTGAATGAAATTTATATCTATAACCATCATATTAAATGGACTACATCATAAAAATGTAATTAACATTATTTGTGAAACTGAGCACTGATATTGGTTTAATATCAGTGCTCTTTTACTTAAAAATTTGTATAACTTGAATCTCACTGCCTGTTGTGTATAAAACATATAATTAAATTGTAATTAAATTTCTTTTTAATAAGATACGGATACGGATACACTGACTCTACGGCCCATAAATAATTCTACAGTAATTTGCAGTTACTTTTGCTTTTTTTACTTTTAATAAGTTACTTTATATATTTAAAATTTGTTTAGAATTTATTTGATATTAGTAACATTATTAATAACCGTACTGTCGTGTAAGCTTATTAGTAGTTAGTAAATAATTATATTTTTTATTGGGTTATGAATATTATTATCCTTTGAAATTGATTATTTTTTCAGCCGTATGGGCTTAAAAAGCCTGTCATGTTACATTTGATATTGAAAATAATAAACTGTATCAACTGTAGTTTTTAATAAATATTTTTCAACATCTATTTACAATATCTTAAGGAAATATTTACATTAATTTGTAAAATATCTGACACTTAATGCTTTTTTAATCTAAGAATCGATAATTTTAAAGAAACGAAGTATAAGTAAATTATTTTTAATTCTTATCCAAATTTGATGAATATTAAGGATTTTTAATATCCCTAAGGGGGAGACCGAAATAATTGAGGCAAGGTCGAGTAGATGATATATATTTTTTAAATATTTTGAATGTCGAAAAACTATTACCAAATTCCTAATAATACAATGAAATGAGATTTAGTTTAAACAATTTTGTAAACATAAATAGATTCAAATTCTTAATTTAATATAATTAACTTCTTGACATTATCTATCTAAGTATTTTACAAGTCTTTTATGAACAGAAATTATACCAACAAAATTTTACGTCATGTGTGAAAGCATGTAGTTGCCTTTTCTCGTGGTTACTTATCTCTCGGTGAGTTAAATAGTCCCAGTAGTGTAATGCTGGAGGCAAACGTCTGTTATAACGTACAACAGTTAGAAGTGTCATAAACTTTCTATGTAAACGAAAACTACCACAACGTTTAAGTTTCTAGTAATATAAGTTTACTTTAGAGATTGCTTTTACAGCGGAGAACCATATGAGGGATTCAAAACTCGGTTGCCTGAAATCTGGATATGTAATATATATGTGTACATTATATGATTTCTAAGTACGTTTCCATATATATATATGCATTTCATAAAAAATATATGAAATATGGTACTACTGACAAATATAAAAGTTACCAAGGAAATGGACATAATTTAACAAATACTTCGAGTAAGTATAAAGTTGCAAAAGTGTTAAGGGTTAAAAACCCGAATGTAAAGTAAATCGAATAGAAACTTCGAAATAGCAGCTCTTTTGTGAATTCAGATTTAAAAGCACTCGCTGTTTCGTTCTGCTTAAGGTATAACTTTGTGCTTAATGCATTATCAATGGAGATAAAATTCACTGACAATGGTTCTTATTATAAATATTCACATTTTTTCATGTAATATCTATACATAATTGTCACTGATTGTTTTCTGTACATGGAAAATAAAAAAAAAATGGGGTCTTTTATAAGAGCAAGAGAACCCTAAACATTGGTTTTTCATTTTGTCTGTTTGTCTGTATGTCTGTGCAGGCTAATCTCAAATATTGCTAAACCAATTGGAATACGGTTTTCAGGAATATATTGTTACAGTCTTCACTTAACATTTAGTGTTTATTTCATTTGAATCGGTATAGAAATAAAATAGTTTTGTCCATTTATGTCAACCATGCAATAAATACGATGCAAATCTTCTTATATACATTTAATAAATCTGTAGAGGAGTAGCCTCTGTACATTAAAAATATTATTATACTATACTATAATAAAACTTGAGCGTCAGTTAGTCAGTAACATTTCGTTTGTAACTTTCATTGCACTCTTCACTCCATAAAAAGATATAGTATTTAAAGTGTTCAATAAATTTATCTTTATTATATATATAATAAAACTGTAACTGATCGATGTCTTTACATGGATTTTTTTTCCAAAATTCATAATAAGGGACCTTTTTGCAATTGTTTATACAGCAAGACAGACCAAAACAATGTTAATTCATTTTGTCTGTTCGTCTGTATGTTCGTATATTAGTGCACGCTAATCTCAGAAACGGACTAACCGGTTCGGGTGAAGTTTTAAGTTTAAGCTTCACTTTACATTTTGTTTTTTTTTATTTAAGTCGATTATCAAATAAAGTTAATAATCTCTTATTTTCATACCATTGCGATAAGAAATTTTTTCAAAACTATTTTTTTTTATATTTCAAATCTATTCTGATTTCATACTTAGTAGTTTTATACTTCATGATAGTGGTATAATATATTTTAGATGTATAGCTTCATAAGTAGGATTTTAATTTATAATACATCTTATTTAATATATATGGATTGATAGTACAATATTAGTGGTACATATTGATAATACATATTGATAGTATATATTGACAGTCCTCCCGTCAGGGAATAATAATAAACTTTCCAATAAAAAGAATACATAATTGGAAAAAAAAATATCTGTGATTAAAAATAAAAACATATATAAAAATAAACTATAAATACTCCTACACGCAAAAACTACTTGCCAGGATTTGATGAAACTTTGAACGGGTACGTTTTATTGAAATCGGAATCTATGTGTACGAAGTCGCAGGCGCAGCTAGTAGTATAATAATTTATAAGACCAAGGATTTGAATACCTAGACTGCATGTCCTTCAATTCAAACTATTAAGGCAATAATTCAAGGTACCGAAGTCAAGATTAGAACCTCATCAGTTATAAAATTTCGATATAACAAAAAAAAAAACATATTAATCAATCAATCTACAGTTGTGTACCAATAAACAGACAGATAGAGGCTTTTAGATTGTGTAAAAAAATTGAAGAATTCATCACTACGAGTGCCATTACAACATGCAATTTCGATTGCAAAGCGTATTATTTCGGTCAAAGGAGAACCATGTTTGTAGTAATAATTAGTGTTTGGTAACAGTTTGTATTGAATTGCAAATCAAACCAATGACATGCTGTTAGCGTTTGTACTTATATTGTATTTTAATTGACGAAGCCGTATTCTACATTGCGGCCTACCATGAACTCTTATAGCAGTATTACAATAATCTTACTTTCGATTTTCGTACCATGACATCCTAAAAGTAATATTACTTTAAGAGTGTTTCGATAAGAAGTTTTGATGACGTCATCCTAAATTCGTTCTTTTACCAAATAAAACATTATTAACTGGTACCATGAACTATTTTTTGACAATAGAAACATGAAAGTAATATTACTTTTACGTCTAATTTTGACATTTAGAAATCGTTAGTTTTTCAAGACGGATTTAAAATGTAATATTGTTTATATGCCCAATTTACGTACTTATTTTAGCCATCAACTACAATAGGCATAAATACTACAAAAGAAGTCTACTTCTTCTAGCCCCTGCTAGCTAACCACACCACATGTAATTATATGATACTCTCAAAATTAGAAGGTCCTTAAAGAGTATTTCCATTTACAAAAACGATTTGTAAAATCATTTCTGTTTTTTAGTTGGTCTAAATTGATTAACTATTATTTTATGATTATCTTTACTGTTTACATACATCATTATTATTATTTATTATAATATAAATATAATGGTATAGTGTTCAACTCAGAACCACCTCATTAATTCAAAGACAGTTTATCATTAATATATTTTTATTAATATTTATTAATTAAATGTAAGAAGTGCATCGACTATTTTGGACGTATAATATTCTCATAAAAGAAACACATAAGTACAAACAAACGTTGATGCCTCAACAAATGTACACAATCCACTTTAAAAATAATAACTTTAGTTTTCTTAACATGTTTGGATCATCAATATATCACAAATAAAATTATTCTCCATAGTTGTTTCTGCTGTTTCGAGTTGTTCGTCCTATAGCAAAACAGACCTTGCAAAGATCAGGAACCCAATCAATTTGTCACCCAAAACTCGTTTTTTTTTCTTTTTTACTTCTATTACAGGCAATCGAGATTTTTAATATTATAAATTATATATCATAATTTCATCTTCATATTATAATCTTGAATTTATTAATTAGTTTCAATAGCAAGTCCATAAAATCGTATTGTCCGGTATATAACTACAATTCATTATTTACTTATAAAACTCTAATCTGATAATTTTATTTTTGCTTTATGTAAATTGTATTTTGTAATTCACATTCCTGTCATTTTGATTATTTTGTATTTCCATAGCAACCAAGTGTCAATCCACTGAAAACGTTTCTTTTCAGGTGATAATAACATTATGATAATAATAGATAAATGGTGCGTTATTATAAATTATTTTTAATTTTTAGATAGTTTCAAATGGTATCAATTACAAAACTAACTAACTAACCTTCGTTTATACAAAGCTATTAATATACCAAGAATAAAAAAGATGACTACTTTTTTTGCAAATATTATAATTTATTTTAATAAGTGGGTGTTAAGGAATACAATTTGCAACATGGTGTAAAAGAGATGAAGCTAAACGAAGTAAAAGTGATGTTTCATTCCCTCCTATTGCAGAAATAGAAAAGCATTCGTTTATTTACGTCACTGAGCAGGAATAAAATAAAAATGATTTATAAAGTTCATGGTACGAATCAAAGTAATATTATTGTAATAATATATAGTTTTTAGAGTTCATAGTAGGCCCATTGTCTTGATTGGCTCTAAAATACCTTTTGCCCACCCCATGACTCACCAGCGTGCCCACACCAGTTTTAGTTTACTAATTAATAAAAATTGTCCAAAACATACTTCATTAATAAACGGCACAACATACTCGACAGCTCAGTGTCTTCCAACTTAGTTTATCGATTGTGTCAAAAGTTACTAAAGACCTCCGAGGATTACTTACCTACTATAGAAAATTAAATTAATATTTATATTTTTTTCTCGCTTAGACTAAAAAAAATTAAAAAGAATACTAGAACCCTAAACTATTACAACCAAATCCAATAAATATAGTGAATAAAAGTGATTGACATGTATTCCATTACAAAACAAAAATTATTAAATATTATTTGGAGTGTTTAATTAAACGAAGTAACTTGCTTTTATTTTTATAAGCTTTGTGTTATTTTTTGTTAAAAATGTATTTTCTAAATACTTTCTTTTAAGTAAGGTATTATTTTAGAACAACATTTTTATATCTAATAACGTAGCCAGAGATATAATTGAAGTTTCTTCCCTAAATTAACACTGTGACATTGTTATAACATTGACTCAATTTACTTTTTTGGGCAAGGGACAACTTCAAAGAACTAAATTCACCTTGTAATAATAGTGATTCCAAACCTGTTTTTTTTATTTCAAGATGATATTTGTTTTGTAGGTAAAATATATTCAAACTGTCAGCGAGGATAGCTTTTGATATTATGTCTTTTTATACGAATTGGAATGTTTTGTAAAGTTATCTTTGCATTATGTATGTAATATTAACAATTATATAACAGTGGAGATAGTAAAGCTTTTAGTCTCATTGCCAACGTGATTTTATTGCAACCAATAATAGCAACATCTAACATGATTTAAAAGTATTACTTGATTATTAAAAAAAACAGTTACTATTAAAGATTAATACCCCTTTAATAGAGAATTATTTATAGACTCAACCTTAAGAAGATTTTTATAACATTCACTATATATTCACAATAAGACTTTTAGGTAAGTATTATGTTAAATTAAATTGAACCAATAAGTTCTGCAGAAATCTGTCAAATTTCTTAAGAATTAATTACATTTCCGTACCTACCGCAGCTATTTTCTATAATATAAATAAAAATATATTGCGTTGCTTTTAATTATCTTAAACAGTCAGGAAACGCTAAAAAACATTAGTTATTTGCAGCAACTTATATCTAATATTATCTTCTTTTATTATTTTATTACTTTATCAACACAAAATATAAATTATACTTTATAAATTTTATGCCAAACTTCTTAAGCAACAATAAGTGTTTGTGCCAACTCAAAACATTCGATACTTTTCGGTGATACAAACTTTGTTGAAGTTTAGATGCCGATGTCGATTTCAATTGTACAAAATTTTATACAACAAAACCAAGTTTTAAGTGAGTCCTATTATAGCTGTAAGCTAAAATGTTAATATTTTAGTAGTTTTAATACTAATATCTATAGTATGATAATAATATTTTTTAGTTAAATATTTTTTATGTGCAACACCTTCTACCTGTCTGTAGTCGGTAAAGCCCGGAGGTTTCAACTAACTTTAGACAGACGAGATAAGCTCAGCTTGAGTAACAGCTTCTGACTGTTTCGTATCATTTAGATATTTTGTATTACTTGTATCTTTATCTTAACAAAGCTATTTTTTTTCATATCATTTATATATAAATATTAATAACAATTATTATTTTTGATGTCAAATCCTTTGTTGAATTTTCTGAATGGTCTTAGAATGGTAGATTGAAATTATTGTACAATTTTCTTGGTCGGTCGGTAAAGAAAATACCGCGATGAAACGCGGTTTTTAAACCTCTAAAAAATAATACTTTATAAACCATTACACCACCATGAAACACTTTGGTGGGTTTTCTTCGTGCTCTCTCCATAATTAGGAAGGAACCCATGTCCAACAGTGCACCAGTTATAGACTAGTTTACTTTAGTCGATAAAAAAGAATATAACATGAACCATCAAATAGCTTTCTTTTTTTGTTATCTTGTAAGTTAGCAATATTTTTTAACTATTAACAGATTTTGAAACAAACCTTACTTCTCATAAAAATATCAATATTGTAGTAAACGTTGACGGGTAAGTAATATTGGGATTAATGTAGTGCTTCGTGTTGTTTTTCATAATATTTTTGTCTGATTTCTGAGAATTTTAAACCTAATTTTGAAATATATTAATAAATATTTTCAGAATCAGAATTTTTGTAAATATGACTTTTATAAATAATATGATAGATGCATTAAAGTTATTATTTATTAAGGTATCTTTCATGTAAATGGATCATCCTACAAGGTGAGTTCATGAAACAGATACAAATTGATAAAATCACAAGTGAATAGAGCAACTGATATTTGATAATAACAAGAGTCAATCTTGATGAAAAGCCACCTTCAAATGCTAAAAAATATATTGCCATAAACATCAAGATTTACGTTTTTTTACGTCTATTTTAACTTCTATCTGAATCATTTTTACAACAAAATATTTTGTTGAACTCATATACTTACTTCTCAAATTATCCTGCAAAAGAAACAGATTATAATAATTTTATAAAGAAGACTATTTTAAAATAAAAAAACTCAGCTTCAACATGAATTATTAACATTATTATTAACATTGTAATTAAACTTTAGTGTTTATAAAAAATATATTTACCCGACTATATTCAAGTAATCTAATCGGAATTTTGCCCTTCTAGTTTCGAACCCATCTGAAACTAGTCGAAACCCTCATGAATAGGAACTCTCCATCAGGAATTAATGAGCTAAAAAAATGGCGGACTCGCGGCGTGATTATAGTCCGGTAAATATATATTTGTTAAGATTATCTTTAAAGGAGACAAAAAGATAGAAATAGTTATCTAAAATAATCTAAAACTATTAAACAGTTTTTATTTTTTTCTTTAAATAATTTATATTATCTTTTAAGAATAAAACACTAAAAAAATCTAAAATGAATAAGTTTGGGGTGAATTGAATGTAAGTTGCTTTATTCTATTTTTTCCTTAATCGTTTTCGAGGATTTCATGATTTCAAACAACGAGGAAGTCAGGTATAACTGTTTTGCGAATCAAATTAACTTGTCAAGAGGGAGTTTACCTCAAATTATTGGTTAAGCATATTGGAATATAGCTCGTATTATTATGAAGGGTAAAGCGTTTTTTGTGATGTAAATAATTTTAAACAGATCGACCTTATCTTTGAATTATAAATGAGGGAAAGGTAAATCGAATCTCGACACAGGCAGTGATGACACGATAATCTAACAACGGCCGAGATTATCTTTTGATAAAAAACTTTTCGAATAAAGAAATAAATAACTTGAAATAAAAAAATCCTAGCCAGTTTTTGTTATACAAATAATAAATAACAATACTTTTTTGATATATGCAGAGTAAATATCTGATTTAAGTTAGTTATTTAGTTAAAAATGTAAGTAAATGTAAAGTGATAGTTATTTAGTGTTTTCTAAGGCTTTCACGAGTACTACACATTGAAATAAAACTATTTTCCTGATTTTGTTATTACTTAAATTTAAAATTATTTATTACCGTATTATTAAAAGTATCATTTAAATTTTGAATTTAAATAATTTTAATTGCTTTATGATTTGAAAACTATAACTTGAATTTGAAGTTATTGATAAACCTTTAATTATGGATGGGTAAGATACAATACGATAATGAATACGTAGAATGGGGCCCTTTAAAAATAGTTTTAGAAAGCACAATACTGCTCTTGCTGTGTCTTTATAAGGTTCAATAAATGGTTGTAAACTAATCTTCCTTGTTAACTTGCAATGCCCTTAAAAACAACAAGTGTTACAGTATTTACAAATTATTATAAAATAAAATAAAATAAAAAATGTTACCTTGTTAACATTTTTCTTTTCTTGAAATTACAAAAAAAAAACATAAATAAACCTTGTCGAAGGCTAAGTAATACTATCATTAACGTAGTCTTTACGCGTTATGTTGTATTGAATATTTTTTTAACACCCCACTAAAAAGAGGGGTGTTATAAGTTTGAGCTGTCGATCTGTGTATCTGTGTGTCTGTCTGTGGCAAATTTGCGGTCAAACGCGTAGACGGATTTGAATGCGATTTTTTTTAATCGAAAGCTATGTTCGTCGAGATGGTTTTTATCCATGTTTGGTCAAAATAGAAATAGTCGTCTCCACGATATTGATGCTTTATTCGTGCGGGAGAGAGGTTCTTATGCAATAATTAGCTGTTCCCAGCAGCTTCGCCAGCGCTATATAGGAAAAAAAGCCTTATTATGCAGGTCTAAAGGTTTTTACACTTACTTACTGCGGTAAAGTACTTTATTAGGCACGTATTTTTTACAGTCTACGTAGACTGTAAAAAATATATCTGTATGGCGTATGATCGTAGTCATAAAGAATCACGGGCAACAGTTAGTGGTAATATAAATCCCTTCATCATAGTGTTATTAGTGATTGTAAATCATTTTAACTCTAAATGTTTATATTTATTAATATTTGTATATATGAAACCTACCTATCTACCTACCCATTTGAAAAAGACTTGAATCATGTTACTTAATACATTTATAATTTATTACATTGTCGAAACTTTCACGCGGATCGTTATTTTATTAAATATTTCTCGTATTAAATATAATCTTTGTACATCAGAGGGATAATGTAGGATTCTAAAGGTAAAATATTTTATTAAATCTGTCCAGTAGTTTCGGCGCCTATTCAATTCAAACAAACAATAAAATCTTTCCTCTTTAAAATATAAATGATATGATGATGATTGTGATGATGATGATGATGATTATAAAACATAGCCAATGTTCTTCAGGGATAATGTAGGATTCTAATGCTAAAAGATTTTTTAAAATCGGTCCTGTAGTTTCAGAGCCTATTCAATTCAAACAAACAAACAAATCTTTCCTCTTTATAATATTAGGATAGATTAATAGAAATACTTAAACAATTGAAAATTTTGTGTCACTTTAGGTTTATTTAGTACTATTCAGAAACCAGTAACTTAACTTAGAAAAGCAGAAAAAAAACCCCCGGTACAAAAAGACCTCTAAAAAGAATAAAAATAATATTATTGTGTACTTATTGAATTCGTTGCGTCGGGGACCGTTTAATAAAGGAAGAAATTAAAATTCAAGTAAGTTAACCAGGCAAATAAAGAAATTATGATATCGAATCGAGTAATCTAAGTCGTCAATGATTGACTTCGTGAAATAAAAACCATCGTCAACGTACGTACAACGAAATTTTATTTTTATTAAAATTTTAGCTTTATAAAAATGAAATACGTTTATGTAAAACGCATTCAATTCTGTTTAAAGGTTTTGAAACAGTGCTTAAAGTAAATTTTCAATTCACCATAACTTCTTTTTCCCCTAACTGATTTTGACAAAACACAGTTTCGACAACGTTTCAGATTATATATAATTTATCTGTGAGGACCACGTTCAAATCCGTTGAGCAGTTTCGACGTTATAACCTACCAGACAGACAGACAAAAATTTGTTACTCCTCTTTAATCGCCCTCTAGCAGTTTTTGAAAAAAATATTTAATGTACACACACTCAATTTTTACTGTCTAATTATAGATTTGAGATAAAAAAAAATTGTTTACTTTTTATTCCCGGAGGTTACTTATACTTTCTCTTTATACTATTTCTTCTATAGTCTTATCATAGTGGAGAGATAAATAAAAGTGTATTAAAATAGTTAGATAATAACTATCAATGGGCAGATTGACCAATCAATCAATCATTTCTAGTCTGATAGAAAGTTCTGACCAAAACTGAGTAAGCGAGCCTATCCTCGGTGTACTCAGTTCCATTTGTATAGGAAATCTAGTAGCATCAATCCTTAAGTCTAACTTTAGGTCACTCCATCATGACAATGAAATATATTAATCATCATTACGTACTTATAGCAAAATAAATTACTAAAAACATCATTGAAGAATAATAAGTTGGGACAGTACAGAATATTGTGTAAATAGTAAAGTATATAGGTTGGTTTTATTAACTTTCTTTTGTTCGTAGTGATCTTTATCAACAAAAAAATAACCTACAACTGATACAGCGATCACTCACATTAAAACCTTTCCACCGACTGATGTGGTTCATGAATTTTAAAAATATTTGTTACAAAGAATCAAACAAATTAAAAATATTGTCAGAAATACGAGAAAAGTGTACCGAAACTTCACCCGGTTTTGTAGAACATGTGTGAAGAGATGTCGTTTCTTTTAATTTTCAAAATTAAATATTCGATTTTTTCAAAGAAATAATGATTTTTGACATAACTGTAAACGCGTCCTCTAAGTAAGTAAGTAAGTAAGTAAGTTAACATTAAGTGGACAAAATCTAATATATTGTTAATATCTTTATCACATCAATCCTTATCGGAGATCGTCCCTACGGGCAATAGTAGCTTGAACGTGTCGTTTTGATATTAATACCTGTACTGTCAGGTAATGAAGGGCATTGCAATTCTCTGCAATATTTCTTTTTTTTTTAATTCAAAATCACTAATTCTATGTACGTACCACATTTACATTCACACAATGCACATGCAAACAGCACATGATTCTCTGTCTGTCTGTCTGATCTCTTTCTTACAAGATTTTTAATGTATTATTTTTAAAAAGTTATATATTACTATGTTTTTATTAACAGTGCATTTCCCAGGAATTACAATGCCTTGGACAGACATAAATTAAATTGATATAAACTTTTATGATATATTCCGAAACATAGCTAAGGTAAGACACAAACAAATACAAACTGTATCTAATAATAACTTATCGTATCATTAAAGAAAATTATTTTAGATATATCGGAATATACGAGTATCAGAGCTTAGAAGTATTTTTATTATTGATACTGATGGTATTAAAGTAAGTAAGTGTACGATTGAAAATATCTTTATATTCGTAATACACACATTCACACGCAGTTATAAGATCCGGGTTTACTGGGACGATTTTCCAGAGATCGCGATTTCGAATCCCTACCCGTATCAATTTATTTTTCATTCTAAACTTATATAAAAGTGTATAAATGTAAAAAGTGACAATGACAAAAAGAAAGAAGTCCTTTTGATATCTAGTATATTTGTAATGCAACAAAGATTTAACGTTATCTTTTAACAATAATCTTTATCTTATCACCGTGTGTAACGTGAATATTTTAAAACTTTTCTTATTCGTATTCACGGATCCAATACACTATGCATACCGCGAATACTAAGACTTTATACGTAATGAGAATTTTCAGCGTAAAGTTTATTAAGTATTTCCATCAGGCAATACCAGTAATTGATGAATGTTTTTTAGGATTATTTTATTCTTATCTACTTGATACTAATTGTCGACTTCGGCTGCTTTTATCAAATATTGTTTGTTTTACTTTATACATATCTAAACTTTAAACTTTAAAAATAAACTGTACGTTTTTCACTTCAAAAATGAAGAAGTTGCAATACAAACTTTTATCTAATATAGTAAACATCAGCGGTTAAATGATTTCCTTTTCATATACAAAAGCAAGACAATATCATCAAAACTGGTTGAGTAATTTCAGGAAGTCAAAGAATAATATAACAGAATTATACATAAATGATTTACGTAAAGATTAAGAAAAACTATTTGCTATTGTGGCTGTTTTGTAAATTACAATACTCTCAACGTTATTACAACAACGGCTTCAGAGCGATGTCAGATTTCCCACGTCGTTATAGTAAATTGGCTAAGTTAGTTAGTTTCTGCTTATACTGATTACTTTTACACTTGTATTTATTACAGTGCCGAGCGTTCTTTAAGCACAGGTAGGGGAATGCCAAAACAAATGGTAGGATGTAACTTTAGAAAAAAAAAACAAATTATTGTGTAGAGTCATATAACTGTATTAGAGTTTAGTTGTATGAAAACATTTTTAACATTAAAAATATAAATAACTTACTCGACATATACTACTGAAGTGAGGTTTGAGAACCAAGGCTCTTTTGAATATATTATAATAATTAATTGGATATAAAATGTACGCGAAGTTTTAATACAGTTTTATAACATTATATGAACTTGAATGAATTAAAATTAAAGTGGGTTATTTATTACTAAATATTTATGAGTTATAAGGAAAGAAAGGACAGATAGTTCAGAATTAGAAAGAGTTGATACCTTAGTATTTTTCTGTTTACTTTTAATCCAATATGTTATTTTCTGATATCGATCTTATTTACCTGGATATAGAGATAAAAATACCTACGTTTCCTATACCGTCATTTACCTCACACGTGACGTTTTATATAAACGAGCTGACCAACAATTCAGTTTAGTAGATGTTTTCTTAGACATTTATTTAGCCTGTTCCATTTTCTCCATAACAGCAGTTTTTAATCAGAATTAATTAGTTGAAAGATCAGACCTAAAAATATATTAAATGTTGTAGATGTATTTTTATAATCGTTTTTATTATTATGTTCTCATTTAAGAATAAATAAATTATTAAAATATCTATCTATTTTTACTTAATTACACACTTTGTTTCTGTAATGTTATTTTTTTTTTTCTAATAAAAAATTGTGTTTTTAGATCCCGCATATAAGATCATATTAGAGCAATGTATTAAAGTATTTATTACAAATACAATTAACGTATTTTGTATTAATGTTTATGTCACAACTGCATAATATAATTTCTGTGAAGTTCTTAATTATGTTAACGTGAATATAAAGTTATTAATTGTTATCTGTGGAATATTATTCAAATAATAAGAAATATAGTAAAAAAAATATTTTAGTTACACACTGCATAATTAAGTATAAATGTCTACTAGATAATATAACAACGCCTTGGTAGGTTTTTATTTTTTGTCAGAATTTCAATGTCTTGAGAGTTCATATTTATTTTTGCGGCCGTCTTATCGAATATTTATAAGTTATTTTCATTTTCTACTGTTACACTATTAGTTTTCGTTTTTTGTTCTTTCAATATTTACAAAATGGATGTATTTATTGTTTCATTCTTTGAATATCTACTGTTAAGACTTTTTCAATGATACACGGTGCTTAGTTCTTCAATGTTTAATATTCTACAACTTGTAATGGAATGGGCGAGAGCAGCCCTTACAACTCGTTTTATAATATTTTAACACTATAATATTTAGGTGAGGGTAATTTACAATTTCATAACCAACTTACAAATGATATTATTTATACCTTATATTAAGTTCTCACAATTAATAAAAGATTAAACATTATGTTAAAATATTCTATCATTCTTATTCTTAAAATATTTAACAGTAAATACTAAATAACATTCTATAATTGATTGTGTAGGTGGCGCTACTGTTGAAACTTATGAACTAAAACATGTAAATTCCAATGTATTTACCATTTAAATTATTATAAAGAAATATGACTAACACTCGGCCTTTCCTGATTTGTTATCTTACGACCTCGTAATTGTATCATTAATTTCTTTAATTACCAACCATCATATATTAAATAACTAATTTCTAATTTAATAAACATTCTGGAAACCAGTAGACCAAATGGTCATCTGAATTCAGGATCTTACAATGTTATAGAGAAAAACAAATTATTAAAAATACAATGCATCAAGAAAAAAAACATCCAATTATACTTTTAATGTGCGAAATTACATAACATTTATACAACATATAACTTTACTATCGGCCGTTTTGACATCTTATTACGTCCTCGTAATATAATTATAATTTTTATCATAAATACTCGTTAATATAATAATAATATATAATAATAATAATAATATATAATAATAATATATAATAATAATCGTTTTTATCATAAATACTTGTTCTCTTGGCACCGGACAAACCAGGCTGCTTATAAAAAGCCAGATCAACGGACATGCCGTTATATAAATAAATAAATCTCATTTTTACTATTACCACCGGAACACACACACACATGTGGTAGCTTGTTCTTATTTATATTTATTTATTTATTATTTTTTTTTTTTTATACCACGGGACACGCCCATTGATGGTATTTCTTATACTTTCACTACTACCACCGGAACACACACATGTGGTAGTTTATTCTTATTTATTTATTTTTTTATACCACGGGACACACCCATTGATGGTATTTCTTATACTTTCACTACTACCACCGGAACACACACATGTGGTAGTTTATTCTTATTTTTTTTTTTTTTATACCACGGGACACACCCATTGATGGTATTTCTTATACTTTCACTACTACCACCGGAACACACACATGTGGTAGTTTATTCTTATTTATTTTTTTTATACCAAAATAAACACACAAAATTACAAATACAATAATATCCATATTTTAACATCCTTGCTCATAGATCATATTTACAAATTTTCCTTTTTTATAACTAACTTCTAAGCAATTAAACTGATCTAAAAAACTATACCATGTTTTACAATTATTTTCACTATTAACTTTATCTTTGAATTCTGTATTGCTAATATTTTTTATTTTTTTATTTTAAAAGATGTGATTTTTTTTTTTTTTTTTTTTTATATGATCTAGGGCAATGCTTGACTACATTCCACCTGATGGTAAGTGGAATGTAGTCTTAGATGGTAAGTCGCATTGCCCTAGCAACCTATTCACTCTTCTCTTGAAGACACCCACATTATATTTGGCCGGAAATACCGACGCAGGCAAATTGTTCCAGTCCTTCGCTGTAAGCACTAAAAATGAGGAAGCAAAGCGCTTCGTTCGGACAGATGGAATGTCCACAACAAAAGGATGGATACCTGCCGTGCGTCGGGACGTCCTGTGATGGAAGGGGGACGGGGGAATTAACTCGTGTAATTCCTGCGCACAGTCACCAAAATGTATCCTATAGAATACTGAGAGGCTAGCAATTTTACGCCTGTGCTCAAGGCTTTGGAGGTCGGCTTCGACCAATTCGGGATCGCCTATAAGCCTCTTTGCTCGCCTCTCAATTGAGTCCAGAACCGCAAGATGAGACTTTGCGGCACCAGCAAATATGTGACCACAGTACTCTACACACGACCGGATCTGTGCTTTGTATAAAACAAGAAGCTGTCCCGGTGTAAAGCACTGCCGAACCTTCGCAAGAACGGCAAGCTTTGCTGCTGCTGCTCTTGCTCTGGACTCAATGAACCGACCAAAGTTGAGGTTCGAGGAAATCTCTAAGCCTAACAACTGAAGTCGGTCCCTGTATTCCAAGGATACATTCTGGAAAGTAGGAGCCAAGGTGAAAGGGCTCTTTTTGGCGGTGAACAGACACGTCTGCGTTTTGGTGGCGTTGAACTTGACAAGATTGGCATTGCTCCATGCGGAGACTGCCTGAAGTTTGTCATTCAGACGTTGCACCATGGCTTCTCTTTCAGACTGTACTTGATCTCGACTAGCCCGACTACTCGGCAGATATCTTTCTACAACTGTGCTGTCGTCTGCATACCCATAGATACCGGGCTTTAACAGATCATTAATGTGCAGCAGAAAAAGAGTTGCAGAAAGAACGGACCCCTGAGGCACTCCGGCATTTATTGTCAAGGGTTCCGAGGAACACCCGTCGACAACTACTCGGAGAGATCTGTGGCTCAGAAAGTCCGTTACCCAGCCGATCAGACCAGGAGATATACCGTACGCTGAAAGCTTGCATATAAGGCTCGCATGCCAGACCCTGTCAAATGCCCTCGAGACGTCCAGAGAGACGGCGACCGCTTCCCCGTTCTTCTCGATGGCCTCGCCTAAAATGTGAGTAGCATGCACTAGGAGGTCCCCAGTAGACCTATTACGGCGAAACCCGTACTGTCGGTCACTGAGGAGATCGTTACCTTCTAGGTATGCTAGTAGGCGCGAGTTCAATACACGCTCCATAATCTTGCAGAGTATGGAGGTGATTGAAATCGGTCTGTAATTGACAGGGTCGGCACGGCTGCCTTTTTTGGGCACGGGTTGCACATTAGCAAGCTTCCAGGATTTCGGCACTATTCCAGTCATGAAAGAGAGGCGATACAGACGTGTCAGTACAGGAGACAACTCAGCTGCGCATGTCTTGAGCAGAATGGTTGGTATACCATCAGGACCACTGGCTTTATTCACATCTAAACGACACAATGTTCTCCATACCTCTTTGTTAGTGATGCGGATTTCAGGCATCGAAATACCGCAGTGAGGAAGATGTGCTGGAGAAGCATTGCCAGTGTCTAGATGCGAATTATCAGCAAACAGAGAAGCAAGTACATTCGCTTTCTCTGTTGCTGTGTGGGCCAGGGATCCATCCGGCTTCAGCAGAGCAGGCAGTGAGGGTTGGCAGAAATTCGACTCGATCGCTTTCGCAAGAGACCAGAAAGCTCGACTGCCAGTTGGTCTGACAGAGAGCTTTTCGCCATTCTTAGCGATTCGATCGAGACGAGCTTTCCGCAATGCCTTTTTGTAGGACTTGGCAGCTTGGTTAAAGGCTCTCTTCTTCAAACTTACATCCGGAGTTTTGCGGGTTCGAGCATCAGCCCAAATGAAATATGCCGAATGTTTTCGGTCTTGAGCATGACCACATTCGGCATTAAACCATGGGCGAGCTTTGCCACCGATGGGTACGTCAGCAAAAGGAATAAAATACTCCATTGCCTGATGCACCACATCGGTTATAGCATCCGCGCAACTCGACGGATCCGAAGAAGAGAAGCAGACCTGCCGCCAAGGATAAGACGCAAAAAAGTGCCGCATCTCATCCCAATCTGCTGACTTGTATTTCCATACTCGCCTAACACCATGTGGTTCGAAAGCTGGTGGAGAATATGTAAATACAGATTTCACCAGACAGTGATCGGAGGTTCCCAAGGGGGACGTGACCTCTACACGATACCTGTCCGGATCAGTTGTCAGCAGAAGGTCCAGGCAATTGGCTGTATGGCCTACCACATCTGGTACCCTTGTCGCTTGCCTCACCAGCTGAAAGAGGTCCAAAGACAAAGCAAAGTTCCACGCTTCTCTTCCAGCATGGTCGGTCTTCTGGTACGGGAACAGCCAGTCCTGATGACAGGCATTAAAGTCTCCCAGAAAGACGAGCTGCGCCGAAGGGTACTGATACAGAGCCATATCTGCAGCCTCACTGAGATACTCAAATAAACGAGTTGTCTCCTGGTCACCGCTGTGCGAACGGTAGACACAGGAATACAGGATTTTTTCGTTTCCTGTGTCCACTAAAACCCATAGGGAAGAAAAAGTGGGGTCTTCAAGGTGACGGAGACGCTGAATACAGAGGTCGTTCCGCGCATACACACTGACTCCGGCTCGTGAGCGAAAGTTGTGCTCTAACGAGTAACCGGGATAATCCAAGTATGTAGCGCTCAAAGGACATTGTATCTGCGTCTCCGTCAAAAAGAGAATTTTGAATCTTATTGTACAAGTGCTTATAGTACTATCATATCAAAATCAAATGAACATTTTTATAAGTTAAAAATTTAAAGTTATTTTTTTTTAACAGTATAGTAATGATATTTAATTAAATTATATATATATATATATATATATATATATATATATATATATATATATATATATATATATATATATATATATATATATATATATATATTTAATATATGTTTCTTTTCTTAATTATTTATTATTTATTTGTAATTAATATAACTTTTTATCACATAAAAATAAAACTAAATATTTATTGAGAAATTATCTTTTGAGCATAATTATTTTTTACATAAATATATATAATATATAATTATTAATTTTTTTTTTTTTTATAATGTTATCAGTAACCTTTAATACTTTTAGCTTGTCTACACGTAGCCGTGTTTATTACTTATATTTTAATTTTAATTATCCGTATCATCACTACTAATATATTGAACTAGAATTTTTTTCATTTTGTCCGCGCCTATGACATTATTATATTTTCTTCCTCGTTTATTTAAAGATGTTACTTTGTAACGATGATTATCATATATTTTTACAACCTTGTAAGGGCCAGCATATTTGTCTACAAGTTTTCCACTTGTTAATCCTTTCTTTATTATTCTACGTTGAATTTGCACTAAGTCACCTACACAAAATTTTGTATAATTAAGTCTATTTTTATCATATCTTTCTTTACTTTTTATAGAAGTGTTAATATTATTATTCTGAGCCTGAGCTCGTAATTCAGATAGTTGTGATTTTTGTTGTACATTGTATATATCTAGTTCCAATCGAGGCTTATAACCATACAATAATTCGAAAGGACATTTTTGAGTACTACTATTTAAACTGTAATTGATACCTTTTTCTACTTGTGGTATAAATTGTTCCCAATCTTCATTATTTTCCCCCGTATAAGCTATTAAAGATTGAAGAATGGTGCGATTGCTACGTTCAACTTGCCCATTTGCTCTTGGGCAAGAAACGGCGTTTAATATATGGCGAATTTGCTTAGGCGTGCAATAGTTTGAAAATTCTTGGCTAGTAAAAGCTTTACCGCGATCTGTAATTATTCGAGTTGGTAGTCTGAAAACGCGAATAAGAAAATTCATTGTTGTTATTACATGACTTGTACAAGTATTAGGAACTGGTTGTAACCAAACATATTTACTGAAAGCGTCTATTACTACCAATAAATAATTATTTTTATTTTTGGACATACAAAAGGGACCCAAATGATCGAGATGCCATGTATGCCATGGAATATTTCGTTTTTCAATAGGATTTAAAAGGCCTCGTTGTTTACCAGGTGGTTTTTTTGCAAATTGACACGAAATACACGATTTTACATATTTAGTTATAAATCGTCTTAATTTTTCGAACCAATATTGTCTCTGCACTAACTCAATAACTTTGGTTTCACTCATGTGACCGTTATCATCGTGAAACATTTTTGTGATTCTCCAACGAATAGATTTCGGGATAACTATTTTATAATTATCTCCTATTTTCCTATGCAGAATATTATCTTTTAATTCAAATAAGTCCTTATATTCAGGATTTTTAATATTTTTAATAATGGACTGTAATTTAGGATCGTCATATTGTACAGCTATAACCCAATTTTCTTTTGTAATATGTTGCAAAGGTAATGCGTTCCGGCTAAGAGCATCTACATGCTGCATTTGTGTGCCAGGCCTATATTGTACCTCAAAATCGAAACTTTGTAATTCTAGCCACCATCGTCCTATCCTTGGCAACATATCTTTTTTAGTCCAAGTATTACTAAGAGCTTGACAATCACTAAATATTTTAAAAGGTCGGCCAAGGAGATAAACGCGAAATTTCCTGATACTAAAAACAACTGCCATTGCTTCGAGTTCATAAGAGTGATATTTTTGTTCTATAGCAGTGGTTTGTCTACTAAAATATGCTATTGGTTTTAGATCACCATTCAATTGTTTTTGAAATAAAATACCACCCACTCCGAGACTTGAGGCGTCTGTATGCAATTGTGTCTCAAGTTCGGGATTATATATAGCAAGTACCGGTTCCGAAGCTAAAGCCTTTTTTATATCAATAAAGGATTTTTGTTCTTCCACCCCCCATTTCCACAGTCGGTCCTTACGTAGTAAGATAGATAGCGGACGTATCCTATTTGCGAAAGATTTAATAAATTTACGAAAGTAACTGGCTAAACCAATAAAACGTCTTAAATCATGAATGTTACTAGGTTCTATAAATTCATTTAGTGCCTTAACTTTATTTGGAGATGGTCGAATCTCTCCACATGATATAACATGCCCTAAATATTCGATACTTGTTTTTAAGAAAGAGCACTTGTCCCGACGTAGTACTAAACCAGATTCACTTATCAAATTCAAAATTAGTTCTAAATGTTCTAACGCTTGTGGAATATTTTTTGAAAATAGCAAAATGTCATCAATAAAGGATGTCGCAAATTCAAATCGATACTTATTAAGCATAAAATTCATAGCTCTTTGAAAAACCGCTGGCGCATTGGCTAATCCAAAAGGCATTCAGTTTCAGTACGAAACTGACCAAAAGGAGTAACGAAAGCAGTATATTTACGACTATCAGGATTTAATTTTATCTGGTGGAATCCGGCAGCTAAATCTAATTTAGTAAAGAATTGTTCATTGCTAAGCCTATCTAGTTGATCCTGTATGATAGGAAGTGGGTACCGATCTTTTTTAGTCACTTTATTAAGCTGTCGGTAATCTACACACATTCTATACTCTCCCGTTTTTTTTGGAATTAATATAATTGGGCTCGCATATGGTGAATTACTAGATTCTATTATGTCCTTTTCAATTAAATCTTTTATTATACTACGAGTAATATCTTGCTCTTTTAGGGACATACGATATGGGCGATGATAAAAGATTACTTCTGTAGAAAGTTCTATTTTCATTTCTATATCAAATTCTCCTACCCCTGCTTGATCATCGAAACAATGACTGAATGTTTTTAAAAGTTTTTCTAGACAATTTAAATCGGACCCTAACAAATCTGTATCGATTTTCGTGTTTTCAGACTCATATTTACATCCGCGAGCTATACAACGTGTAGCGAATAAGGTTATCGGTTGATATTGTAAATTATTGATATTTATGTAACCAAGGTTACCATGTATTTCTGTAACTTGTTCCGGGATATCAATTTCTTTGCCGAGAGATCTATGTTCGGACCGCTGAACTTTAACAGACTTAGTTTCAATATTATTTTCTGTATAAACTAAAATTCTATTCAATCCGTTTACAATTTGTAAATTATAAGGAACTCTAAATTTAATCTTTGACAAACTAACTTCATTGTGGTTTGAAAATGGTAGTTCGTCGATGACATTGCTATTCGTTTTAGAAAACGTTAAAGTATCCGTCGTTTTCGTTACACATATTCCCGGCAATTCACTAAAGGCCCGCCCTATTATCATATCAGTATTCTGTAGGTTATCGCAAACCACTAGAACCGACTTATTAGTACTAACGCCATCTATGTTTAAATTTAAGAAACTTTCACCCTTTGGTGTGATAATTTGACCTCCATATCCCTTTATGTTTGTTTTACATTCACTATTATATTTTAAATTGATCTTTTTAGCCGCTGATATTGTTATTGTATTACAGGTACTACCTAAGTCAATGTAAGCAGATAATTTAAAACCGTCAGCAACAACTATTTTATGAAATTTTTGGTCACCTACGTCAATAGGGCTAATGTGAAACAATTTGGATTTCCTTTCGTCTTGTTTACTATCATGTTTAATATTAGAATGACTCGGGACTGGGAGATTTCTTAAACTATAACATTCATTCTTTACATGACCTACCTTACCACAATGGTCGCACTTTTTAATTCTACAATTTTCGGTTTTGTGTCCTACCTTAGAACAATTTTTACATCGAACATTATAATTACATTGAGAAAATGAATGTCCTCTACGACAACACAAAAAACAACCGTGTCTAGTATCTTTATCAAAAGCAGAAAAAATATTATTTTTTTGTGAGGGTAGTTCAACCACAGCATCAGTTAAATAGTTAAGTAAAGAACGCGTGTCTCTACAACCTGCACCTCGGGCTCCAGCTTTTAAAAGCGCGTCACCCATAGTAAAAATAATAACATCACAAATCATATGGTCACTTAACTCGCATAACTTTCCTAAAGCTAGTTTCTTATAATAAAAGTCTATCACCTGTTCATCCCGACGTTTGATTTTTGTCACCAGGTCATGTAGTTTCACAGCCAACCCTCGGTTAGCAGGAAAGTATTCCTTTAGCAGCTTCTTCCAGTCGCTCCAGTTGATGTCGATGTCTCGTTGATGTCCGAACCACAGTAATGCAATCCCTTCCAGGTTGGCAGTCATATGATAGATCAGAGTTTTTTCATCCCAGCCGTAAATCTTCGCCAGGACCTCCAATCGATGTAACCATGTTTGGAGAGACATTGTATTAGTACTACCGTCAAATTTGGGTAAGTTTTCAGGCTTTCCTATAAATCTCATTGTATTTCCGCATTCCACATAAGATTGATCTTTTTGTGTCGAAATGGGTGTGGCACAATGTTTTACCGGATCGGGAATAGAAGTTGATTGTTCAGCAGTGTTAATTGGATCGTTAGTAATATTCAATGTTAAGCGAGCTGCTGACGAATCGGTTAGATTATCGATCTGCAAGGCAGATGGCAATGTATGGATATTGTGAGTAACTGACGTACCTGCAAAATAATTTGGATTCTGCGATTCTTCAAGATTTGATGATGCTATATGCTGCACTTCCAGAGGGCCCAGGTGGTAATTGCGTCGGCGTCTCCCGCTGCTTAACCAATTTTTCTAACATTTGTTCCAAACGGTCTAAACGATCGCTATTATTTGGCCGCCGAGGTTTCCTCACTTTGCGTGGCTTTTTCGGTGGTGGCAGCACTCCATCTTCTTCAGAATCGGTAGACGTGGCGCGCAACAATACCGCGATCGAGCTCTTCTGACTTGTTAAGACTTTTCCAATGATACACGGTGCTTAGTTCTTTAATGTTTAATATTCTATAACTTGTAATTCAATGGGCGAGAGCAGCCCTTACAACTCGTTTTATAATATTTTAACACTATAATATTTAGGTGAGGGTAATTTACAATTTCATAACCAACTTACAAATGTTATTATTTATACCTTATATTAAGTTCTCACAATTAATAAAAGATTAAACATTATGTTAAAATATTCTATCATTCTTATTCTTAAAATATTTAACAGTAAATACTAAATAACATTCTATAATTGATTGTGTAGGTGGCGCTACTGTTGAAACTTATGAACTAAAACATGTAAATTCCAATGTATTTACCATTTAAATTATTATAAATAAATATGACTAACACTACCTAAATACTATTAAGGTATGTTAGTAGCACCTATTGTGCTACTAAATTAATTTACTATCTTATAATTTTGATTTGTTTTTTTTTTATATGTTAAAACAAAGAAATGACCGAAAAAACATCCAAACTTAAACATCTATTTTCTTGTCTATCTGGAAGGTTTTTAAGACAGATTTTTAAGACAGATTGTTTTGTTCTACTCATATTTGTGAATTACTAAAATTACTCTGGAGGAAAAGTTCCGGTGAACACTTATTATAATATTTCTGTATTTGCAATTTAATATCAACGACTCTCTTCTCTTTGGAATCGTAGACATAAAATACTTCGTTAAGATTACAAAATGCATTGAAAAAACAAAAGGTTTAAATAAGTAATTAAAGTAGGTACTAATAAAATATACTTGAAGTAGGTATTTTATCTTTTATAATATTTTAATAAAACATTAATACATGTAAAAAAGTATTTCAAGATACTTTTACAAGACTTGAATTTAACATAATTTCATTTAATTATCTCTTTTTTTTTCGCATAATCGTTTTGGAGAAAACAAAACTTGTTTTTCATACAACGAAAAAGTTAGGTAAAACTGTTTAGCATACCAAATGAATTTGCTAAGAGACCGTGCATATCATCAAATTACTTGCTAGCCTTAATTGATAGTAGCTCATGTATGCTCAATACACTATCGAAAAGACCCTTAAATACAAAATGTATACGATGTATTTATGTGAATGGACAATATTTTGGAAAAATATAAAACAACTAATAACTTGCTAATTTGCTCAGTTTTTGATTTTTTAAGAACGGGTAATGTGACTCTCGAATATGTATATAACCATAGAATAAAAAATATTTCAACCAAAAAAATTATAACATTTAACGCAAAATTCCAATGAAGTTGTTAACTGACTTAATGAAGTTACGCGATGCTTATCCGATTGAGAACGATTATTCGCTTAATTGTTTCATTTTTGACCTATACAATGTGATAAATGTGGTAAAAAAAATAAACATTAACAAAAACTAAAGTATGCTGCATATTAAATTATGATACAGGTACTTTTACAATTATTGTGAGCTATTGATATTTATATACCAGGTTAAGTGATAAAAAAAATGCAAAAGGAAACCAAAAAATACATGTGATAAACTTATCTCTAAAAAGAAATCTCTACCAACTTACCCGTGAGAGTGACACAGTTAATTTTTAATGGGCAGAAATACATACACACTACATATATAACAAAACTGTATACAAATATAGATTTTATAGAACAATAAGACACATTAAATAAATATATAAATACATATTCCTATATATAAATAAATATATATTTTTATAATTGGGAGAGGTAGTAAAGCTTTAATATTTGTTTGAAAGATAATGTAGATATTATTATTTACTATTACATTTTGAACATGATTTGGTAGAGTATTCCATAAACGCGCTGCATGTATGTTAAACGATTTAGAGAATGAAGAAGAATTATAGTAAGGCGCATTAAAGGTTTTAGCTGTAATACAAGAACGTTTAAGACGACTAGACTGCTTGGTCAATGACAAATGGAATCTTTCCTAAGTTTAAGTAAGAGGAAGCTCAATTTGCAAGGATGTTGTACAGCGTGGTTAAAACATGCATATTCCGGCGAAGGCGAATTGGGAGCCACTTAAGTTGACGTCTAAAGTCTGAAATCCTAAAATAAAGCGAATGCACAAGTTTTGGAGGCGGTCTAATTTATTGAGCAGTTCCTCATAAGCATCCAGGTAGCAAACGTCGACATAGTCGAGAAGGCGTAGTAAGTCCCTCTTACTGGCGTTGGCTAACAAAATTTTGCATTTCAATGGAAGGAAATTCTGCAGACGCTTGAGCGAGTGGATTGAAAAATGCACTTGACGATTCATTTCATTGACTTGCGTAGTCCTCGAGAAGTGTTTATCTATGGTCAGACCCAAATTTTTTACATCATCAGAAAAAGGAATAACAGAATTATTATACATCATGTTAGAGAGCTGGTTAAGATGTATTTTAACGCGAACATATTTGCTACCAATAAGAATGGCTTGAGACTTTTTAGGATTAACAATTAGGCAAAATGACTCAGTCCATTCTTTAATTAAATTAAGGTCCTTGTTTGTGTCCTTAATTGTAACATCGATGTCTCTTAATGAGGTATGTCTGTAAAATTGTAAATCGTCTGCGTAGAAATGGGAGTGAGAAGATATTATTTTGGTCATTTCATTAAGGAAAATGGAAAAAAATAAAGAGGATAAAACGCTGCCCTGAAGGACACCGGCAGAGAGAACAGCCCAATCAGAGTGTGAGTCATCAGAGCATGTGATCTGACGACGACCGTACAGGTAACTATGAAACCAGTTAATCACGGGTGGAGATATGTTAAGACTGCGAAGAACACCAAGTAATATGTCGAAATCTTCTAAATTAAAAGCATTGCTGAAGACAAGAAGGACAAGAATGGTTAGTTTATGATTATCCATAGCAAACTTAATGTCTTCTGTGACTTTCAGAAAAGCTGTTGTTGTTCTATGAGCGGTACGAAAACCCGACTGAAAGAGACTAAGGAGGTTACTATGATTTAGGAAACTTGATAATTGTTTAAAAACTGATATTTCAAGAACTTGAGATAGGAAAAGTAAGATAGATAATGGACAAAACTGTAGTAGCATGACATGTGCATATTTCCAGATTGATGGAAAGAAATTGGCTGGATATTTGATTAACGAGTATTATAAAATACTGTAAAATAAATAAAAAACCATCATTTGCATATTATTCTATGAGATGCATAATAGAAACCTAAACAAGTAGTTTGACATCAGAAACTAGCAAAATTTTCGAATTTTTCACGCTCGAAAATTATCCTCTCCCTGTTACGACTTACAAAACTTACAGAATACAGTTTTTCCTAATACCCAACTTAAATTTTTAACTTTTTAAAACAGACGTAGTAACTTACCATTTATATTTGTATAATTACTTATCTATATACATGTAATAAGTAAGTAATATATATTTTTATATTACTTACATATTACTTATCTTTATACTTACTTATTACTTTTTCCTATATACTTGTATAAATTTACTCAGTATTACAGACAAAAAAAAGCAAAACTAGTTTATAATATAGGAAAATGTTTTAAAGTGCTATTGCACTGTATATAGGCTGGATCCCTGAATTCATATTATTTATTATAAATACTCCAGAGCTTACAGTTTCAGAATTCAGATACATTACTGAGTATCAAGAATAAATTCGTATTAAGAATCTCCTTCTATATTTAATGGTTTCTTGGAATTCTTAATTTTTAATTTATCGTACCAATACTTTTAAATTTATAAAATATATTTATAATTAAAAAACAGCATAGTATTAGTCTACACTAATACTATCCAGTTTTTACACTAGTGTATGAATAAATGAATATGGTATTTTACCCTGGTTTCTCTTTGGTATCCAACTCTTCAACAAACTAAAGATAACTTAGTCCAAACTCAGACTGAATTCCATACTAATTTGAAACAGAACCCTTTGAACACTGTAAGCGTTGCAAAATTATACATGAAGTAAATTATTCTATCAAACTGTTATGTTTAGTAGTGCTAACATGACAAATACTTAATATTTATTTACAAAGTAATTTCTACTCATTCAAAAGCTAATATTGTAAACAAGGAATTTTAGGAGCTTAAAAACAACTACTAGCTCATAATATCTTTACAATAGTTTGTCCTTAAAATTTTACGAATGTTTCATGATTCTGTATTTTTTTTGTAAAACAATATGAATCTACATTTTCAAGTTATATTATCTTCAGCTGCGAAATTCTTTGCTATTTTTTATAATGTAGTATTCTGAATAGGGAAATCAAAAATTGTTTTAATTAAAAGAATATATTGCTATCACAGAACTTGGGCTGTTTATTCAATTTAATATCTGTGGATATGTCTAAATATTAAAATTATCATATCTATTTTAAACATACGGTATTTTTTCTATGTATATAGGGATAAATTGATAAGTTAGGGATCTTTTATTATTATTTTACATGTTCATATTGATATATATTTCTGTTAGTAATAAACTATATTTCCTTATACTGTATTCTCGTTATTTAATCACGTCTTTCATATTAACCCTAGATCTACCTTTATTATTAAAAATAACTAATTTTGTATAGTGATTGCATAAAAAAATAAGGTTGAAGCAAAGAGAAGGAATTTTATTTTTTCAGACATTCTTAAAGCTATTTGCTTTCTACAGGTCAAATCTAATAGAGTAAAAAGTAAAGAAAAGCTTGTAATCTCACAATCTCAGATTTAAAAGAGAAATACTGTGGTGAGTCAACACAATTTTGATTGTTTGTTATTTACAAAAAAACTACAGAACTTACAGCGCTTCCAATGATATGAAATGGGAATATACTTCTTTAGATGACAGAAATTCTGTAAGTTATTGAAGATTTTTGATTTAGCAATTTTAATAAAATTTATCATGAAAAATCATCGACATAAGCATACGCCGACATTTGCGAGTTTGTCCTTGTGTGAAATAAATATAGTATGATGGGTAGAAACAAAAAGGAATACCCAATATTCAAAATACCTGTATCAAATCATCAATACGAACGCTTTCAAAGTGAGTTTTGAGTTGAATTTGAATCATTTAGAATGAAACTTGCTACCAAAATAGTACTATACATAGCAAAATGTAAAAATATGCTTAAGAAAATAATAACATTTCAGCCGCATTATAAAATAGCAGATCCGAATTCAGAAACTCAATCCTATATTGGTTGAAGAGATTTTGGTTCATTATTTTTTTATATTTCATCATGATATAACCAGTATTTTTTTGCTTTTTTTTAACTTATGTAGTGTTTATAATAAAATGTTAGCATTTTTGTGAGCGATACACAAAAGTATCTTAACGAACAGAACATATTTAATAAATGAGATATGTATTATATTATATTATATGAATAAATTAAAATAATTCATTATAGATACAACAAAGAACATTAATTTTAATTGAAATTAAATCTAATTTAAAAAATAAATATGTTTTACTTTATATGCAGAGCTGTAGAAAATGAGTTATTCTAAGTGGCTTCAATAGAAAAGAATTTTCAAGTTTATATTTATAAAAGTAAATTAAAACTTGAGTTGCCAGTTGCAGTTAACTTTAACTCTCTATTTTATTCTCTTATACAATATTTTAATTTATGCGCATTTAATTCAATGTTTCGTTTAAAACTATATTAAATTATTCATAAATGGTGTGGGAACTGTTTTTAACCATATAATTTAACTAATAATATTACATGAAATATAAAATGTAGCACATGTGTGTTATTAAAAATTAAAAATAACAAACAAGTGAACAGAGAAACATGAAATGTTAAAGAATTCATTTAAGCACACTGTCACGTACAAGACGTAACATTATGATGTAAATTTAAAATATACTTATTTTCTAAACCCTAAAGGGTTTATGAAAATGTTGAACGTCCAATTTGCAATAATATATATAAGAAGAATACAAAAGTGATCTGTGCAAAAAATACATGTTTATTATAAATTATTACTGACATAAAACAATCTGCGAAGATATATATAAGATATTCTTAGTACAAAAATTAAACAATAATTTTATTGTAGAACCACGCGACAAAAAAAAATAATAATAAAAACATAATAAAACGTAGTTCAAATAAGAATTATTTGAACTATGTTTTTTCAACATATTATTTCTTTCTTGTTACTTTGAAGCTCGATCTAAAAAATCTTATCTAAAGTAATAATGTGAACGTTAGCTATAAGTATTTACAGTTTCAATATTTCGATCCATATATTTTTATCTTACTATACAGAAATTATAAAGTGATAAGGGCTGGATGGTTTTTAAAATTATTTACTTACAAATGCAAGAAACGCTGCTTAATTAATTTTACAAAAGTATTAGACGCATAGAAATATTTTACAAATTCTTCATACTTAAATTTAAGTCACGTCAAATATATTAAAAGAAAACGCACAGCGTACAAAGAAATTAACATTATTTTTATACAAAGAACATTTTCATTACGAAATCAGTAATTCTCAGGAGGCCGGAATTTAGATTTGAATTATTATACTGAAAATGATTTCATGAAATTGTCTCTTTCTTTTATACAAAGACTAAATCACACGGACTATAATTTATAACGAAAATAACGTCTTGAACATGAAAATTTATAATTATAAGTAATTAAAAAAAATCATTTTTTGTATAATATTATAACAAAATAGTATGTTCATCAGAAAAAGGTGGTTCTTTTCAAATTCAATTAAAGACCTCTTATAAAATGTATATACCTTACGAATGTAAACGTCATGAACTAACTTTGCTCTCGAATGTGATCCGTAATATTACAAAATAAGATATGTTCTACAATGTTGTTTTGACTTCAAAAGTAATTGTATTACCTTTTAGATTAGAAGGATATAATATAAACATCTGTCACACATTAGCTCTATTTTCTGTGAAGGAAAATTATGCCAAAATACAATTATAAACATGCCGACTTGACAGTTAAATAGCAGCTTAAACAGATTTATGTGTAAGAAGTAGATAAGTAACATTAAATAAGATAATATGATGTCACTGCCAACATAAGGATATAACAAAACTATCGCAATTTTTATATTGTACTAATAAAATTCCAAGCAACCAAATATATTTCTTGACATTCCCATTAATAAAATGTCAACATACTTACCTAAATCACGATAACAAAGCATATCTCATTTATGTAACTAACTTCTATTTTGGCATAATTCCTACCATCAAGAAAACACATTTTACTCTTCATACCACGAAGATGTCAGGTAAAACTGTTTTGAAAACCTAATGAACTCGACAAGAAACTTGAAGGTACATCAATTACTTGTTATCGTGTTGGAATGTAGCTCTTATTTCGATACACAAAAGGCATGTTTTGAGGTGATACTGTTATGATTAATATTTACACTAAGTTTGAACTGCCGATAAGGGAGAGGTAGAACTAATCACAGGGGCTATAATGAGACGGTGAAGAAAATCTGCTTAGACTTATACGGGTTTAGGTGGCTTATGTTTTTTTGGGAGGATGGATAATATAAAAAATACTACTGTCAAATATTACCCAGTTAACATTTAACGAGAAGAAAATACAGTTATTTTTGGACTATCCTAATTAAGTAATTTACACTTTGTGTTGAAATATCTTGATGGAACTTCATAACTAAATGTTTTTAAATGAAATATGTATGCTTGTACTAAGTTCCACTATTTAAATAGTGGACTTAGTACAAGCATATATATTTCATTTAAGAACATCCTAATTAAGTTAGCTATACTTATTTTACTATAAGCGAATTTAAAGAGACGCTCATTTGTTTTAGAGCTCTAATCTCCTAAATCATTTATTATTGCATCAATATGCAATAATTCTTATTGGGAGCGGATATAAACGAAATATTAAGTAACTGATTTTTTAATAACTTATCGTAAATTATAGTAGTACTTACTAATATATTAAAATATGCCTTTAATTAAAATTTAGAGCGATAATATAACTCTATATATTTCAATTTAATTAAATATCATATTGGATATCACATCAAAATATCAACATACAATATATCTATCTAATCCACGGACATCTCAAGTAGGTATATAAAGTTATATCTAGGGCATACTAATTATTTTACTAGTAAAATTATTTAAATAAAAGCCTGTGATTATGTTAGAAAGATAACATTATGTTAAGTAGATTGAAATGAAATATTACTTAATATAACTTTATAACACACCCCTAAAACTTTATTACACTTCATTGCTTTCAAATTAAGGAACCTAAGATTAAAAAGACATTTATCAAAGTGATAAAAGCTTTTGAAGGTTTCTCGAACGTATCTCGTAACATCGTTAAGATGCTGACACACAAACAAACACAAGCTGGTTCTCATCATGTAATCGTAATCGAAAAATTTAGGAAGGTTATTTAAATATGTGTATAGCAAATACAATATTTAAATTCCGCTTCTGGCCTTTTTTAATTAAATCATCCATATAAAGAACCAAAACTCATCTGAATTCGTACTAATTATTCCGTGTATTAACGTAACTCTGAAATACTTTCCGTGGAATCGTACTCCCTCTGCCAATGTTAATTTGGCAAGACGAGATGTTGCGTGTGGTGTTTTGAATTGTCAAAATAACATGTTTTGAGGACGCGTATAATAAATACAATGTATTAAGTATTGAATTTGACAAGTATTCTATAATATAACTTTATATTCTTAACGGTTCTAAACTCGGATATCTACTGTAATTTAAGATTTAGGTTTTCACTATAACTATGTTTTCAAAGGTTAAAAAAGATAATATTATATGGGAACGACGTGTTCGTAATTGTCCAATGTACTATTCTAAATTATAAAAATGTGAGTATAAAAAAGTCTTAAGAAAAGATAAAAAAACAGCTTGTTTCCCGCTCAGAGATGCAATTTCATATTTTTAAAAAAGTGTCATTGTCTAACATCAATCTTTGGAAACTTGAAAATTATTATAGAATTTAGATGCTAAGCTTCTTTTTTAGAGAGATTGAAGTATAGAGAGATATAAAACGGAAGCCTGTATTGAATAACATATAGTTTTGAGGATACGGGTGATATATTTCCCTAATGCAATAAAACGCAGCATCTTATTCAATAGAGATAAGAGGTTTTGAAAGATGTTCTTTCCTTGATGGCTCTTTAATGTATTAGAAATTTGGGACTGTAAAATATATTTTGTTGTTACGACAGTTGTATTGTATTGTTTTCTATTTGAATTAATTTATATTTAAATTCATATCCACATAAGCCTTGTTTTTTATTTATTTTATTTTATCTATATCTTTTCCACTTAGAATCATAATCAGTGATCACTTGTGTACGTCAACATGGAAGTGTCAGGAGGGCCTATTACGATACTAGATTTATCGTAATACGCCCTTCTGTAAAAGCACTTTCCATCTTAATGTTAAAGCTTAATGTTAAAGCATACGCATCCTGGTCTGAGAAGAACCACACAACAAACTCAGCCGCGTATATTTTTTTTTTATTGTGATCACTGTTTCACAAACGTCAATCTTAAATGCAATTTTGGAACAACTAGAACTGTCGCAATCAATCGAAAATGAAGCCTAATGTTTTCAGGCAACAAAAATAAAATAATAATAACAGTAAAAAAAATAAAATAAACAAATCATCGGCCTGCCACACAACCAGTCACCGCAAGCAGCACCCATTCACGAGCATAACACAAGAGCCAGCCATCACTCTCTTTGCCATATTTGAGTTAGGAAGGCAACCCGACTCCCGATGCTACCGCAAGTAGTGACTTCTAAGGAATCGGTGTGATGCAGCAATTCGATAAAGCAAAATTAATTTACAACAAAAAATAAATAGCATTTTTATATTTTATCAAATATTATAAAAGAAAGTAATAGAATATAATCTTGCAATTCTGAAAGCAACTAGCATAAAATTTGATTAAACTTGGAAAGTGTCACCGTAAATTAGTTATATTTTTTTAAACACACTCATAGTTCTTAACAAACTGACTAATTAAAAAGCTACATTTACGCGGGACATCACGTAGTGGATTTAAATTACTAGCTTGTGTATTATGCTTTAGCCTTATCTCCTTGACATTTAATATTAACCAAAAAAAAAATAGGTTTATTACACATTTTTTTTTATTGGAGTATTAATAAAATAATTATATTCAATTAAAAACGTACAAGTTGCTTTAATTAAAATTCTTTTAGTAGAATTATTAGATAGTACATTTCTTAGAAAATATGTTATACTTATTCATAAAGTATAAGATAGAAAGATAAATAGTGATACGAAACAACTTGATTCAGAATAAGTCTGTTGTTAATAAGTAAACAATAAAGAACAACTGAAAACTGGAACATGAAATGTTGATTAACTCATTTCAGTACAGTGTTACGTAAGAAATAAAACATAAGAATATGAATTTTAAATAAACTTCTTCGAGGTATATTGAATTATTTTAATATTCAAATGTGTATTTACATTAAAAGGTATATATACATACACATATATATATTATATTTAGTGCCTTATTATTATTTTTTTCAGGTTGACTGACAGACTATGCATTTATATTTAGGTACGCCTAATGTAAAAAAAAGTAAAAGTTTTGAAGTAAAAAATAGTAGATAATTGAGTTATTGTAGACATCATAATTTGCGAAAATTTTAAACCTAAACTTTGTAGAAAAAAATAAATATATATTATTGAAAAAAGTTACACATGACAAATAAAAAAAAATAAATATTGAACTGATTTTCAGATTTTAGTTAGTAAGAAAAATCTTTTTACTGTGTTGATAATAAAAAATAATAATAATAAAATACATAGTTTATCATATATGAATTGGCCCTCAAACCTACTCCTGGGTCGCAAGTCCCAGGCACTGCTTGCACTCCTCTCCTTGCAACGCGATGGGCCCGGCACCCGCTCGGTGAATCCAAATGCTAAGAAGTTTCGTCTCGTCTGACTTTTTTTTCTAATTCTCAAGTATTTATCTAGTTTTCCCGTTTAGTTGCTCTAATTTTTTTCTCTAGTTTTTATTCTCTTCATAGTTTAATACAATTTTGTGTATTTCGTGAAAATCGTACAAAAATTGTATTATGTGTTAAAAATTCTTTGTATACATATATCAAAAAGATTTTTAACATAATATGTCTGTTATCATTTCAAGTATATTTTTGAATTATACGTTAATTTAGTTAAGATTTATGGATTATAATTTAAACTTATATTCTGAAGACGAAAACCAGAAACTGTAATAATTAAAAAAAAATATTGTTATCGCAGAACATCCCAAGATTTAATTTAATATTTGTAGATGTGTTTGAAAATATCTACAAACATGTAAAGCTATGTTAAGCTTATTTAAATTTATATAAATATTTAATGAAAAATAAACCGATACGGGCAGGGATTCTAATACGCGACCTCTGGGAAGACCTGTGGAAAGAAGCCTAATAAATGTCACCACCGCCCCTATAAAGACGATTAAATATACATATAGAATTAGAATTACATATAGATACGGTAGCTCAATTGGTAGACGGGACGGTTTCTCAGAGGTTGCGGTCTTTTTCTAAGTAAGAATCTATCATGTTGTTGTAAGGTCCGCCTAAATACTCTATGAAACATAAATGAATATCATGAAAAGTTTTTATAAAGTCTCGCATAACTTAATCGAAAACCTCGCACAAATTTTATTTGTTTCAAACTTAAAAGTTAATCCGGACTACTCACTAAAGAGAATCTTTATAGACTTTAGCAATTAAATACGATAATAAAACAATTTAATTTATACTTGCTCTTAGAAACAAAAAATGTTAATTAAAAAACTATTTCTTTCATCTTCTGTCATAAAATTATCCAGCGAAATTCTTATATACTACTGTTTTATAAATACATATCAAGAATAACTAATATTGGAATGTAATAAGCTTGGATTATGAAAAATATATATGTTAAATATGTTATGATATTTATTTTCATTACATCGAAATAAACTAATTCCAAATAAAAAATGTGTTTTGTATGCAGAGCTGTAGAAAATGAGATATTCTTAATGGTTACAATGGAAAAGATTCTTTAATTCAGTTTGCTAACTTTTAATAGAATTGAATGGTAGGTACATTTGTTAGTTCAAGTAATTTTCAAGTTTATATTTGTAAAAGTAAATTTAACTTGAGCTGATAGTTGCAGATAACTTTTGATTTACTATTTATTTAAACTAACTTGAATTTTATACTCTTAAACAATATTTTGCATTATAACAAATATAAAACAATCTGCGCAAATATATATACTTTGTAATAAAATAATATTTTAGAGTCACGCGACAAAATTAAAAAAATCTTATTTGCTATGCCTTAGAGATTTAAAAAAAAATTACGTATCATTTCTGCTTTGTTACTTTGAATCTGGATTTTAAAGGAGCCTGGAATTTAAAAATGAAAATGTGTATGTAGTATTAATAGTTTTTTTTATTATACCTTACATAAAATATAAACTGCTAGAGGCAGAGCCGTTGATG
Organism: Napeogenes sylphis; assembly: GCA_959347405.1. NCBI lineage: Eukaryota > Metazoa > Arthropoda > Insecta > Lepidoptera > Nymphalidae > Napeogenes > Napeogenes sylphis. Next base: position 28,332,011 of record OY365780.1, on the reverse strand, counting down.
ATGAATCATATAATAATTGATTCATAAATGTAACAAGCGCAGCTTAATTAAAGATACATAAGTATCAAGTGCAAGGGTACCTATATTTAACACATTCTTTATACTTTGAAAGTCATCCCAAATATTCTAAAGAAAACGAGCGTTGGAATTAACATAATTTTTATACAAAGAACACTTTCATTACAAAATCAGTAACTCTCAGAAGGCCAAAATTTAGATTTGAATTATTATCAACTTCTATCTTTCGCGTAATTCTTACTATCAAGAAAACACAACTTCATCTTCACGCAACGATTATGTCAGGTAAAACTGATTTGAAAGCCTAATGAACTTGACAAGAAACTTGAAGTTACATGAATTACTTGTTATCATATTGGAATGTAGGTCTTATTTCCTTAAGCAAAAGGCGTATTTTGGGGTGATACTGTTATGATTAATATTTACATACAAGTTTGAATTGCCGATAAGGGAGAGGTAGAACTAATCATAGGGGCTATAATGAGAAGGTGAAGGCAATCTACTTAGACTTATATGTGTTTAGCTGGCCTACGTTTTCTGGGAGGATGGATAAAATAAAAAATAACCATAAAACCAACCATAAAAATGAAATATAAGTATTTTATTGAATAATTAGTTTTAATTTTCTTTTCAGTTATACACATTTTAATAGTTCTAACAGTTCTTGATAGTTTGAACAATGGTATAAATAATTTGATTAAACATCGAACATTGCAAACCCTTAATATTATAAATATATATATGCTTACATAAAAAAAAACAGCAAAACCAGCAAAAAATACGTTGTTACATCTAACATATGAGCTACTTTACAAGTAAAATTAAAATATATCTAAATAAAAACTTGTGCTAAAATTAAAAGGATACTTGAGTATATTGAGACGAAATATTATTTAATAAGTATAACTTTATAACATACTAAGTAAAGTAAAAAAACATTAGTATACTTCATTGCTTTCAAATTACAGGGTTTAGATTAAAAAGACATTTATCAAAGTTATAACAGTTTTTGAAGGTACAACGAAACCGTCCGACCCACCATACATAAACCGAGATATGTTCGAGATATGTACAAGTAACATCGTTAGGACCCTGACACATCAATTAATAACAATAATAATAATATCAGTACAAATTACACACATTGATCTAACCCCTAAGTAAGCAAATTATTGGCTTGGAATAAGGCTTTTAGATAACGATACAATTACCTAGAAATACACATATATATACTGAGAATATATTTAATAAACGAACAAACCCAAAAACACATTGACACACAGATCTATGATCATCACACACACACACACATCTATGATCATCACATAAATGCCTGTCTCTGCCGGGAATCCAACCGGAGCCTCATTGCGCCGTGACACGTTAGGCGTCTGCGCTAATCACTGTACCAACGGGGCGGTTTTTATATAAGCTAGTTGTAATTATTTAATGTAATCGAACCATTTAAGAAAGTTTAATTAAATATTTCTATTATAAATACAATATTGAGATAACGTTTCTGGTTCCCTGGTAGTATTCCCTAAGCCCATGTCTATTTTCAAAACGATTCGTAGCGTGTTGTGTTTTGAAAAGTTAAAAGCTTTGAGTTTGCGCATTCAAAAAAACGTTAGTAAGTCTCTCATAAAAATCTCTCATAAAAATTAGTTAAATATTAAATCTGAAATGTATGATATAAAATAACTTTATATTCTTTATATTAATTCAAGATATTATAATTAACTATAAACTCGGAGATATGCAATAGTTATTGTATTTTAAAACGTAGGTTTTAACTATAATAAAGGTCGTAGAATATCAGAATAAATATGTTTGTAAAGTATATTAATGCATGAACAGGGCCTGTTGCTCCAACGAATTATTTTGAAACATAAAAATGGGACATAAAAAGCCAAAAGCCAGTCAAAGGCACGGTACCACCCTATATATTCTCTTCCTTCATGTTTTCTTGTCTTCCTAATATCTATCTGTTAGTTAATAAGAAAATAAATGTAATATTATTATTATTATTATTATAATATTTTTATAGTTATTTATAAGTTGAGATATGACTACATACTAAAATGTCTAAGTAATTGCAATAAAAGAACAAAGTTTATGGATTGCAATATTATATTATTTTTTAATAAAGATTGAACCTCACCGGTACCTACATGTGCCAAAACTATAAGTTACTATTTTATTTGGGGCAATGCTATAGTTTAAGAATGTGAGACAGCGAGAGCTCTTAAACCCGAATTGAATGTACTTCGAAATTGCCAGCCGTATATAAGAGAAATATAATAAAATAATAATAATCTTTTTAGATATAATTTATGATTAGTTTTGGTAACTTAGGACATAAATTATAGAATGAATTCTTGAGACAGTTCTAAAATGTTTAAAACATAACGTTTTATAAAACTTGATGTCTTTACGATTATTAAAACCGGAATAACATTATTAAAAAGTTACTAGATAACCAATTCAAAAAAAAAAGATGCCATAAGATAAAAAAAATTATTAAAACGGGGAAGCCTCGAACCTGAGATCTTAGTCATACAATAGCTCCATCACGCTGGACCTCGACTTAAAAAAAACCTTACTTTTTTTGCTCATATTTAACTACAAACGATACTAATGATTGTAGTAAAGTTGATTTTTTGCAGTACTAATAATTACGCGGCAAACCTAATAAACACTGTTCTCATACAGAAATTTAAATAATACTGCTGTAAAAACTTTTGGAATACACTCTTAATTGTTTGTAGTTTATTTTAGTGAAAAAAAAATATTTTATATGTATAATTTCCGAGAGAAATAAAAAAAAAACAAAAAAAAACTAAGTTTTAAAAAATCAGAAAACCTTCTCGAAAACTACAAACGATGTTAATGATTGTAGTAAAATTGATTTTTTTGTAGTACTAATAATTACTATTATGTTATGTTGTATTATGTAACATCTTTATATAAAAAAGCAAGTATTGTTTAAACAAACTTAAACAATAATATTTTTACTTAAGTTTAATATTCCTCAGACACATGCTTATGCCGTATAATTCAAATTTTTCGATAAATAAAAAAAAATAGTGAAACTGAAGTATAGAGATACAAAACGGAAACCTTTATTGAATAACATATAATTTTCAAGATACGGGTGATATATTTCCCTAATGCACAATACAAATGCAACATAAGTTATCTTCCAATCGCTAAAGTGAAACCACGTTGGTACTGACTAAGCTCAATGAGAAATAAAACGCAGCATCTTATTCAATAGAGATAAGAGGTTTTGAAAGATGTTCTTTCCTTGATGGCTCTGTAATGTATTAGAAATTTGAGACTGTAACATAATATATTTGGTCGGTACTACAGTTTTATTGTTTTGATTTTGTATTTCAAATAATTAAATAGTTTACATAATTCATTTACATTTATATTCTAACATGACTTGCAGTTAAATGATTGATTAAATATTATAGAAGCAGGTAATGAAATATACTATTTTAATTTTGAACGCACCTAGTATTAAATCTAATTAAACTGGTAAGGTGAAACCGTAAATTATGTATATATGTTTTAAACACACTCATAGTTCTTTATAAACTGACTAATTAAAAAGTAACGTACACGCGGCTCGTCACGTAGTAGTTTTAAATAACTAGCTTGTGTATTATGCTCTAGCCCAGTTTCTCTTACAAGTCTTTAAGGCGAGGCCATCGAGAAGAACGGAGAAGTGGTCGCCGTCTCTCTGGACCTCTCGAGGGCACTTGACAGGGTCTGGCATGCGAGCCTTATAAGCAAGCTTTCAGCGTACGGTATATCTCCTGGTCTGATTGGCTAGGTAACGGACTTTCTGAGCCAGAGATCTCTCCGAGTAGTTATTGACGGATGTTCCTCGGAACACTTGACAATAAATGCCGGAGTGCCTCAGGGGTCCGTTCTTTCTGCAACTCTTTTTCTACTGTACATTAATGTTCTGTTGAAGCCCGGTATCTATGGGTATGCAGACGACAGCACAAATGTAGAAAGATATCTGCCGAGTACTCGGGCTAGTAGAGATCCAATACAGTCTGAAAGAGAAGTCATGGTGCAACGTTTGAGTGACAAACTTCAGGCAGTCTCCGCATGGAGCAATGCCAATCTTGTCAAATTAAACGCCACCAAAACGCAAACGTGTCTGTTCACCGCCAATGGGAGCCCTTTCACTTTGGCTCCTACTTTCCAGAATGTATCCTTGAAATATAGTGACCGGCTTCAGTTGTTAGGCTTAGAAATATTTCGAACCTCAACTTTGATCCGTTTATTGAGTCCAGAGCAAGAGCAGCAGCAGCAAAGCTTGCGAAGGTTCGGCAGTACTTTACACCAGGACAGCTTCTTGTTTTATACAAAGCACAGATCCGTTCGTGTGTAGAGTTTTGTGGTCACATATTTGCTGGTGCCGCAAAGTCTCATCTTGCGGTTCTGGACTCAATTGAGAGGCGAGCAAAGAGCCAATTTTATAGCCGATCCCGAACTGGTCGAAGCCGACCTCCAAAGCTTTGAACATAGAAGTAGAATTGCTAGCTTCTCAGTTTATTTTTTATTTATTTATTTATTTACATAAACATACCACACACAAACTTGGATCTTAAGAACAAATTAAATATTAAAAAGTAACATTACTATGTTTATGAGCGAGATAAGATAGCGTGAATAAAACATTGCTTCCCGCACTAGGCAGGGCCTGTGCTGCGGGAAACGTTGCATGAATTTATTAATTTGGAACTTATAGCTAAAAAGAGAAAAACATTTGTGCCAGAAAACAGAAATAATAACAAAAAACAAAAAGAAATACATAACACTAAATGATACTAAGCTCTTCGTAACAATTAATGTATATGGTTACACATAATTACAAATAATAGTCTTATATTGTCTTTGGATTACCTACATATGTCACACACACACATTGCATTTGAATCATACGCGAAAGTGTACAATTATTATCTCAAACACACAATAAGTTTTACTTCAAACTGTGTCAGCTATAAATAAGTGTTATAAGAATACTAATAATATACTAAATTAAGAAGATACTAAATAAAGATACTAATGCACCATAATAAAACAAATATTTAAAAGTAAATACTGGTTATGTTTAGACTTTTTTTATCAACAAATCTTCTTTTTTTTCTTCTTCTTCTTCTTCAGTATTCTATAGAATACATTTTGGTGAGTGTGCGCAGGAATTATACGACCTAATTCCCCCGGCCCCTTCCATCACCGGCAGTCCCGACGCACGGCAGGTATCCATACTTTTGTTGTGGACATTCCACCTGCTCAAACAAAGCGCTTTGCTTCATCTTTTTTACTTCGTACAGCGAAGGATTGAAACAGTTTGCCTGCGTCGGTATTTCCGGCCGAAAACAATGTGGGTGTCTTCAAGAGAAGAGTGAATAGGTTGCTAGGGTAATGCGCCTTACCACCAAAGACTACATTCTACTTACCATCAGGTGAAATGTAGTCAAGCATTGCCCTAGATCATAAAAAAAAGAACTCAGAGTAATGTCGCTACACAACTCAATTCCGGTTAAATTTGAGCAAACATTAAAAGCAGACTGGAATTAAAAACATTGTTACCAAATTAAATGCTGATCAACTAATTTGAGTAAAATGTCACGTGTAAGGCAAAACGACGTGAGAATTTAAATTAACTTCTATTTCTATAGCGAATACTGAATACGTAGCTTTAGAAACGAATGACTTTAAATTGACCCTCGACAAATGTGGTTACTAGTTCAAATAGATTTCTATGAAATACGCTATGAATTGGTTATTATGCTTTCGCATTTAAAAAAAATATATAAATAATACGATGCAGATATCAACAATGTAAACCACAAAAGTATTGCTTGCTGCATTGGGATGAAATATAGAATGATATTTGTGCTTTTATCTTAATTTATAAGATCTACTACTTCCATTACTTTATTTAATACTACTACATTATACGCCTAAACAGGCTCCTTTCCTTTTGCTGTCCATCGTATCTTAAAGTCTTCATCGCTCAATATTCATCAAGATCTTAATGTGATTATAAATATTGTTATTCAATTTGAACTGAAGATGTGGGAGAAGAAAACTAATTACACTGTTTATTATGAGATGGTAAAAGGATTCTCTGATTTTTATACCAATAATAAATGTAAAAGACAACTATCCAGTGCCAAAACCAGTGTTTACTTTTTTATTACAGAGAAGAAAAAAATGCAGTCTTAATTAAGTTCATGTATGTATAACCAAATGGTCTCAAAAGTGATGTTTTAAGCTAAAGTTTATATTCAACTAATGTCTCTTCGACTTCGAATAAAATCCGAACATCATTTATTCCTTATTGACAACAATTCTGTTCCTAATCCTAGTCCAAATTTGAATTCTTTTACAAATATTTATACTCACGCTTAGCGTTATCTTTGGTTAATCTTAATAATAATAAGTAAAAAAGTAGTTATCTAATATAATATATCTTTTAATTATAGTGCCAACATTCTTTATATCATAGAGACTTGTAATATTTAAAATGGATTGGACTGAAATCTTAATATGTGTCTGTTTATAAAAAGGGTTAGCTTGTCTTATATGTAGAATGTTAAAACAATATCTGTAAATGAGAACTTTTAATGAAGTAAACTAAAACAACTAAAAATAATCATTTTAAATAATTAAAGATACCAAAATCATATTGTTAAGGAACTGACCGTAAAAATTTGAATTACTAAAATTATGTTAATATGCAAGTGTTATTTTTCTTAATTTTAATAAAAAAAAATGTTAGACAAAAAAAATTTTATAAAAAAAATAAGAAATTAAAAAGTTATAAATATGAACATTCAACTTAAAAGTAAACTTTTTATTTTACTATACATGTAATTATTGGATACAATTTAGAGTTAAAAGCATTACATTTGTATGCTTAAAGTTGAACCATTCATCATTACAAAAACAATACAATATGTTGTAAAAGTTCCTGAATTAAACTTTTCTAAACATAAATATAAGTTAATTTTAAATTCTCACGTCGTCGCGCCAAACACGTGATCTTTTATATAAATGAGATTATTAACATTTAATTTTAGTACCAACAATGCTTCTTCTACTGAGTTGTTTCGCTTTTGTTATTTATTTTATAAACTGGCTCTGAAATAAAGGGAAATATACATCTTATTTTAAAAAATCTAATTTATATGTGGTGACTTAGTTTAAATATAATTTGTATATAGAGATATGAGATAACGATTTAGTTATATTAAATAATTAACACTAAACACGACTTCACCGGTAGTAAAGTTCGATGCTATCCATTTTATGAAATCAACTAATTGAATTTTAAATTAAGGGTCAATGTATGTCCAAGTCACTCAACTATTTTAATATAAAAATCCTATCGTTATCCCTAAAATACTTATCATTAAGACCATATAATTTATTTTTTATCAATTCCAATAGACCAAATGATAATAATTAATAATAATTAATAAAGTAATATTGAAAGTCTTTCCACTTCTAAACGATCTCATTATTCGATAAGATAAGAGAAAATGCTTTTAAATATTAAATATATCTAATTAGTTTAGGACTGGCAGCATTTTGAGATAGCAAATATAAAAAAATACAACAAAAAAGAATAATTCTCCTTTTTTAAGTCTATAGAAATATATTGAGTGTGTAATAGAGGAGTGGCAAACAAAACTTCAAGTGGAGTCTGTTATTTTTTTTTCTCACACCTGGCTGAATATTTGGCAGTTTGAAACATATATTTATACACAATACTTTCTTAATGAAGTTATATGCAAGCAGGATAAATATAAGTTATCTTAAATATAAAAAAAATACGTTGTCGTATTGCCCTAAATGAAGTTCATTTCTATTTTAGTAGGAGCAAGATTTCAAAATATAAGAATAAAAGTGCCTATGTGAGTCCGATTGGGATGTATTTAAAAACTAAAACTTTTGAAATATTATTTAGGATAATTGATTTAACGATGAAGCTTACCTTTACAAATTCCTTTACTTAGTAATTTTATATAAGTAAACATAGTTTTCATGTCTTATTATGTAGCCATAGATATTAGAGATACTTCTTACCTAAATTGAGAGTGACGCATTGTTATTTTAATAACAAGGACTCAATTTACTTTTACAACACAGGGAAAACTTCAAAGGACTAAATTTACACATTGTAATTACAGTAATTTTAAACCTGTTTTTTTTTAACTTTAAGGTCTTATTTGTTTTGTAGATACCTTATAAATTTTAATCTCTGAAGAATAACTTTTAACGTTATTTATTTTTTTATGAATTAAGATATTTTTAAAAACCAATAATTTTAAATATTCGTTGCAAAATTTATTTAAACAAAATTTAAATTTATATATTTTAGTTTGTTATCAGCAGCCTTTTTGTATCGCCGAATTCGGATTGAATTTCCCAAAATGTTTAATTTTAATGTTTGTACGAAAAAAAACATATAAGTATTATGTACAATAAAAAACAGTGTATGGGCTGGTTTTATTTATATAAATATTATGTATGTAATGTTAGTTAGCATATTATTATATGTGGAAATAGTGAACGAGCTTTTAGCGACAATGCCAAATTTAGGTTGAAACATTGAAAATATTTGTTATTTGCAGCAACTTCATATCAACACTATTCATAAATTGCACTTCATAAATTTTAAGTGCAACTTTCGAAGCCATAAAAAGTCTCTGTGCCAAGTCAAAACATTAAATACTTCTGGGTAATACAATTTTTATTGAAATTTAGATGCCGATATCGATTTCAATTATACAACTTTTTATCAGTATTTTATAAAATTCGCTTTGTTAAGACATAAATATTGTGATATAAAAATTCTAAATGATACGAAACAGTCAGTAGCTTTTACTCAAGCTGAGCTTATCGCGTCTGTCTAAAGTTAATTGAAACCTCCGGGCTTTATCGACTACAGACAGGTTGGGCATATAAAAAATGTTAAAATAAAATAGGGAATCGTACTACCGTCCCATAGATATTAGTGTTTAACGGACGTCCAGTACTAATCATCTTAATATTTTATCTTAAAGTTATAAAAGGACTCACTTAAAACTTGGTTTAATTTGGAATTTATAGATTATAAAAATAGAATTTAATATAAGTATATTTTCAACTAAAACCTTGTCAGTCATATAAACGAACACCTGTAGTTTTATTTGTAGGGAAGACTGGTGTTGGAAGTGACCTTTTATTTTTAAAGCGTCATATCTTTATATTGGTTTGATTAATTTACCAGAGTGTATATTTATTTGATTAAGTATCTATTCAGTATTTAAATTTAAAATACATTTTCTATAACAAACCATTACTTTTATTTTTTTTAATTTTATTTTATTTATATCTTTTCCACTTAGAATCATAATCAGTGATCACTTGTGTACGTCAACATGGAAGTGTCAGGAGGGCCTATTACGATACTAGTTTTATCGTAATAAGCTCTTCTGTAAAAGCACTTACCATCTTAATGTTAAAGCTATGAGGGTTCATTCATTTTTAGAACAACTAGAACCGTCGCAATTTTTTATACAATAACTTGGATCGAAAATAAAACTATTTAAAAAAAAATAAAAAACATTGAACTAATGTTAGCTTTTCTATAATTGGAGGTTTTCAAAAAAAAAATTAAAATAGCAGTTGATGGTATGACTAAAACTTGAAATGTTTGTATAGAAGTTTAATTGACTAAATAAATAATTTTAATATTGGATACTGATTTCATTAAAAGTTTATATAAATCGTCTCCCAGCTAAGAGAAGGCAGAGTGTGTGATCGGAGGATTAAGTTATGAAAAAGAACTAGTATAATAAAGTGTAACAATGATATTAAAGAGTTTAAATAGTAGACAGGTTAGTGTGTTGTGAGTAGTACCTATAAAGTGTTTTTTAAAGAATAGAACGACTGTCATTGGTGATTCTTTGCAGTAAGAGAGTTTTAATAGTAATGACAACAGAACTAATGTCTTATGTAGCTGTGAAAGTACCTACTTTTAAAGTTGTAAAGAAACGCTTTTTGTAGTAGGGCACCATTGCAACCTAAAATTTCGACTTCAAGGCAATAAATTTTTGGACAAATAATTAATGTTAAGTAACAGCTTTTATTAAATTGCAAATCAAACTAATGACATGCTGTTATGACTAATGTAGCACATGTTCTTTAGTTGTAATCCAATTGACAAAGAACATTGTCTTGAATGGCATCCGCATTATTAATGAGCAATAAATATGTTTTCTAACATATAGCTAACATATATCAAGGTACTTAAATAAAACTACGAGAAAACTGCAAAACTGCAACGCAACGCAACTGTTCTGGTAGAAGATCTGCTAATTTTATTATTCTTACCTATAAAAACAAACAAAGTCATTTTATTCGAAGCCCTAGACTAACTTTTTGTATAAAACTATTTTTATAACATGATTACATAAAAGAAGATACTTTTTCAAAGTTTTCATCAATGTATTTGGAGTATTTATTTTCTTAATGCACTTTATCTATTATAAATCAAATAAAATCCTCTTATTTCAAAATAAGCTCTGTCCGCTGCTTCATTTTCATTTTTATCAATGTATTTGGAGTATTTATTTTCTTAATGCACTTTATCTATTATAAATCAAATAAAATCCTCTTATTTCAAAATAAGCTCTGTCCGCTGCTTCATTTTCATTCCTACCAACAATAAGTCATCTATCATCTCATACTAAAATTGTAACTGTTCATTTCTAGATTTTATTAATATTATTATTTAATAGCTCCAACTAATTTTTGTAGCTTGCTGTGAAAATGATCAATTAAATGGATAATAGATGAGTATTATAAATTTAATATAAAATAAAATCTGATTAAAACTCTATTGGGAATTTCTAATAAAATCATAAAAGGAATTTGTTTCGACTTAAAAACATTTACGTATTTATTTTGCGTAAAAATGCAACTTTGATTAATATTGACTTTATTGAAAATTTTAAACAGATGATACAATAAAAGTGATTTGTTACATCTTAAAAACCTTTCACATATTTCGAGGATAAAAGCTGTATTAAAGTTTTTGTAAGTTATTTAATTTCCCAACATATACTTCATTAATAAACGGTACAACACAGTTGACAGCTCGGTGTCGTTTACACTCAGTTGATCGATTTGTCAAAAGTTTGTTAAAGCCTCCGGGGTTTAGTGACAACAGAAAATTAAGCGTTCAGTTACAACACATTGATATATTGAATTATTTATTTACCTATGAGGACATTATATCTTATACATTGGTCTGAAATATTAAAAAAAAAACTGGTATTATAAATCTAAATTACTGTTTTTGAAATAAAACTATTTTTACGGATTTAACTCGCGTATAATTAATAAAATTTTAAATTTATATTTTAAAATAGCTGTGCCTTGGACTTCGTACGCGTATTTCGATTTCGATAAAACGTACCGTTTGTACCAATGTATGTAAAAACTATAAACCTTCAAACTGGTAAGCAGTAATGGTAAGACAATAAGACATTATTAACTTCTTTAATTGTTAACCGATTGTTAAAAAAAGAAACAAAATATAAAGTAAATCTCATGACAATATACAATATATTCCCGAAAACTACATACAAATCGATTAATCCATTTCTGAGATTAGCGTGCACAAACATACAGATATACAGACGAACAGACAAAATGAAAAACATTGTTTTGGGTTCTCCTGCTTATATAAATGTTTCCCTGTATACATTTTTGAAAATAATTTTTTTTTATTTTGTCCACTACAAAAAAACAAACAGATAAACAGACAAAGATACTAAAAATAATGAAAATGGATTCTGTTAGTTATCACTTCACATCCTGGTATTTTTTTAAATATTTTCAATGTACAAAGACTACTCCTTTACAGATTTATTACATGTACAGAATAAGATTCGCATGGTACCTGGACATAATTTTATATTTCTTAACCGATTTAGATGAAATAGAGACTAAATGTTAAGTGAAGACTATGATAATATATTTCTGAAAACTGCATTCAAATTAGTTGAGCTGTTTCTGAGATTAGTGTGCACAAACATACAGACATACAAACAAACTGAAAAACCATTGTTTTGGGTTCTTTTGCTCTTATAAAGGCCCCCTATGATGTCTTTTTTATATTTTCCATGTACAGAAATGGATCAGTGACAATTTTATTATATTATGTATAGATTTAACCCGACGCGACGTTTCGAATGCTTTGCAGCAATCGTGTTCACGGTAAGACGAGATGGAACTGCATTCGAAACGTCGGGTTAAATTCCAAATTTAATTAATTATACGCGAGTTAAATCCGTAAAACTAGTTTTATTTCAGTGAAAAAACTTAGAAAAAACTATGTGAATGATTTTGGCTTAACCTATTGATCGCTATTTCACATTGCCAAAAAATTTTTTTTATACAAATAATTAGTCCAAAGCTTCGAATGAAGTGACTTCGTTTGTTTTTAGATAACAATAATACAGTAGATGTTCTGCCGTTCCAGTTGCGTTGGAGTTTGATATTTTCTAGTAAATTCCTTTTAAATGGATTTTTTTAATTATATATTTACTTATATATTTAATGTTGTAATGTAATGCATAAATCATTGTAAACTTGTGAACATTATTAATGAGCAAAGGGTATTTATTTTAAAACCCTGTAATATAAGTTTAAATACGCCTTTGTCAATTGGAATTCGTATTCCTATAAGCTTATGTCGTCATATGTACAATTTCTAACAGCATTCCATTACTTTGATTTGCAATTCAATACAAGCTGTGACCCAACATTAATTATTACTCCAAACATTCATCTCCTTTGACCGTAATTATACACTTTGCAATCGAAGTTGCGGATTTTAATTGTGCTAGTGTAGATGATTTCGTACTTTCGTATTACAAAACCGAAAAGCAAATCTTTCTGTTCATTTATCAGTCAAAATTACATGTATATTGTTATATCATTAAAAAAAATAACTACTGATTATTAGAATATTAATATTATTGTATAATAATATATTAACTGTAAATATTTATATTATGGACCATTCTCCGTGAATTGTGTCTCACATTGATATTGTGTTTGGCAGAACTCTATGCCTTAAGAAGAACGAAACAGCGAGTGCTTTTAAATCTGAATTGAATTCACAACGGAACTGCTATTCAAAGTTTCTATTCGATTTACTTCACATTTGGGTTTAGGAATCCTATCTAATGCTTTTGCAACCTTATACTTGCTATAATATTTTTATTTTGTTAAAGATATTGCAACAAATGATATATTTTAAATTTGTTGATAATTATTATTTGATTACAAATATTTAATAATTTTGTATAAACCAGAAAATAAACCAAACCAGAAATTAAAACTTGATACAATTAATTTGAAATAATATAACACATTTAATTTTACTTCGATCGAGATCCTACTATATGGTATTATAGAACATTTTTTTAACATTAGCATTAGTTCATTCCATTAAAAAAAGTTCTCATTTTCAAAATTAATTTTTGCTTTCTTTAAATAAGAAAAACACTTAACACACCCCTTTTTATACACATACCCACATATTAAGATTTCAACCAACTAAGTTTTGAATGTTATAATTCTCTAGAGTATGAACAGTTTTGGCCGTTAATTTATATTACAAGAAAGTTTACTACATGGAAACTTTATGACATTCTTAACAATTGCAACTACTTTCTAATAATTTCATACTAATCTAAATATTTAAGTTCCCGCACATATCAGAAGTACTTATGTATATAATTGTGTCATAGACTAATATATTGTGAAAAAGGGAAACAAAAAATATCTTATATATTACCATCTCTAAAACTGTATTAGAAAGACATATTCGCAAACTCCTTTTTACTAATTATTATGATAAGGCTAAAGATTAATATAAGTGTAATAATAAATAAATTATAAATAAATGTTAAATAATAAATAAAATATGTTCTGATATAAAGCCATTGCTACAACATCATGAAACATTGGTCGTTAGTTAGGATTAGAATTAAGCAAAAAAAAGAATATATAAGGGTATAAAAAACCTTCTCATAGGTAAATAAACAATTCATCGTTTCATTGTATTGTAACTGAACGCATAATTTTCTGTAATAAATTAACCCTTGGAGGCTTTAACCAACTTTCCACAGAATGGATAAACTGAGTTTGAACGACCCCGAGCTGCTGAATGTATTATACCGTTTATTAATGAAGTTAAATACAGTTTCAATACAGGTCAATATATTTAGTTTCAATACAATTCAAAACAGTTCAATACAGTTTGTGTTCTTAAATGTATCAAATGTTTTTAAATCAAAACCATTTTTTTTGTCATATCTTTAAATTTCGCATTAAGTTTATAAATGAACAAAAGTTTTCAAACATAACTACGTTTTGTGTTCATCATCAACTTTCTGCATTTCTCTCAATTATTGAGATCGGCACAATATGCTAATTTCTTTTACGTCTCTGTGTCATATTATCTTGTAACACACACTTCTTCCATGTCTTCCATTTCAAAAACCATCCACATGCATGGTTAATACTTACGTACAGAACATACATACTGCATTATGATTTATAGATAAGTTATATACTATATAGTTTATCTAAAAGTCATGATGCAGTGAAATTTTTGCTACGAATTAAATAAAAGTTTGTTTATTTTTATAGGTCAGAGTAGTAAAACCAGATAGAACATATAGTTCTATCCTTACAACCAGTTATATAGCATTGCATTTCGCAGTTTTCTCGTAGATCCTTTTAAATACTTAAATTATAGGAAATAGGTCAATATTGTTAAGGAGCAATAGACATGTTAGAACAATTCAAGACAAATGTTAAACACGGCTATGTCAATTGGTATAGGACATAAGTACAAGTGCTAACAGCATGTCATTAGTTTGATTTGCAATTCAATAGAAGCTGTTACCAAACACTAATTAATACTACAAACATTGATCTCCTTTGACCGCAATTATCAATCTTTGAAATCGAGATTACAGTTGTTATGGTACTCGTGTTGATGATTTCTTCCATTTGTATTACAAAATCAAAAAACCTGTCTATTTTTCTATTTATGGGTTTATAACTCTGGATTGATTGGTAAGAATTACATGTCTTTTTTGTTATATGGACATTTTTTTAGCGATTAAGTTTTAATACTTACTTTGGTACCTCAGATTTTTGGCGTAATAGTGTAAATTTCCGGACATGATATCCAGATTTTCAGAATATTAGTTATAGCAATCTATACGAGCAATCGTTTACATGAGGCCACGTGAATCGTTAAAAAGTAAATTAAAAATTATATCTATTACGACTGTATACAATATGTTTCTCAATATTCAATTAATGTTCATAAACATATTAATACATTCAAAAAAACCTGTTATTTACATAAAATTTATACTAGAAAAAAGACCTAGCTGTGCTCACTAGGCTCTATAAAATAAGTAATTTCTTCAGGGTCAATTAATCAATAAAGCTTTAGAATTATCCTTAAATAAATTAAAATTATATTTTAAACCTATTGCTAGTAGGAAGTTTACCTTTTGCTAGTAGGAAGTTTATTTGACATTTTCACCGAGTTGTTCGATCAACTAGCTACATCACACTTGCAGTAGCGTTAAGGACGGGAAGCCCCTCTCCCTCAAATATAGAGAAGGGAGTGATGGCTGACAATTGCATTTTGATAGCGGACCGATGTATTGCTGGCCGCAGGTTAACAATAATAAATAAAAAAATAACCGGCTGAGTTTATTGTGAGATTCTTCTTAGACCAGGCTCGAACCCTCGTAGTTTTAATTGTAAGCAGGAGAGTATCTTTACACAGGGCTTATTTCGATAAGTATGGTACAAAAAAGACAATCTTAAAATTTCCCTTTGACTTACGCCAGGGATCTTTAGTATTGATTCTAAGTGGAAAAGTAATAAATAGTATTATTGTAAAATAATATTATGAATAACTCAAAATATTTGCTTTATTGTGAACCACATTATAATTACATATTGATAAAGCATTTAGCACAATTCTGTAACTTAATAAGAAGGCTATAGAATGTGCTTTTAAATTTAAATTAATTTCCTAACGGAGAAGCATAAGCATAAGCATAAGCATAAGCATAAGCATAAGCATAAGCATAAGCATAAGCATAAGCATAAGCATAAGCATAAGCATAAGCATAAGCATAAGCATAAGCATAAGCATAAGCATAAGCATAAGCATAAGCATAAGCATAAGCATAAGCATAAGCATAAGCATAAGCATAAGCATAAGCATAAGCATAAGCATAAGCATAAGCATAAGCATAAGCATAAGCATAAGCATAAGCATAAGCATAAGCATAAGCATAAGCATAAGCATAAGCATAAGCATAAGCATAAGCATAAGCATAAGCATAAGCATAAGCATAAGCATAAGCATAAGCATAAGCATAAGCATAAGCATAAGCATAAGCATAAGCATAAGCATAAGCATAAGCATAAGCATAAGCATAAGCATAAGCATAAGCATAAGCATAAGCATAAGCATAAGCATAAGCATAAGCATAAGCATAAGCATAAGCATAAGC